>CM035412.1:33897169-34094669 GCA_020310875.1 Ceratopteris richardii | reverse complement strand
AAATAAGCAGCATATAAAAGCAAAATGTGTTACTCGGGCTCATGGTATGGTGGGTGGAAACAAAGGATATAAAAACATATATGGTATTATACTTTCGGAAGCCTGTGTATGTGTATATCTCTCTTTCTAAATGTATGTTTGAATGGTATGCAAAACATCCATAGTTCCTCCAAAATTGTCATGAAGAAAAGTAGAACCACAAACAGATTGAATACAAAAGACTAACCATCCATACATAGAGAGGATAATAACGATATGCTTTTTCAAAGAAAGGAGTTTTTTGTTTAGCTTACATTCTGACCATAATTATGCCAAAGATATTGAACCAGGTAAGAGACCTATAAATTCTGTGCATGTCTTCTTACCTAATGCTTATGCCATGATCTCAATAAATGGTGCTCTCTCTCAAGCAATTAATCTTCAAAGGTCCATTGGGCAAACTTGTCCAATTGCACCTCTTCCTTTGACTATTGCAAGTCATGGTTTGATTTGGGTCACTCGAGAAAGGATGCCACAAGGTACGCTTCATAGAATAAGATAGCTATGTATGCTTTCTGATCCTTATTTTCAAGTCTTTGCAAATGATACTAGTGATATGGTCCATGCACATGAAGGGTGAGAAAGTAATGTCTTAAATTGCTTGTATATGTTTTGTATTGTGGCTAATGGCTCTAAAATAAGTCACCACTATATGCTTTTACATCCTCTAACGATTTTACTCCTAATTGTGTAATTACGTTTGCCGCATTATTTTTGTAGATGATAAGTTATTCATGATCCTTAAAACTCTATTGAATATAAGGATTCCTACAAGAAAATATTGGACTAGATGCTAAACGCATTTAGATAAAAGTCAATAAAGTGGTACACCATCAACCTCCACTTCCTAGTAGATTGCTAAAATCATTACATTACTCCAAGCATAATTGCTACTAGATTGCCTAAATCATTACATTACTCCAAGCATAATTTGTTACTTATGTTGCTGGTCTCCATCTAAATCCTGATTGAATCAAGTTATATGAATTTCTAGGGAAAGGAGGTATCGAAGTCCGAATCCAGCAACATTGATTGGCTTACTTATGCCAAGTTGGACAAATACTATGATGGTGTTCGTGTTATTGAGACAATTAGGTTCTTACATTTATAACTAACATTGAATATTGGTATTAAAAGAGTTATTCATAACTTTTTGCTACAGGAAAGAAGATTTGGAGAAATATTACATTTGCTACTCTTGTTTTATGCCACCCTAGTGGAACTATTCTTATTTGTGGATTTAGAATTATTTGGCTAAATGCAAAATAAAGTTTCCTTCTCAAAAAACATATACTAGAAACTATCTTTTCTTTTCTATCGTTCCACTTCATTTTGTTGTTGTGTCACAAAAAATAAATCCAACTATGAAAACACATACAAGTTTGAAGTCTTAAATTAGAACTCACAATGAAATCTAGATCATTAGATTTATGGATTTGCATAACTTGTAAATTAACTGACATTGAGAATATGAGAGTGCATCTACATTTTGTATCTAGGAGACATTCCATTTTCCATTTCATTTCCTTTTTATATTGTATTTGGGTACCTTTCTTTGCATTTTTACCAATGTGTTGAGTCTCCTTCAAGGGGAATTATCCCACATATGATGTACTTTGGAGAGCCCCCTCCAACTCTATATAAGGATGTAATAAAGTAATAGGCAAGAAATGATTCAACCAAACCCTTGAAAGATAGGAGATAGTTGAACTTCACCCTAAGAGGGAGGGTTAGGAAGTAGTCCTCAACCATGGCTTTTGGGGCAAGTGGTTAGCCTATCGCATTCCTAACCAAGAGGTTATGAGTTCAAATATCCTATAGTTTGTTACATTGGTATCAAAGCTGTTGATATATTTAGGTAGTGATGTGTGTGGACACTCTAGGACTACCGGGGCACTTTTTTCCCTCTTTAGGAGGGTTTTTTTCCCTTGGCTTGTATATACGTCTATTGCCCTAATGGGCTACTTATCTTTGTACATTCTCTAGTAATACATTCAGTATTGTGTGTTGTGCTCCAAGCTTCTTCTTCTTCCTTGTGTTGTTCACGTGCTTCCGCAGACGTCTAACTCCAACAATTGGTATCAGAGCAGGTCATCGCTTCATCTAGGGCACCATCGACACTCCTCCAATTGCAGTCTCAGAATCGCACGAATTTTGGTGAGCATACTCAGCGTGTTTTCGAGATCAAAAAGGCTTCGCTCTATCGTGCCCAAATTACGATATGAGCTCGTTTTGGCCTCCGAATGCACTATCACAACACTTGTGCAGGCTATTTCATCTTTTTGTGCCAAAGGTATCTACCAGTTTTTGTTCGCCAGTATAAGCGTCTCGAAGTGTGCTACAAGTGTAGCAGAATTTGTTTGGGCAATTCTGTTCAACTTTTTGAGATATAGTCAATTTTCTGCATCAAGGTATTTTAGTCACCATCCATGGCTGAAAGTAGTGATGTATTCTGTATGTTGGCTGTTGAGGATAAGTTGGATGGTACCAACTACCCGTTATGGGCTTATATGATGTGACATGTGTTGGTTGCAAAAGGACTATGGAACATTGTGCAGGGTGTCAAAAAACATCCTATCACACCTGCAACTGTTACAACTGCAGGTACTGAAGCTGATGCAGAAGGTGTCGAAGATGATGATATTCTGCATATTCCTGTTCGTGTTGCAGTTTCTGTTGCACCTACTGCAGAGCAGATTCCCTGGGATGGCAGAGATGCCCAGGCACATGCATTGATAGCTTTCTCTATTAAACGTGCCATTATTCCTCACATTCGCTCTTGCAGAATAGCTAAGGATGCTTCGAATACACTTACCACATTATATCAAGCTAGTAATGAGGCTCGTGTTGCTTACCTCCAAAAATAGTTGGAGAGTGAGCACATGAATGAAGGTGATTCTATTGACAGTTTCCTAAGGAAGATCAAAGAATTGAAGGAACAGTTAATTTCTACTAATGAGGATACCAGATAGCTCACTTGTGCAGACCATTCTGAATGGTCTTCCTAATTCATATTAGAGTTTTGCTTCTACTCTTCTGTTGTTGATGATAGGCAATCCAAATGCCTTATCATTTGAGGACTTAGTCTCTGTTCTGTTGCAGGAAGATCAGTCCAGGCAGAACAAGTCCATTATGCAAGTTGCAGATCAAGCTTTCCTGGCTAGTCTGAAGGGCAAAGGAAAATGGAGCTCTCAACTAGTAAGCAAAAATTTGCTAATTTTGCATATTCGAAGAAGGAAGATAAAGATGAGAAGAAATCAGAAAAGCAGAAATTGTTTTGTAAGTACTGTAAAGGGAATGATCATATCATAAAGAACTATCCAAAACTGGTTGCTAAAGAGGCAAAGAAGAAAGAGGCTGGAATGGTTGTTACAGAGGCCTCTACACCAAAAACAGAGTCTGCTAATCTTGTGCAGGAAGAAGAATGGGCATTTACTACTATCGATAGTTTTGACCCATCTTGTCATGAGTAGTGCATGTCTGCAGTAGGCTCAGATGTTTGGTATTTTGAGAGTGGGGCAACCAAACATATTACCTCGTAGCGCAATTTCTTCTCTTCACTCGAGTCTGCCCGTACAGGGAATACTATTACATGCGCCAAAAACTTCTCTTATCCTATTATGGGAGTTGGTAAGATCATTTTGACTATTGCTGATGGTAGTTCTTTCACTTTGTCAGATGCTTTATTTGTGCCAGGGATCAAGAAGAACCTCTTATCAGTTTCTGCATTAGCCAAGATTGGCTTGGTTGTGAAATTTGTTGATGACATGTATACAGTTCATGATTTGTCAAATGGCGATGTGATTATTGCTTCTGGCATTTTATGTCGTGGGCTGTATAAGCTCATAGACTATGAAAGATCTGTAAATGATTTGGCATGTGTAGTAAATGATTCTCAGGCTATGTCAGATGCAATGCTTTGGCATGCACGCTTTGGTCATCTGAATTTTGCTAGTTTGCTATGCCTGCAGAAATCTGAAATGGTCTCCTCTTTGCCCAAACTTGAGGCACCTGGAAAACATGTTTGTGAAGGCTGTATTTTGGGCAAAATGCAGCATTCGTCCTTTCCAAAAGATGGTTCAGTTCGGGCTACTCAGAAATTGCAGTTTGTACATAGTGATGTCTGTGGTCCTATGCAGACACCTTCTTTTGGGAATTATCTTTACTTCGTGACTTTCATCCATGATTTTCCCAGGCATGCATGGGTATATCCATTGAAGGAAAAGTCCGAAGTCTTCATGTGCTTCAAACATTTTTTGGTTTTGGCTGAAAATATGTCAGCATGTAAAATGGGCACCCTCCCTTCTGATCGAGGGGGGGAGTATATGTCTTCTGATTTTAATACATTTCTAGTTGAACGTGGGATAAAACATCAGTCTACAGTGCCGTATACACCTCAATAAAATGGAGTTGCTGAATGAAAGAATAGGTCACTCATGGAGATGGCGAGGTGTATGGTCAAGAATCAGGCCTTACCACATAGTTTTTGGCTTGAGGCTATCATGTGTGTAGCATATGTACTGAACAGGTGTCCCACTAAAGCGTTGTAGTCTATCACTCCATATGAGGCTTGGCATGACCGCAAGCCATCTGTTGCTCATCTACGTGTTTTCGGTTGTTTGGCATATGCATTAGTGTCTGAACAACATCGCAAAAAATTGAATGATAAAGCAGTAAAATGTATTTCTATTGGATATAGTTCTGAAAGTAAAGGCTATTGTCTGTATCATCCACAAACTAAATGCATTCTGGTTAGCTGTGATATTATTTTTGTGGAAGATGCTATTCAACCATTGCTTTCATGTACTAAGGAGACATCTGTTAGCTCCAAAGACATGTATGACACTTTGCTGCCTCTTTTTACAGGTGGACAGTCTAGTGCTAGTCCTAATGAGGCAACTTCTCAGCCTTTGCAGGTTTTATGTGATGATGCAGATAATTCCATTTCTAATGCAGATGTACATGATGCACTTATTGATGAGAGATCTGATATTGAGCAAGCAAGAACTATGCCAAAATGGCTGGTGCAGACCTTGCGTGACATCAAATTAGATGCACCTCTGTCATATCATACTCGATCACGCTCTCATAGTGCCTCTTTTGCATCAGATTGCTATGCTATGGCTGCATCTAGTCTCTCTGATGAGAATGAGCCTGTTTCGTTTGATGAAGCACAAAATTCAAAAAACTGGACGGCTGCTATGCAATCTGAATATGATGCAATAATGAATAATGGTACTTGGTCTTTATGTGACTTGCCTCCTAGAAAGAAGGCCATTGGCACTAAGTAGGTATACAAGCTGAAGTGTAAACTTCATGGTACAGTTGACAGGTATAAGGCTAGGCTTGTTGCAAAGGGTTACGCATAGGAAAGAGGCATTGATTTTGATGAGACCTTTGCACCTACATGTCGTATGACTACTGTTCGGAGCATTTGTGCACTTGCAGCCCATCATGGTTGGAATGTACATCAGTTGGACATTAAAACTGCATTTTTGAATGCTGACTTGCATGAAGAAGTGTGTGTTTTTCAGCCCGTGGCTTTGTGCAAAAAGGGCATGAAAACCAGGTGTGCATGCTAAAAAAGGCATTATATGGTTTAAAGCAACCACCACGTGCTTGGTATGAGAAGATACATGCCTATCTGATTGCACATGGTTTTGAGAAGAGTCTAACTGAAAGCACCTTATATGTTAAGCGTGCTAATGATGTGCTTCTGATCATTGTTGTCTATGTTGACGACATGTTGCTCATTGGTCCTATTGAGAAGCATATTGCTGATTTTAACGCTGATTTACATGCCTCATTTGAGATGTCTGGTTTGGGGCATTTGCATCACTATTTGGGCATTCAGTTTATACAAGGTGGAATGGGTTTGTGTCAAATGAAATATATTGACACATTATTGCAGTGTTTTGGCCTTGAAGACTGTAAGCCTATTGCCACTCCTATGGAGACAAGTTTACGATTGAGTCTTCATGATGCTGGAGATGCATTTGATGTTTTCCTCTATCCGCAGGCTATTGGATGCCTGATTTACTTATGCATTACGAGGCCAGATATTTAGTTTGTTGTCTCACAGATGAGCAGGTTTATGCATTGCCCAGGTGTCAAGCACTGGTAGGCGGTTAAGTGCATCCTTCGCTACTTGAGTGGTACTTGACTACTTGGGTTGTTTTATCCCAAGGGGGGATCACTACCGCCAGATTTGCATGCTTTTTCTGACTCAAACTGGGCTGGTTGCTATGACACTCATGTGTCCACTAGTGGCTTTTGCTTCATGCTTGGTAGCTCATGTATATCTTGGTTGAGTAAGAAGCAGCCTACTGTGGCCACTTCGAGTTGTGAGGCTGAGTATAGGGTAGCTTTCACAGCTACTAATGAGTGTGTGTGGCTCACGTGCCTTATGGATGATTGGGGTGTTGGTCAGTCTTCTGCCACCACCATCTTCACTGACAGTCAGAGCGCATTGGCACTTGCGAGGAACCCTATGTTCCATGCTCGCACTAAGCACATTGAGGTGCATTATCATTATGTCAGGGAGAGGTTCTCTGCTGGGGAGATCAGCTTGGCATATGTGCCCATGCAGGAGAACATTGTAGACCTTTTCATGAAGACTCTACCCAAGGAGAAGTTTGAAGCTTTTCGCAAAGCTTTGGGCTTACTTCCTTTTGTGGAGTGATTTCCACATAGCTTGGCACTTCCTTATACATGAGTGCCAGCTACATGTTCACTGCATCACTCTCAAGGGGGATTTGTATATTTAGGTAGTGATGTGTGTGAACACTCTAGGACCGCCGGGGCACTTTTTTCCCTCTTCAGGATTTTTTTCTCCCCCGGCTTGTATATACTCCTATTGCCCTAATGGGCCACTTATCTTTGTACATTCTCTAGTAATACATTCAGTATTGTGTGTTGTGCTCGAAGCTTCTTCTTCTTCCTTGTGTTGTTCGCGTGCTTCCGCAGACGTCTAACTCCAACAAAAGCCTAGGAAGTAGGCGTGGGAAAGGTGGATTTCCCCAATGGCCTCTAAAAAAGGCACCTTGGAACTTTATCGTGTGAAAGGTTAGGAATTGGGAAGGCGATGCTTTGAGAACTCTATCCAAAAGACATTGGGTTGTATCTCTCAATCCATAGATTTGATTGATGCATATAAGATATAGTTGGAAGGCTCTCAAAACAAACCTTCCAAATTTAGTGAGAAAGCTTGGAAATAGGAAGTCCTTGGGAAACCCTAGGTGGCACTTGACTGAGTGTTCACGTTGTCAAAAATGGGCTAGAACAAGGTTCAAGATACTAACGTTGAGAATAGGGTTCAAGAAACCAAGGTTGCAAACAAGGTTCAAGAAACTATGTGAGGTTGAGGACATCAATTCAAGGGTACCAAGGGAGTTCAAGAACTAATCACCTAGGCTAGAGGGATACATGAGTAGATCATTGAGGAAAATGATCAACTAAGGGGGGGGGACAATGTAATAAAGTGATAGGTAGGAGATGGTTGAACCACATCCTTGAAAGATAGGAGATGATTGAACTACACCCTTAGAGGGAGGATTAGGAAGTAATCCTCAACCATGGCTTTTGGGGAAAGTGGTTAGCCCATCACATTCCTAACCAAGAGGTTGTGAGTTCAAATCTCCTATAGTGTGTTACAAAGGAGGGCCTCTCCCCCACTTTGTACTTGTTTAGAAGCTTGAGGAGCGTACTCCATGCTCTTAGTAATCTCACTCTAATCCATGTGAGTTTCCCATTTCATGGTCTACTCACTACTGACTCTCAAACTCTTTCATTTTGTGAGTACACTCTTGTTTTCATTTTGTGAGTAAACTCTTGTTTTCATTTTGCTTCCGTGCATGTTCTTTCTGCATGGTATTAGAGCACTAAGTGGAGATCTTGGTGGTTCATTTTGTACTATTTATTTGGTGGTGGTGCTCTCCGCTCATTTGCAGAAGCATGTTGCCATCATTTTATGTTCTCTTGGCTCTCACTTTGCCCATTTTCCCACCCTCTCACCCTTCTCTTTCATCCATTTTCCCACCCCCTTTTTGTTCATTATTAATAGCATTGTGCATGCTTTTATTCTTCATTAAAGTTTTTATAAACACTTTTGTGGCATTTATTGGAGATTCATCAGCATTTTTGTGGCGTGTATGATGAATCTCAACTTTTGAAGTTTTTATAAAAATGTTTGACTTCTTTTTTCACATATTGCTAGTACTTAATGATGTTGATATTGCTTTTCTCCCTTTTTGAGTACCATTTTTTGTATCTCTTTTTATCAATATTATGGAATAATGTGGTAGTATAAATCATTCTTTTGTTATATCTGGTGATGCGTTTCATCCTTGATGCTTTGCTCACTATGTTTCTAATGAATAAGAAGCTTAGAAGACAAAACCATAGAGACCGAGCAACATTTCATGAGGAGCTAAAATAAGATAGTGTTACCCAGCATAGATGTAAAGGTGTCATTTGTGTTAACCTCTAGCTTCCATGTGAAAAAACATCATTCACTATGCTACTTATGAGTTTTTAGTGCCTACAAAGCTCTTATTTTGTAACTCTCATCATCCGGAGGATATTCTTATCTATGCTAACTTACTTCATTTGCAGTGCACGAGTGAAGGGTCCTATAACAAAGACTCAATGACCAATTAAAGGTATAGTGAATTTACCTTTGATTGGGTTCAAAATATATATCTCCTAGCATATGGCATAAAGCCCTTTTTCTAGCCAACCTCTTTTGCTGACGAGCTCACATGTGAAATCTACTCTCATTGTCTTTCTTCAAAGAGTTCATTAGCTACAATAGAGAAAACAAGAATGAGATCTCTCTGGAGCACTTTCGGTACCCAAACGCACCACCAATGGGCAACACTTGAACACACATTCATGACCTCTCACTTGCACCATTTATGTTATAAGAAGGAAAACTTCTTGAGTGTTTCCTCTTTGATAGATGGGAGAGAGAGAAAGAGAGAGAGAGAGAGAGAGAGAGAGAGAGAGAGTGAAAGAGAGAGAGAGAGAGAGTGTGAAAGAGAGAGAGAGTAATATATATATATATATATATATATATATATATATATATATATATATATATATATATATATATATATATATATATATATATATATATATATATATATATATATATATATATATATATATATATATATATATATATATATATATATATGTTCCTTGTGAGGCATGTGAGAAGATGGAGATGTTTGGAGAAGCTTGGAAGTAGGTTGTCAAGTAATGAGGATGGTCCACCAAACCAGCATACAACCTACCCTAGGTCTTTGACTATGTAAAATAGACCTTGTAGGCTTGTAGTTAGTGCGATAAAACCCAATAGATACATTGGAACATCAACAACACAAAGTTGATGCAAAACATATTGAGTAGCTCACAAAAACTTGCTAAATTTGTATGAAAGTTATGACTTCAAATACTTAGAGTAGCCAACGTAGTTACAATTGGAAAAACTCCTCTTAAGGGAGTTTCATAAATAGGGTTGGCTTGATATAATATACAAAGCCCTAATTTATAATAACCAATGAAGGAGTAGCAACTTTAACTCTAATTGGATGTCATCCTCATTTTTTTGGGATGTGCAGAAGATGGAACCAAGGCTGTAAAACAAAGATTTCTTTGAATTTGCTCAACTAAATGATATGTAAATTTGTACACATAATTTTGACACTAATATCTTTCAAATGAATTGTTAATCACTTGATTTGAAGCTCTGTAGAAAGAACAACAACCTCTGCAAGATGACTGAGTCTAGGAAACAAGGAGCAGAGCAAAATAATGAGAACTAGGATGATCACCAATGTATGTATATTGCTTAAAAATATCATCTCTATATTAGTGTAGGTGAGTCATTATATAGACTCTTGGGTAACATTTCATGCCTTTTATACAAAGATTTCAATTCGAATCAAAGCAGGGTAGGTTGTTGAAAAGAATTAATCAACTTTCCTATAATCTAGTAAAGTGATCTAATCTGGATCTACTTTTGGTGGTCAATTGATTGATTCATTAAATCACAACCACCTCTAACTCATGATTTTAGAGCCTTTACTTTACCTTTTACAAGTGTAAAACTCAAGGTTTTTACATTGGATCAAATGATCATAAAGATCCTTAGAGAAAATAAAAGAATGAATGCAAATAAAAAACTATTCAATGAGTATCTCAGGCACCATCCAAATGATGGTTTTGATGTAGATCATATTCACCTCAAGCATACTGCAAGCTTGGTGTTGCAAAATATATAACTGCTTATAACAGAATGTGATAGAGAAAATTCTAATTTAGTAGATATCTAAGCCAATTGAACTACATAACATCTGACTGAGCAGTGCTCTAATAGCTTCCCCTCAAGATAAAGTATGCTTGAGTCTTCATTCTCTGATAGGTTGAATATCTCCCATAGATTTAAACTTGCATAGGTTTATCCCTTCAAGTGCCTTTGTCATCATTGTTAGCATTAGTTTCCATGTCAAAGGCACAATGGCTCTTGCACGAATTTTTATATGCTCTTTAATAAAACATATAGAGCCTTGGTCAATCATAGACCATAAGTTTGACCGCATTTGTATGACCTAAGAAATTTGTGTTCGTGGTTTGTGTAGTGTGTGTTTTCTATGTATTCTATAGCCTTTGTGTGGAGTAACTTGTGTGGCATATGGAACTAGATTTTCTACTTCGAGGGATTGTCGTGGAGCTCTCGAGAGGAGAGCACACTAGGAAAGTCACAATGGAGATCGATGGAAATCAAGAAAAGAACTCATAATCGTATTCATCATAATCTAGTTACAATAGCTCTTCTAGCTCTAGCTCATAGGTTCACTCATAAACTAACAACAACCACAAAATGAGCTCTCTAGCTCTATTTATAGTTGTTGCCTACTTTTGATGGGTTTCACATCTAGTGACCTGTATAGTTTAAAAATAGGTTCTACTCCCTAATTTGAACTATCTAACGGCTTACAAATATTACAAATTAGCTTCATATATGAATTGTGCCTCTCCCAGGGGTCCTCTGAGCCCTTGGAACCAGTGTGCCTTGTTGCTCACCCTTTCTGTTTGTCGTTGAGGAGGGTCTTCAATGGGCATTGGTCGTGTAAAACCTTGGAACTCCTCTAGCATAGCCTTAGGCAAGCTCTCAAATGGAAGAGCTGAGAAATGCACAATCGACCACCCGAGTGTCGTGCGGGTAGATCTTTCTACTTGCATGGTGGAAAGCTGGTGTTGTGGACCTACACTGAAGTGAAGAGGAAAACACATTAGTCATGGAAAATAATTAAGATCCCAAGAAGATGAGACCTCCATTCCTTTGTACCACCAACATGTTTCCCGTGCAGTGAGTGATTTTAATGATGTGAGAAGTGGATCGTGAGAAGTGCGTGCTTGACTGTGAGTGGGAGTGTATGAGGTGTGTGACTTTACAATTGATTTCGAATGAGTACTACAAAGTTAGTGTGGGTTACAACGAGAGTGGTGATATGAAGTTGTCAAACTAGGTCTACGTGTAGTGCTTAATAAGAGTGTTCGTTTTACTGAGTCGATGGTTAGGATGAGCTGGGTCGAGAGTCATCGTGATTACACGAGGCTTAGGTATCCATTTCTGTGTCACACAGAGGGTTAGAAGAGATGAAGTGTAATTTACAAAAGAAGGTGTGTAGGGTTTCCTAGTAGTCACACAAAAGGTCTTCTTAGAGTTGACTAAGGTTGAAGTATGCACTAAGCACTTTTTAGGTACCCAGAGCTGGCAAGATGCAGAGTGAGTTGTCACCATGGGCTTGGGCACCCAAATTTTCCGAATATGTTGCCTCAATCGGAAATGAGAGGGCCGTCAAAGATCTGGAGTGTTGGACTTACTAGGTTCAGTCTCCTTGCATCTCCACCTTGGTTGAGGGTCTGTCTGAGTGGACTGTCTAACAAACCACTATGATGTGCTGCACCAATGAGTACGTGGACGATGTGACCCAGTGACTTGCCGAGGGTGAGGTATCGTATTCACATGCTGTTTTGGAAAAGAAGGGAGATCCACTACACTCTTTCCTGAAAATGGTGATTGTTGACATGCATCCAAAGATTGAGTCTTATGCTTCCATACTTGTCGGATTCTGGTTTGTCTACCCCATTTCCACTCGTCGATGGGTGGTAATTCTTGTGTGGGTTCGATAGAGTGTGCTGCACACAGGGTTGGGGGAACTTATGTCGCATCCAACACCTCTCTGTGTCGACTTTGGAGGGGTAGTTCATGATACTATCCTGCAAGTTCCAACTAAAGCACACTTCTACAAAGATTTAAACTCACCAAGTAATGGTATAACAATTCATGGCCTAGGATCATAGGTTCCATCAAATCATCATCATGAAAAACCAACAGTTTTACAATCAGGGTCATGTTTTCTATGGAGATGGATAGCTCGACCTCGGCTATGCAAGGGGCCTCTAACCCACCTAGTCCAATGAGATAGGCTTCAAGAGGCTTAATTTCATATTCCTTACAAAGAGAGAGTCGAATTGCATTCGTGGTTGCACCTGAGTCAATTAAGGCCTTGCATTGCGTGCACATGGGTTCCTGGCCTAGAGTGACGTTAATGAACGGTCTCCTATCAATGATATTGGGGACATTTCTTCCGCTGAGTTGGCACATAGCTACACCGTATCGTGGGGCATCCACCAATTGAGGTTCTTTATCTAGTCCTCTCCTTCGCAGCCTCATTCGGCTAATGTTTTCTAATGCTTCCACTTGGGCTTCAACTCTGATTCATTCCTCTTCTTCCTTTCGCCTCTTGGCAAGAGTTAGTCATTTAAGCATGTCTGCAGTTAAAGGTTCCTCATATAGCTTAACTCGGCATCCACTAATATAATTAGGCAACACTTTTCCTTCAAGAGTTGCTAACTGAACTGCACCGCTAGTCATTATCTATTGATGATTATGGGTCGGTAACCTCGTTTCTCTAACTTGCGAGCATGTTGTTTCAAGGTGTAAACTAGCACCTCGTTGTACACAAGAAATCGGCACTCACTTCTTGTGTACGAGCCCACCCATTCTTGTAATAGATATTAAATGACCTTGTTTAAGAAGTGAGTGCCCCTATCACTTACAAGCTCGATAGGAAGTCCATATCTTGTGAAGACATTCTCGAACAAAAACTTAGCAGTGGTGCATGCATCATTTTTCCTGGTGGCCTTAGCTTCTATCCACTTCGTAAGATAATCAGTGGCAATCATGATATACTTAGCATGGGAATTCCTTGCATGGGGATTAATGGGTCCCACAAAATCTATTCCCCATTTTGAGAATGCGTGCCCTCCCATCATGGGCCGTAGCAGCATCTCATCCCTGTGTATGGGATACTGATTCCTTTGACATACATCTCATCATTTTATGTAGGTATGGGCATCCATATGTAGAGTGGGCCACACATGATCCTAAAAATAATTTGGTTTGATAACGCAATCAGGTCCAAAATGGCCTTTGGCTACACTTTGGTGTGCAGCTTCCAATAGATTAAGATATTCGCTTCCGTGCACACATATCCTCAGATAACCGTCTCGTCCTTGCTTATACAAGATATCACCAATGAGCTTGTATATTAAGGCCTCTTGTTCTAAGCTACGTCTACAGACTACTCATGTTTGCTGGAAAGGTCTATGTCCTTAGGTAAGTAACTAAAGTTTCACTCGAATTTGGCGTTAAGGTCATCTGGTACAAAGTGGTATGTTCTATGGGGGGTCTATTACCGCACTTAGGACTTTTGTCACATAGTCATCAGACATCTTTTTCCATTGATGGCCAATACACACCTAATCTTTTTAAGTTTGATAGTGTTGCTTGTCTAGAATGGTGTTGCTCCAATGCACCTACATGTGCTAATTGCAACCAATTATTATACTCCTATTCTTCTACACCACACGTAAGGATATTGTGATGATCTTGCTTATAAGTACTTCCTACAAGAAGTTGATACTTCTACGGTCTCACAACCTCTTTCTCTTGGGTTTTTACTTGAGAGTTCTTAGTCTGTATGTCATTACTGGAACTAATGACTTGCCCATAGAGGGACAATCTCAACATTGAAGAGATATGCATTTGGTAACTCGTCTGCTACCCCTATAGGTGCTTCTCCTGACATTATCCTAGAGAGGTGTTTTGCTCTTAAGTGTCTTTTCCCCTTCTTGACTACAACTTCAAAATCATACTCCATCAAGAGTAAAAACCAGCGTACCAATCTACGGGTGTTACATGGTTTGTTGACCAAATACAAAAGGTCTTGGTGATGAGTAAAGAATTTAAACTTATTTGCCAATAAATAATGGTGAAACTTCTTCATCGCATAGACCATTCCTAATCCTTCTCTCTCTATAGTGGTGTAATTTCTCTCTGCCGTGTTCAACTACCTGTTGGCGTATGCAATGGGTAAATCTTTATTTCCCTTCTCAGTGGGTTATGCCAACACACATCTGATAGCATGATTAGAGGCATCAACCTGTACATGAAAAGGTTTGTTCCAATCAGGCCATACTAAAATAGGTGCAGAACACAATCATCATTTCAGCTCTCTCAAGGAGCTCTCGCATTCTTTTGTCCACTCAAAATTGGTTAGCAGGTTGTAGAGGGGTTTAGCAATGATTGCATACATATGTATGAATTGTCAGTAATAACCGCAATGGCCCATAAATGCTTGTACTTCTTTGATGTTCTGTGGCTTGGGTAATTCATTAATTACTCATACCTTATCTTCATCCGTGGAGATTCCATTTTTTCAAACTATATGACCAAGTATCTTGCCTTGTCTGACCATAAAGACACACTTCTCTAGGTTTAAACAGACTTGATATTCCCTACACTTTTCAAAGATGCATTCGAGCTCAGGGATATGTTGTGGTCTAAGTACTAAGTGAGCACAGAGGTCATCCACATACACTTCTAGGTTCTTTCTCAAAACTTCTTTGAACACATGGCACATCAACATTTGGAAAGTTGCAAGTGCATTTGTTAGCCCAAAAGGCATCACGCGAAACACAAAGATATCCCACTCAGTGGCAAATGCCGTCTTGTGTTGGTCCTCGGGGGCAATGGCAACTTGGTTATAGCCCGAGAATCCAACAAGGAAGTTGTACACTTCCTTGCCTGTGACTCTTTCCAATAGGTGTTTTGTAACGGGTAGGGGATAACTATCCCTAATTGTGGCAGCGTTGACCTTCTTTAAATTAATCCACACTCTCAGCTTACCATTCTTCTTAGGCACGACTACAATGGGTGAGACCCATTCGGTGTGTTTTATTTTGTAAATGAATCTCGCTTCTATGAGTCTATCTATTTCTTCCTTGAATTTCAATGCATAATTGTCATTATACTTATAGCACTTTTGCTTAGTGGGTCTTGCTTCGGTGGTCACGGGTATTCTATGGGCACATATGTTAGGATCTACCCCTTTCAAATCTTTGTAACTCTAAGCAAACACATCCCTATACTTTTTCAATAGGGCAATCAAATTTTCTTCTTTCTCATCAGTTAAATCATGTCCTATGTATGTGCAACATTCTTCTCCTTCCTCGATTGCCACTACAACTTTGTTCGTGGGGGTAATTCTAGGTAGATTCTCCTACTTGGGGTCCTTCTTGTATTCTTGCTTGGTAGGCTTTGAACATCATATCAAGGTTTTTTGGTGTGGGGTCCGCTAGTACTAATCCTAGTTTAGAGGTGATTATCCATGGTTCAGCCTCCTATGATGTCATTTCTAGAATTTTAGTTCTATTTTCCCTTAGGCTTTCCTCTAACTCACTGATTTACTAACCCCATTTCCTCTTGTGTCGCTCTCTTGACTCTTTCCAAGTTCTAGTTTTCTAACCTGTTGATTCTCGTACCTCATTGGCTTCAGCTATTTTTCCTGGGTTTTATGGTTGAGTTTGCCTTTGTGGTTGGGCTCTAGTAATTACCTGTATGGGTATGTACTGAGGTATGGAAGCTTCAGAATGCTACACTATGTCTGTCACCTTGATGGGTGTCACTTTCGTAGAAGTGTTTGCAGGGTTCTTGGGGCCATCTCTTATGAAGTGATCTTTTCCACATTCAGGGCAAAAGCCTTGAATATTGAAGTATTGCAACTGCACAGCATTTGCTCCATGTGGATAATCTCGTATGAAGTGGTCTCCTTGGCACTTATAAGATGGCCCTTTGGGTGCGCTTGTGGCCTTAATTGTCTAGCCTGTGGTTTCAAGTTGGGGTTTGTGTACATGACCTAAGCATAATCTGGTTCCCAGTTTTGCTCATACACAGGGTTCTCATAGTACGGGTCTAAGTTTTCCGATGACTCGGTATAATATGCTGGTGGGCTATGAGTGGAGTCAAAATTCTTTGCATTAGGGTCATTATCCATGATCAAAGGGGTAGTGGGCACTAATGCCATGTTGGAATTCTCCTCTGGTATAGCATACTTTACCAAAACTACATTAGGAGGGGGTGGAGGTTGTTTTCCTATGATAGGTTGCGGTCTTGGCTATGCTTGATAAGGTGCTGATACTGAGGGGGGGCTCAATAATATTGTTGTGGCTAGTACTGCCCTTGGTATCTACCTAGCTGATATTGTTGAGGGTAGTTCTGCCTAACCACGTGTTTGTTATACAGACAATCCTGAGCAGTGTGGTTTGTGTACCTTCGCTCTATAGTAAAATACACTCCATTAGAGTTTCCTATGGGTTTCACTGCATGTGGACACCAATTTTCCATATGGTCACCTCCACAAGTATAATACCTTCGAGGGGGGGCTAATTTGATGCTTGGTTTGCTAGAAACTCCCAAAGGTTTGGCCACTTGTTTGGCTAAGTCCTCAATTGAATTGGAATTGCTGGATGAAGTTTTTGTAATCCTATCCGAATCTTTGCGAACCTTAGGAAGTTCTAGCTCATCTCCTAGGTTATCTTCTATGTCTACACAGATCCGTAAACATTGATCCAAGGTTCTTGGCTCCTTCAAGAAGACATATGATCTCAGCTTAGCACTTACAAGGCCATCTATGAACAAAGCTATCAACTTAGCTGGAGTGCGTACTTCCAAAGGGGGACATCTTTCTATGTACCATCTAAATCTTCAACCGGCCATCCTCACTATCTCTTGAGGGGTTCGTTTGAATGTGTGTATCAAAGAAGACGTGTTGTGTCTGATTCCACTATTGGAAAAGTCCATAATGAAGGACTCCATCATGTGGTGGATATCTCTAAATTGGTGTTGGTGCAATGGTCGGAACCAATCCAATGCATCACCTTTTAGAGTGAGTCCAAAGGCATTAAGCTGTGTAAACATGTCGTCCACTTGTTCAGCATGTAGCACCTACTTGAATTATGCTACATGCTCATAGGGATCTCCCGATCCGTCAAAAAAAAAATTCATAGCCTTCACTAATTGAGTAAGCATCAAGGTTCTGTTGGAGCAAGTCTATGACAAGCCTAAGTATTGGCTTGAGTCCTACAAAGTCATAGAAGAAGCCTTAAAATGAAGACAATGTAAAGTTCACTTGTGAACTACCTCTTGTAACTTTTGAAGACTTTACTTAATGTAAAAGTGAGAGAATCTTAAGTGGTTGAGTCCACTTGATCAAAAAGGGAAAGAGGAGCCACGACTTTGTGATTTGTGGTAGGTAGAGAATCAAATCAATCATTGATTGATTGGAGAGTGATTGAGGGAAGTTAGCCTCCCAAACTCAACTATAAATAGATGGCAGTTTTAGTCGTGGTTAGAGAGACCTATGTGAAGACCTCCAAGAGTTGAGCTTTATGCCATATCAAGGTGCGATTCCAAGGCACACATATGTATCAATAATTCCATTGTATTGTACAAGCAATATACTTTCATTTTCATTATCATTTGGGTTCATATTTCCATGTTCTTGTGAAGTGTACTACTCACTGCCATATCTCTCAGTATTCTCAGTGAGATTGCAGAGATGGTTTCTCTGAGCTTGGTGCATCATTTTCAGTGATTTAACTTGGTAAAGTTAACTCTATAAGTCTACTATATGATCATCAATTTTCTTTTCATTTGGGTATTGCAATCTTCTGTTATGGTCAATTGAAGTCAACCCTATCTGTCATTTTCACTTCTCTGTCAGATACCCAACTTTTTTACTCATCTTGTCAGAGCCATTTCTCAGTGGCTACGCATCCAACTTCAATGATTTAAAGCTTGTTGAATTCCGCCTACTGTCTAGTATAAGCATACAAATTGTCATAATCATGTGATTCTTAAATTTGGAGTTATGTTCATTTTTCTACTCACTGGTCTGAAACTATAGCAGCCCATGAAAATCGGGATGATGTAATCACTTGTTAAAACTCATTCTCAGTGTATGGTTCATTATTTTTGATGCGATTACTCTTGAAAGTTAGCTCTTTAAGTTAAATAGACTTCCCCAAGAGGAATTAAGCTAATTGCTGCTGTGCTCAGAGAATTATGCAAAACACTGGACAGGTGTATGAATAAAAAATAGCAAGTTCTTCACCTTTGAGCTAACTCCAACTTATCTGTTTTGATCTATCTTTTTGTGAGTGATCTTCCAAGGTACATAGGTGTCTAATACATCCATTGGAAAGCCAAAAGGGCCCACCATATACTCTTGGAGTTCATTTGGCTGGTGTAGATCAAGGATTTTGCAACACCTCTTCATCTTCAAGCACATACATATCCATCTCTTCACAGTGGTATCAAAGCAAGGTTGGACAACATGGCAGATGGATTTCCTTCATCAATGGAAAAATTGGACAGAGGTAACTACTCAGCTTGGTTATTAAGAATGGAAGCTTATCTCCAAGGTAGAAGTTTATATGGTTATGTGGCTGGAGATGAAGTTATGCCAAGTTTCGGGAACAAAAGTCAACCAACACAAGAAGAGCAAGAAAGATTGAGCACATGGTGCTCCAAGGATGCACTTGCAAGGTCTTATCTCCTCAACTCTATCTCAGATTTTTTGTTGCCTCACATTAGAAGTTGTAAGACATCTCAGGAAGTGTGGGATGCACTTGAAGCCTTTTTCTCTTCAAGTACCAAAGCTAGGAAGCATCAACTATGGCTGGATTTCACAACTCTCAAGAAGGCTTCCAAACAAAATGTGACTGATTTTGTCACAAAGCTCAAGGACATAGCGGATCAGTTGGGAAGCATTGGAGAGGTAATAGATCAAGAGCAAATTGTAAGGCAGGTCATCAATGGCTTGAAGGCAGATGACAAGTGGGAAGCATTCACCACAGCTATGGATTTGTACATGGACATGCATGTACCTGATTTCAATACACTCATTGGACAACTACTTACTCAAGAGGCAAAGCTTATCAAAAATGGAGAAAGCTCTAAAGGTAATCAATCTTCAGCTTTATACACTGATAAAAGCAAGTCCAAAGATAACAA
Organism: Ceratopteris richardii; assembly: GCA_020310875.1. Lineage (NCBI taxonomy): Eukaryota > Viridiplantae > Streptophyta > Polypodiopsida > Polypodiales > Pteridaceae > Ceratopteris > Ceratopteris richardii. Next base: position 34,075,201 of record CM035412.1, on the reverse strand, counting down.
AGGAAAGGCAAAGAAAGTGGATGATGAAGCAGGTACATATCAAGCCAACTATGCAGGCAGAGGAAGACATGGTAGAGGTAGAGGAAGAGGAGGTAGACAAGGCAGGGGGAGATCCCAAGACTCCAACCCATGTTCTTGTGGACTTACTAATCATACAACTGAAAATTGCTTTAGGAATTCTAGGAATCAAAGAGGCAGAGGATACAATAGAGGAAGTTATGGCTACTCAAGAGGAAGGTTCAACAACTATCATGGCAACTACAACAACTACAATCATTCAAACTATCAAGGAGGCTACAAGGTAAGGAGAGATTTCAATAACTACACAGAAGACTCAAACAAAGAGGATTCATTATTGATCATGAACATGGCTATGCCACAAGGTAAATCTGATGAGCATGTTTTCTACATAGATTCAGGTTGTTCAAATCATGTGGCAAGAAATGTGGCACTCCTATCAGATTTAAAAGATCCAAGGAATAAGCATGAGGTACAAACAGGAGATGACACAAGACATCTTGTGGAGAAAATAGGCAATGTCAAAGCACCGGATGGAAACACCAGCCTACTCAGTAAGGTACTCTATGTCCCTACCATTACAAAGAATTTGATAAGTGTTGGGCAGATAGTAGAGAAAGGGTTGCAAGTCAGGTTCACAAAAGTAGGAGCATTTATTGAAGATCCAAGTCAAGGATTTAGAAGAATTGCAAAAGGTGAAAAGACAGGTAGATTGTTCACATTTGAATTACAAGACACTAGAAACATTGCTCTCCTTAATTATGGTAGTCAGAAACTCACAGAATTGGAAGTATGGCACAAAAGGTTAGCACATATTGGTGAAAGGTCATTAAAGCAAATTTGCAGGGACCAAAGTGTACTTGGACTCCCTAATTTGTCAAAACAACATATGATTTATAAGTGTAGTGCATGTCAATTTGGAAAGCCTCACAGGTTACCATTCATGAAGAAATATGCATGGAGATCTCTTGGAGTTGGTTCATACAGATGTATGGGGACCTAGCAAGGAAGCTTCAATATTTGGATCAAGCTATTATGTCTCCTTTATTGATGATTGCAGCAGATGGACTATCCTATTCTTTATGAAACATAAAGATGAAGTTTTTTCATGTTTCAAAAGATATTTGGCTCTTGTGGAGAATCAAACAGGTAAATCACTAAAAAGGCTAAGGTCAGATGGAGGGGGAGAATACTTCTCCCATGATTTTGATTCTTTTCTTCAAGAAAGAGGAATCAAAAGAGAGGTAACTACAAGGTACACTCCTGGGCAAAATGGAGTGGCAGAAAGGAGGAATAGGACAATTGTTGAAGCTGCAAGATCTATGTTAAATGAAAAGCATTTGCCTAATTACTTATGGGCTGAGGCTGTATCTACAACCACTTACTTGATAAACAGGTTGCCTTCAAAATCCCTTAATGGGATGACTCCATATGAGGCTTGGAATGGAAGAAGACCAAGCTTAGATCATTGTAAAATTTATTGATGTATTGCTTTTGCTCATGTTCCTTCACATGTTAGAGGCAAGATGGATCCAAAGGCAGAAAGGTGTGTACTTATTGGATATGACAACAATCAAAAGGGCTATAGGTTATACAACCCTACCAACAAAGGATTCTTGGTAAGCAAAGATGTAGTTTTTGATGAAAACAATTCATGGTATGAAGATTCATGCAAGAAGGTCAATTTACCATATAATCTTGAAGAAGATTTTCCAAAGCTTGGTAGAGAACAACCAAAGATTGAAGAACAAGACACCTCAGAGGATGATGAAGAATCTCAGATGGGAAAGATCAAAGCATGGAAGTCTAAAGGTAAAGCAAAATTGCAGGAACTTGGACATGAGGCAGAATCATCACAATGGCCTAAGAAGATCTATGAGGGAAAAGAAAAAAATAGAAAGGTATGGGTTTGACACCTCATTAGTAAATAAACATTCTATCTACATAGCACAGGACATAAACCAAGAGGAGCCATCATCATTTGAAGAGGCCAAAGCAAAAACAGAATGGAAGCATGCAATGAAGGAAGAGATTGAAGCACTTGAGGAAAACAACACTTGGGATTTGGTGCCCAAGACTTCATCCATGAAGGTAATAGGCTCAAGATGGGTCTATAAACTCAAGAAGAATTCTGATGGTTCCATTAATAGGTATAAGGCAAGGCTTGTAGCAAAAGGCTTTGCACAAACTCAGGGAATTGATTATGAGGAGACCTTCTCTCCTGTGGCAAAGATGCCTACTATTAGGGTTTTGCTTAGTATTGCCTCTTTCAAGAATTGGAAGATACTTCAACTAGATGTAAAGAATGCATTCTTGAATGGTTGGATAACAGAAGAGGTATATATGACACAACCACCTGGTTTTGAGAATCAAGTTTATCCTGATTATGTGTTTAAACTTAACAAAGCATTGTATGGTCTCAAGCAAGCCCCAAGAGCTTGGAATCTCAAGCTTGTTTCATTCTTGCAGGACAAAGGCTTTCAACCAAGCAAGGCAGATCCTTCACTCTTTATCAAAAAGAGTAATTCTGAGGTCATCTACTTATGTGTATATGTAGATGATATTATATTGACAGGGAATGATGCAGATGGTATGAAGAAGATCAAAGATCAGATGAGAGAAGAGTTCAAGATAAGTGATTTGGGTTCACTTACCTACTTCCTAGGTTTGGAAGTTGTCTACAAAGATCATGGTTTGTTTCTCACTCAAAGAAAGTACATTAAGGACATGTTGGCAAAATTCAATATGCAAGATTGTAAGATTGAAGGTACTCCAATGGAGATCAATCACAAATTGAGCTCACATGAAGGTGAACTTATAGAGGACATCACATCATATCAAGTCTAGTGGGTAGTCTCAACTATGCCACATTGACAAGAGTAGATATATGTTACAGTGTGAGTGTGCTAAGTCAATTTATGCACACACCAAGGAAACCACATATGGATGCTGCCAAAAGGATTCTCAAGTATCTCAAAGGAACCATAAATGAAGGACTTTATTATCCTTATGTATCTGATTTAGGTTTGAAGCTATTTTCTGATGCAGATTGGGCTGGCTCCAAGGCAGATAGAAGGAGCACTTCAGGTTATCTTACCTTTGCAGGATCAAAGCTTATGTCATGGTCATCCAAGAAGCAACCCATAGTTGCTCTCTCTTCTACTAAAGCTGAATATAGAGGTCTTGCCATAGCTACACACGAAGCTATGTGGATGAAGACATTATTCAAAGATCTTGGATTGGAGTTTGGAACTCCAACTATTTATGGTGACAGTATGAGTTCTATTCATTTGGATGCTAATCCTATTTTTCATGCAAGGACTAAACATATTGAAGTTCATTATCACTATCTAAGAGAGAAGGTTCTAAGCAAAGAGATTCAAATATCATATTTGTCCACTCATCAACAATGTGTAGGTATTCTAACCAAAGCATTGGATGGTACAAAGCTTTGCAAATTCAAGGCTATGATTGGTTTGCAGGTAATCTTGGAAGATTGAAGACCTCAAGCATACTTGGTTTCAGGGGGAGCTGTTGGAGCAAGTTTATGACAAGCCTAAGTATTGGCTTGAGTCCCACAAAGTCATAGAAGAAGCCTTAAAATGAAGACAATGTAGAGTTCACTTGTGAACTACCTCTTGTAACTTTTGAAGACTTTACTTAATGTAAAAGTGAGAGAATCTTAAGTGGTTGAGCCCACTTGATCAAAAAGGGAAAGAGGAGCCACGAATTTGTGATTTTTGGTAGGTGGAGAATCAAATCAATCACTGATTGATTGGAGAGTGATTGAGGGAAGTTAGCCTCCCAAACTCAACTATGTCGTGGTTAGAGAGACCTATGTGAAGACCTCCAAGAGCTGAGCTTTATGCCATATCAAGGTGTGATTCCAAGGCACACATATGTATCCGTAAGTCCATTGTATTGTACAAGCAATATACTTTCATTTTCATTATCATTTGGGTTCATATTTCCATGTTCTTGTGAAGTGTACTACTCACTGCCATATCTCTCAGTTTTCTCAGTCAGATTGCAGAGATGGTTTCTCTGAGCTTGGTGCATACTTTTTAGTGAATTAACTTGGTAAAGTTAGCTCTATAAGTCTACTATATGCTCATCAATTTTCATTTCATTTGGGTATTGCAATCTTCTATTATGTTCAGTTGAAGTCAACCCTGTTTGTCCTTTTCACTTCTCTGTCAGGTACCCGACTTTTTTACTCATCTTGTCAGAGCCATTGCTCAGTGGTTACTCATCTAAATTCAATTATTTAAATCTTGTTGGATTCAGCATAGTGTCTAGTGTAAGCTTACACAGTTTCATAATCATTGGAGTCTTAAATCTGGAGTTATGTTCATGTTTCTGCTCACTGGTCTCAAACTGTAGCAGCCCGTGAAAATCGGGATGATGTCATCACTTGTTAAAACTCATTCTCAGTGTATGGTTCATTATTTTTTATGAGATTACTCTTGAAAGCTAGCTCTTTAAGTTAACTAGACTTTCCCAAGAGGAATTAAGCTAATTGTTGTTGTGCTAAGAGAATTATGCAAAACACTGGACAGGTGTATGAACCAAAAATAGCAAGTTCTTCACCTCTGAGCTAACTCCAACTTATCTGTTTTGATCTATGATCTTCCAAGGTACATAGGGTGTCTAATACATCCATTGGCAAGCTAAAAGGGCCCACCATATACTCCTGGAGTTCATTTGGCTGGTGTAGATCAAGGATTTTGCAACACCTCTTCATCTTCAAGCACATACCTATCCATCTCTTCACAGGTTCTAGGGTGGTCCCTTGGTCTAGGTAGGGGAAAATCGTCCCCACTGCTATGTGCCCTATGATCCCCAAGAGGTTCTCTTTCAACCCTTCCACTTTTGGTGGGAATCCTTGTTATTTGCTTCTCAATAGGAACAAATGATATGTCAATTTACTTTTCCATAAGATTCTCTCTGACAAAGTGATAATGAACCTCTATGTGCTTTGTCCTTGCATGTAAATTTGGGTTTGCAGCCAAATGTATGGAACTTACATTATCTCCAAGTATGTGAGGTTTGGAACTTACAAGTCCCAAATCTGAGTACAAATCCTTGAGCCATATTGCTTCTTGAATTGCAATAGCTAGACCTCTATATTCTGCTTCAATTGAAGATAAAGCAACTATTGGTTGCTTCTTGGAACTCCAAGACACTAATTTTGAACTTGCAAATGCTAATTATCCAAAGTTACTTCTTTTATCATCCTTTGCTCCTTCCCAATATGCATATGAATATATTTTGATATCCAAATCTGAAGATTAACGATAGTATATACCTTCATTAAGTGTCCCTTTGAGGAACTTAAGTTCTCTTTGCAGCATCCATGTATGGTCTTCTAGGTGAGTGCATGAACTGACTAAGCACTCCCACACTATAGGATATATTTGATCTTGTGTGTGTGTGTAGCATATATCAAGCTTCCAATTAAGCTTTGGTATTCCTTAGGATCATCAATTTGCTCACCTTCATAAACACTTATTTTATGATTCAGTTCCAAAGGTGTACTTGCAAGCTTTGTGTTGTCCATTCTGAATTGGTGAAGTAGATCTTGTATGTATCTTCTTTGAGTGAGATACATTCCTTCATATGTATAAATCACTTGCATACCTAGGAAATATGTGAGCTCACCCAAGTCAATAATTCTGAACTCCTTCTGCACGTGTCTCTTTGAATGCCATTCAGATCATCACCTATCACGATAATGCCATCTACATACACACATAGATAAATAACCTCATTGTGATTCCTTTTGATGATCAAAGAAGGATCTGATTTGCTAGGTGTGAATCCTTGATCTTGAAGATATGTAACCAACCTATAATTCCAAGCTCTAGGAGCTTGCTTCAATCCATACAATGCTTTTTTAAGTTTGCAAACATAAGACGTATGATTAGGCTTTTCAAGACCTTGAGGTTGTGACATGTATACCTCTTCACTTATCCATCCAGTTAGAAATGCATTGTCTACATCAAGTTGGAGGATTCTCCAATTTCTTGCAGTAGCTAAACTTATCAATGTTTTGATTGTAGTCATCTTTGCAACTAGTGAGAATCTTTCCTCATAGTCTATACCATGAGTATGAGAGCATCTTTTGGAAACTAATCTTGCCTTGTACCTACAAATTGCTCCATCTAAATTTCTTTTGAGTTTATATACCCATATGCAACCAATTAACTTTTGATTCGGTGACATTGGAACCAAGTCCCAAGTGTCCATCTTCTTCAATGCATCTATGTCTTCTTCCATGGCCTTTTCCCAATTGGGGTTTCCTTTTGCCTCTTCATAGGTTAAAGGTTAATATAAATTGAGTCCTTTGCCGAATAGCTCGAATTATTTGTAACAAATGTGGAATCATATCCATACCTTTCTGGTTGTTTCTTCTCCCTTGTTGATCTTCTAGGGTGCATTCTTGGAGCATTCTCCCCACTCTTGCATTTTTTCTTTGCCTCTTGACTTCCATAACTTGTAATCCTTTTCCCTTTCATCTTCCTCATCATCTATATCACTTCATGGATCCTAGACCTATGCATCATGCTCGCTTCCTAATTGATGGAAATTATAATCAAGATCATATGGTAGAGTTACCTTTTGTTTGTCTTCATCATACCAAGATCTATGTTCTTCAAACACAACATCCCTACTTGTAGTGAATTTCTTGGTTGAAGGATCATAAAAACTGTAACCAATCTGAGTTCAATCATATCCAATAAATATTTCCTTTGTTGCCCTTTCATCTAGCTTACCTCTTATTTGTGATAGTACATGAGCATAAACACCAAACACTCTGCAATGTCCAAGACTAGGTTTTCTTCCATACCATGCTCCATAAGGAGTCATATCTTGGAGTGATTTGGATTGTAGTCTATTGACAAGGTACATAATAGTTGAAATAGCCTCTGCCAATAGATAATGTGACAACCTCTTCTCTTGAAGCATTGTTCTGGTGTATCCAACCAATGTCTTGCTTATTCTTTCTACAATTCCATTCAATTGAGGAGAGTTCTTGGTAGTCACTTCCCTTTTGATATAGTTAGGCTGACGGTGCAATGAAATGTCAAATACATATATTTCCAGTTAAACATTTTGATGAAGCATTGTAATTGTCGAAGTGTCTAATACAAAGAAACGTTGGACGATAGAGATTGCAACACAATGGGTCTGCAAGGATTCAATCGTTATAAGAGGATCAAAGTGTTGATAGATTTGCAATAAACTCGTGTTCTATGTTATTGTCGCTATCGTATTGCTCTTACAGCTAGTTACTACTGTTGTTAAGTTTGAATACTATTATTTTGTTAAGTGTTGTGTTAGCCTGGTGAAAGTTGACAAGTTATTTTGAAGTTCGATATTTTATGAGTGTTGTTTCAACAATTGCAATCGATTTTGGTATTTCACGGTGAATTATAATTGTTGGTTTTGTATACTGTGAATAATATCTATGAATATTTGTAAGCGATATGTTTGAATGATTATAGTAGAGTTGTGTTGTAGAATACTGTGTATGAAGGCAGTATCAAGAAAACCAATAGTTTGTATATTCATTCTGTCAAACTATGACCCAAGAACCCTATTGTTTAGTCATTCTGTGAACCAAGAAGGCTAACATTGGTGATCCTGTTGGGGAGCGGGGATTGTTGAAGTGTAGAAAACACAAGGATAGTGAGTGTATGCCAATTCTACATTATGGTATGGAATATTCATGGTATGGGCAAGATAAAGTACCTGTACGAGTGTCTTCATCTAAAGCAGATTTTGGTGAAAGTTATAAAAAGAAGAAACAATGGAAAAGTGAAAGCAAGGGAGTGAGGAACTTTGCTTGATGGTTCTTTGATGCAGATAATGCCATTTGCGAATGACATGTGTTAGCTCCGAAAATGGTTGGTTTTTATGCACTAATGTGGATCTATTTGGCAGGAAAATATTTTTGATTTTAGAGCTTTTGGCATCAAGTCTTTGGAATTCGGCGAAGGAAAACACTAAGTGGACTTTGACGACAATGCTCCAAACAATTACATCAATATCCTGGAAGTTTTGAGGCATAGTTCCATTCATAATTTCGTATGTGTATACAGATAGATGTTATAATGATAGCATGTAATACTCACCTGACATAAGATTGCATGAGAACTCGAGACTAAGAGTGGATATGCATAAGAAATGCAGTGCGTGGTGTTGATACAAGTGAAAACTTTCGATGCATACAACCACCCATGGGTATGTTGTTCACAATGAAGTTGTGATTGATATGATGACTAATGGTTTTTCTTTGTTTGGATTGAAAAAAAAAATTTGTTTAGGCTAAACAGGGAGGCATGACCTGATAACAATTGACAAGATGTGATGTTGCTTGGAAAGTTCTTACAGCTACGAGATCGTACTCTTCAATGGAATATTGTGAAGTCAGGTTCAAAATATTGACATTGAGATGGAGTCACATAAGCTTGATGTATACATGACCTCACAAATGCTATCATGAGGAAGGGTTTTATTGAAGGTGTAAAGTTTCTGATTTTCGGGGGGAATGAACCATGAGTGCCCACGCTTTTGGGGGGGCGCCTCTTCTTATCTTATCCACGGAGGGTATGTGGGGGAAATCTCTCTCTCTTCGAGGGGATAGCTGTCGGGTGTCAAGAGGCTGAGCGCACAGAGCTGGCTAGGGGAGAGGAAGTGCTTCTTCAGAACAAAGGAGTGTAGCAAGATTGAGGGCTTCATCTTCCTTCTAGGGAAGAAAAGTACTCGTCTCTTAGGAACTCTCCGCATGGAAGACATATAAGGAACGTGGGAAGAATAAGAGTACAAGTTTTTCTGATTGGTGTGGGGGCTCCTGCTTTCAAATCAATTCAAGCATATTTTCAAGAAGCAAGAGGATGCACATGATAGAAGGGTTTGCTGCTCAAGTAGACAAAACGATGCACATGATGGAAGGGTCTGCTGTTAAAGTAGATGGAAATGAAGCACATGATGGACATGAGGGAAGGGTCTGCTGCTAGAGCCAACGAAGAAAAGGATACCATGAAAGGAGATTTTCAAAAGGTAGATGAGGCAGATACTGAAGTTCTCAGCACCAACAGCTGCGCACAACAAAGACAAACAAAGAACAAAGAACAAATGGTCGGTTGAAGTTTATTTGAAGACAATCAAAAGATGGAAGAAGATTTAATCTCTATATGAAACAGAGGTCCTTCAAAGTTACATTTTTGCACAAGTTCTTGAAAGAAACTTGCTGATATTGATGATGCTTCGTGAGGCTCATATCAGCAGCATAGTAGCTGCAACGCCGATTCTGCACTTCGATGTTATGTTTTTGATGCACACATATCTATGGAGAACCTAATCGTTAGAGAAGCGCTAAAGGATCATGAACGAGACAGATGGTGAAGTATGCAGGTTTTTATTTCCCCTCTACTTTGTATAAAAAATAGGGATTTTTGTAGAAGGCGCATTCAAATCCAAGTGAAGGCCTTTTGATGATTTTGTTGTAATCATTTGTTATTGGTAGTATGGAACTAAATTTTACTACGCATCTTTTCCCATCTTCAATGGGGTGTATTCATCATTCAAAGAGCCCACAAAACTAGTTGGCATTGTTTATCGAGGATAGCAATCTGGTCTGCAAATGCATAAGAATAGATGTTGGTGCTCTTCAGAATGGAATTTCATCAAAGGAGCTAAATGACTGTTGTACGGCTGCATCAAGAGCTAATCATCATCTGAACGAAGAAGAACCAAGCCGTCGATTGTGGACTCCTCTCTGTTTCTAGATAGTTAGTTGTAGTGCACATTTCATTTCTGAAATAACCTGGCTACACACTAGCATCAGACAAGGAGTGAACCAGAAAAAGGAAAGTGGCAGTCTGAGAGTGCGCATCCTTTAACGAGATATCATCTTTGATTCAAAGAGAATGTTCTTTAGTGGCTTGTAAAAAGGAGGAAAACCCTCAGAAATCTCATCATTAAGTGCTACTTCTGATCGGATGAGCCATCTAATAAACAATGCTTCTGACATGCTATTCAGATGATCATAAGAAAATGTTTCGATCATAAGTTTTGTTGTACTAGACTTTCCTTTGCTTGCGCTATCTCAAGAACTGAGATTTGATTACTTCTAGGGAATACAATTCTCGTCTTCAACTCACAAAGAAGACGGTGGATTTCTGTGGATCATTTACTGTGCACAGACTTCACAAGTTATGTATTTGATTTTTTTTTCCTTTTTTGGTTTACTGTTGCATGAAAAAGTGGACTCAAAGCAACATAAAATGACAGTGTGTAAGAAAATTAGGCAAAATATCATTGAGAATATGCACTTTTCCTTGGGCTTAAGAGCCTAAACATTTTGGTGCGTTTGCCGGGAACATATGAGCTAGTGCATAGACATAGGAAGAATCCATTGTGGGATAATTATGGACTCCAAGTAATCTAATTGGACAAATTCCGAGGGATTTGAACAAAATAAAGTCTCGTATAATCACTTTTTCCTCGGGCTTAGGAACCTAACAACATGTCATCGACAAAGGTTCTTATATCAACATCCTGCTTGGATGTCATGTGTTGAGCAACTTATGAGACTTTGCCTCCAAGGACTTATTCATACCTACCATATTCATTCGCATGTTACAAAGCTAGTTCCCAATATGGTGAAGCTCCTCTTGGCATTTGTACTCATTGAGCTGCCCCCTCAAGGGCTTTTCAAGCACCAAGATGGTGATAGGACTATTGGAGGCAGCAATTGTTGGTGCAAATACCAAGCCTTCACACTTGGCTGGGGATTGAAGAAGTTATGTGCAATTCTTTGAAGATCCACATGAACCATTGCTTATGTTTTCTTACCAATAACTTTTGTAAAAGTCGTTTGACTTAGAAGAATCTTGTAAATGCCACTAAAGTCATGGAGTTAGGAGAACTTTATGTTACGAGTTTCCTCGAGGGAATATCTCCTTATTTAGAGGAAGAACTTTTACCTGGAAGTTCATTTGAATTTCAAAACTCAAACTTGAAGAGACACTATAAAAGTAGCTTGAAATCTTGCGGCCTTTAGTGCCCCATTACTGAGCTTAGTGTTAATCATTTGATGTAATTGAGAGGCTCACATTATAGCATAATCCTATCAATATCATTGGGCATCATATTCATGACAATGATCATGTACAACATTGTTACATAATACATTACATTGATTATTACATCTATCTTCATCTCTATCATTGTCACACAGAATAGTGAACGTGTCTTACTCTTATCTCAGTGATCTCTCCACTATTTTCAATGTTCTATAGCTCACTGGAACAACCTCAATCTATTACAAGCTGTCAAAGTTTTGAAGAAGTTTCATTTAGCCAATTGGGAGAAAATTGCCTCGAAGAGGTCACCGGTCTTTCTTTATAGAGTTCCAAAAAAATCGGGGGTAAGCTTCTACTTGCTAAAGACATTGCTCAGAGTATAGTCTATCATTTTAAGGTATTTTACTTGGAATCAGTAGATCTCTAATCTAATTAGCTACCCTCAGAAGGAATGTTTCTAATTCCTACTATATTGTGATTACTGAGCATAACATCGAGCAGGTATCAAGACCAAAATAACAACTTTTTGGTCACTAGCTAGGTGCAAACTTATCTGTTTTGATCCTATTGTTTGAAGCATCATCTCCAAAGTACATAGGCACTTATTTAGTGTCATTGGAAAGCTAAAAGGGCCTACAACTCAACTATGAAGTAAAATAGGGCTGTTAAAAATGAGGGATTAGCAGTACCAATGCATTTCTTGAGGTCTTCATCCATCTTTCCCAATAATGGTATCAGAGCAACTTGAGGTAAAATGGGAGATGGTTTTCCTTCTTTTATTGATAAATTGGACAGGAACAACTACCAAGCATGGTCCTTGAGGATGAAGACATAATTGCAAGGAAGGAGCCTCTATGGATACATATTAAGAGATGAGGAGATGCCCATTTTCAGAAGCAAAGGACAACCTACAAGAGAGGAACTTGCAAGACTCAACTCATGGTGTGCCAAAGATGCATTAGCAAGGTCATAATTACTTATCTCTATCTGTGGCTTCCTTCTTCCACACATTAGGAACTATAAGACATCCCAAGAGACTTGGGATACATTGTCTTCATATTTTTCTTCCAACACAAGGGCTAGGAAGAACCAACTGTGGATTGAGTTTACCACTCAAAGGAAGCAACCCAAGCAAAGTGTTTCAGAATATGTGACCAAATTCAAGGATGTGGCTGACCAATTGGCAAGCGTATGAGAGGAGATTTAAGAGGAGCAAACTGTGACACAAGTAATCAATGGTATCAAGGGAGATGAAAAATGGGAAAGCTTCACAATTGTTGTGGACTTATACATGGACATGCAGATTCCAGATCTTACAACACTCATGGGGCAACTCTTTACCCATGAAGCCAAGCTCAACAAAAATGGAGATTCATCAAGAGGTAATAACTCTTCTGCCCTATACATAGATAAAGGCAAGTCTAAAGAGAAAGGGAAAAGCAAAAAGATGGAAGATGAAGGTACTACTTCTCAAGCCAGTTATGCAGGAAGAGGAAGGAACTCAAGAGGTAGGGGCAAAGGAGGTAAGCAAGGTAGGGGGAGACCTTTCAAATCTTCTCCATGTAATGTTTTGTGGTTTATCAAATCACACCACAGATTAGTGTTACAAGAACTTTAAGAATCAGAGAGGTAGAGGTTTCCAAAGAGGTGGCTACACACAAACAAGAGGAAGGTTCAACCATCATCAAAGCTACAACAACAACTACAACAATAACTACCAAGGAGGCTACAAATCAAGGAAAGATTACAACAATTACATAGAGGATCACGAGGATTCTCTTCTGATTACAAATATGACTTCAAAGCAGGGTATGAATGATGACCATCTCTTCTACATTGACTCAGGATGTTCAAACCATGTGGTAGGCAATGTATCTCTTCTCTCTGACCTTGAGGAACACAAGGGAAAACACCAAGTGCAAACAGGTGATGACACCAACCATTCACTGGTCAAGGTAGGAAATGTTAAAACCTCTGATGGGAATAGAACTCTATTGAGTAGGGTTCTATATGTACCTACAATCACCAAGAATTTGATGAGTGTTGGACATATTGTGGAAACGGGCTTGCAGGTTAGGTTCAACAAATATGGAGCATTTGTGGAAGATCCCCAACATGGATTCAAGAGAATCGCCAAGGGAGAAAAGATAGGTAGATTATTTACATTTGAACTTGAAGATACAAGGAATATTGCACTTTATAACTACAAGGATCAAACATTATCAGAGCTTGAGATTTGGCATAAAAGATTAGGGCATATTGGTGAGAGAACTTTAAAGCAAATATGTAGAGATGAATGTGTGCTTGGGATACCTAATGTATCCAAGCAACACATGATCTATAAATATGGTGCTTGTCAGTTTGGAAAGTCTCACAGGTTACCCTTCTCAAAGAAAGGCTACATGCATGAAGAGTACTTGGAGCTTGTCCACACAAATGTCTGGGGACCATGTAAGGACCCTTCAATTTTTGGATCAAGGTATTATGTATCTTTCATTGATGATTTCAGTAGGTGGACTATCTTATATTTTATGAAGCACAAAGATGAGGTGTTCAATTGCTTTAAGAAGCATCTTGCACTTGTTGAAAATCAAAAAGGAAGAAGCCTAAAAAGAATAAGATCAAATGGAGGAGGTGAGTACTTCTCAAATGAATTTGATGCATTCTTGTAGGATATAGGAATCAAAAGGGAAATTACAACAAGATATACCCCTGAACAAAATGGGGTGGCAGAGAGGAGAAATGGGTTGATTATTGAAACAGCTAGGTCAATGCTAAATGAGAAAAAGTTACCTAATTATTTGTGGGCAAAGAGTGTATTTACTCCCACTTATCTCATTAATAGTTTGCCATCCAAGTCACTTGATGGGATGACCCCATATGAAGCATGGCATGGTAGAAGGCCATCACTTAATCATTGCAAAATCTTTGGATGTGTTGCATATGTGCATATCCCATTTCAGATCAGAGGTAAGCTAGACCCTAAGGCAGAGAAGTGCATCTTCATAGGGTATGATTTAAATCAGAAAGGGTACAAATTTTATAATCCATCCAACAAAGGATTTATGGTCAGTAGATATGTTGTGTTTGATGAGAATGATTCTTGGTTTGAAAGTGAATGCAGGAAAGTAAAGTTGCCATATGACTTGGAAGAGGAGTTTCCAAGTCTCACCAAGGAAGAGCCAAAATAGATTGAAGACATCAAATCAGATGATGAGGACATCATCAACCTAGAAGAATTTAAGGCATGGAAATCAAAAGGCAAGGTCAAGATGAAGAAGTTCGAGGACATACCAGAATCATCCAACCAAGCAATTAGAAGGTCACAAAGGTAGAGCAAGAAGCCAATCGGATATGGGCATGATACTTCTTTAGTAACTAAGCATTCTATTTATCTTGCTAAGGATTTATCATGTGAAGAACCTACCTCATATGAAGAAGCAAAGACCAAGGAAAAGTGGAAGGAAGTTATGGATGAAGAAATTGAAGCACTCAAGGAGAATGATACTTGGGAGCTAGTACTAAAGAAGGAATCTATGAAGGTAATTGGTTCTAGATGGATTTACAAAGTCAAGAGAAATATAGATGGATCCATAAAATGTATAAAGTTAGACTTGTGGCTAAGGGTTTTGTACAAACCCAAGGAATTGATTATGAAGAGACTTTCTCACCTATGGCCAAAATGCCAACCATCATGGTAGTGGTAAGTGTGGCTACATCAAGGAATTGGAATATGTACCAATTGGATGTAAAAAATGCTTTTGTAAATGGTTGGATTTCAGAGGAAGTGTACATGGCACAACCTCCTGGTTATGAAGACCCAAGCAAGGTAAATTATGTATGCAAATTGAAGAAAACTTTGTATGGATTGAAATAGGCACCTAGGGCATGGAACCATAGGTTGACCACATACCTTCAAGATCAAGGATTAATCATAAGCAAAGGAGATACTTCTCTGTTTGTCAAGAGAAGTAAATCAGAGGTGATATACCTATTTGTGTATGTTGGTGATATCATACTTACAGGTAATAATGCCCATGGCATCAAGCAGATTAAGAACGAAATGATGCAGGAGTTCAAAATCAGTGATCTAGGGTCACTAAAGTATTTTCTTGGACTTGAGTTAGTCTATACAAATTCTGGAATTTATATTACTCAAAGAAAGTATGTGCAGGACATGTTGAAGAAGTTTCACTTGGAGGATGCCAAGATAACTAGCACTCCTATGGAGGTAAACCAAAAATTAAGTGCTCATGAAGGTGATGTGCTTGAAAATATTGCAGGATACCCAAGCATAGTTGGAAGCCTAAACTATGCTACATTGACAAGAATTGATATTGCTTATGGAGTAAATGTCTTAAGTCAATTTATGCACAAACCTAGAACACCTCACTTGGAAGTTGCCAAGAGGATTTTGAAGTATCTCAAGGGTACTCAAAATCAAGGTGTATACTTTCCATATACTTCATATTTGGATATCAAGCTATACTCAGATGCAAATTAGGCAGGTTGTAAGGACGATAGGAGGAGCACCTCAGGTTATGTCTCTTTTGCAGGTGATAGGCCCATTTCATGGTCTTCCAAGAAGCAACCTATTGTTGCTTTATCTTCAATAGAGGCAAAATAGAGAGGATTAGCCAATGCTACTCAAGAAGCCATATGGATTAGATTGCTATATGCAGACTGGGGATTACATTCTAACTCACCAATGATTTTTGGTGACCATACTAGTTCTTTACATCTTGCAACAAATCCTATATATCATACTAGGACCAAGCATATAGAGGTTCACTATCACTATGTGAGAGAGAAGCTATTGAGCAAGGAAATTAAATTAGGCATATGTATCACCTAATATGCAATGTGTAGACTTATTGGCCAAAACACTTGATGGTACTAAACTTGCAGATTTAAAGCTATGATTGGATTGTAGGATATTCAAGAGGATTCATGAAGAAGACCAAGCCAAGATGTTTGGCTTGAGGGGGAGTTGTTGGTGCAAATACCAATCCTTCACACTTGGCTAGGCATTGAAGAAGTTATGTGCAATTCTTTGAAGATCCACATGAACCATTTCTTATGGTTTTTTACCAATAACTTTTGTAAAAGTCATTTGACTTAGAAGAATCTTGTAAATACCACTAAAGTTGTGGAGTTAGGAGAACTTTATGGTACAAGTTTCCTTGAGGGAATATCTCCTTATTAAGAGGAAGAACTTTTAGGTGGAATTTCATTTGAATTTTAAAATTCAAACTTGAAGAGACACTATAAAAGTAGCTTGAAATCTCACGGCCATTGGTGCCCCATTACTGAGCTTAGTGTTGAGCATTTGATGTTAGTTTCTACTATTGTTAAGTTTGATTATTGTTTTTTTGTTAAGTACTATGTTAGTCTAGTGAAATTTTAGAAGTTATTCCAAAGTTTGATATTGTATAAGTGTTGTTTTGATAGGTGTAATCAAGTTCAATATTGTATCGTGAATTATAATTATTGAGTATGTATATTGTGAATAATATCTATGAATATCTATAAGTGATATGTTCAGGTGATTACGGTAGAGTTGTGCTGTAGAATACTATGTACGAAGGTAGTAATAGGAAAGCCAATAATTTGCAGATTCATTTTGTCAAACTACCACCCAAAAATCCTACTATTTAGTCATTGTGTGAACCAAGAAGTCTAAGAATACCTTTATGCTCTAAGAACTTATCAAACTCTTTGGAGAAGTATTCCCCTCTTCCATTAGATTTGAGCTTATTGAGTGATCTACCTCTATGGTTCTCCACATGTGCTAGATACTTTTTGAAGCAATCAAACACTTCATTCTTAATCTTAAAAAAGTATAGAATACTCCATCTACTATGGCCATCAATAAATGAGACATAATACCTTGATCCTACCAATGAAGGTTCTTGGATTGGCCCTCATACATATGTATGTACTAAGTCCAATAAGTTTTTGTGGATGTAGCCTTTGTGGTTGAATGGTTGTCTTTATGCCTTCTCAATCAGACATACCTCACATCTATTGAGCATGTGTTGCTTTGATATATTTGGTAGTCCTAGAACACTTTGATCTTTTCATATATCCTTCAAGGTTGTTTCATTCATGTGAGCTAGCCTCTTATGCCACACTTCAAGCTCACTTACGGTTTGAGATCCAATAGAACTATGTTTTTGGTTTCTCCTACTTCAAAAGTAAAGATTCTACCATGCTTTGTATCTCTGGCTATCTTCTTGAAGCCTTGACATGGATCTTCCACAAGAGCTCCATGTTTGTTGAAGCAAAGTTGCAAGCCTTTTTCAACTATTTGGCCAACACTTATTAGATTTTTTTAAATAGTATAAACATAGAGTACCTTGCTCATAATGTTTGTCGTCGCATTGGAAGCCTTGACATTACCAATATTCTCCACATTATGTTGTGTCATCCCCTGTTTGTACTTCATGTCTATGCTTTGGAATTTCCAAATTAGATAAGATAGCTATGGTGTCTGCAACATGATTTGAACATCCTGAATCAATGTAGAATAGATGATCATCTTCTTTACCTTGTGGCTTAGATCAAGAGTAATGAGTCTTCATGTTGTTGATCTTCATAATAGTTTTTGTAATGCATTTTGTTATGGCCTTTTATGTTATTGTTGAATTTGTATCCACCTCTACCTCTATTGTTGCCATATCCACCTCTTCCACTTCCTTTTAGGGTCTTTCCATTGAACCATCAATTCAGAGTGGTGTGATAGGTCTTATCACAAATGGCATAAGGTTGAACATTTTGATCTTTGTTCTTGTCATGCTTTGGTCCTTTCTTCTTCCCTTTCTAGTTACCTTCCTTTCTACTATTTTTGGCTTCTTGATTGAAGAGTTGTCCAAGAAAGATGTTGAAATCTAGACTTTGCACATCCATGATGACATCATATGTTGTGATGAAAGATTTCCATTGCTTGTCACCTCTAACCCATTCAGAATTCGCCCCATGATGGCCTCTTCTTCAATCACCTCTCCAATGTATACCAATTGATCAGAAACCTCCTTGCCCTTTGTTACAAACTCATTGATGGTTTGTTTTGGAGTCTTTTTCATCTAGTTGAACTCGTTCCAAAGATGGTTCTTCCATGACTTCATACTAGAAGAAAAGAAATTCTTTAGGGCATCCCAAGTCTCTTGAGATATCTTGCATCCTCTAATATGTTATAAAAGAAAATCAAAGATAGAGTTGACTATGTATGACCTTGCTTCAGCATCCCTTGCACACCAAAGTGTGAGCTTATCTGTTCCCTCTTGAGTAGGTCCTCCTTTGGATCTTGGAAAAGGCATTACTTCATCACCAATACAATCCCATATAGATTCCTTCCTTGCAAATAAGCTTCCATTCTGATTTACCAAGCTACATAATTGTTTCTATCAAGCTTCTCAATCATTGACGAAAAGACATCTCCCATCTTGAAGTTTCTCTGATACCACTCTGAGAAGATGGAGATGTTTGGAGAAGCTTGGAAGTAGGTTGTCAAGTGGTGAAGATGGTCCAGCAAACCAACATAGGACCTACCCTAGCTCTTTGAATATCTAAACTAGACCTTTTAGGCTTATGGTTAGTGCAAGAAAACCCAATCAATACTTTAGAACATCAAGAAGAACAAGTTGATGCAAAACAAATTGACTAGCTCACAAAAAACTTGCTAAATCTGAATGAAAGCTATGAATTCAAATACTCAGATCAACCATCATAGTTACAATTGGAAAAACTCCTCTTAAGTGAGTCTCATACATAGGGTTGGTTTGTTACAATGCACAAAAGCCCTACTTTATAACAACTAATGAAGCAACAATAACTTTAACTCTAATTGGATGTCATCCCAATTTTTTAGAAATGTGTAAAAGATGACCCTGAGAATATTAAACTTATATATATAAAATAGACAGCTATACCTTTCTAATGAATGCTTAATCACTTGATTTGAAGCTTTGTAAACAGAACAACAAGCTCTGCAAGATGATTGAGTCTCAAGAAGGAGCTGAGAAAAATAAGAAGAACCAAGATGATCACCAATGTATGTATATTTCTTAAAAATATCATCTCCATATTATTGTAAAATGTGGTGAGTCATTATATAGACTCTTGGGTAGCATTCCACTCTTTTTTTGCAAAGATTTGAATTCAAATGAGAGTACGGTAGGTTGTTGAAGAGAATGAATCAACTTTCTTATAATCTAGTAAAGTGATCTCTAATCTTGATCTAATTTTGGTGGTTGATTGATTGATTGAATAAATCACAAACACCTCTAGCTCATGATTTTAGATCCTTTACTTTACCTTTTACAAGTGCAAAGCTCAACATTTTTACATTGGATCAAATGATCATAAAGATCCTTAAAGAAAATACAAAAATGAATGCAAATAAAAAACTATTCAATGAGTATCTAGGCCACCATCAAATGATGGTTTTGATTTAGATCATATTGACCTCAAGCATACTACAAGCTTGTTGTTTCAACAGATAAAAATGCTTATAATGGAATTTCATTGAGAAAAATCCGATTCATTACATATCCAAGTTAGTAGAACTACATAACATCTGACTGAGCAGTGTTCTAACAACTCACAGTCACATCATCCTCCGAGATAAATCAAGAGAGAGAAATAAATCTCATAGAGGAATAGAATGAGAGAAATCTTCACACATTGCACCTCAGCTGCAGTACATTGGGAGGGTGTTTATCCATCCATACAGAGAGAGAAAGAGAGAGAGAGAGATCAATTCATCTCTCAGAGATTCCCTTTGTCTGAATTGTGTGTGCTAGAGTTTGTTTCTGCTAAGCTCATGCTTCTGCAAGACTCTTTCAAAATGATCTCCTATCTCTAGCATGAAAGAGAGAAAGTGTGCTCTTTAGGCATAACAATTTTTTTCTAAATATATTTTGTGAGCATTCATTGCAAGCGCCTTCTACCAACCATCTAGATGTAGCATGTGCACTCATAATTGATGCTTCAATTTCAATCTCAAATGACATCAATGATGATGTAATGGGATAACTTTCAAGATAAGTGGCAACTAGAACTACACACTTTTGAATTATAAGTAATTTCACAACATCACCTTAGATTTACACTAAAGACCTTTACAAACTCTATCTAGACTATCTCGTATGGAATCACATATCTTTGTAACACCTTATCCCCTCTAAAGGATAAATAGCATTTGTGCACTCATACCCGCTTGCTATTCGGATTCCTTTGTAAAGGGTCTTTTATCCTCATTTTGGCACAACCTTTGAACTTCTTATTTTGGTAGTTTCTTTGGCCCTAAACACATAAAAAATCAAGGCCTTTTTTTTATATCACTAAGGGCATTTTGACCTTCAATTTAAGCACAACTAGCAGCATCCTTTGCCCAACATTGTAACCCTCACTAAGGGATTATTTTGTAATATCTATAGTGTATCTGTTACACTTATGTGTTCCTCGAGTAGCTTTGATGTAAACCTTTTCCCTATACATAGGCACTTTTTACTCTGTTGTTGTCGAGAGGTTTTTTCCCCATGTTACCACATACATGATTCACTGATATGTGGTGCTACTTAGTACTTAGGGATATTATTTAGCTCTTACTTTAGTTCTCAACATTGTTAATAGAGTGAGCTATTCTAGCCATCTATCTTCTTTCTGTCTCTTGCATCATTTTTGCTCCTTGTGTGTGCTTCATGTGTGTCTCTCGCACTTCTATACACACACAATAGTGTATCAAAGCAGGCTCAATTCCTTCTTAAGTTTTGGTTTTTTTGCATCATGGCATGCATGCACTTTTAACAATGCAAATTGACTTTGGAGCATAGAACAGTGAATTTAAGTACCCAAGAAACATTTCCATTGGGTGTACTAGTTTCACAATTGCATTGAGTTTTACCCCCATTTCCAAGCCATTTGTGTAATTAGAATCGCCATCAAAGTGACGATTTGTGAGCTAAAATTTCAACGTTGATTTCAGCTTTTGTTGAAGTAAAGATTCTATCACATTCTTATTATTTAGTGAAACGGTGGGCAATAATGACTTGTTTTGCATGATTCAAGCTGAATATAAGCTTTATGGGGCCAACAATCCAACTGGTCTTACATGATGAAATATTCTTGTTGCAAAACAACTTTGGAACATAGTGGCAGATATAGATCAAAGACCCATAGGTTATTCTACTTCACAGTCTATTGTCATAGATGGAGCTTCTTCTTCAAGTATAGTGGTTACTCCTTCTCCACCTACATAGGAGTAGCTTAGATGGGATGGAAAAGATGCTCAAGCTTATGCATTGATTGAGCTTTCTAATGATACTAACTTTCAAAAGAAGGAAGAGATTCAAATATTGTCCAAAGGTTGGTCAAACTATTGATGAGTGTAGAAAAGCTTACTAAGTGCAATGAAAAGAAGAAGGAATATGGCATGTCTATTGCTGAAAATTCTTCAAATGCAAAGAATGATGAAGCCAACATAGCTCAAGATTTTTGGGCATGTGTTGCTACATGTAATTATGGTGCATCTTTGCATATTAAAAGTATGGTTGTGAGTGAGGCTGGTTCGGATTGATTATTTGATAGTGGTGCTTCAAAGCACATAACCTCATGCAAAAGGTTTTTTGCATCTTTGAAAGATGCACCCAAAGAAGGACATGTGATGTGGGCAAACAATCCCTCCTATTCTATCATTGGAGTAGGAGAAATTGAGCTTACGGTTGCAAATGGAGGTGTGATTCTCTTGAAAAATGCATTATATGCACCCGATATCAATAAGAACTTAATTTCAATTTCGTTGGTTGCCAAAGTTGGACTTCATGTACACTTTGTTGATATTAAGTGCATGTTTCATGATTTTAGCAATGGTGATATTAGCGTGGTGTTTGGTACATTATGTAATGATTCGTATCGATTGGATACATACAAGAGGGTTGCCTCAAATACCTTGGTTGCTCATACTTCTTCCATGGCTGAAATGGAGCTTTGGCATTGTTGCTCTGGCACAATGGTGAGAACCACGTTAAGAAGCTCCACCTCCTTAATGTCAATCCGCGGAAGAGATAGGAGTGATATGAAGATCATGAATGTGAGATGAAGTGAGAGGGAAGGTGAGAAGCATAGAAATGCACACACACATACACACACACTATGAAGAGACAAGCAAGACACAATGGAAGGTGAGAAATCAACTCTATTACTCAAGAACACTCTTACAAGCTCAAAATAGCTCTAAGCTCACACTAACCAACCTCAAAAATGAGCTCTCTAGCTCTTTTTATAGTTTCTAGACTAGTTTTGACCGGTTTCACATCAGTGACCGGCATAATTAAAAAATAGGTTCTAGATGCTATTTGAAGGGGTAAACGGTGTTTAAAAATAACCAAAATTGATATGCTCATTCTACCTAAGCTCCTCAAGCTCGAGGACTCCTCGGCTTGCACAAAATGGAGCTAGAAATTAAGAAAAGGGTTTTTCTATATTACATATGTTACAATAGTGATAAAAATCACTGTTGGAGGTTTTTGAAAAGTATTTTAAAACATAATTCTTTGAAAAGGATCCGACTGGCTCCCTGCTCCGTCGTTACATGCTTCCGCGTCTTCTATGCCTCTGGCTGCTTCCAACACCCCCCTCCCTCTCGCTTTTGTCGTCCTCGACAGAACCTTGTTGTGCAGTATGTCGGATGTAGTTTTGTAGGAGGTCTTGAGCGAGGGTGTGCTCGGATATTCGAATGCCTCGGGCCAGGTGTGCCTCGAGCTTCTCCCAATCAATTGGTTGCGGTTCATCGGATGGTGGGAGTCGATAATGCGTGGAATATACCATCTGTTCACAGGCAAATAATTGCAATAAATGGGCGTCGCATTGCGAACTGTCTGGGCCCTTAACAAATTGTCAAGATCAGCAGTGGCCTCTTTGGATTTCTCTTCACTTTCTACTTCCAATTTGTGGTATGCCTCTCGTAATTCTTGGTACCGAGTATTCAATGAGGCATTCTCAATCGACAATGAATTAAGCTGCGACTGTAATTGATTCGTCGTGTTCTGCAGCGTCTGGTAGTTGTTTCCTAGAGATGTGAACTCCTCTCGTACTTGAGTCATGCAAGCGGAAATGCGGTATCTACAGTGGGAGATAATATTACAGATGTTCTGAGTAAAGATGCAGTGGATGTAGATGCAATGGGGATGGGGAATGGGGGTGGGAGAGTGGATGCGGTGGTGATTGTGGAAAATTGTGATGTGCCTAAATATGGGTGTGCCGTGAATGAAGTGACTGGTGGTGCGGGGGGCGGTGAGATGTCCATGTCATTGGATGTGTCAAGTGCGGTGATCGTGAATAATGGTGTGATTGTGGGTGCTTGTGATGGTGTAAATACTGGATTTACAAATGTTGACGAGTAATTTACAGGGGGGTTTTCTTGTACTCCTCGGGGGAAAGGGGGAAACGGAAATACGGTAGGTCGGGGGGGTGAGAGAGGGGAAAAAGTCAATGGGGGTAGATATGGGAAAAGGTGTCGTGGAGGTGTGGGGACGGATGGGAAAGATGGAGGGGGAAAGGGAGGAGATGGAAAAGTGGGTGTCTGAAGGGGGAAACCCGGTTGAGTGGGTGTGGGCATGGGGATGGAAATGGATGCGACAAGGGCTTCTGCTATGATGTTTTCGAAAGATGTGGTTGGTCTAGGAGACAGTGGATGAATGGGAGAGACAGGAGGTGAAGGAAGAGTAGGTGGGGTGGCGGGTACTCCGATTACAGTGGTGGTCTGTACATTAGTAGGGTGGGGTGGGAAGTCGACGAGGATAGCTTCTTCGATCGCAGGTCTTTCAGGAATCAGGCGTGCTTCTTGGGCCTGCTGGGATGACTGAGCACCTATCGGTACTCAAATATATTCACCAGGCTTGGTTAATAAGCGAACTCTGCGAGGGTCATACTGCGGTAACGGTTTCCTCTGCAAATACCTCAAGGCTTCGATGGGTCCAACTGATTTGACAAGCTCTCTGAATCCGCTGATATACACTTCTTCGAATCCGCCCGAGATAAGCTCTTGTTCTATGAGGGTTTGGCTCTCTTCATCGGTCAACTTCTTACGCGCCCAAACCTTTTCCATAGTACGGTATAACTTTTTAATAGCCAGTGTATATGCTCCAGCTTCAAAGGTTCCCTCTTCATGTGTGCTTGTATCACCCTGGGTGTCCGTTTGTCGTCCATGTTCATCTATCTCTCCATGCTCTTGGGATTCATGTGTTCCCTGACTGGCTTCATCGTCGCCGTCGTCTTCATCTGTCTCTGTTCTTTCCTCTTCAGAGCTAGACACGACTTGTCCTTGTGGTTGATCGCGAGGTGTGGTAGGGTAACTTGGCCGTTCGTATTCTTGAGAGAAATGTTGGCCTTCTGAAAACTGAAATTCATTTGAAAAAACGTCCTGCATCTCAAAATCAAATGTGTTGCCTGCTTGTTCTGTTTCTGAATGTGGTATCGGGAAAGAGAAAGCTTCCGCACCAATGGTGGTGGGAACTTCTGTTGTAGTGGTGGTAGGTTCTGGAACTGTGGCTGCTTGAGGAGCAACTGTGCTGGTAGTGCCCTCCGGTGTAACTGGTCTTGATAACCTTTTGCGAATGGGTTGAACGGGGGCTTCTGTTGGGGACTGTTCAGGAGATGGTTGAGGTGATGGTGATTCTGCGACCTGAAGGCAGGGGATAGTTCCTCTCATTCTTTTTCCTGCTCGTCCTCTTCTAGGCTTCCTAGCTTTCTTCGATGTCCCTTTGAAAGCCTTCAGCTCTTCGCTTGTCATTGCACGTTCGATCGGTAAGTCATATGCTAGGCACATATACACAATGCGCGTGAGGGCGCGACATCCATTGATGACCTTCTTTCTTTCCCAACGGTGCTGTGCCAAGTAAAGCTGATCAATGATCCAGCTTGCTAAATCTACCGTCTGGGGTCCAGTACATGCTAGATATAAACCAAACCAAATTCTTTTGTGGGGCATCGTAAATCGGTCCTGCGCAGGAAAAGCAAAGTGCTGCATACATATTCTCAACGGCTTAGATAACTCAGGGGTTATAGCTGAAATATCTTCCCACTTCGTAACATCTCCACGTTTCATGGGTTCTGGGATCAATCTTTCACACTCTGTTGGAGTATCCGTCCCATGCATTTTGATAGCTGCACGAATTAATTCTTTGGACAAATAAAACCTTTTATATGGTGGGTCGTTTACCAAAGATGGCAAAATGAATGTTCCTGGCAAATCTTTGTTCTCTGAAGCTATCAGTGTTGTGACCAAATAATAACATCTGTAGAAGTCAGGTTTAGGCAGAGGATCACTGAAGTACTCTGTGAATCCTGCTCTTGCCCAAACATGCGTTAAATCTTCTGTGTTTTGGAGCCCTTCGAACTCTCTTGAGAAGAACTGATATTTGCCCCAGGTACGGTGATCAAAAGTTAAATTAGCCTCAAATATAAACTCAGCCTCCGCCAATGGTCCTGCTAGCCCTTGAAACCAATGAGAATTGCGATGAATCTTCTCAGTATAGCCTCGAGGAGGATCGTCAATGGGCATGGGTCCTGGAAAACCTTGAAACTCTGGCGGTGGAGCCGTCGGATGGGACTCTGCGAGTAAAACACCGATAGGTGCTACAGGTGCGTTGGGGCCTGCTTCTGATGGTCCTTCTTCGGTTTGCATGATGATTGTTGTGCTAATGGAAAAGATCTGCTACAAAAGATTAGCACATTAGTATGGAAATTAATTATGATCCCATTAAGGTGAGACCGCAATCCCTTTCCATAGCCGATGTGTAACCCGTGTAGCCAAGTGTTGTGTTGTGATTGATGCAATGCTTCTTGCAGAACTAGTATAGGTCTCTAGACACCTACATGCGTTCAGATGATACATACATTTCTTGATGACGTATTATTACAAGTGATGTTGGGTTATAGTGCGTGGATTTGTACAAGGTTTAGTCTTGACGGAGTTATTACAAGGTTTTAGATTAGTCGGGATGGGAGTTATGTTAGACAATGGGTTAGGAGAAGACTTCTGGATACATTCCGGTATCCACTTCCTAAGAGTTGGTGATCGGGTGATAGGTCTTTGCGGAGGGACAAAAGATGATATCGGGTTTGGTGGTATGGAGGGTTGAAAAGCTTTCCGAAGGGTGTATTTTACATGGCTTGAGGGTTGAGCTATGATACATGGTTTGGGTACCCAAATTTGCATGAGTGTGGGTCGATTCATGAGGTACTTCTTGGCGATCCAAATTTGTCGAATGGTCGGACTTGTAGAAGAAGGTCGAGGAGATGTTGGATACTGATTCTATCTCTGCCTTGACTTCTTCTTATCATTATCCGCATTGTTGAAATCTGTCGGTGCTTTCTGTTCTTTTGGCACCCATATTTGTCTTGTGCCATTTGCTTTGGGATACTGATACTGCTTTCCTCTTTGTGTCGTCTGATGTTGTCGTCGGTCTAGGTTCCTTCGTCGTGGTTGACTCTGTTGTGGTTGAGGTTGAGAGGTCAAATGGACACTCTGCTTTGGAAAAAGGGAGGTCCAACACTTGCGAAACCTGCCCATTAGGAAGTGCTCCGTTTCGTATCTTTAATCTAGGCCAGTCCACAGTAAGTGTGGAAGGATGGGCACCGCAGGGTGTTTTGCCCATTTGTCGGCTGATGCAACCCACCTGACCGCTGATTGTGTCCATCTGCCCTAGCGGTTGGGTAATTGCCCCTTCTAGTTTGCAGGAAGCCCAAGGGAAAATCTCCTGACGTCCTTCTGATTGACAATTGTCCATCGGCAAGCCCGCATGGGTTGGTGTAGACGTAACATGACTGATATGACCAAAGATCTTCCGGTCTTCCGTCGCATGCATTTCGTAGGGTCTAGGGCTACACACCTCAGTCGGAATGCCATTAGGGAAGTCAAGTGGTATCACTCGCTTCTGATCTAAGGTTCCAATCTGTAAGGAGCCTTGTCTAAGATTTAGGTCCACTAAGTGATCGTATAGCCAATCTTGGCCAAGGATTAGGGGTTCTATAAGGTCGTCATCATGGCACACTAGTAGCTTCACTGTCAAGGTCACTTCGTTTATGAGGATAGGAAGATCCACCTCACCCATGCAAGGGGTTTCCATGCCTCCTAGCCCTATGAGGTATGTCTCAATTGGCCGCATTTCTATTCCTGAATCCTTATAGTGGGACCATCTAATCGCACTAGTCGCAGCACCTGAGTCAATTAAAGCCATGAGCTTTTGGCAAGGGTTGTCGTGCTCTAGCCTGACTGTAATGAATGGTCTCCTGTCCACTATGCTAGGATGAGTGGTTGATTTTACTTGACACATGGCCATGGGATATCTGGGTGATGTTTCCAGATGGTTATAATGTTCTCTCCCTAGTCCTTGTCTTCTTAGCTTCATGCGCTTAATGCGTTCTATATCTTCTGCCTGAGCTTCAGCTCGTATTCTATTTTCTTCCTCGTTATGCTTCTTTGCCAACGTGAGTCGTCTAAGCATATCCTCAGTAAGAGGTTCCTGATATAACCTGACTCTACAGCCACTAATGTAATTAGGCATTATATCTCCTTCTAAAGTGGCTAATTGTACTGCTCCACTTGTCGAGAGTCTGTTAATGATCATAGGTCCATAACCTCGCTTTTCTAACTTCCGTGCGTGCTGTTTTAGCGTATATACTAGAACTAAATCTCCTTCTTTTAGGCCTTTATCTTTCACGTGTGCATCAAAATATGCTTTCTGTCGCTTGCCGCGTAGATTCCTGCTGCTGCTTTCAGCCTGGTTTCTCCTAATCGTTCCAAGTCCATTATTCTTGCTGATAATTCATGGCCGGTCCACTGATGTTCTTGTGCAACCTTAAGGGTCGGTATCAAGAAGTCCAAAGGAAGCTTAGCATTCTGACCAAAAACCATTTGAAAGGGAGTTGCATTGAGTACGGTCTTGTAGGCCACTCGATATGCCCAAACAGCATGGTGTAACTGTTTGTCCCAATCTGAACGTTTGTTGTTCACGAGTTTCGTCAGTATGTTACAAAGGATCTTGTTAGTGCTTTCAGCCTGACAATTGGCCTGAGGATGATATGGTGCAGATTTCTTGTGAATCACCATAAAATCCTGTAACAAATATTCAATGACTTGGTTTAGAAAGTGAGTGCCTAGATCGCTCACTAACTCTATACGCAATCCATATCTTGTAAAGACATTTTCAAATAAGAATTTTGCAGTCGTGTGAGCATCATTCTTTTTCGTGGCTTTTGCCTCTACCCATTTGGTAAGATAATCTGTGGCAACAATAATGTATTCCGCATGTGTACCTTTTGCAGGGGGATTAATGGGTCCTACAAAGTCTATGCCCCACTTAGAAAATGCACGTCCGCCCATCATGGGTTTCAATGGCATTTCATCTCTACGAGTAGGAAATTGAGTTCTTTGGCACACATCACATCTCTTTACATAGGTATGCGCATCCATGTGAAGAGTGGGCCACCATAATCCTGCAAAGAGGATAGCTTTGATTATCCTATCTGGTCCAAAATGACCTCCTGCAACACCTTGGTGTGCAGTCTCTAGTATGCTCAGATAATCGCTTTCATGAACACATTGTCTTAGGTATCCATCTCGTCCTCGTTTGTATAGATTATCACCAATAAGTGTATGTCACTAAAGGTTCACTCTAGTCAGGTGTGAGAGACACGTGATATAATGTAGCATGCTCTATTGGTGGTCTTTCACAACAAACATGGCATTCTTTACACAATTTGTAGACATCTGCTTCCATCGTAGGCCAATATACTCCTAGTCTATGCAGAGTCTGTAATGTTTGATGTTTTGAATGATGTTGCATCAATGCACCTATGTGTGCTAATTGCAACCAATTCGCATGTTCTGATTCATCTACACAACAAGCAAGAATCTTTTGATTATCTTGTTTATATATGCTTCCTGCTATGATTTGATATCTTTGAGATTTGGTAATCTCTCCTTCCTTGATCCTTATCCTAGGATTCTTGGGTCCATACGTGAGAATAGGGACTATCGGCTTAGCCCATTCTGGTGCTATCTCAAGGTTAAACAAATATGCATCGGGTAACTCATCCACTACTCCTTGAGGAGCTTCTCCTGAGGTTAATCTTGAAAGGTGGTCAGCTCTAAGATGTGTCTTTCCTTTCCTGACTACTACTTCAAAATCATACTCCATGAGTAATAGAAACCAACGTATCAGTCGTCCCGTGTTACATGGCTTGTTGACTAGGTACAATAGGGCTTGATGATCTGTAAAGAACTTGAACTTGTTTGCCAACAAATAGTGTCTGAACTTCTTTACCGCGTAGATCATCCCTAATCCTTCTCGTTCCGTAGTGGTGTAATTTCTTTCTGCCGCGTTCAATTGTTTGCTCGTGTAAGCTATGGGGAGATCTATGTTACCTTCATTCGTGGGTTGTGCTAACACACATCCTATGGCGTAATTGGATGCATCCACATGTACATGGAATGGCTTACTCCAATCTGGGGTAGTCAATATAGGTGTTGAGCACAAGCGTCGTTTAAGTTCGTTGAATGAATTTTCACATTCCTCTGTCCATTCAAAATTGGTTAAAAGAGAGTACAATGGCTTGGCTATGATTGCATACATGTGTATGAATCTCCTGTAATAACTGCAATGGCCCATAAATGCCTGTACCTCTTTCACATTAGTTGGTCTAGGTAAGTCCGCAATTACTTTCACCTTTTCTTCATCCGTAGAAATTCCATTCTTTGACACAATGTGTCCTAGAATTTTGCCTTGTCTGACCATGAGAACGCATTTTTCTGGGTTCAAACAAACCTGATATTCTCGACATTTGTCAAATATTTGTCTTAACTCGAGGATATGTGTCTGTCTTACATTTGAATGTGCACATAATTCATCGACATAAACTTCCAAGTTCTTGCGTAAGAATTCCTTAAAAACATGACACATGAGTCGCTGGAAAGTGGCGGGTGCATTTGTTAAGCCAAATGGCATCACACGAAATGCAAATATGCCCCATTCAGTGGCAAAAGCCGTCTTGTGTTGATCTTCTGGAGCAATGGCTACTTGATTATAGCCTGAGAATCCATCAAGAAAGCTGTAAACTTCCTTGCCCGCAACTCTTTCCAATAAGTGTTCCGTGATAGGAAGAGGATAACTGTCTCTAATCGTGGCGGCATTAACTTTTTTAAGGTTAATACACACACACAATTTTCCATTCTTCTTGGGCACAACCACAATGGGGGATACCCATTCGGTATGCTCAATTTCGTAAATGAATCCTGCTTCTATCAAACGATCTATCTCCTCTTTAATCTTCGCAGCGTAATTATCATCATTGTACGTGTACGGTTTCTGTTTTGTCGGTTTTGCATCTGGAGTCATAGGGATTCTATGAGAACATATATCTGGATCTACTCCTTTCAGATCTTTCTAATTCCAGGCGAACACATCTCTATATTCGCGCAATAGGGCCACTAATTCTCTTCTTCTCCTTCTATGGCACTATTATTTTCTTGGTTTTCTCTCGGTTATCATATACTTGTCCGTCATTCGCCTTTCTATTAGGCATTCGTACCATGATTCTTCTATCTTCGATTTCATATTTCTTGAAGTTCTCGGGTACTTCAAACAAGGATTCTTCTTTTTCTGACATGGTTTCTTTCTTCTTTCTCTTCTTGCCTTCACTCTTGTTAGTCACTTGAGTGCCTATTCTCACATCATTCATAACTTCTTCCTGTTTCTGAGGGTGAGTTTCTACTTCGTAAAAATATTCTTCCTCTGATGCAAAGGGTGGGTCCATGATAATTGATTCTAAATCAAAATCACTCGCATCCTCAAATGCATCAGTGCTCGGTTCACATTCTTCTAAAATTGCATCGCACATGATTGGCTCTATCGTGAAAACTGAGATATCATAGCCCTCCTCGTCACAGTGGGGTGTCCATTGTTCTTCATTGATGGCTACATCCATGGTTGCTAGGATTTCTGCCCAACCATGGGGTTCAAACTCTTCGTCTGGAAATACTACAGGTGCATAAGCTGGATCTTGAAGGGTTCATGGATGTTGTTCTGCACCTAAGGTCCTGGCTTCTAACCGTTCTTCCTCTTGTTTTGCAACTTTACACATCCATAAATGAGTGTCCTCGTGTAACCATGAGGGGTCTGACTCCAAAGAGTGTACTGATTCTGTTTCTACTGATGTTTTATGGATGGTATTCCATTGTATTGGGGGTACATCTCGATGTGAATAGTCTTTAAGATTGACTTTGGTAGTCACTCCTAAATGTTGCAAGTACAAAGAATTAGTTCCCCAATCTTGTACAATTTGCAACTGACGCATGAATGGTCGTCCCAATATCATCTCATAAGCATGATTTTTACTAAAATCACAAATGGCAAAGTATGCTCAAACTCCACACCACAAGTGGTGAGAGATATGCCTTCTAGTAAGCCTAATGGTTTTTCTATGTGTCCGTCAGCCATTTGTAGTTTCATCCTAGTAGGTCTGAGTGCTGGCTTACCCCAACGTTTCCATAAAGCGGTGGTAGCAATGGCTACTCCGGCTCCTGAATCTAAGATGGCTTTCGTGGTGTAGCCCTGATGGGTTATCGGAAGATAAGTGTTACCTTCCTCTCCTTCGCTTACGTCTCCAATCTTTTCTACTGGTATCTCTGGTACCTTCTTATGTGATCCTATCTGTGAGGGAGTAGTAGCAAGCTTGGGGAATTGATTTGCTACATGTTTCCACAATTCTGATTTTACCTTTAACAATTCCTCCAGAGTGAGATTACACTGTACTTTGGTATTCTTGATCACTTCCGTGTTTCTAGGGACTACTGATTCTTCATTCCTCACTATTATCGTGGGTGCTCTCATACTAATAGACTTTGCTTCCCAAGGTCCTGTGAACTGAGGTAATTCTTGTAAAGAATTTGATTCAAATCTTGTGTGTTCACTCAGTTGTTCTTCCTCTACATTATCGTAAATAGAGGGAATGTCTTGGGGAAATTGCTCCTGCAAGTCATCTATTTCTTGAATAGGAGGATGAGTTCCTTGTTCTTTTCTCCATTTTTCTTCTTGGATTTCTCTCAAAAATTCATGTGAGTACCTATGTATGGAAGACAAATTTTCTTGACTTTCTGTATTGGGTACTTGAGACAGGGATGGTGCATTCCTTTCTTGTGTCTCTGGGACACTAAGATTCCTATGCTGATCCTTTTTCTCTTTGCTTTCTATCAAGTATTCTAGCCTCTCCATTAGACCTTGAAAGTGTAGTTCCGGTTTTGCCATGTTATTCCAATTAAGATATCTAGAGGCTTCGAACAAAGCTTGTGCTAATTCTACCATCTTCATGCACAGTTTAGTCCTCTCAATTTCTAAGTCTGCTCGAGGGTAGTTTTTGCTCATTTCAGCTACTTGAGGTCCTTCGTTTATTCTAGCTTGATATGCGCGAAACATCATGTCTAGATTTTCTGGTATGGGTTCCGCTAAAACTGATCCTGATTTCTGAGCTGGGTTCTCTTGATTTAATTCCTGAGAAGTCAATTCTAGGATTTTGGCTCTAGATTCCTTCAAACTTCCTTCCAGCTCAGTTATTTTTTTACTCCATTTTCTCTTAATTCTTTCTCTGGAATCTTTCCAAGATTTTGTCTTTTTACTGTAGATTCTGCAACTTCACTACTTCTGGCTACTTTCTCCTGATTAAGCTGTTGGTTTTGTAAGAGCGCCTGGGCTCTTGTTATAGCTTGGATAGGCACGTAGGTAGGGTTGGATCCATCTGCATTGTTTACAATGCCTATCACGTTGATCGGTGTCACATTCGAAGCGTTAATTGGGTTCTTAGGACAATCTTTGATTATGTGCTCTTTACCACAATCGGCACAAAAGCCTTGGATGTTATAGTACTGTGACTGTCCCGCTATTGGAGGATGTGGACAATCCTTTATGAAGTGATCTCCTTGGCACCTAAAGCATGGTCCTCTAGGGCCCTGTGGTCTTTGCTGTCTCAATTGGGGCCGTGGATTTGGGTTTGTGTACATCACATTAGCATAGTCTGGCTCCCAACTAGGTTCCACTGGTGGACTATCATATTGATATGTCTCTACATGTTCTGGTGACTCCGTGTAGTATGCGGGTGGACTATCTACATGAGTAGAGTCAAAACTATTTGAGTTCGGATCACTCTCTGTGATCAAAGGTGAAGAAGGCACTAAGGCCCTACTTAGGTTCTCTTCTGCAGCAGCGTATTTGACTGAGATGACATTCACTGGTGGGGGTGGCTGCTGAGCTAAAACAGGTTGAGGTCTCTGTTGAGCCTGATATGGGTAGTTTTGAGGAGGCCTATAGTAATAAGGCTGAGCGTTGTATTGGCCTTGATACCTACCTAGCTGTGTGTATGCTTGTGGGTAGTTTTGTCTTACTGCTTGTTTGTTGTATGGGCAGTCTTGAGCCGTGTGGTTCGTGTATCTTCTCTCAATTGTACAGTATTAGCCACTAGGGTTGGCTTGCGGTTGTGTTGCATTGGGACACACATTTGCCAAATGATTTCCACCATAAGTGTAACAACGTACGTTAGTTGTTAACTTAGGCATCTGTTTACTAGAAACTCCCAGTTTCTGGGCCACTTTTTCTGCTAGGTCCTCATGAACAGTCTGAGTCCTTATAGACCTTTGAGCGTTCCAACTCGTCACCTAAGTTGTCCTCAATGTCTATACAAATTCTTACGCATTGCTCTAGCGTTCTGGGTTCTTTTAGGTACACATAGGAGCGTAGTTTAGAGCTCAACAAGCCATCTAGAAACAATGACACTTGCTTGGCTTGTGACAGTAGCTCTTGCATTGGACATCTTTCAACATATTGTCTAAACCTACGTCCTGCGAGTCTTACTGTTTCCTGAGGGGTCTGTTTGAAACTATGAATCAACAAAGACGTGTCATGTCTAATCCCACTTTTAGAGAATTCAGTGATGAATGACTCTAAAAGTGATGGATGTCTCTAAATTGCCTCTGTTGCAAAGGTTGGAACCAAGTTAAAGCGGTATTCTTTAACGTTAGTCCAAATGCGTTGTATTGCGTGAACATGTCTTCAACTTGTTCGGCTCTTAGTACTTGCTTGAATTCTGCGACATGGTCATAGGGATCTCCTGTCCCATCAAAGTAATTTTTTATGGATTTTACTAGTTGAGTGGGTCTTAATATTCTTGCGTGTTCCCGTCTAGGTAGAGGAAAATCATCTCTACCACCTGGCATTCTTTGTCTATCCACTCTATCTGGTTCTATGGTGGTTCTATCCCTCCCTATGGGGTAATTGAAGCTTACTTCGGGTCTCTCTTTGTTTTTCTCTCTTTGATTACCATGGGTTGAGGATGTCCCTGGCCCTTGTTGGCTCGCGTTTACGTTCGCTCGTGATGGAGGGAATACCAATTCACCTCTCCATGTGTATGTATTTCTAGCGTGGTTTGACACCATATATACTCTTTCTGAAGTTTCATCCAGGTATACAACCTTTCCAGGTGTATCTGGGTCCTTGAATTCATAAATTGTGATGATGCCTATCTCACTAGGGTGTTCCTTTCTGTACCTCCAAAATGCTTCATCTGTTTCTTTATTTACAAACAACTCTATACTTCTGTTGTCCTGAGGGGTCCATTCTGGGATTAGTACTCGTGTTAGTACAGAATTCCCTCTAGGTGTTCTAGGTTCTTCTATTGGCTCTTTTCCTTGAGATTTTGCTTCTGTTTCTAGCTGAACTACGCCAAACTCATTCGTATTGTTTGGCTGCGTACTTAAGATATACATCTTTCCTTCCTTGTCTATGTACGCGTCTCTCTCGAATTTCACCACTGGACGTTCCAATCCAATGGGTTGATCGGGGTTGTGCATTTGCACCACTTGCCTTCGCAAACCATCCTCATAGATGCGAGCACCTAATCGATTGGTTTGGAGAAACTCTAGTTGAGTCCTATAGGGTCCTTCTGCTCTTTCTAAGTATGCTACATTCGACCCTCCTTCTGGTCTTTCTGTGCTAAATGCCATTTCTGATTCACTCGTGTCTGAGTTCTCGTAGGGGTAATTACTATTCAATTGCTGAGCCCACGATCGAGCAGTAGTTCTTACACTTGCCTCTGATGATCTAAGGCTTCATCAGTCTGACTTACCTATGTGTTTGCCCGATCTAAGGTTCATTAATTTTCTTCCTTGCACACTCACTACACGCTCAGATCGTCAATGATTCTTTGATCTTTCTTGATTCTTTTTAAATTTCGTTAGATTCTTGTCTTAATGTATGCGTCAGGAATTCGACTTTCTGTGGTACTTCTGAGTTCTCGTTCCATCAGACTTATGTTCTTTCCTTTAGGTTTTTGTATCACACACCCTTATCTTTAGTCTTAGACTTGATAAATTTAATTCTCTTGAACTTGGGGCGTTCCTATCATCGTTAATCCACAATGCTAACGTTTATCCTAAGCTAAGAATTGACTGAGGGGGTTGAGTAATCTTCCAACCTCGAGTCAGCTTTTCTGGTTGCTATGATGCCCAAGAAGCCGCGCTTCCCAAGCTTTATGCCCTTCACTGCCTTGCTTTGGTTGCCTTTGATTGCCCTTTCTAGACCTGGAAAAATTCAATATTAGACCAATATCACAAATGGATGATCAAGCACTTGAGTTTATACACTTTGAAAGTCCCTTAACTTTTGGCAAAAATTTTCTTCCCAAGGCCCCCTTTCTTTCCTAGTCCCACAGATGGTCTACCTCAAAATGGCTTATCTAAAAATAGACGTATCCTTGAGTTCACGTAGTACTCGTCAAGAGCTTTCTAACGAGCTATAAAGCTCAAAAAACTGACTTCGGATGAAAAAGTTATGACCGTTCAGGCCCTCGGGGGTAAAAACTCACAAACAAGTTTTTCTTCAAATATGAGCTAAGGGGCCTCCTATGAGTCTAATCACCCAAAAATTTCCCAAAAATAGCCCCAAAATTGGCCAAAAAATCAAACCCTAAAATTTGCGTTTGGGTGGGCAATCGCGATGGTCTGAGATGATCGCGATGGTCTGGGACCGTCGCGATGGTCTAGGCGAACCGTCGCGATGGCGTGGCACAATCGCGATGGTCCGATGGAGCGAAATGTCGCAATGGCGTGAAATGGATGATCGCGATGGCGTGAATGTGAACCGTCGCGATGGCCCGACTGAGTGAACAATCGCGATGGCGTGAGCCAATCGCGATGGTCCAAAATTTGAGCTGTCGTGATGGTGTAAGGGTGTCATCACGATGGCGTGACTAGTGAGCAATCGCGATGGTCTG
Organism: Ceratopteris richardii; assembly: GCA_020310875.1. Taxonomy (NCBI): domain Eukaryota; kingdom Viridiplantae; phylum Streptophyta; class Polypodiopsida; order Polypodiales; family Pteridaceae; genus Ceratopteris; species Ceratopteris richardii. The sequence goes on along the minus strand of CM035412.1, from coordinate 34,038,770 downwards.
ACTTGACACGTGGCAGTGTCGGCACGATGGCGTGAGCCTATCGCGATGGCGTGGGGTCGACGAGATCGTCGCGATGGTCAGCGAACCGTCACGATGGTTCAAGTGAACCGTCGCGATGGTCCGGCCGAGCCGTCGTGATGGCGTGAGCCAATCGCGATGGTGTGACACAATCACGATGGTCTGAGACCGTCGCGATGGTCCACCAAACTATGAATTTTTGAAATGCATCTGTGGATTCCTAGAGGCGCAAGGGTCACCTACACGCCCATGAACTCGCTTACCTCAAATTCCGAACTTTGCAGACCATCGCGATAGTCTGACACAGTCAGCAATTTCTGACAGAAACTAAAAATTTTACCTTTTCCAAGCTTTCCTGATGCACTGGAGCTCTGTACCTGCAAGAAAACTCAAAAACACACAAGTACACACAAGCACAAAAGCTCTCTCTCTCTCTTGCACATGCACAAATGAGGGGAAATGAAGAGAATGGGTGGATATGGTGAATTTTCTGATTTTTTTTGGAGATGAAGATGATGATGCGGTGATGAAGATGGAGTGTGGGGGAGGTGAAAAACACTAAAAACTAAGTAAGAAAAACAACAAAAACTAAAATTTGTACCTTCCAACGCCTCTTCTTGCTATACTCTTACCATCACACATTCGTCCTAGACTCGATCCCCGGCAACGGCGCCAAATTTGGTGTTGCTCTAGCACAATGGTGACAACCACGTTAAGAAGCTCCACCTCCTTAATGTCACTCCGCGGAAGAGATAGGAGTGATATGAAGATCGTGAATGTGAGATGAAGTGAGAGTGAAGGTGAGAAGCATAGAAATGCACACACACATACACACACACTACGAAGAGACAAGCAAGACACAATGGAAGGTGAGAAATCAACTCTATTACTCAAGAACACTCTTACAAGCTCAAAATAGCTCTAAGCTCACACTAACCAACCTCAAAAATGAGCTCTCTAGATCTTTTTATAGTTTCTAGACTAGTTTTGACCGGTTTCACATCTAGTGACCAGCATAGTTAAAAAATAGGTCCTAGATGCTATTTGAAGGGGTAAACGGTGTCTAAAAATAACCAAAATTGATATGCCTGAAAATTTCTCTTCAAACAAGCTTTTGACTCTACGCATGGATCGTGGTGGTGAATACATGTCATATGAGCTTCATTTTTTTCTTTGTGAAAGAGGTATTTCACACCAATGTATGGTGCCATATATACCTCAGCAATTTGCCAAGCATAAAAATAGAACTCTCCTTGAAATGGAATGATGTATGGTTAATGGAAAGCACCTTCCTCATAAGTTTTGGATGGAATCAGTCATGTGTGCAAACTATATGTTGAATCACTATCCTATAGAAGAATCGAGAGTCATCACTCCTTGTGAGGCTTGGAATGGACATAAGCCTATGGTAGTATTGGCAGTAGCCAAAGGCACAGATGACGAGGAAGTATGTGAAGGCGGATTACAAAGTGCGACGAGTAGCCACGCACTCATTTTTTCTCTAAGAAATATATTTGATAATACTTTTTCAAAACTCCCAACATTGATTTTCATCACTCTTGTACCATATGTATCATAGAAACACCCACTTTTGTAAATAATAGCTCCATTTTCTGCAAGTCGAGGAGTCCTCAAGATTGAGGAGCTTAGGTAGAACAAGCATACCAATTTTTGCTATTTTTAGATCTCCTTTAGACCTTCAAATAGTGCCTAGAACCTATTTTTTATCTATGTCGGACATTAGATGTGAAATCAATCAAAGCTAGTAAAAAAACTATAAATAGAGCTAGAGAGCTCATTTTTTAAGTTAGCTTGTAGGAGTAGAGAAGTGCTTAGAGCTATTTTGAGCTTGTAAGAGTGTTCTTGAGTACTAGAATCTACTTTCAACCTTCCATTGTGTCTTGCTTGTCTCTTCCTTGTGTGTGTATGTGTGTGTGCATCCCTATGCTTCTCACCTACACTCTCACTACATCTTGCGTTCACGATCTTCATATCACTCCTATCTCTTCCACGGATTGACATTAAGGAGGTGGAGCTTCTTAACATGGTACTTACCATTGTCCTAGAGCAACCCCAAATATGGCGTCGTTGTCAGGGATCGAGTTTAGGACGAATGCGTGATGGTAAGAGTATAGCAAGAAGTGGCATTGGAAGGTAAAAATTTCAGTTTTTGTTGTTGTTTTTAAGTAGTTTTTTCATCTCCTCTACACTCCTCCTTCACCACCACATCATCTTCTCCCACATTTCTGCCGAAGATCTTGGACCATCATGATGGTTTGAGAAACTTGGAATTTTTGGTATGCGTTTATTGCACGATGGAGGTGACCATAGCACTTGCATGAATCCACAGTCAGTTTTGCAAAAATCATAGTTTGGTGGACCATCGTGACGGGCTCACACCATTGCAATTGTGCCGACCCATCGCGATTGGCTCACACCATCGCGATGGCTCGGTCCGACCATCGCGATAGCTCGGTCCGACCATCACGACGGCTCGGTCGGACCATCGTGACGGTTCACTTGAACCATCGTGATGGTACCTAACCATTGCAATGTTCCCGTTGACCCCACACCATCGCGATTGGCCCACGCCATCGTGACAACTCACTTGCTATGTGTCAAATTAGATCATCGTGATGATACCAGGTATGCCATCATGACACTTCAAGTTTGGACCATCGTGATTGGCTTAAGCCATCATGCCTCGTGACCATCACGAAGGGCTCATGCCATTGTGACGATTTTGTTGACCGTTGACCATTGTGACAGGCTCATGCCATCGCGATTGCTCACTAGATAGACCATCGTGACGCTTCACCCTTGACCATCACGATGCCTCTCACACTCGTACCATCGCGATGCCTCACACACTCGGACCATCACGATTGTACCACACCATCACGACGGTTCAACTGGGCCATCGCGACGGCCCCAGATCATCGCGATCGTCTCAGACCATCGCGATTGTCCACCTAAAATGCCAAATTTAGGGTTTGATTTTTTGGGCTATTTTGAGTGAAATTTGAGTCATTGTTGCATATTGGAGACCCGTTAGCTCATACCTGAAGAAAAAACATGTTTGTTAGTTTTTACCCCCGAGGGCCTGAACATTCATAACTTTTTCATTTGAAGTCCATTTTTTGAGCTTTATAGCTCGTTAGAAAGATCTTTTCAAGTTCTACACGACCTCGACTATTTTGTTTAAGAAGAACACGTTGATATTTAGAGAAGAAAATTTGAGGTTGACCCATCTATGGGACTAGAAAAGAAAGGGGGCATTGGAGAAATTTTGCCAAGGAAAAAAGGGACCCTTAAAGGTGTATATATCAAACTGCTTGATCATTAATTTAAGAATTGGTCTAAACCTTGGATTTTGACAGGTCTAGCAAGAGCTATCCAAGAGCAATCAAAGCAAGGCTGGAGAAGAATGGAAGGCTTGGGAAGTGCGACTTCTTGGGCATGAGACAATCAAAGAAGCTAACTTGAGGTTGGAAGAATACTCAACCCCCTCAGTCACTTATTAGCTTAGGCTAAACATCTAGCATTGTGGATTAAATTAGGACCACGATAGGAATGCATCAAGTCCAAGAGATGTAAATTTTTCAAGTCCAAGAGCAAAATAAAAGTGTGCGATAAGAAAACCCTAAAGGAAATAATTTAAGTATGACGGAACGAGAAATCAAAAGTGCAACGGAAAGTTGATTCCTGACTCATACATTGAGACAAGATAAGAATTTGAAGCAATTAAAAATGAAACAAGCAATTAAGAACAAAGAAACATTGATGATCAGAGTGTGTATTTAGTGATTGAGAAAGTAAATTCATGAACCTTAGATCGGGCAAGCATATAGGTAAGTCTGATTGACAAAGCCTTAGCTCATCAGAAGCGAGTGTATGAACTACTACACATTCGTGGGCTCAACAATTGAGTAGTTACCCTTACGAGTTGGGCTCAGATACCAGTGAATTAGAAATGGCTTTTAGCACAAAAAGACCTAAAGGAGGGTTAAACGTAGCATATTTGGAAAGACCCGAAGGACCTTACAGAACCCAATTCGAATATGTCCAAAATAACGACTTAGGCGCTCGCATCTATGAGGATGGTTTGTAAAGATCACTTGTGTAGTTGCAGAACCATCATCAACCCATTGGATTGGAACGTCTAGTTGTGAAATTCGAGAGAGACGCTTACATAGACCATGAAGGAACAATGTACATAATAAGTACTCAACCAAATCATACCAATGAGTTTGGTGTAGTTCATCTCAATACAGAAGCAAGAACCCAAGGAAAAGAACCAGTAGGAGATGAACCTAGGACACCCAGACAAAAATCTATACTGACAAGAGTACTAAACCGAGAATGGATTCCTTAGGACAATAGAAGCATAGAATTGTTTCTAAATAAGGAAAATGAGGAAGCATTTTGGAGGTACCGAATGGAACAACCTAGTGAGGTAGGTTCCATCATGATTTACGAATTCAAGGACCCAAATACACCTAGAAAGGTTGTATACCTGGATGATACATCAAAATGAGTATTTGTAGTGTTGGACCATGCAAGACTTGTCTACGCATGGAGAGGCGAGTTAGTATTCCCCCCATCACAAACAAATGTAAAAACTAGCCATCTGGATGCTGGAACATCCTCATCCCATGGTACTCAAAGAGAAAAGAACAAAGAAAGACCAGAAATAAGTTTTACGCATCCCATAGGGAGAGATAGACCAACCATGGATACTGATAGATTGGAAAGACAAAGGGAACCTAGGATACCAGGTGGTAGAGATGATTTTCCTTTACCTAGGCCATGTGAACACCCAAGGATACTAAAACCCACTCAATTAGTAAAGTCAATGAAAAATTACTTTGACGGGACAAGAGATCCCTAGGACCATGTTGCGGAATTTAAGCAAGTGCTACGAGCAGAGCAAGTAGAAGACATGTTCACGCAATATTATGCATTTGGACTAATGTTAAAGAATACGGCTTTAACTTGGTTCCAACCATTGCAACAAAGGCAATTTAGGGATATTCATCACTTGTTAGAGTCATTCATCATAGAATTCTCTAAAAGTGGAATCAGACATGATACTTCTTCGTTAATTCACAGCTTCAAAAAAACCCCTCAGGAAACAGTCATACTTGTAGGACCTGTGTTTAGGCAATATGTTGAGAGATGCCCAATGCAAGAACTGCCCTCATAGGCCAAGCAAGTGTCGTTGTTTTTAGATGGCCTCTTGAGCTCTAAATTACTCTTCTATGTATACTTGAAGGACCCCAGAACACTAGAGCAATGTGTAAGAATTTGTATAGACATTGAGGACAACCTAGGAGATGAATTGGAACTTTCAAAGGTTTATAAGGACTCAGATTGTTCATCTCTAGCATCCTCAAAACTTTCTATCTCGATAGAGGACCTAGCAGAAAAAGTGTCCCAGAAACTAGGAGTCTCTAGTAAATAGATGCCTAGGTTAACAACAAACAAGCATTGTTACACCTATGGTGGTAATCATATGGCAAATGTGTGTCCCAATGTAACACAACCACAAGACAACCCTAGTGGCCAATACTGTACAATTGAGAGACGATACACAAATCACACGACCCAAGACTGCCCATACAACAAAGTAGTATGACAGAACTACCCGCAAGCATACCCCCAACTAGGTAGGTATCAAGGTCAATACAATGCTCAGCCTCATTACTATAGGCCTCCACAAAACTATCCTCATCAAGCTCAACCGAGACCACAACCTATCTTAGCTCAACAGCCACCCCCACCAACGAATGTCATCTCAATCAAATACGCTGCTATAGAAGAGAACCTCAATAGGGTTTTAGTGCATTCTTCACCCCTGATCACTGAAAGTGACCCCAATTCTAACAGTTTTGACTCCACCCATGTAGATAGCCTACCTACATATTATACAGAGTCACCGAAACCTATGGAAACATATCAATAGGATAGTCCACCATTGGAATCCAATTGGGAACCTGATTATTCCAATGTAATGTATGCCAACCCTAATCCGTGGCCCCAGATAAGATAGCAAAGACCAGAGGGCCCTAGAGGACCATGCTTTAGGTGCCTATGAGATCATTTCATAAAGGATTGCCCACATCCTCTAATAGCAGGAGAGTCACAATACTATAACATACAAGGTTTTTGTGCTTAATGTGGTAAAGAGCATGTCATTAGAGATTGTCCTAAGAACCATGCTAATGCCTCAAAAGTGACACCCATTAACGTGATAGGTATTGTGCATAACTCAGATGGATCCAACCGTACATACATGCCTATTCAATCCATAACAAGAACTCAGGTGCTCTTACGAAATCAACAACTTAATCCTGAAAGAGTAGCCGGAACTAGTGAAGTTGGAGAGTCTAGTAGTAAGAAGACAAAATCTTCGAAAGATTCTAGAGAAAGAATTAAGAGAAAGTGGATTAAAAAGATAACTGAGTTGGAAGGAAGTCTAAAGGAATCGAGAGCCAAAATCCTAGAATTGACTTCTCAAGAATCTAATCAGGAGAACCTAGCTCAAAGATCAGGATCAGTTCTAGTTGAACCCATACCAAAAGATCTAGACATGATGTTTCGTGCATATTAGGCGAGATTAAAAGAAGAACCCCAGGTAGCTAAATTGAGTAAGAACTATCCGAGAGCAGGTTTAGAAATTGAGAGGACTAAACTTTGCAAGAAGATGGTAGAATTAGCACAAGTTATGTTCGAAGCCTCTAGTTATATTAATTGGAACAACATGGAAAATCTATTAGCATGAGAGCACCCACGATAATCGTGAGGAATGAAGAATCGATAATCCCTAGAAACACGGAAGTAATCAAGAACACTAAAGTATAGTGCCATCTCACTCTAGAGGAATTGTTGAAGGTTAAACCAGAGTTGTGGAAGCACGTAGCAAACTAATTCCGTGAGATCACAACCACACGCTCCCAAAAGGATCACACAAGAAGGTACCAAAAATACCCATAGAACGAATCAGAGATGTGAGTGAGGGAGAGGAAGGTAACATTTATCTTCCAATAACCCACAAGGGCTACACTACCAAAGCCATCTTAGATTCAGGTGCCAGAGTAGCCATCGCTACCACTAGTTTATGGAAATGTTGGGGCAAGCTAGCATTAAGACCCACTAGAATGAAGCTACAAATGGCTGATGGACATATAGAAAAACCATTGGGCTTACTAGGAGGCATATCTCCCACCACTTGTGGTGTGGAGTTTGAACATACTTTTGCCATTTTTCATTTTGGGAAGAATCACGCTTACGAGATTTTAGGAAGACCATTCATGCATCAGTTGCAAATCGTACAAGATTGGGGAACAAATTCTTTGTACTTGCAACATTAAGGTGTGACTACTAAAGTCAATCTTAAAGAGTATTCCCATCAAGATGTACCCCCACTCCAATGGAACACCATCCATAGGATACAGGGAGAAACAGATTCTATACACTCATTGGAATCAAACCCCTCATGGTTGCATGAGGATAATCATCTATCGATGTGTAAGTTAGCAAAACAAAAGGAAGAACGATTACAAGCTAGGACCTTAGGCTCAGAACGACATCCATGAACTCTTCAAGACCCAACTTATGCACCTATAGTATTTCCAGATGAGGAATTTGAGCCTCACGGTTGGGTAGAAATCTTAGCTACAATGGACATAGCGGTGAATGAAGAACAATGGACCCCTCATTGTGATGAAGACGGATACGACATTTCCATGTTTATGATTGAACCTATTGAGGAAGACTTTATCCTAGAAGAATGCATGGAAGTGACTGAAGCACCAGACAAGAGTAGTGATGAGTACCTAGAATCCATCATCATGGAACCTTTCTCTTCCACATAAGAGGAATATCTTTATTTTGTAGAAGTTAGAGCCTCTAAAGAGGAAAAGGAAAGTCAAATGGAATGACATGAGTCACTCACAGAACATATAGAAAGTAAGCAAAAGAAGAGAAAGAATTTACCTAAGACAGAAGAAGAGGAAGAACCACTCATGGAAGTACCCGAGAACTTCGAGAAGTATGAAATAGAAGATAGAAGAATCATGGTACGAATGCCTAAGAGAAAAGAAAACATTGGAGAAGTATATCATAATCTATAGAAAACCAAAAAAATCATAGTTACCATAGAAGAAGAAGAAGAAGAAAAATGTACATACATAGGGCATGATTTGACTACTGAAGAAGAAGAAAAGTTAATTGCTCTATTGCATGAATATAGAGATGTGCTTGCTTGGAGTTACAAAGATTTGAAAGGAGTAGACCCAGATATATGCTCCCATAGAATCCCTATTGTCACGAGGAAGGAGATAAGGAAGAGAGCTCACACACACACTCTCACTCTCAAGGAGAAGCACACACACAGATTGAGGCAAGGAAGAATGATCTTCTTCTTCTTCTTCTATTACATAAAAGGAATGTACAAGAATGACCTAAAGAACAAGAATACAACAAGTGCAATATATAAAGATCAGTACATAAGGAAAAACCTAATATCCACGAATGAGTGAGCTGGCAAGAAACAAATGTGCCATCACTCTCGGTAGATAAATCTAATAAAGCTCAATGAAGTATCCCTAACATATATCGGTATGACCACTATACACGTCAGAGAAGCGAAAAACTGATACGTGTCATCCTGGATCATCACATGTTGAGCTTGATATCTCAACACTCCCCCTCAAGCTCAACACCATATCCTGTAATCCAAGCATCTCTCGAAACTTCTTCAACTTCTCAGCTCCAAGTGCTTTGGTGAAAATATCAGCAACCTGCTCATCTGTTCTCACATAAACAAGATCAATATCACCTGCTAATACCTTCTCTCTGATGAAGTGATAATGTACCTCGATATGCTTTGTTCTAGCATGGAAAACAGGGTTCTGTGCTAACTGTATGCTGCTAAGATTATCACAATAGATAGTGATAGGCTTTTGCACTTCCACACCTAAATCTGCAAGTAACATCTCCAGCCATGATGCCTCACATGCTGCCATTGCAGCACCTCTATACTCAGCCTCTGTACTCGACAAAGCAACAGTGGGTTGCTTCTTGCTGCTCCATGTAATAGTTGCACCTCTAAGTGAGAAAAGAAAGCCACTAGTAGATCTCCTATCTGGAGTACTACCAGCCCAATCTGCATCGGTGTATCCATGAACCTGCAACTCCACACCAGCTTCATAAAACAATGCATAATCCAAAGTAGCACTCACATAATGTAGAGTGCACCTCAGAGCATCCAAATGTGGCTTCCCTGGAACCTCCATAAACTGACTTTCAAGTCCAACAGTATAACTTAGATCAGGCCTTGTAATTGTGAGATATTTAAGACTTCCCACAATTTTCCTGTACATAGTAGCATTTTCCAATGCTTCACCTGATGTAGTATCCAATTTCAAATTCTGATCTAATGGCATAGAAATTGGCTTACAATCAGCCATACCATACTTTTGCAGCATATTCAAGGCATATTGCCTTTGCGACATCCATATACCTGTTTCTGTATGTATAAACTCAATGCCCAAGAAATAGCATAGCACACCAAGATCTTTCATGTCGAATTCCTGTATAAGAAGTTTCTTTACCTCTTTGATGATTTCTTCATTATCACCACCTACAATCAGGTCATCAACATAAATAGCCACAATAGTGATGCCATCATCAGCCTTCCTTGCATATAGTGAGTGATCTGCATCAGACATAGAGAACCCAATGCTGGTTAAGTAATCAGCAATCCTTGCATGCCATGCACGAGGGGCTTTCTTCAGCCCATGCAAAGCCTTTAGCAACCTGCAAACATATTCTGGATGCTTTGGATCTTCATATCCTTGTGCCTGGTCCATATATAGTTCTTCCTATAACTCACCATGTAGGAAAGCATTCTTCACATCCATCTGATGCAAAGTCCATCCTTTTGCTGTAGCTAATGCAACAAGTGTTCTGACAGTAAAAATTTTAGCTACAGGGTTGAATGTTTCCTCATAATCAATGCCATATGTCTGTGCATAACCTTTAGCTACCAATCGTGCTTTATACCTGCTTATGCTACCATCAACATTATGCTTTACCTTGTAAAGCCATTTCAGCCTATGGATTTCTTTCCTTGTGGCAATGGAACCAGCTTCCATGTATCATTTCCATAAAGTGCAGCCATCTCCTCATCCATAGCTTTTTCCCAATATGCATTACCAATTGCATCTTCAAAACAAGAAGGTTCAGCATCTTGTATTACCTTTGTCATGTAGGCACAATGGCGAGCCATGTAACTATCATATGTCAATTGTTGCACTGAATTACGCCTCCTCCCAGATCTTCTTGGTCCTGGGTCACTTCTTCTTGTATCATCTGCATGTGCCCTTCTTACTCCTGGAGTCTTCACAGAGGGCAATCCAAGTTCCTCATCAATACTCTTTTCTGAACCACTTGAATCTCCATCAACATCGTCAAAACCTGCACCTATTTTACTACCAGCAGAAAGCTTTTCTTTACCTTTCTTGGATGTATTTGATGAATTTGCTGGACTGAAATTTCCACGCAATCTTCCACTCCATGGATTTGAGTTGGAACTATTGCTTGGTGATGCATCCGGTCCACTCAAAACTTGACATTTTGCACTAGATTTTTCAGCATTTTCTTTGTCATTTGGTTCAAGATTCAGTCCTTCTTTGGCATCTGCATAAAAGCTTGACATTTCATCAAATACCACATCTCTGCTCACCTTCACCTGTCGTGTGAGTGGGTTATAACATTTGTACCCCTTTTGCTCAAGGGAATATCCAATGAAGACACATTTTTCTGCTTTCGGATCAAGCTTCGTCCTCCAACTCATCTGGAACATGTACATATGCAATACAGCCAAAAACTTTCAGATGTGATAAGTTTGTCTTTTTACCTGTAAACTTCTCTTCAGGTGTAACTTGATGTACAACAGCAGTCGGAGTTCTGTTCATGATGTATACAACAGTATGCACAGCTTCTGCCCAATAACAATGAGGCATATTCTTCGCCATCAAGGCTCTTGCTATTTCTGCAATATGTCTATTTTTGCGTTCAGCAAAACCATTTTGTTGTGGTGTGTACCTGCATGAAAATTGACGCCAAATTCCATGATTTTTTAGAAAACCGTTGAACTCATTTGACATGTATTCACCTCCTCCATCAGATCTTAATGTTTGAATGTACTTCCCTGTCTGCTTTTCCACCATAGCTTAAAATTCTGGAAGTGAGTGAACACCTCGCTCTTCTCTTTCATGAAATATACCCATACTTTGCGTGTATGATCATCAATGAAGGTAACATAAAACCTGCAACCACCCATAGATGTGGTCTTTGTTGGACCCCAAACATTTGTATGTACTACTTCTAGTACATTCTCACTAACATGCTTGTCATGTGGAAATGATGCTCTTGACTGTTTACCAAATTGACATACTGCACATACCTTTTGCATTTCTGCAACTTTGAAATTTGGTAGTCCATGGACAATCTCCTTTGACTGCATCATTTTCAGCCTTTGCAAGTTTGCATGTCCAATCCGTTTGTGCCATATCTCTATATCTACAATAAATCCTGCACCTTTTGCAAACATGGCTGCATTCATTTCAAGAATCTTCACATTTAAGGTGAACATCCTACCCACTTTGTTTCCTTTGGCAACCAATCGTCCATCCTGCTTGTACTCTTCTACATATAATCCATCAGCATTGAACCTGACTTGTAATCCCTGGTCAACCATTTGTCCAACAGAAACCAGATTCTTTGTTATATTTGGAACATGCAACACATCAGCAAGATGTTTTACCTTCCCGTCCTCCATAGATAATGCTATGTTTCCTGTATGCTCAATAGGATGCGATGTATCATCACCTGTTTTAACATATCCAGAAACTGGCATTTTCTGCAAACTACTAAACCATTCTGCATGACTGGTCATGTGATTTGAAGCACTTGAATCAACATACCAAACATTATCATTCGATTTTGAAACACCAGCAGACATCGTATTCAGCATGTGATGTTGAACCATAAACAGCTTCTCAGAATCATCTGCACTTGTGGATGCATAGTTGTTTTGCTGCCTTGTGTTATTTTGATTCTTTAACTTGCAATCACGTTCAAAGTGTCCAGGTTTACCACAATTCCAACATCCTTTACTATCATTACCTGAATCATTTCTTTGGAAATTTCTGCGACCTCTTTGGCTCCCCCTACCTCGAAATTGTCCTCTTCCTCCTGCATGATTCTATTGTTGACCTTGGTCTTGGTTACTGTTTCCTCTTCCACTTCCAAAACCTCTACCTCTGCGTCTTCCTCTGCCAAAGTAGAATACCTGCTTAGAACTGGGCTTTCCTTGGGAGTTTGAGTCCTCATCAAGATTCTTTTCTTCAATAACCAGCATAGATACCAGATCAGCAAAATTCAGAATATTTTCCCTGGTCTGTATGGAAGTTTTGAACTGCTTATATGCAGCTCCTAAACCACGAAGGCACACTTCCACCTTATCATCATCATCATCTACATTCACGCCAATAGATGCAAGTGACTCACATATGCCTTTGATTTTAAGAGTGTAGCCACTTACCGACATGCTCTTCTTTTCCAATGTATGGAGCTCGTTCTTGAGTTGCAATTTCCGTGCCTTTGTATTAGTCTCATACAAAGTGACCAAGCTGTTCCAAGCCTCTTTTGGAGTCTTGGCATCCTGTATGTGTCCAATCATGCTATCCTGTATGCTAACAGATAGCCAATACATTACCTTTCATGCTCCTTGATTCCATTCCTCATATGCTCTTAACAGATCTACAGTCCGATTCCTTTCTGGTAACTGCGGAGCATTTTCATTCTCTCCTTTGATGTACTTCCACTAGCCTTTTCCCATCACGAAATTCGTCATTCTGAATCTCCAAGCATGGAAGTTGTTCTTGTCCAGCTTATCGCTCATAAGCTGACTCATTCCATCTGCGTTTGCCATTTCTGCAACAATTCACAACATTGCAAAACACTACAAGCAGCACTTCTGCTTGAACACTGTCGCACTATGACGTGACAGTTCGATCTCAGAAAAACATAGTTTTCGTGTATCAACAGTACACGGAATCGCTTGAAATTCTAGATCTGGATATATGAGTGTCGCCGAACACAACACAAGTTACAGTTTCTGAAACTGACCTGGTTTTTTAGTGGGCCCCACCTTGCGGGCTCGAAACAGAGGTCGAGATGGCTCTGAAACTTCGATCTGACAAATGGAGGCCGTCTTCTACCTTCACGGCAATTTTTGTAGCAAATGGAGGCCGTTTGTGAAATCACGTTTTCTCCACGCCTTGCCGCGTAGTCCTCACCGTCGCCTTCTCCACGAGCTCTCTACAGCCACGCTGGCTATGATACCATGTCACAAGGAAGGAGATAAGGAAGAGAGCTCACACACACACTCTCACTCTCAAGGAGAAGCACACACACAGATTGAGGCAAGGAAGAATGATCTTCTTCTTCTTCTATTACATAAAAGGAATGTACAAGAATGACCTAAAGAACAAGAATACAACAAGTGCAATATATAAAGATCAGTACATAAGGAAAAACCTAATATCCGCGAATGAGTGAGCTGGCAAGAAACAAATGTGCCATTACTCTCGGTAGATAAATCTAATAAAGCTCAATGAAGTATCCCTGACATATATCGGTATGACCACTATACATGTCGGAGAAACGAAAAACTGATACGTGTCATCCTGGATCATCACATGTTGAGCTTGATATCTCAACACCTATGACCAGATGCCAAACCTATGAAACAGAAACCATACACGTACAATGACAACTATGCTGCTAAGATTGAAGAAGAGATAGAACATTTGATAGAAGTAGGATTCATTTACAAAATTCAGCATATAGAATGGGTATCCCCCATTGTGGTTGTGCCCAAGAAAAATGGAAAATTGCACATCTATATTAACCTTAAAAAATTCAATAGCGCCACGATTAGAGATAGTTATCCTCTTCCTATCATAGAACACTTATTGGAAAGAGTTGCGGGCAAGGAAGTTTACAGCTTTCTTGAGGATTTCTCGGGCTACAATCAAGTAGCCATTGCTCCTAAAGATCAACACAAGATGGCTTTTGCCACAGAATGGGGCATATTTGCATTTCGTGTGAAGCCATTTGGGCTGACAAATGCACCCGCCACTTTCCAATGATTGATGTGTCATGTTTTTAAGGAGTTCCTATGAAAGAATCTAGAAGTTTATGTCGATGACATATGCACTCATTTAAATATGAGGCAAACACATATCCCGGAGTTAAGGCAAGTATTTGACAAATGTCAAAAATATCAAGTTTGTTTGAACCCAAAAAAGTGTGTGTTCATGGTTAGACAAGGCAAAATTCTAGGACATATTGTGTCAAAGAATGGAATTTTGACACATGAAGAAAAGGTGAAAGTAATTGCAGGCCTACCTAGACCAAGGAACGTAAAAGAAGTACAGGCTTTCATGGGCCATTGTGGATACTATTGATGATTCATACACATGTATGCAATCATAGCAGAGCCCTTGTAATCTCTTTTGACCAAGTTCGAATGGACGAATGAGTGTGAAAATTCATTCAATGAACTTAAATGACGCTTGTGCTCAGTACCAATATTAACAACCCCATATTGGAGCAAGCCATTCCATGTACATGTGGATGCATCCAACTATGCCATAGGATGTGTGTTGGCACAACCTACGAATGAAGGTAATGTAGATCTCCCTATCGCTTACGCAAGTAGGCAGTTGAATGCAGCAAAAGAAACTACACCACTACGGAGCGAGAAGGATTAGGAATGATCTATGGGGTAAAGAAATTCAGACATTACTTGTTGGAAAATAAGTTTGAGTTCTTCACGGATGATCAAGCATTATTGTACTTAGTCAATAAGCCTTGTAATACCGGACGATTGATACGATGGTTTTTATTACTCATGGAGTACGACTTTGAAGTAGTAGTCAAGAAGGGAAAGACCCATCTTAGAGCTGACCATCTCTCAAGACTAACCACGGGAGAAGTACCCGACGCAAACCTGTTCAATCTCGAAATAGTACCTGAATGGGCTAACCCGATTGTCCGTATTCTCACATTTGGACCTAAGAATCCTAGGATAAGGATCAAAGAAGGAGAGATCACCAAGTCACAAAGATATCAAATAATAATACAAAGTATATATATACACGATAATAAAAAAAATCTTGCTTGTTGTGTAGATGAATCAAAATACGCGAATTGGTTGCAATTAGCACATGTAGGTGCATTAAAGCAACACCATTCAAAACATCGTACATTGCAGACTCTGCATACACTAGGAGTATATTGGCCATCTATGGAAGCATATGTCTATAAGTTGTGTAAAGAATCTCCTGTATGTTGTGAAAGACCACCAATAGAACATGCCACGTTATATCACATGTCTCTCACACCAGAATGGAGTGAACCTTAGTGACATACTTGAGGATGAAAACGTTCCCTCAAGGCATGACTTTAGCAAGACAAAAAAATCTAGAGCAAGAAGCTCAAGACTACTCACTTATTGGCGACAATCTATACGAACAAGGACGAGGTGAATACCTAAGAAAATGTGTTCATGAGAGTGATTACTTGAGTGTATTAGAGACCGCACACCAAGGTGTTGCACGAGGTCATTTTGGCCCCGATAGGATAATCAAAGCCATAATATTTGCAGGATTACGGTGGCACACTCTTCACATGGATGCACATACCTCGCAGAGATGAAATGCCACTGAAACCCATGATGGGAGGGCGTGCATTTTCTAAGTGGGGCATAGACTTTGTAGGACCCATTAACCCCCCATCAAGAGGAAATCATGCGGAATACATCATAGTAGCAACATATTATCTTACCAAATGGGTAGAGGTTAAGGCCACAAAAAAGAATGATGCACATGACTGCAAAATTCTTATTTGAAAATGCCTTTACAAGATATGGGTTGCCTATAGAGTTAGTGAGCGATCGAGGAACTCACTTTCTAAGCCAAGTCATTGGATATTTGTTACACGATTTTATGGTGATTCACAAGAAATCCGCACCATATCATCCTCAGGCCAATGGTGAAGCAGAAAGTACTAACAAGATCCTTTGCACTGTATTGACGAAACTCGTGAACAACAAACATTCAGATTGGGACAAACAATTACATCACACTTTTTGGGCATATCGAGTGGCCTACAAGATCGCACTCAATGCAACTCCCTTTCATATGGTTTTTGGTCAGGACATTGTGCTTCCTTTGGACTTTTTGATACCCACCTTAAGGTTGCACAAGAACATTAGTGGACCGATCATGAATTATCATAAAAAATAATGGATTTGGAATGATTAAGAGAAACTAGGCTGAAGGCAGCAACAGGTATATATGTAGCAAAGAAGCGATAGAAAGCCTATTTTGATGCACATGTGAAAGAAAATGGCTTAAAAGAAGGTGATTTAGTCCTAGTGTATACACTAAAACAACATGCACGAAAATTAGAAAAGCAAGGTTATGGATATGTGATCATTAATAGTATCTCGACAAGTGGACTAGTACAATTAGCCACTCTAGAAGGAGAGATAATGCCTAATTACATAAGTGGTTGTAGAGTCAAGCTATATCAGGAACCTCTTAGTGAGGATATGCTTAGAAGACTCACGTTGTCAAAGAAGCGTAAGGAGGATGAAAAGAGAATACGCGAGGAAGCTTAGGTAGAAGCTATAGAATGCATTAAGCACATGAAGCTAAGAAGACAAGGACTATGGAGAGAACATTATAACCATCTGGAAACCACACCCAGATACCCCATGGCCATGTGTAAAGAAAAGGCAATTACTCATCCTAGCATAGTGGATAGGAGACCATTCATTATAGTCAGGCTAGAGCATGGCAACCCTCACCACGAGCTTAGGGCTTTAATTGATTCAGGTGTTGTAACGAGTGCCATTAGATGGTCCCACTATAAGGATTCAGGAATAGAAATGCGGCCAATCGAGGCATACCTCATAGGGCTAGGAGGCATGGAAACCCCTTGCATGGGTGAGGTGGACCTTCCTATCCTCATGCACAAAGTGGCCATGACAGTGAAGCTCCTAGTGTGCCATGACGATGACCTAATAGAACCCCTAATCCTTGGCCAAGATTGGCTATACGATCACTCAGTGGACCTAAATCATAAATAAGGCTCCCTGCAAATTGGAACCTTAGACTAGTAGTGAGTGATACTATCTGACTTCCCTTACAACACTCCACCTGAGGTATGTAACCCTAACCCCTATGAAATGATTACTACGGAGGAGAGGAAGATCTTTCCCACCACTATAGCAGTACAAATTCCCACCACCATTGGTGCGGAAGCCTTTACTTTCCCTATACCCAACTTGGAGGCAGAATGAATGAACACCACCTTTGATTTTGAAATGAATGATGCTTTCTCTAGTGAATTCCAATTTTCAGAAGGGCAGTTTTTCTCACAAGAATATGAACATCCTAGCTACCCTACCACCCCCCCTGATCAACCACAAGAACAAGTAGTCTCCAGCTCAGAGGAGAGAACAAAAACCAACAATGAGGACGGTGATGATGAAGCTAGTCAGGCTAGCCACGACTCTCAAGAGGACATGCAGAATGATGAGAAGAGCGAGAAACCGAAGCTCAAGGTGACACAAGTACCTATGAAGATGATACGTTCAAAGTTGTTGCCTACACTTTGGTAATCAAGAAACTATATCACACTATACAGGCAGTCTGGGCACGCAGATAACTATCCGAAGTAAAAAGTCAAGCAATTCTTGAACAAGAACTGGCTACTGGAGGTTTCGAAGAAGCCTCCATTCAAGGTTTCAGGGAATTAATTAAATCAGTTGGGACCAATGAAGCACTTCATTATTTGCAGCAAAAACCACTACCGAAGTTTGACCCATGACACATTTGTTTACTCTCCAACCCATGTCAATATATTCATGTACCAACAGATGCTCAAGCTTCACACCATGCCAAGGAAGCTCGACTTATTCCGGAAGACTCTCTGGAAGAAGCAACCATAGTCATCGACTCCCCGCCTCATCCTTCTACTATAACTCCCACTACCATTGTCGACGTACCCACCACAACACCTGCTCCTCTTTCACCTCCCACCCCTCCAACTTCCTCTATACACCCCACCTCTCCTAGATTGTCCACGTATATAGCAAGTGCTGTAGCAAAAGCCCTTGTTGCCTCAACCCCGCAAACTATTCCTACAACCCTCCAACCTACCTTTCCCCCTTTAGCTCCCACCATTGCACCCAATCCATTTCTCACTCCATCCTTTCCTTCTTTTCCCATCCCTCCAAGGCCTATATTCCCATTTCCCCCTCCAATGACCTTCTCACCAGTCTCACCTCCCCGCCCAACTGTATTCCCTCTATCCTCACCTCTCCACCACGAAACCCAATCTATAATTTTTTTTTCCACCTTTGTAAATCATGTATTCACACCCACTCATGCACCCACTATCACACCACTCTTCACAGTCACTGCACTCGACACCACGTCCAGTGACATGGACGTCTCACCACCCATCGCACCACCACTCACCTCACCTATTTCACCACCCCATTAAGGCACATCACACTTTTCCAGAGTCACCACTGCATCCACCTTCCCATCCCTCTTTCCCCTTCCCCTTGCATCAACACCCACACCCACAGCATCTTCACTCACTCCACCATTAATATTGTCACCCATGATCGACACCACTTTCTGATAGATGTTTTCTTGCATGACACAAGTTTGAGATGAATTTGCATCTCTTGAGACGAGCTACCAGACACTACATCAAACAGTTACAGATTTACAGGTGCAATTAAACTCTTTAACCATCAAGAATTCCTCACTTAATGCATGATATCAAGAGCTACGTGCGGCCTACCATTCCCTCAAACTAGAAAGTGAACAGAAGACAAAGGAAGCCATTACTGATATTGACAGCCTATTACGGGCTCAAACAATATGAATTGCAACACTCACTCGAAATATGGGATTGTTATGACGCCACCTTGCAGTGGCCAAGGAAGAGAATTAGTGATTGTAGGAAGAAAATAGAGAAAATCTTGAAGCAGCTTTGGATCAACCGAATGAACCTCTGAGTCCTAGTTGCTTTAAAGTAGTACCATCCGAATCTATGGAGATACTATAAGAAGATCATGCATGACTCTTAGAGGATTATGACAATATGAATGAAGCATATCAAAAACTCCAGAACGACCATAAAGTGCTACTGTTACAAACACCTATGCAACAACCATCACCAGCACTTGAAGTCATCTCTCCAAAGATTATTGAGGAGCTCAATACTTTACACGCTCAGACACTTACTCTTCAAGTGTAGATTGTTGCTTTCTCCGAGCCCCCAGGCCTAATTCCCCACCTAAACTCCCGAATGATGAATAGTTAGTCATATGTGCATGTTTGGTTGTTTGGTATATGCTCTTGTGCCATCACAACAACATCACAAACTTGATGAAAATGTAAAGAAATGTATATTTTTTGGTTATAGTGATGAAATTAAGGGACATTGCTTGTACCATCCATAGATGGACACAATTACTGTGAGTCAAGATGTGGTACATGCCAAAAAATCTTTTCCTCCTCTATGTGAATGCAAAAAACAGCCAACAATTAGCTCCCAAGATGTGTTTGATCATTACAAGAATAACAAGGGCATAGTGATGCCCTTGATTGAAAAAAAAAGTGGGCATTGCTGCTTATGCAATGCTTCTTTAAAAAAGCATCGCATAAGGGATGTCCCGGAAAAAAAACCAAAAAGATGAATCGGGGTTGTCGCATATGTGATGCTTAGCATCGCTTATGCGACACTCATGCCAAGCGTTGCTAGAAGCATCGAAGCCTTATGAAGCTTTGGCGTCGCATAAGCGATGCTAAAGGAGTTGAAAGAAAAAATAGCTTTTTCCTAGCACATTTGTGCCAGGATCAAGCTTTGGGAACAAATGAGCAACCCTAAAGAGTAAAGAGCAACCCTGAGCAAGTGAATTCTAAGGTAGGTACACATGCATATACACACACATACATACACACATATGTACATCACACACATACATAGACATACATACACACACACATAAATACACACATATGCACATCACACACATACATAGACATACATACAAACACACATACATACACACATATACACAAACACACATATACACACACATACACATATATAAACACACATATATACACACATATACATGCACATATACACACACACACATACACACATATATCCACATATATATACACATATACATATATATACACATATACACACATATATACATATATATACACATATACACACACATACATACACACACATTTACACACACACACATATACACGCACACAGACGTATACATACATATATACACATATACAAAAATACACACATACACATACATACACACATATACACACACATGCATACACAGATATACACACACATACATACACACATATACACAAACATACACACACATACATACACATACACATACATACATACACACATATACATAAACATATATACACACACTCATATGCACACACATACATACACACATATACATACACATACATACACATATGTACAAATATACACACATATACATATATATACACATATAAACACACACATACATACAAACATATACACACACACATATATACACACATATATACACACATACATACACACATATACACATACACATATACACACACACATATACATACATATATACACATATACACACATATACACACACATACATACATGCATATACACACACATACACACATATACATACACACATATACACACACATACATACACACACATACATAGACACATATACACACATACACATACACATAGATACTTGCACATGTGCATACATACACATAGACACACACATATACATTCACATGCATACATACACATGCATACACACATATGCTTACACACACATACATACACACACATGCACATACATAGACACACATGCATACACACACATACATACACACATGCACATATGCACACACAAATATGCATATACATACACACACATACACATACACATACACACACATAGAGACACACACGTAGAGAGACACACGTACACACATATACACATGCATACACACAAACATACACACATGTACACATATAAAAAGACACATACACACACATTATACATACATATGCATACATACACATACACATGTATACATACATACACGTATACACACACATATGCATGTATCCACATGTATACATATGCACACATACACATACTATACATACATGTGCATACACACACATACACACGTAAACATGCACACACATAGATACATACACCCACATATACATACACACACATAGAGACACTCCTACACATACACACACATAGAGACACACACATACATACATACATACATACATACATATGCATAAATAATGCACATGCATATGCATACATGCATACACACATATTCACACCCACATGCACATATACACACATACATACTCTCACATACACACCTACATACACATACACACAAAGAATGGTCATATGTGATTATTCATCAAGAGGGTAAAATAGTCTCCACAATACAATGCAAATGTTGTGGACATCGTTATGTAGGAAATGCAACTTGGATATGAGAGCATCTTTTTAGTAGAGGTAATAATGTGACAGGATGCTCTAATCTAGATAGTGATATATGGGTTCACTTTGCAAGTTATGCAAATAAATGTAAATCTCAAGGTATCACATCAAAAAGATTCAAATGCATGAGTAGTTCATGGCACTTTCAAAGTAGTCCAAATGTAGGGCAAGAATGAATAGATGCCTCAATGCCAATAGGGGATCCTCATGATATTTCTACTCGAGTATCTCCAACTATTTTTGAGAATAATCAAGATACATGTACTCGATTTTCTCCAGGTGCATCAAAAAAGAGTGGATCCCATGAATGTAGTAAAAATGGTGGATATAATAATGTGTCACCATGCTTTGTTTGTATTAAATCATAGAATACAATACCTATAGCTTCTCAAAAGCAAGATTTTCTAGAGCTTTATCTTAAATGGACTTGAGCATTTTTAGCATGTGGGATTCCTTTCAATGTTATTTGTAATCCTATTTTCAAAGATGCTTTGATGTCAACTGCACGGAAAGAGTTCGTCATGCCAGATTACAATAAAATGCAAACAGAGTATGTAGATAAAGTGAAAAGAAGTACTAAAGCTATTTTAAAGCGAACAGTGATTGATTATGTACCCATGTATGGATGTACAATAGCATTGGATGGATTGACAAGTTGTCAAAAGAAGACAGTTATTAATGTCATGGTTATATGTCCAAAAGGAAGCATGTTTTTGGAAGTTGTTGATACTTCTCTTAAAGAGAAAAGTTCAGCTTTTCTTGTAAAGATATATGAACATGCTATATTGCGCTTGGGTGGTCCAAAGAGTGTGACTGCAATAGTGACTAATAATGCATCTAATTTTTGAAGTCCCGGAATTGCAATTCAAAACAAGAATGAAGGCATTACTTGGGTTCCATGCATAGCTCATACACTAAATCTTTTATTGAAAGATATACGTAGATTATCTTTCATTAAAAAAAATTATTAGATGCAAATCATGTAGTCAAATTTATCAGAGAGCATCAATTTTGATATTCCCTCTTTCATTCAAAAGCTCCCAATAAAGCACTTCATATCTTTTGTGCTACATGATTTGCAACTACCTATATTGTGCTGAGTGGATTATTGGAATTCAAGCCAGCTCTTGTAGAAATGATTGTTGATCGAAGATGGGAGGCATGGCTAGAGAAGTATCCTTCTTATTGAGTTGCGGCTTCAAAGTGTATGGCTCTAATATAGTCACAATTCTTTTAGTATAATCTTGAAAAAATCATTAGTATCACTAAACCTTTTATGGAACTTTTACAGATTATTGATACTAATAAGTTTGTGATAGGAAATGGTTATTGGATTATGTCGCAAGCTATTCAAAAAGTGAAAGAATTTAATCAATTTTCATTACGAGAAAAAACACAGATTGTATCATTAGCAGAGAAAAGATGGATGCAAATGCATACTCATTTACATGGAACAACGTTCGTTTTGGATCCAAAATTTCAACTCAATGGTCAAGCACCAAACAAAGAACATCATGGAAAATTTCAAAACCACATTTCAGTTATTACTTCCAAGTACAGATGGTTGAAATGCATTCCACCAAAGAGTAGCTTATGTAAATCGAGAAGGATGTTTTGGAGATCTATGGCACATTGAAGGGACTCAAAAGCATCCACATCCTATATGGTGGAAAGAGTACATACGTGAAGCAGTGGAGTTGCAACATATAGCTATGAGAGTGCTTTCAGTAAGAGCTTCAAGTGATAGTTGTGAATGTAATTGGACTGCATATGATTTCCTTCATTCGAAACAAAGAAATTGCTTATGTGTATCACGTGCCAATGATTTGGTTTATGTGTTTTGTAATATGCATTTGTTACATGCTCCAACCAAGATAGCTTCTACAACAGCAGAACAAACTTTTGAAGAATTTCAAACTCATGAAAGTTTAACAAATGATTCATGGATTGATCATGATTTAGATGTAGATCACAATGATGGTTCAAACATGGAAGAAATAGATTACATGCTACCTGTCATAGATGATGATATTCAAAATGAAGAAAATGATGTACTTTGAATGCTATGATTAGATTTAATTGCAAAGTCGATGGCTTTATAATATAGTGATGTCTTTGATAACAAAAAGAAGCTTGTCTATTCAGTGTTTTGTTGATCGAATAATTCATCGGTTGTGAACCAATCAAAAGATGATGATGCCTATGACAATCTTCCATATCTGCTCTCATATGCATCCATAGATATTTGTAAATGCTTTACTTGATTTTCTAGATCATCAATCCTCTTTTGTTGATTATCAATTGTTTTTCATAATCCAGGAATTGTTAAACCTTCATTTTATAATTCTTCTCCTTGTGATGATAAATCATGGATAAGATTATGTTCTTTAGGTAGACAAATGTAGGGCCCCTTTTGAGGAAGAGGGCCTTCATTTCCTTGATTACAAAATTCTGCTTGATTTTGAGGACGACCCAAACCTATACCTTTACTCTTTGGTTGATCATCCCAATCTACACATCGACGAAGAATACCTTGTACAAAACCTTTTTGAATGAAATATAGTGCTATTTGATTATTATTTTGTAATGATCTCTCAACTTGCACAAAATGTCAAAGTAGACTTTTTGCTAATCCTTTGTGTTGTAAGTCAAAAAGCTTTAAGGGTGTTGTTTCTTTTGCCCTTCCTATAGCCGGAAAGAGAACACCATGAACAAAACGATTTGGACATAGATTTTTTACTTCTTTCATTGATAATGGTTCTCCTTCTAATCCCTCTAGCTCTAAAACTTGATAGAATAAAAATTCTCATCTTGATTGTGCAAATTTAGCATTCTGCTCAAACCAAATCCTTTGAGATTCAGTATGATCAAGATCATTATTCACATTTGGGATTTTTGCCATGTCTTAGTTTCAAATTTGCAAAACAAAAATTCTAATTTTACCTAAGAAGAATTCACATAACTCAAATAATAGCACTTCATTTAATCCTCATAATTCAAATGAATCCACTTCATTTACTTCACATAATTTAAATGAATCCACTCAAATGATACCACTTTAATTAATCCACTTAACGCAAATGATACCACTTCATTTATCCACATTATTCAGATGATACTACCTTATTTAATCCACTTAACTCAAATGATACCACTTCATTCAATAATTCAAATGAATTCACATCATTTAATTCACATATTACAAATGAATCCACTTCATTTCATCCACATAATTCAAAAGATAGAACTTCATCCAAATGCATCCACATCATTTAATCCACATATTACATATGGATCCACTTTATTTCATCCATATATTTCAAAAGATAGCACCATATAAATGAATCCACATCATACAATCCACATATTATAAATGAATCCACTTCATTTCATCTACATAATTCAAAAGATATCATCTCATTCAAATGAATCCACATCATTTAATCCTGGTATTACAAATGAATCTGCTTCATTCATCTGCATAATTCAAAAGATAGCACTTCATTTAATCCATATTTTTCATATGATACCATCTCATTTAATCCACTTAACTCAAATGATACCACTTTATGTAATCCACATAACTCAAATGAATCCACAACATTTACTCCACTTAATGCAAATGAGTCTACATCATTCAATCCACATAGTTGAATCGAAAACAGATCCTTTTAAATATGGTCTTAATCCATTTGTCATGGATATGTTTAAACCATACCGAGGTAGATTCGAGAGTACTCTAAGTAGTTCATGTGTGTCTACTCTTTTTTTATACATCTTTGTCAGAAGCTAGTTCTAAAGCATATTCAAACGTATAAATCCCATTTCTATCAATGGAATAACTATCCAAATCTATATATTTCAAGAGTTGCAATAGGAGTTATATCGAAATAGTAAATGCCTCCTTACTTTTATTAAAAGGTGGAGGACTAGTGGATATACATTCAGGTGCAATCCACCAATACTTTTGACTCCACTCATTTCTAGTTGATATTTCTAAATTAGGTAGCTTCAAAAAACATTTTTTTGTTAGTAAATATGTTGCTCTACCAAAATCACATGACCCGATATAAGCATGCTGAGCTTCAAAATGCAACAAAATGTTGTCTGGATGGAGATCGTTGTGGGATATATTACAAGTGTGTAAAAATGATATTGTTTGAAACAATCCATTGATCAACTTCCAAATGTTTGTCTTCAAGGTTTTTATGTCTCCTCATGTGTCTTTAATACCTTTACTTCATGGTACGTTTAGGTACTCCTTCTTCATTTTCACCAGCCACATGTCTAATGTACCACCATTCCATAGTTTGAAAATAAGACACGGGCTTTTGCTATGGTGCCTAGCTAATCCAAGTGGACTAATAATTCCACTATGCATAATAGATAAAATTGTGGCTTCATTCATGGCTTCGTGCTCTCATGTTTATATGTCTGCACCATGTAATTTGAATAATTTGGCTACAAATACTTCGTTGATGAATCTCTGGTGGGTTATTTTGACTTTATGGATCATTCCATATTGTCCTTCCCCCATGAGAGCTGCATCTTCAAAATGAATAGATGAATATGGGAGCAAACTAAGATTATTCGATGTTTGATCTCCCATATTCACATGTGCATCTCTTGTATTTGGAACTACCGATGGTCTCTCTCCCTGTTCAATCATGTCAGGTCTCACTCGCTTTCCTCTCTTCATTGTTTGATAATGTAAATCGAGAAATTTGATTTTGTTGATGAGTCTAGGTATTATGGTGGTATCCGATTCCGATGACTCTGCTACTTTGATGATCTATCCAAAGATACAAGTAAGTTCTTTGGACATTTTCTCATCAAATACCTGTGCTCCACCTAACACATTGCAAAATTTATCTTCCATGTTGATATATGATGTTCTAGATAATTTCTCGATAAAATCTTTGTAATTAAATATGTCAATGGCTAGAGTGATTTGATCTTCTCTCATTCCATACATGTAGGAGCACACAAAATCTTCAAAAAATTTGTGTTCGTGCTTATTTATTTTACCTGCCATCTGAGCAAAAATAAAAAATATACTATAAGACTATGAGAATTGATATTAAAACTTTAAACACAAATCTAATTCATAAAAATAATAATAATAAATAAGTCTCATAAATAAAATGCTAGATACTCGAATACATTTTAATTACACATATACATAGATACATCAGTAAGTGTATGGATTGATAAATCAATAGTATGTGTAGACAAATGATAGAAATACGGATAGTTAATTAGATAACTAGATTTATAATTAAATAGAAAGTGTAGTTATAATCTTGAAGTGAATCTATGTAACTATTAAGAATGTAAGAGTCAAAGAAGAAGACTTTCATAATAGTTCATATACACTAACTATATAATGTATGAGTCTTGTCACATGACTGTATATAACTATTGTGATAGTAAGAGTCAAAGAATCAGACAATCATAATAGTTTCTATACACCTTATCACCTACACAAAGTATGCTCATCGGAATCTAAGTGACTATTGTGAGAGTGAGAGTAAAAGAATTAGTCAATCCGAGTAGTCTCTATACACTCCCTATACTATTGAGAGAGTAGGAATCAAGGTGGCGATTCAAACAATCTCAATAGATCTATTGCTCAGTCCTATACTACTATGAGAGTAAGAATCCATGTAGCGAGTCAAACAATCACAGTAGTGGTTTATTTTAAATTTTATTCATCAATGTATACAAGTAAGAAACGCTTTCATGAGTCAAACGTGTATATAATTGATGATTAAAAAACATAAAACTAATTATATAAATACAAATCAAGCATATGTAAGAGACACATATGTGAATCATACAATATGCATGATACAATGAACAAAACAATAAAATAACAATAAATAAAAAATAAATCAATAGCTGAATGAGACGATGAAGAAAGGCCTCTATGAAAGAAATGCTAGGACCAGAGCTCTATAGACTAGCAAACAAGCACATGCACAATGACCTTTTCGATCGAATGTAAAAATATATTTTTTTTATTACGAACAAGTTTTTAATCGAAAGCGCTTTTGATCAAAAATATTTTTGATCGAAAGACTACATGTGTCCATTTTTTTCAGTGTCTATTCTGATAACCATAAATAAAATGAACATATTCAGTATTTTTCAATTATTCGATCAAATAAATGAAACCTAGCAAATAACACACATGAATACACACACATATACATATGTAAGACAATAGTTACGCAATATAACACACGAGCAATAGCAGAGAAGATAACAGATATAGGAGAATCTCAACAATTTTCTACTAGCAGCAAGTACAAAGATGATGGCGTTGTCCACCCGTGCGCTCTCAAGGTAGAGCTTAAATGGTGATCTAGACAACTCTAGATAGGGAGATACAAGGTAGAGGTATGCTGGCTCAACTCTGTGTCTTAGGTAGTGCAGAAGTCATGTATATATAGGATCATGGGTGGCCTGCCATGGACGGCAATACATGGGCGGCAGAGCGTGGGCGGCCACCGCCCGCGTAATTGCCATACACGGCTTAGACTGGTTGAACCGACCTAACAAATATAAATGTTTTCTGACTCCGACAGGGAATATTCCATGGAATATTCCCTTTACCGTCGCGCCGGGGGCGCTGCCCCCGGACCCCCACCAGGGGGCCCGCTGGCCCCCTTGGACCCCCCAGCCGGGGCTGCTCACCGCTGCCCCGGACCCCACAATTGGGGACCCTGGTAACTCCCTTTCCTTATAATATCTTACATGGTCCAATATGACCTTCATCCAACATTCAAGTTGGGATTCCCATCAATTGGGTAATGCACGCTTGGCTTCTCCTCATAAAGGGGGCCTTACAAAATGTGCATACAATCATGAGGGGTAGACATTGATCATATACTAACACCCCCCCTCAATGTTTACCGATGATAAATCAAGTAGGTCTCGGTCCTATGCCCATCTGTTGAAGATGCTTGTTGAGCTGCTCTCTTCCAAGTGCTTTAGTGAATATGTCAGCACAATTTGCCTCTGTTGGGCAATATTCTAGCTCCACAATTTCATCTTCAATTAGCTCACGAATGTAATGGTACTGTACTTCTATGTGCTTGGTGCGAGCATGAAATACTGGGTTCTTTGCAATAGCCATACAGCTTTGATTATCACACTTGAGTACAGTTGGCATATTTGATGGAAAGCCTAGATCTGCAAGAATTCTCCTTAACCAGACTGCCTCACAAGAAGCAAAACAAGCTGCTTTGTACTCTGCTTCAGTGGAGGAGAGTGCGAGAGTTGGTTGCTTCCTACTTACCCAAGAAAATATTCCTGAACCAAGTGAGAAACAATATCCAGAAACTGATTTTCTAGAATCACAATCTCCAGCCCAATCTGAATCACAATATCCTTGGAGTGTATCACCTGTGGTATACAAAATACCAAAATCCAAGGTTCCTGCAATGTACCTTAGAATTCGCATTCCAGCATTCCAGTGACTCTCCTTAGGTTTGTTGGAAAACCTGCTTAACACTCCAACAGCATAGCAAATGTCTGGTCTAGTGTTGCACAGAAAAATAAGACTTCCAACGAGCTTCCTATACTTCTTAGCATCTACATCAGGCATGTTATCATCCATAGATAGCTTATGATTTACCTCCATAGGTGTGCTAGTTGGTTTGCAGTCCATCATTCCAAATGCCTTGAGAATTTCTTTGGAATATTTTTGTTGTGAGATGAAAATGCCATCCTTCCTTTGCCATACTTCAATTCCCAGACAAAAATGGAGTAGACCTAAGTCTGTCATTTCAAACTCAGTTCCCAAGCTGATTCGAGTTTGATTGATGAGTTCTTGATGATCTCCTGTAATGATCAAATCATCTACATATACAATGACAACAACTAGCTTGCTATCCCTTTTCGTTACATACAAGTTAGCATCATAAGTACTTCTTTCAAAACCCATATTTTTGAAAAAATGATCTATTCGTTGGTACCAAGCCCGTGGAGCTTGCTTAAGTCCATACAAAGCTTTCTTCAACCTGCAAACTTTATTTTCTGAATTGGGCACCTCAAAACCTGGTGGTTGAGATACATATACCTCCTCCTTGAGGTGACCATTCAAAAATGCAGATTTGACATCCATCTGGAAAATAGGCCAAGACTTTTGTGCAGCTACTGCAAGTACCGTCCGAATAGTTGTCATGCGTGCTGTTGGTGCAAAAGTTTCTTGAACATCAAATCCTTCAATCTGTGAAAATCCCTGTGCAACTAATCGTGCCTTATACTTTTCTAATGTTCCATCAGCTTTATACTTAGCTTTCCAAATCCATTTAGTACCTATTACCTTCTTCTTTGGCGGCAAGTCGACTAGATCCCATGTATCATTTTTGAGTATACTATCATACTCAGACTGCATTGCCGCTCTCCAATCTGGATCATCAATGGCTTCTTCAATGGTGGTAGGTTCCTTTATCGAACCCATGATATCTGCCATCCTACATACTTATGCCACGTTTTAAATTTTTCAAAAGCATCAGCCTTCTCTCGAATGAAATAAACCCACATCTTTCTACTATAATCGTCGACTAACAGCAAAAAGTAGAAAGATCCTCCTAAAGCAGGTGTAGACATTTTACCGCAGAGATCAGCATGTACCAACTCTAGAGGAGCTTGAGATCGATTGCTGGTCTCTCTTGGAAATGCCTTTCGTTGTTGCTTGCCCATCATACAAGCTTCACAAGGTTCCTGCAAATCTGAAAATGCAGGCAAATGAGCAACCATCCCTGTTCCTTGCATCTCCTTCAAAACTGCAAATCCGAGATGCCCAAATCTTTGGTGCCATAACCTGCTTACATCTTTATCTTCTGTAGCAGTTAAAGCACTTAACTCATACAAGTTATCCCGTCGTATCCCTTTACCTACAACATTACCTGATGAATCCATGATTTCTGCACCACTCTTATTGAAGTGAACTTCAAGTCCACGATCTGTTATTGCAGAAACTGACAACAAATTTCTTTTGAGTGTAGGTACGTAGAGAACATCGGATAACTTTTTCTCAACACCTGGAGAAGTGATAAAAGAGATGGTTCCAGTTCCTTCGGCTGGACACTTGGAGTCATTTCCCACCACTACATTGATGGATTCCCGCAGAGGCACTAGGGAACTATACCAATCCTTTTTACTGGTCATATGGCGAGAAGCTCCACTATCTAAAATCCATGGCTCATCAACACGAGCTTGAGCAGATGAACATACCTCTTCAATAGCTACCCAAAGTTCCAGCTCTGTGTTGTTTGCAGACTCTTTGTTCTTCCATGATGATTTTACAGTCCCATTCCGTTCATCAGCTTGCTTCTTTCTGCAATCCTTGATGGCATGGCCTTTCTTTTCACAATAGAAGCAACTTCCTGTGAACTTTTTCTTCTTTGGCTTCTTCTTTGATCCCTCAGAAGAGCCTTTACCTTTTGCATTTGCTGAGAATGCAGCATCAGTTGTACTTTGCCGATTCTTCAGCCGCATCTCTTCTTCTAAAAGCATCGCACAAAACTCTTCAAATGTAAGAGGAGTTGGCCTTACCTGAGTGTTAAGGGCTGTTACTAATCCATCATACTTTGCTGGAAGAACACGTACAGATCTTCGAGCCAGCTCTTCTGGTGTTATAACAACACCAACTGCAGCCAATTGATCTTGAAGATGCTTTATCCGTTTGATAAAATCTTCAGCCTTTTCAGAATCAAAATGCTTTTCATTTGCCAACTGATTTTCTAAATTCTGTATCCTAGTGTGGTTCTTGGTCTCATATTGTCGAGCCAATATGCCCCAAGCCTCATGTGCTTTAGTAGTATGTTGAACTAAAGTAAGCACAGAATCACTTACACTAGTGACAATCGCACATAATGCATCAGCATTCCGCCTCTTCCAAGCTCGTAGAAGATCTGGATCTGGCTGAATCATCAATCTTGAATTTGTTGGATCTTCAACTGGTATAGGCTCTGGATCCAATCCCATCGGTCCCATGACAGTGTCAAGTAATTCATAGGAGTCCAAAATTGCAGAAATTTTGAACTTCCAGAGTGTATAGTTGGTTCCATCCAGCTTCCCTTCAGTGAATGCAGGTGGACGAATTCGAATAGGTGCAGCATTAACATTAGCAGAAGCACCAAGACTAGTGTTCGACGATGAAGCCATCATGTAATCACTCGAATAATCTACTGATATTCTAGTCTGCTAGTAGGCTAAAATAATGATACTTCTCAAGCTATTCGAACCTTACAGCTCTGATACCGTGTAAGACAATAGTTACGCAATATAACACACGAGCAATAGCAGAGAAGATAACAGATATAGGAGAATCTCAACAATTTTCTACTAGCAGCAAGTACAAAGATGATGGCGTTGTCCACCCGTGCGCTCT
This sequence comes from Ceratopteris richardii, assembly GCA_020310875.1. Classification (NCBI taxonomy): domain Eukaryota; kingdom Viridiplantae; phylum Streptophyta; class Polypodiopsida; order Polypodiales; family Pteridaceae; genus Ceratopteris; species Ceratopteris richardii. The sequence continues at coordinate 34,006,560 of CM035412.1, read as the reverse complement.
CAAGGTAGAGCTTAAATGGTGATCTAGACAACTCTAGATAGGGAGATACAAGGTAGAGGTATGCTGGCTCAACTCTGTGTCTTAGGTAGTGCAGAAGTCATGTATATATAGGATCATGGGTGGCCTGCCATGGACGGCAATACATGGGCGGCAGAGCGTGGGCGGCCACCGCCCGCGTAATTGCCATACACGGCTTAGACTGGTTGAACCGACCTAACAAATATAAATGTTTTCTGACTCCGACAGGGAATATTCCATGGAATATTCCCTTTACCGTCGCGCCGGGGGCGCTGCCCCCGGACCCCCACCAGGGGGCCCGCTGGCCCCCTTGGACCCCCCAGCCGGGGCTGCTCACCGCTGCCCCGGACCCCACAATTGGGGACCCTGGTAACTCCCTTTCCTTATAATATCTTACATGGTCCAATATGACCTTCATCCAACATTCAAGTTGGGATTCCCATCAATTGGGTAATGCACGCTTGGCTTCTCCTCATAAAGGGGGCCTTACAAAATGTGCATACAATCATGAGGGGTAGACATTGATCATATACTAACAACATATGCATACATACATGAGAAAAATTCCATTCTGGAAGATAAAGCTATATACAAAATTTTAGGCATACCCCCAAGCTTCATGGTCTAACTTAAAAGAACATGTTTTCATCTCTAAGGTGGGATTTACCTATATTCTAGTTGAATAAAGGAGAACCTATTGTCTTATACCCATTCAAATGATTCAAGTTAATGATCAATAACTAGAGTAGGATCTACTATCTAATCTACTCATGTGTTTTTATTATTACCATCATTTGACATCAATATAGTCTCATCTTCATTATCCTTATTCATTTCTACTATTTTTTCTATTGTGAAATCTATTTTCTCATAAATGACATCATCTATTGATGGACTAATTTTGATTTCTAGTAATTCTTCTTCGTCATCAGTAGAATCAGCATGTAGAGTATTATCGTCTTTATCAAGTAGATTATTATCGTTGTCATGTACAATGATTCTAATTCCGACCTCTAGGTTTAACATGAATGACTTGCTACCAAGGATGAGCATCAAGGTTTTTATAAAAATATGCTTGTTCAATATGCCTATGAACAACATATGGTTCTCTAGTGAATCCCATTATTTTTGAAAAATCAATTGCCCGAAATCCAAATAATTCCCTTCTCAATGTGGAATTACTACCTTCATACTAAGCTCAAAATCAATCAATATTCAAAATAACCTATCAAAATATAGATTAACAAAAATTCATTATTATGTGCTTAAAGAAATAATAAACTATATCATTAAAAAACTTTTTTTTTTACTTGTTTGAACTTATGTGCATAGCCAAGTTTGCTATCTATAAGGTTCGTATCTTTTAAGTTAGCATGGGATAGTTGCTTGAAAGAAGCAACAGTGCTAGAATCCTTTGTTTTACGTAAAAATATTCTCATTACCATCGAGATTACTTCTATATCTTTTGTTTCTCTATCTTTTGCTTCAGAGATTTTGAATTTCTTGCTCATACTTGCTAACAAAGGCTTGCATGCATTCGCTATTAAAGGCTACAAAAGTAGAAACATCACTTTTTTCTTGTAATATAAATTTAAATGGAACTCCCTCGCTTGATAATACCTCATCCGTTATTTTTGAAGAACACTTGTTGGTCCATGCATGTGGAGCTTCTTCATGAACTCTTTCAAAGTATTCACTAACATAGTACATGCACTCCTCAAGCATCCATCCCTTTGCCATAGATCCTTATGGTTTTGCTCTTGTTGCACATAATCTACCGGCTAGGCAATGTATGCATCGATACATGTACATTGGTATGAGCATCAATATAAGCGTCGATAAACTACTGAAAACTATCGATGCTTGTACCGACGCTCATACCGATGCAGTCTCTTAACCGGGCCCGAGAGCAATAATTTGAAATTCATCATGTTTTGAAATTGGATCTGCTACTGTCGAATTTGCACGTGAGCAACATCTCTCTGTTTGTCTCTCTCTCTCTCTCTCTCTATGCACACCTCTATTTTTCTAGATCTGAAGTTTTGGTAAGTATATCGCACATACTGTAGCATTCTTTTTTCTTTCTTTATGTTTTTCCTTTATCTTCTCTGTTTAGTTTTGCAAGAGATGTTGACATCAAGTCTTCGCAAATTCAACGAAGGACAACTTTAAGTGGATTTTGACAACAACGATTCAAACAATTACATCAATGTAAGTGATTGTTTTGTTTTCGATTGACATAGAGAGAGAGAGATGAAAGAAAAAGAGAGACCTAGAGAGAGAGATCTAGAGAGGGAGAGATAGAGAGATGAGAGAAAGAGAGAGATCTAAAGAAACATAGAGAGAGAGAGACATATACATATACATACACACTCACATATGTATACACACACATGCATATGCATACACACATACATGCATACACAAATGCATATGCATACACATACGCATATGCATACACGAATACACAATGCATATGCATACACACATGCATATGCATATACATATACATATACACACATACACAAATGCATATGCATACAAATGCATACGCATACACACATGCATATGCATACATACATGCATACATACATGCATACACACATGCATATGCATATACATACACATGCATATGCATACACACATACACAATGCATATGCATACACACATGCATATGCATACACACATGCATATGCATACATAAATGCATATACATACACAAAAGCATATGCATATAAATGCATATGCATACACATGCATATGCATACACAAATGCATATACATACACAAATGCATATGCATACACACATGCATATGCATACACAAATACGCACATGAATACACAAATACACACATGCATATGCATACACACATGCATATGCATACACACATGCATATGCATATACATATACATATACACACATACACAAATGCATATGCATACACACATGCATATGCATACATACATGCATACACACAAATGCATATGCATACACATACACACATACACAAATGCATATGCATACACTTGCATATGCATACACACATGCATATGCATACACAAATGCATATGCATACACACATGCATATGCATACACACATACACAAATGCATATGCATACAAATGCATATGCATACAAATGCATATGCATACACACATGTATATGCATACGCAAATGCATATGCATACACACATGCATATGCATATGCATATACATATATGCATACAAAAATACACACATGCATATGCATATACATACATGCATACACAAATACACACATGCATATGCATATACATACATACCTACACAAATGCATATGTATACACACATGCATATGCATACACAAATACACACATGCATACACAAATACACACATGCATATGCATACACACATGCATATGCATACACACATGCATATGCATACACACATGCATATGCATACACACATGCATATGCATACACACATGCATATGCATACACACATGCATATGCATACACACATGCATATGCATACACACATGCATATGCATACACACATGCATATGCATACACACATTCATACATACATGCATATGCATACACACATGCATATGCATACAAAAATGCATATGCATACACACATGCATATGCATATACACATGCATACACATACACAAATGCATATGCATACACAGATGCATATGCATATACATGCATGCATACAAAAATACACACATGCATATGCATATACATACACAAATGCATATGCATATACACATGCATATGCATATACATACATGCATACACAAATACACACATGCATATGCATACACACATGCATATGCATATACATACATGCATACACATACACACATGCATATGCATACACACATGCATATGCATACAAACATGCATATGCATATACATACATGCATATACATACATGCATATACATACATGCATACACACATGCATATGCATATACATACATGCATACACAAATACACACATGCATATGCATGCACACATGCATATGCATACACACATGCATATGCATATACATACATGCATACACAAATACACACATGCAAATCCATACACACATGCATATGCATATACATACACACATGCATATGCATATACATACATGCATACACAAATACACACATGCATATGCATACACAAATGCATATGCATACACACATGAATATGCATACACACATGCATATGCATATACATACATGCATACACAAATACACACATGCATATGCATACACACATGCATATGCATACACACATGCATATGCATACACACATGCATATGCATAGACACATGCATATGCATAGACACATGCATATGCATATACATACATGCATACACAAATACACACATGTATATGCATACACACGTGCATATGCATATACATACATACACCCTATAGATTTTTTAGGGTTTATATATATATATATATATATATATATATATATATATATATATATATATATATATATATATATATATATATATATATATATATATATATATATATATATATATATATATATATATATATGTATGTATATGCATAGACACATGCATATGCATATACATACATGCATACACAAATACACACATGTATATGCATACACACGTGCATATGCATATACATACATACACCCTATAGATTTTTTAGGGTTTTTATATATATATATATATATATATATATATCCACATTGGATCAGATGGGATCTCCACGTACACCTTGGGGAACGCAATGCTTTTATTTTGCATCTTAATGGATGATCATCATGCAAGAACCGTCGATGTTGAAGATAATTATTTTTATTGAGATTCTTACTATAAATTGATCTCAACCAATCATCACAATAAATCCTTATATCCCTTAGTAGATATTCCTGCATCATGAGAATCATAAAAATATAATTAGATTAACTCACATACAATTGTATAAATATTAAATAAAAAAATAGATCATTATCTCAATAGACACCATATCCTAGAAAATCATGTATAGTCCAAGCCACAATTCGGTGAACCATAATGTGTCTCTGATTAATGCTTTTTTGATACATCAATGACATTAATACCTTTCCAGAACTCTTGGAGATCGTCAATGAAAGGAGAAAGATATGTATTCATGTCTTTAACTTGTCTTTTTCTCGAGATTAAAAGTGAAAGCATTAAATGGTCCTTTTTAATGCTAAGGTATGGCACGAGATTGTAGTTAATGACTACCAAAGGCCATGTTGAACATTTACTAGATTTCATTGAAAATGGATTAACCCCATCAAATGCAACTCCTAACTTTAGATCACGTGGATCTTGTGCAAAATTAGGCCATCTAGAATCAATATGTTGAAAAGCTGCAGTATCTGCTAGAATTCTCATTACTCCATCATTACTTCTATGATCAAATCCCCATGTCAAAAGCTTTGATAATTTAGGGCTTTGAAACATATGTTTGATTTGTGGAAGCAATGGAAAATGTCTCAATACTTTTTTTGGAATTTTACCCTCTTCATCCTTATATCGAGGAGATCGACATTTTGGACATGTCAAAGAGTCTACATATTCACCTCTATATAAAAACAATCATTAGGACATGCATGTATACACTGATAATCTATACCAAGATTGTTGATTATCTTCTTCATTTCATCATGTGATGTAGGAAAAAAATTCTTGCTTGGTAAAAACTTTTGAAACAGTAACCTGTAAGTTCATGAAAAAAGATGATATGAATGAAAATAAATAAATAAATCGTTACTTCATCCAAAAATATTTTGAAGATTGAGAAACGATAAGCTTGCACTTAGTCATGTGAAGCGACTTCCTTCATATATATGCTTTATACATTCTTCTTGAAGATATTTCTCATTTTTAGAAATATCAATGCTTTCACTATAATTTTGATACCAATCCTCAATAAAACTTGCCATGCCATCATCTTCATCATTATCGCAAAAATCTTGTATTTTATATTCTTTTGAATATAGGTCTTTCAATTTTGCATATTTTTATAGGATCACTTTTGTGTAGCCTCTTGATGGAAGCTTCTGATAAATGAGGTCTTACTAGCAACTCTAAATGGTGTGGTCGAAGATCATCAATGTCATACATAGGAATCTACACACATGAATAAAAATCATTAGTAGTCCATAAATGAATGAAAAGTAAACTTTAAACTTAAATTTAAATATGTAAGCTAATTTAAAAAGAGTTTCAATCAATTAGAAATTTTTCATTGCTCTCTAGCTAAAAGGTGCTCTTGGAGGCCTACACCATCCATAATTAACTAATAATTCATCACCAGCATGTAATGAAGTAATAGCATTGACAACTATGTATCTTGCTACATTTCTACTCATGTATGGTGATTCGTGACTATTCTCACGCTCCTCAAATGTGCAATCAGTCATTGAACTATTATATCCTCAACTAGTGTTTATTAAACTTGCTATATTTCCATGCATCTAAGGTCTTCCATCAATATATAATCTTTCATTTTTGGCATGTGTAATCCCTCTACTAGCAAGAGAAGTTGCATTCAGGCATAATCCGTAAGTAGTAATGCTTTGAACATAACGTGCACTACAACATATGAGGTGCATACCGACAATGTTCATATCGACGCTCACCCCCCGACGTCAGTATGAACATTAAAAATATCTCTAAAGATCTCATTATGCATACTGACGGTCACTTGATCATTGGTATGACCGTTTAAAATGGATCGTCAGTATCAGTTGTCATCGTCGGTCTATGCACCGGATATGCATCGGTATATGCATCCGTATAAGTGTTGGGAATTTGCTTAAATTACCGACGTGTGTGAAGAGATGGATAAGTATGTGTTTGAAGATGAAGAGGTGTTGCAAAATCCTTGATCTACACCAGCCAAATGAACTCCAGAAGTATATGGTGGGCCCTTTTAGCTTGCCAATGGATGTATTAGACACCCTATGTACCTTGGAAGATCACTCTCAAAAAGATAGATCAAAACAGATAAGTTGGAGTTAGCTCAGAGGTGAAAACTTGCTATTCTTGGTTCATACACCTGTCCAGTGTCTTACATAATTCTCTGAGCACAACAACAATTAGCTTAATTCCTCTTAGGGAAGTCTAGGTAGCTTAAAGAGCTAACTTTCAAGAGTAATCTCATAAAAAATAATAAACCACACACTGAGAATGAGTTTTAACAAGTGATGACATCATCCCAATTTTCACGGGCTGCTACAGAAATAGACCAGTGAGCAGACAAATCAACATAACTCAAAATGTAGGAATTCAATCATTATAAACTTTGTATGGTTATACTAGACAGTAAGCTGAATCCAACAAGCTTTAAATCACTGAATTTGGATAAGTAACCACTGAGAAATGGCTCTGACAAGATGAGTGAAAAAGTCAGGTACCTGACAGAGAGGTGAAGATGAACAGACCCTGTTGACTTCAAATGAACATAACTGAAGATTGCAACATCCAAATGACATGAAAATTTATCAGCATATAGTAGACTTATAGAGCTAACTTTACCAAGTTAAATCACTGAAAATGATGCACCAAGCTCAAAGAAAACATCTCTGCAAGCTGACTGAGAAAACTAAGAGTAATGGTAGTGAGTAGTACACTTCACAAGAACATGGAAAGATGAAACCAAATTATCATGAAAATGAAAGTATATTTCTTGTACAATACAATGACTTACTGATACATATGTGTGCCTTGTAATCACACCTTGATATGGCATAAAGCTCAGCTCTTGGAGGTCTTCACATAGGTCTCTCTAACCACGACTGAAACTGCCATCTATTTATAGTTGAGTTTGGGAGGCTAACTTCCCTCAATCACTCTCCAATCAATCAATGATTGATTTGATTCTCTACCTACCACAAATCACGAATTCGTGGCTCCTCTTTCCATTCTTGATCGAGTGGACTCAACCACTTAAGATTCTCTTACTTTTACATTAAGTCAACTCTTCAAAAGTTACAAGAGGTAGTTCACAAGTGAACTTTACATAGTCTTTTTTTAAAACTTCTTCTAAGACTTTGTGAGACTCAAGCCAATACTTAGGCTTGTCATAGACTTGCTCCAACAGCTCCCCCTCAAGCCAAGTATGCTTGAGGTCTTCAATCTTCCAAGATTACCTGCAAACCTATCATAGTCTTGAATTTGCAAAGCTTTGTACCATCCAATGCTTTGGTTAGAATATCTGCACATTGTTGATGAGTGGACACATATGATATTTGAATCTCTTTGCTTAGAACCTTCTCTCGTACATAGTGATAATGAACTTCAATATGTTTAGTCCTTGCATGAAAAATAGGATTAGCAGCCAAATGAATAGAACTCATATTGTCACCAAAAATAGTTGGAGTTCCAAACTCCAATCCAAGATCTTTGAACAATGTCTTCATCCACATAGCTTCTTGTGTAGCTATGGCAAGACCTCTATATTCAGCTTCAGTAGAAGAGAGAGCAACTGTGGGTTGCTTCTTGGATGACCATGAAATAAGCTTTGAACCTGCAAAGGTAAGATAACCTGAAGTGCTCCTTCTATCTTCCTTGGAGCCAGCCCAATCTGCATCAGAAAATAGCTTCAAACCTAAATCAGATACAAAAGGATAATAAAGTCCTTCATTTATGGTTCCTTTGAGATACTTGAGAATCCTTTTGGCAACATCCATATGTGGTTTCCTTGGTGTGTGCATAAATTGGCTTAGCACAATCACACTGTAACATATATCTACTCTTGTCAATGTGGCATAGTTGAGACTACCCACTAGACTTTGATATGATGTGATGTCCTCTATGAGTTCACCTTCATGTGAGCTCGATTTGTGATTGACCTCCATTGGAGTACCTGCAATCTTACAATCTTGCATCTTGAATTTTGCCAACATGTCCTTAATGTACTTCCTTTGAGTGAGAAACAAACCATGATCTTTGTAGACAACTTCCAAACCTAGGAAGTAGGTAAGTGAACCCAAATCACTTATCTTGAACTCTTCTCTCATCTGATCTTTGATCTTCTTCATACCATCTGCATCATTTCCTGTCAATATAATATCATCTACATATACACATAGGTAGATGACCTCGGCATTACTCTTTTTAATAAAGAGTGAAGGATCTGCCTTGCTTGGTTGAAAGCCTTTGTCCTGCAAGAATGAAACAAGCCTGAAATTCCAAGCTCTTGGAGCTTGCTTGAGACCATACAATGCTTTGTTAAGTTTACACACATAATCAGGATAAACTTGATTCTCAAAACCAGGTGGTTGTGCCATATATACCTCTTCTGTTATCCAACCATTCAAAAATGCATTCTTTACATCTAGTTGAAGTATCTTCCAATTCTTGGAAGAGGCAATACTAAGCAAAACCCTAATAGTAGGCATCTTTGCCACAGGAGAGAAGGTCTCCTCATAATCAATTCCCTGAGTTTGTGCAAAGCCTTTTGCTACAAGCCTTGCCTTATACCTGTTAATGGAACCATCAGAATTCTTCTTGAGTTTATAGACCCATCTTGAGCCTATTACCTTCATGGATGAAGTCTTGGGCACCAAATCCCAAGTGTTGTTTTCCTCAAGTGCTTCAATCTCTTCCTTCATTGCATGCTTCCATTCTGTTTTTGCTTTGGTCTCTTCAAATGATGATGGCTCCTCTTGGTTTATGTCCTGTGCTATGTAGATAGAATGTTTAGTTACTAATGAGGTGTCAAACCCATACCTTTCTGGTTTTCTTTTCCCTCATAGATCTTCTTAGTCCATGATGTGATGATTCTGCCTCATGTCCAAGTTCCTGCAATTTTGCTTTACCTTTAGACTTCCATGCTTTGATCTTTTCCATGTGAGATTCTTCATCATCCTCTGAGGTGTCTTGTTCTTCAATCGTTGATTGTTCTCTACCAAGCTTTGGAAAATCTTCTTCAAGATCATATGGTAAATTGATCTTCCTGCATGAATCTTCATACCATGAATTGTTCTCATCAAAAACTACATCTCTGCTTACCAAGAATCCTTTGTTGGTAGGGTTGTATAACCTGTAGCCCTTTTGATTGTTGTCATATCCAATAAATACACACCTTTCTGCCTTTGGATCCATCTTGCCTCTAACCTGTGAAGCAACATGAGCAAAAGCAATACATCCAAAAATTTTACAATGATCTAAGCTTGGTCTTCTTCCATTCCAAGCCTCATATGGAGTCATCCCATCAAGGGATTTTGAAGGCAACCTGTTAATCAAGTAAGTGGCTGTAGATACAGCCTCAGCCCATAAGTAATTAGGTAAATGCTTTTCATTTAACATAGACCTTGCAGCTTCAACAATTGTCCTATTCCTCCTTTCTGCCACTCCATTTTGCTCAGGAGTGTACCTTGTAGTTACCTCTCTTTTGATTCCTCTTTCTTGAAGAAAAGAATCAAAATCATGGGAGAAGTATTCTCCCCCTCCATCTGACCTTAGCCTTTTTAGTGATTTACCTGTTTGATTCTCCACAAGAGCCAAATATCTTTTGAAACATGAAAAAACTTCATCTTTGTGTTTCATAAAGAATAGGATAGTCCATCTGCTGCAATCATCAATAAAGGAAACATAATACCTTGATCCAGATATTGAAGCTTCCTTGCTAGGTCCCCATACATCTGTATGAACCAACTCCAAGAGATCTCCATGCATATAACCTTTCTTCATGAATGGTAACCTGTGAGACTTTCCAAATTGACATGCACTGCACTTATAAATCATATGTTGTTTTGACAAATTAGGAAGTCCAAGTACACTTTGGTCCCTGCAGATTTGCTTTAATGACCTTTCACCAATATGTGCTAACCTTTTGTGCCATACTTCCAATTCTGTGAGTGTCTGACTACCATAATTAAAGAGAGCAATGTTTCTAGTGTCCTGTAATTCAAATGTGAACAATCTACCTGTCTTTTCACCTTTTGCAATTCTTCTGAATCCTTGACTTGGATCTTCAACAAATGCTCCTGCTTTTGTGAACCTGACTTGCAACCCTTTCTCTACTATCTGCCCAACACTTATCAAATTCTTTGTAATGGTAGGGACATAGAGTACCTTACTGAGTAAGTTGATGTTTCCATCAGGTGCTTTGACATTGCCTATTTTCTCCACAGGATGTTTTGTATCATCTCCTGTTTGTACCTCATGCTTATTCCTTGGATCTTCTAAATCTGATAGGAGTGCCACATTTCCTGCCACATGATTTGAACAACCTGAATCTATGTAGAAAACATGCTCATCAGATTTACCTTGTGGCATAGCCATGTTCATGATCAATAATGAATCCTCTTTGTTTGAGTCTTCTGTGTAGTTATTGTAGTCTCTCCTTCCTTTGTAGCCTCCTTGATAGTTTGAATGATTGTAGTTGTTGTAGTTGCCATGGTAGTTGTTGAACCTTCCTCTTGAGTAGCCATAACTTTCTCTATTGTATCCTCTGCCTCTTTGATTCCTGGAATTCCTAAAGCAATTTTCAGTTGTATGATTAGTTAATCCACAAATAGAACATGAGTTGGAGTCTTGGGATCTCCCCCTGCCTTGTCTACCTCCTCTTCCTCTACCTTTGCCATGTCTTCCTCTACCTGCATAGTTAGCTTGATATGTACCTGCTTCATCATCCACTTTCTTTGCCTTTCCTTTGTTATCTTTAGACTTGCTTTTATCCGTGTATAAAGCTGAAGAATGATTACCTTTAGAGCTTTCTCCATTTTTGATAAGCTTTGCCTCTTGAGTAAGTAGTTGTCCAATGAGTGTGTTGAAATCAGGTACATGCATGTCCATGTACAAATCCATAGCTGTGGTGAATGCTTCCCACTTGTCATCTGCCTTCAAGCCATTGATCACCTGCCTTACAATTTGCTCTTCATCTATTACCTCTCCAATGCTTCCCAACTGATCCGTTATGTCCTTGAGCTTTGTGACAAAATCAGTCACATTTTGTTTGGGAGCCTTCTTGAGAGTTGTGAACTCCAGCCATAGTTGATGCTTCCTAGCTTTGGTACTTGAAGAAAAGAAAGCTTCAAGTGCATCCCACACTTCCTGAGATGTCTTACAACTTCTAATGTGAGGCAACAAAAAATCTGAGATAGAGTTGAGGAGATAAGACCTTGCAAGTGCATCCTTGGAGCACCATGTGCTCAATCTTTCTTGCTCTTCTTGTGTTGGTTGACTTTTGTTCCTGAAACTTGGCATAACTTCATCTCCAGCCACATAACCATATAAACTTCTACCTTGGAGATAGGCTTCCATTCTTAATGACCAAGCTGAGTAGTTACCTCTGTCTAATTTGTCAATTGATGAAGGAAATCCATCTCCCATGTTGTCCAACCTTGCTCTGATACCACTGTGAAGAGATGGATAAGTATGTGTTTGAAGATGAAGAGGTGTTGCAAAATCCTTGATCTACACCAGCCAAATGAACTCCAGAAGTATATGGTGGGCCCTTTTAGCTTGCCAATGGATGTATTAGACACCCTATGTACCTTGGAAGATCACTCTCAAAAAGATAGATCAAAACAGATAAGTTGGAGTTAGCTCAGAGGTGAAAACTTGCTATTCTTGGTTCATACACTTGTCCAGTGTTTTACATAATTCTCTGAGCACAACAGAAATTAGCTTAATTCCTCTTGGGGAAGTCTAGGTAGCTTAAAGAGCTAACTTTCAAGAGTAATCTCATAAAAAATAATAAACCACACACTGAGAATGAGTTTTAACAAGTGATGACATCATCCCGATTTTCACAGGCTGCTACAGAAATAGACCAGTGAGCAGACAAATCAACATAATTCAAAATTTAGGAATCCAATGATTATGAAAATTTGTATGGTTATACTAGACAGTAAGTTGAATCCAACAAGCTGTAAATCACTGAATTTGGATAAGTAACCACTGAGAAATGGCTCTGACAAGATGAGTGAAAAAGTCGGGTACCTGACAGAGAGGTGAAGATGAACAGACCCTGTTGACTTCAAATGAACATAACTGAAGATTGCAACATCCAAATGACATGAAAATTTATGAACATATAGTAGACTTATAGAGCTAACTTTACCAATTTAAAGCACTGAAAATGATGCACCAAGCTCAGAGAAAACATCTCTGCAAGCTGACTGAGAAAACTGAGAGTAATGGTAGTGAGTAGTACACTTCACAAGAACATGGAAAGATGAAACCAAATTATCATGAAAATGAAAGTATATTTCTTGTACAATACAATGACTTACTGATACATATGTGTGCCTTGTAATCACACCTTGATATGGCATAAAGCTCAGCTCTTGGAGGTCTTCACATAGGTCTCTCTAACCACGACTGAAACTGCCATCTATTTATAGTTGAGTTTGGGAGGCTAACTTCCCTCAATCACTCTCCAATCAATCAATGATTGATTTGATTCTCTATCTACCACAAATCACGAATTCGTGGCTCCTCTTTCCATTCTTGATCAAGTGGACTCAACCACTTAAGATTCTCTTACTTTTACATTAAGTAAACTCTTCAAAAGTTACAAGAGGTAGTTCACAAGTGAACTTTACATAGTCTTTTTTTAAAACTTCTTCTAAGACTTTGTGAGACTCAAGCCAATACTTAGGCTTGTCATAGACTTGCTCCAACAACGTGCATATCGGCACTTATACTGATGCATATACCGGCATCGTCTTTCAAACATACAGGGACCCAAGAGCAAAAATTCAACATTTTGTGCATCATTTGAACTTAGCACTGCTTCTATCGAACTTGCGTGCACAAACTAAATTGTGACCTACATTGTCTTGTGCACACACACACAGAGATCTCTCTCTCTACGCACACTCTCTCTCTCTTTAGATCTCACATCTTCATAAGTGGTGTGCATACACTTACCCTTTTCTCTTTCTCTACGCTTTCTGTTTTATAATTTCTCTTCTCTTTGGTTTTGCATGAGTTTTTTGGCATCGAGTCTTTGGAATTCGATGAGAGGCGATATTCATTAAGCTTTGATGACAACGATCCCAAAGAGGGACATACCTATAAGTAACTGTTTATTCTCTATTGATATAGAGTGAGAAAGAGAGAGAGAGAGAGAGAGAGAGAGAGAGAGATGAAACAGAGAGGAAAAGAGAAAGAGAGAGAGATCTAGAGAGAGAGAGAGAAAGAGAGAAGAGAGAGAGAGAGAGAGAGAGAGAGAGAGAGAGAGAAAGAGAGAGAAAGACAGAGAGAGAGAGTGAGTGAGAGAGAGAGATATGAAAGAGAGAGTGAAAGAGAGAGAGAGAGAGAGAGATTAAAGAGAGAGAGAGATGAATGAGAGAGAGATAAAGAGAGAGAATGAGAGAGAGATAGAGATAGATACACATACACATGCATACATACACACACATATACACACATGCATACATACACACACATATATGCACATGCATACATACACACACATATACACACATGCATACATACATGCACATATACACACATGCATACATACACACACACATATACACACATGCATTTACATACATATGCATACATACATTCACACACATACATACACACATGCATACACATATACATGCACAAACATACGCATACATACACATATACATACATAAACATATGCATACATACATTCACATACATACATACACACACATACATACACATACATACACATACAATATTACATACACACATGCATATATTACATACACACATGCATATTACATACTCACATATATATTACATACTCACATACACATATTCATGCATATGCATGCATGCATACACACATATACTTACACACTCACATACATATACACACACTCACATATATACATACACAAACATATGCATACATACACATATACATACATAAACATATGCATGCATACATTCAAACAAATATGTACACACACATACACATTACATACTCACATACACATATTCATGCATATGCATGCATGCATACACACATATACGTACACCAACATACACACATGCATATACATACACACACATATACATACAACCTCACATACATGTACACATACACTCACATATATACATACACACTCACACCTATACACACATACTCACATACATATTACATACACACATGCATATACATATACACACATATGCATACACATGCATATGCATACACACACATATGCATATACATACACACACATATGCATATACATACACACATATATGCATACACATGCATATGCATACACACACATATGCATACACATGCATATGCATACACATGCATATGCATACACATGCATATGCATACACATGCATATGCATACACATGCATATGCATACACATGCATATGCATACACATGCATATGCATACACATGCATATGCATACACATTCATATGCATACACATTCATATGCATACACATGCATATGCATACACATGCATATGCATACAAAAACATATGCATACACATGCATATGCATACATACATACACACATGCATACATGCATACATGCATGCATATGCATACATACATACACACATATGCATAGACACATATTAAATATATAAAAACTAATTCCACTCGATTTTTAGGTCTTTTACATATATATAATCAAATATATAAACAATAGGGATTTACCATTTTTTAATTAATTAAATATAGTAAGAAAAGAAAAGAAAAAAATAGAATATATTATTAAATATATAAAAATAGGATTTTAGTATATATAAATAAATATGAAAATAGCTAGTGTTTTAATTAAATATATATAATTAAATATATAAAAATAGGATTTTAGGGGTTTTATCCAATTAAATATATTAAAATAAGATTAGGGTTTTTAGGTTGTTTACACATGCATACACACATATACACACATAATATATATACACATACACATATATATACACATGCATACACACATATGCATGTTTTAGGTCTAGGTCATTACAATTAGGGTTTAAGGTTTTTACACATGCATAACATATATACACATATAATACATATACATGTATACATGTATATACACATGCATACACACATATACATGTTTTAGGTCTAGGTCTTTAGGATTAGAGTTTTAGGGTTTTTAAACATGCATAGCATATATACACATATACACATATAATACATATACATATATACATGTATATACACATGCATACACACATATACATGTTTTTGGTCTAGGTCTTTAGGATTAGGGTTTTAAGGTTTTTACACATGCATAACATACATACACATATAATACATATACATATATACTTGTATATACACATGCATACACACATATACATGTTTTAGCTCTAGGTCTTTAGGATTTTTAGGTTTTTTACATATATATAATCAAATATATAAAAAATAGGGTTTTAGAGTCTTCTAATTCACTTAAATTTATATAAGAAAAAAACTAAGATAAAAATTAAGAAGAAAAATTAAAATATATAAATAAATATATATAAAAAATATGTTTTAGGGTCTTCTAGTTCAATTAAATTTATATAAGAAAAAAGTAAGGAAAAAATTAGAATATATATATATATATATATATATATATATATATATATATATATATATATATATATATATATTAAATAGGATAATTATATAGATCAATAAAGATCAAAAGAGCTAGTGTTTTAAATAAATAAATTAAATATATATAATAAAATCTTTAAAAAATAGAGTTTTAGGTTAATATTAACATATATAATCATATATTTTTAGAATTAGGAAAAAAGTACAATGTATAATCAAATATGTATAAAAAATAGGATTAGGGTTTTTAGGATGTTTACACATGCATACATACATACATACAATAAAAAAATATAATTAATTAATATATAAAAATTGGTCTTTAGGATTTTTAAGTTCTTTACATATATATAACGAAATATATATATATATATAATAGGGTTTTAGAGTTTTTTTATTAAATTAAATATATATAAGAAAAAAAGAAAAGATCTAGTGTTTTAAATATTTAAATTTAATATATATAATATATACACATGCATAGACACATATACATATTTTAGATTTAGGTCTTAAGGATTAGGGTTTTTAGGTTTAATAAGAAAAATTAAATATTCTAAAATGTCCATATTGTATCAGATGGCTAGTTTGGATCCAGAGGAGAGAATGGCATGTCCTTGCACTCAGTGCACGTATCAAATTTATGGAAAACAATGGATTTGTACTACACAAGTTATAGACTATGGATCCTTTGATAAATGTCAACTACAAAACCTATGCTACCATTTGCATGGTCCCCCTGGTGAGCAAGTGGACCCAAACAACATTGCACCACTAACCTCTCATGGACAAAAGAGAATAAAGAGGGAGGTAGAAGTACAAGGTATTGGTAGCATTACATAGAATGAACACATGGAAGAAATGCTCAAAGCGTTTTATGAGATGGAAAAAGATCACAATGGTGGAGAAGATGTAATGGGTTTCATGGACACAACAACATTTCCATGATCAAAAGTCGATGAAGAATACAAGAACATGCGAAGACTAGCCTATTTACAATTGTACACTAGGGCAAAGATATATGTACTATGTGTGTCACTCGCGATGTTCAATCTGCAATCCATTTATGGATGGTCAGACAGTAGTGTCTTTGAATTGTTCAGGTAAGTGGATTTGAAATAAACTTTCATTGCTATATCAAAATAAGTTTATTTACTAATATCATTCTAATTGCTTATTGCAGGCTTCTTAAAGATCAATTTTTGCTAGATGGCAATGACATGCCTCCAACACATGGAGATGCAAAAAAAACTTTTACAATCCATTGGAATGGACTACACTAAGATTCATGCACATCTGAATGATTGCATCCTCTTTCAGAACGAGTATGAGCATCTCCACATATGTTCAACGTGTGGAGCAAATAGGTTTAGAGAAGACCTTGTGGGCGAAGCAATCCACACAAAGGTTCTTTGCCACTTTCCTATCATTCCAAGAATTAAGAGCATGTTTATATGCAAATCCATAGCTGAGTTAATGTCATGGCATGTAAAGAGCAGGTCTACAAATGGTGTAATGTGAGTGCTTGCTGACTCTAATGCTTGGAAACACATAGATAGTAAGTGGCTAGAGTTTGCTATTGAGCCTTGGAATTGTCATTTTGGCCTAGCTATGGATGGAGTAAATCCATTTGGTTTACGGAGCTCTTCATGGAGCACATGGCATGTATGTTTGGTCAATTATAACATCCCACCATGGTTGGCCACAAAGAAGGGCCATTTATTATTAGCTCTTATTGTGTCAGGTAAGTATAAGGTAAAAAACATGGATGTATACCTTGCACCACTTATGGAAGATTTGGGCACTTTATGGGAAGGTGTTACTGTGCATGACATGTCTCAACCTATAAAAAGATGAGACGTGTGAGTGCAATGCATACTTATGTGGATGATGCATGATTGGCCTGGTTATGGTGAATGCTCAGGTTTATCGATTTTGGGTTACCATGCTTGTCCCCTATGCGGACCATGACTTGAAGCACGCTATTCCAAAGTACTTTAAAAAAATGCCTATGAAGCACATCATAGATATTTTCCTGATGGACATGTTTTACATGAAGGGAAAATTGGCTGACAAGCGCAATGCCAAATGAAAGCTAGCAATTGGAAACATCTGTGGGATTCAGAAACACCAGTCGCTTGCATGAAACGGTTGTCGATCTTTCACAAACTCCCTTATTAGAGTGAGTTATTGATCAATCATTTGGTACATCTGATGCATATTTTCAAGAATGTGGGAGAGGTCCTCTGGAAGACTTTGATCAGAAAGAAAGAAAGCAAAGCACAAAGGGAGGACTTGGAAGAGTGAGGCCATATGCAAGAGTTGTGGGGAATTACTAAGCCCAACAAAATAATGTCGTTACCAAGAGCTCTTTGGGTGCTTCACAGGATGGAAAAGCAACAAGTGAAGAAGATGATTTCAAAGTTTCAGACACCTACTGGGTGCATGAGGTGTCTAAAGATTGCCTTCACACAAAACAACAATTTTGGAGGGCTCAAGTCTCATGATTGGCACAAGTTTTTATAGTTTGTGCTCCCTCTAGCTTTAAAAGATTGCCTTTTTGAGGATATGCGAACAACCATTTATGAAATCAGTTCTTTAGTACGGTTTATCTCTTAAAGAGATAAATAGAGATAGCATAGAGAGTTCAAAACGCAGTGCTATAAAGGTTGTTTGTATGATAGACAAATACTTTCCCTTAAGTATTCTCACAATTCAGCTTCATTTAGTGGTCCATGTGGTAGATGAAAGAGATACATTTGTACTTCGTCAACACTGTGAGCAAGTTATTTTTATGCCAGATTCAAAAGAACCAGAGTGGCTATTTGTTTTACAAGTCTCCCCATATAGCAGACAAATTTGCGAGAACATAGATGTAGAAGAAATTCCATTTGTAATGGACTTTGATATGTGCATAAATGGTTATATCTTTTTAAAATAGTACAAAACACTCTAGAACAATGAAGTTCGGAATCACTTATCAGGTTGATAGTTCCCAAGAACATAAAGCTAAAGTCTTTGAGAAAAGTGTGCGATGTTGGGTGATTTTTTTTTTGAACTTGAATTGCTCAAGTTATAGTACGATTGACTCAAAGTAAATGGTAAAATTTCTCCTTTTTAAACTCATTTGGACAAAGTAGTCCTCTAGTGAGGTGAAAAAAATCAAGTAAATGTTGGTTGAAAGTAAATCATAGTACAAACATCCAAGATAGACGTCTAGGCCAATCAAAATTTAAATTTTCCAAATCAAATTCAAGTGAATCAAGAGTTCTCAGAGATTGGATAGGGATAAGAATCCCACTTAGTTAGTAAATCCATGCATCAGTCATGCCCAAAAATGGACTAGTAATCAGAATCCATCCATTTCATATGTTTGTGCCTAGATCGCACATCGAGAAACAGTGAACTGGCTAGGGATGTTTTTGGATCCACCCTTATTATTCATTCACTACTTTGTACTTTGATCAGTTTATCAAAGTGCAAAGCCAGATAATGTTTTGAATCACTTGGGCAGAGATCTCACCATAAAGATGAGACATGTTCTTCCAGTTTTAGAACATGACAATGGTCTTCCGGTTTTAGAACATGAGGCTCGAGGGTTACCTACAGTAGTTATATATCTCTATTTTTGAGGATGAAAATATTGTCCAAGGGGGCAAGAATGTAATAAATTAAGTTTATGATCTAAGGGTCTAGCTAGTTTAGACGGATCTAAAATCGGACATTGTTTGGTCACTTGTGTGTATGACCAAAGATCTTGAGTCTAGACTTACTAGGAGGTCATGTGCTCTTGTAAACAAATGATCCACTTTTCTTAGTGGTTAGGTCTCAAGGATGTGAAGGAGGAGGTCTTGGGTTCAATCCCAATGGGGTACATGGGGAGAGTATTTTTCCCAAAGAGATCTAGAGCCTTTTAGAAGCATCCACTTGAGTTAACTTGGACACTTGGCGTACATGCAATTACATGGCCAATACATGGATGGTTAGTATCCATATATCAAAGAAGGCAGCCCCCTGGAGATAACTATATATAGAAGCATTTGGTTGGGAAGCGAGTCATCTCTCTAGCATGTGGTGATCACAATCTTGCACCCAAGCTCTTTCACATTGATCAGGAGGTGGTGCATGCTCAAAACTATCGTACTCTACCTCATGTTCAATACATTCCAATCATGGTCTTTGATACGTACCATATAAAAAATTACACTAACATATAATATGCTCTTGATGGTAAAAATCATCATAATTCCTATCGGAGGACACATGTGAAGACGTTGTTGAATGGATAGGAGGTGGTGAAGTACCCTTTAATTGATCAGAATCTGATTATAATATAACAATAAAAAAAGATATATCAATCATGTATGTAGATGTACTTTACAGTTGGGCTGTACCTTTTCCCATGATCTATCAAATATTAGAATTAAAATTTTGATATACTTACAATAAGTAGTCCTTTCACGATTAGGAGACAGTGGTGGAGTTCCCTCTGATTGATCAGAATCTGATCGTGTAGCAAATAAAGGTAATAGATATTAATAATCTAATTATTTACATACATACACATTCACGTATACACATACACACATATTCACATATACCCAAATACATATTCTGACATATAAATACACATACAAAACTATAAATGTATGACGTGTGTATGTATGTATGTATATGTGGATATATGTGTGTGTATGTGTATGTGTATGTGTATGTGTGCATTTATTTCTTATGTATGTGTGTATCTATATGTGTGGGTATGTGTATGCATGAATTTATTATGTATGTGTGTGTATGTATATGTGTGGGTATGTATGTGTAAGTGTATGTGTATGCATGTATACGTTTGTATATGTGTATGTCTGGGTATGTATGTATGTGTAAGTGTATGCATATGTGTATGTGTATGCATGTATGTGTGTGTGCATACATACACACACACACACACATATATATACTTGGTTATATCAGACTTGGAAAGATAGTGGTATAAAGGCTTTTACTGGAAGAACAAGGAGTCAGACGAAAACAACAACAAGATCATGTAAGAACAAGAAGTCAGACTAGAGAGCAACAACAAAAAGATCATGTAAGTTTTGTTGAAGACTTTGAGATTCATGATATTTTGGCACTTACAAACTGTTGAAGATGAACCTGTGTGTGTTAAAGATGCACTTAACATTCCTATTTGGAGAAAGGCTATGCAAGAAGAGATTGATTTTATTCATAAGAATCAAACTTGGAAGCTACGTGAGTTACCAGAGGGAAAGAAGGCTATAGGTGTAAAATGGATCTTCAAAATAAAAAGGAAAGCAGACGATACTATCGATAGATACAAGGCCAGGTTGGTTGTCCAAGGATACTCAAGCTCTCAAGGAGATCAAGGAGGAAGAGTCTCACACTCTTGAGGAGGTGAAGTTTTGGTGAAGGAGAGGCTACTCTATTGGAGCAAGAAGTCTTCTACAAGGTCGTGGTAACTTTCTTTTGTGAGTTAACCTTGTGGTTAATTTACAACTTTGTTACACTATTTTGTGAGAACAAGGTTAGCTTCGTTGCTTAGTTCACTTCACACCCTTAGATTATTTCAACATAATCTAAATTTTGTATCATCATCTTCTTGGATATTCTTCCATTAGTGAGTGCACCACTTTATGTGGTTGAGTAGTACTCCCATGTTGTAATTTGGACATCTATTTTTTAGTGAGTAAGCATCCAGCTTACGTTCCCTATCCTTGTCTCAAGATCTCTATCCTTCTCTATCTCACATATCATCTTGTCAATTAAGTTGTGGATGCTCAAAAGGTTTTAGTTTGGAATGATCCTGGGGCCCCAAATTCCAACAGATGATAGGCCTAAGCAATACATTCTCATTGGTTATAGTGACCATCAGAAGGCATAGAAATTGTATGACCCTAAGAGTCACTCAGTTATAGTTACCAAAAATTGCACTTTTTATGAATACTCTAAGTGTTCATTCCTTTTGGATTCTTCTAAGGATTTTGATCCTCAGATTTCCTCTTCGTAGGGGGATCATTTTACTATCAGACAATTACACTACATGGAGCATGAGGACTTATAGATGCAGTCTTAGTTTACACCTTAGATGGTTACACCTCTTATCATATCATTGAAGGTTTTCATTTCCCCTCAACTAAAGTCAAGCTTTACTCCATGATAAGTGGATCTTCACACTAGTGTTGATAAAGGCAGAAAGAGCACATATTCTCAAGGCTTTTCAAATCATTGTATAGTTTTGGAGCATGAGGACTTATAGACGCAGTCTCAGTTTACACCTTAGATGGTTACACCTCTTATCATATCATTGAAGGTTTGTACATGGCTTTTCAAATCCTTGTATAGTTTTGGAGCATGAGGATTTATAGATGCAGTCTCAGTTTACACCTTAGATGGTTACACCTCTTATCATATCATTGAAGGTTTTCATTTCCTCAACTAAAGTCAAGCTTTACTCAATGATAAGTGGATCTTCACACTAGTGTTGATAAAGGCGGAAAGAGCACATATTCTCAAGGCATGTTGCCGAGTCAAAAGAATAAAAGGATTGATAAGATCCCTTAGCACCAATAAAAACTCATTAGGAATCCCGTCGAGACCAAGAGTTTTGTAAGGTTTCAATTTACCAATGGATTCTCTAACTTCTTCGGCAATGAGGAGTAGTTCCAACAAAGCAGCCAAGCCACAAGGAATCATTTTTTCCTTTTTAAGGGAAATCAGGGCTCGAGCTCTCTAGGTGCCCTCCCCCACTTGGGAGGCCTAGAGAATACATTAGTAAAGAAGCTAATAGACTCTTGCAAATTCTCCTCCATATTGATAACATGCCCACAAGAACTTTTCTTGAGTAAAAGAATAAAATCTTTAGTCTTCTTCTTTTTCATTAAATCAGACATGTGTTTATTAGGTTTATCAACCTTGCCAACCCAAAATTCTCTTGAGGAGGCAATATACTCATGATCTAATGTTGATGTATTTAGGTAGTGATGTGTGTGAACACTCTAGAACCACCGGGGCACTTTTTTCCCTCTTTAGGAGGTTTTTTCCCCCGGCTTGTATATACGCCTATTGCCCTAATGGGCTACTTATCTTTGTACATTCTAGTGGTAATACATTCAGTATCGTGTGTTGTGCTCCAAGCTTCTTCTTCCTTGTATTGTTCACGTGCTTCTGTAGACGTCTAACTCCAAAAAGTGGTATCAGAGTAGGTCCCCGCTTCATCTAGGGCGTTGTCAACACCTCTCCGGTTGCAATCTCAAAATCGCACGAATTTTGGTGAGCATACTCAATGTGTTTCTGAGATCAAAACGGCTTCACTTTGTGGTGCCAAAATCGCATATGAGCTCGCTTCAGCCTCCGAATGCACTATCACAATGCTTGTGCAAGCTATTTTGTCTTTTTGTGCCAAAGGTATATACCAATTTTGGTTCGCCAGTATAAGCATCTCAAAGTCTGCTACAGGTTTAGCACAATTCATCGGGGAGTTCTGTTCAACTTTTTGAGATACAATCAATTTTTTGCATCAAGGTATTTTAGTCATCCGTCATGGCTGAAAGCAGTGATGTATTTCGTATGTTTGTTGTTGAGGATAAGTTGGATGGTACCAAGTACCCGTTTTGGGCTTATATGTGCGACATGTATTGGTTGCAAAAGGACTATGGAACATGGTGCAGGGTGTTGAAAAAAGTCCTATCACACCTAGAACTGTTACAACTGCAGGTACAGAAGCTGATGCAGATGGTGTCAAAGATGATGATATTCTACATATTCCTATTCGTGTTACGGTTTTGCTCCACCTACTATAGGGAAAATTTGTTGGGATGGAAGAGATGCCTAGGCACATGCACTGATAGCTTTGTCTGTCAAACATGCCATTATTCCTCACATTCACTCTTGCAAAACATCTAAGAATGCTTGGGATATACTTTCCACATTGTACCAAGCTAGGAATGAGGCTCGTGTTGCTTACCTCCGAAAACAGTTGGAGAGTGAGCACATGAATGAAGGTGATTCTATGGACAGTTTTCTAACAAAGATCAAAGACTTGAAGGAATAGTTGATTTCTGTTGATGAGGTTATACCAGATAGCTTACTTGTGCAGACGGTTCTGAATGGTCTTCCTGATTCATATCAGAGTTTTGCTTCTGCTCTTCGGTTGATGATGAAAGGCAATCCGAATGCCTTCTCATTTGAGGAGTTAGTCTCTATTCTGTTGCAGGAAGATCAGTCCAGGCAGAACATGTCCATTATGTGTGTTGCAGATCAAGCTTTCCTGGCTAGTCAGAAGGGCAAACTAAAATGGAGCTCTTCAAGTAATAAGCAAAAATCTGCTAATCCTGCACAATTGAAGAGGGAAGACAAAGATGAAAAGAAATAAAAAAAGTAGAAATTGTTTTGCAAGTACTGTAAAGGAAATGATCATATCATAAAGAACTATCCAAAACTGGATGCTAAAGAGGTAAAGAAGAAAGAGGCTGGAATGGTTGTTGTAGAGGCCTCTTCACTCGAGCCTGCCCCTACAGGGAATACTGTTACATGTGCCAAAAACTCCTCTTATCCTGTTATGGGAGTTGGTAAGATCATTTTGACTACTGCTGATGGTAGTTCTTTCACTTTGTCAGATGCTTTGTTTGTGCCAGGGATCAAGAAAAATCTGTTATCAGTTTCTAAATTAGCCAAGATTGGCTTGGCTGTGAAATCTTTTGATGACAGATGTACAATTCATGATCTCTCAAATGGCGATGTGATTATTGCTTCTGTCATTTTATGTCGTGGGTTGTATAAGATCATAGACTATGAAAGATCTGTAAATGATTCGGCATGTGCAGTACATGATTCTCACGCTATGTTAGATGCAAAGCTTTGGCATGCATGCTTTGGTCATCTGAATTTTGCTAGTTTGCTACACCTACAAAAATCTGAGATGGTGTTCTCTTTGCCCACACTTGAGGCACCCGAAAAACATGTTTGTGAAGGTTGTACTTTGGGCAAAATGCAGCATTCCTCCTTTCCAAAAGATGGTTCAGTTCGGGTTACTCAAAAATTGCAGCTTGTACATAGTGATGTCTATGGTCCTATGCAAACACCTTCTTTTGGAAATTATCTTTACTTCGTGACTTTCATCGATGATTTTTTTCAGGCATGCATGGGTATATCCATTGAACGCAAAGTCCGAAGTGTTCATGTGCTTCAAACAGCTTTTGGTTTTGGCTAAAAATCTGTCAACATGTAAAATGGGCACCCTCCGTTCTAATTGAGGGGGGGAATATATGTCTTCTGATTTTAATGCATTTTTGGTTGAATGTGGGATAAAACACGAGTACAGTGTCGTATACACCTCAACACAATGGAGTTGCTGAATGAAGGAACATGTCACTCATGGAGATGGCAAGGTGTATGGTCAAGAGTCAGGCTTTACCACATAATTTCTGGCTTGAGGCTGTCATGTGTGTAGCATATGTACTTAACAGGTGTCCCACTAAAGCGCTGCAATCTATCAGTCCATATGAGTCTTGGCATGATGGCACACCATCTGTTGCTCATCTACATGTTTTTGGTTGTTTCGCATATGCATTAGTGTCTGAACAACATCGCAAAAAATTGGATGATAAAGCAACAAAATGTATTTTTGTTGGGTACAATTGTAAAAGTAAAGGCTATCGTCTATATCATCCACAGACTAAACGCATTTTGGTTAGCCATGATGTTGTTTTTGTGGAAGATGTCATTCAACCATTGCTTTCATGTACTAAGAAGACATCTGTTAGCTCCAAAGACGTGTATGATACTTTGCTGCCTCTTTTTACAGGTGGGCAGTCTAGTGCTCATCCTAATGAGGCAACTTCTCAACCTTTGCAAGTTTCATGTGATGATGCATATCATCCCATTTCTAATGCAGATTTACATGATGCACTTGTTGATGAGAGAGCTGATATTGAGGAGGCCAAAACTATGCCAAAATGGCTAGTGCAGACTTTGCATGATAGCAAATTAGATGCAGCTTTGTCATATCGTACTCAATCAGGCCCTCATAGTGCCTCTTTTGCATCAGATTGCTATGCTATGGTTGCATCTAGTCTCTGTGATGAGAAAGCGCCTGTTTCATTTGGTGACACACAAAATTCAAAAAAATGGATGGCTACTATGCAATCTGAATATGATGCTATAATGGAGAACGATACTTGGTCTTTATGTGACTTGCCTTTTGGAAAGAAGGCCATTGGCACTAAGTGGGTTTACAAGCTAAAGCATAAGCCTGATGGAACATTTGAGACTTATAAGGCTAGGCTTGTTGCAAAGGGTTATGCACATAAAAGAGGCATTGATTTTGATGAGAACTTTGCACCTACATGCCGTATGACTACTGTTTAGAGCATCTGTGCACTTGTAGCCTGTCATGGTTGGAATGTACATCAAATGGACATTAAAACTGAATTTCTAAATGGTGACTTGCATGAAGAAGTGTATGTTTTTCAGCCCCATGGCTTTGTGCAAAAAGGGCATGAAAACCAGGTGTGCAGGTTAAAGAAGGCATTATATGGTTTAAAGCAAGCACCACGTGCTTGGTATGAGAAGATACATGCCTATCTGATGGCACATGGTTTTGAGAACAGTCCAATTGAGAGCACCTTATATGTTAAGCATGCTAATGATGTGCTTCTGATCATTGTGGTCTAGGTTGATGACATGTTGCTCACTAGTCCTATTGAGAAGCATATTGCTGATTTTAAGGCTGATTTGCGTGTCTCATTTGAGATGTCTGATTTGGGGCATTTGCATCACTATTTGGGCATTCAATTTATGCAAGTTGATGGTGGGATGGCTTTATGTCAAACAAAATATATTGAAACATTATTGCAACGTTTTGGCCTTGAAGACTGTAAGCCTATTGCCACTCCTACGGAGATAGGTTTACGATTGAGTCTTGACGATGCCGGAGATGCATTTGATGATGTCTTCTATCAGCAAGCTATTGGATGCTTGATTTACTTATGCATTACTCGGCCAAATATTCAATTTGTTGTCTCACAGATGAGCAGCTTTATGCATTGCCCAGGTGTCAAGCATTGGCAGGCGGTTAAGCGCATGTTTCGCTACTTGAGTGGTACTCGGCTACTTGGGTTGTTTTATCCCAAGGGGGGATCACTACCGCCAGATTTGCATGCTTTTTCTGACTCACACTGGGTTCGTTGTTATGACACTTGTGTGTCCACTAGTTGCTTTTGCTTCATGCTTGGTAGCTCATGTATATCTTGCTTGAGCAAGAAGAAGCCTATTGTGGCCACTTCCAATTGTGAGACTGAGTATAGGATAGCTTTCACAGCGACTGTTGAGTGTGTGTGGCTCAGATGCCTTATGGCTCATTTGGGTGTTGGTCACTCTTCTGCCACCACCATCTTCACTGATAGTCAGAGTGCATTGGCAGTTGCGAGGAACCCTGTGTTCCATGCTCACACTAAGCACATTGAGGTGCATTATCATTATGTCAAAGAGAGGTTCTCTGTTGGGGAGATCAGCTTGGCATATGCGCCGACGTAGGAGAACATTGTAGACCTTTTCACGAAGGCTCTGCCTAGGGAGAAGTTTGAAGATTTCCACAAAGGTTTGGGCTTACTTCTTTTTGTGGAGTGATTTCCACATAACTTGGCACTTCCTTATACATGAGTGCGAGCTACTTGTTCACCGCATCACTCCCAGGGGGGATTTGTTGATATATTTAGGTAGTGATGTGTGTGAACACTCTAGGACCACTGGGATACTTTTTTCTCCCTTTAGGAGGTTTTTCTCACCCGGCTTGTATATACGCCTATTGCCCTAATGGGCTACTTATCTTTGTACATTCTAGTGGTAATACATTCAGTATTGTGTGATGTGCTCCTAGCTTCTTCTTCTTCCTTGTGTTGTTCACGTGCTTCTGCAGACGTCTAACTCCAACAGCTAAAAGGTATACTTCCAATCTCAATCTTTCCTTGAGGTCAAGGATCATCTAACAACAATTAGAGTTAGCATGAATATATAGAGAACTTAATGTCCTCAATCTGATGTATAATCCTCATCCTTCTTTGATATCTAATGTTCATAGCCAACAACTTTTAGTAAGTGAAAAGCTTTTGAACATAAAGGATGGAATTTTCCCAAGAAACAAGAGGGCCTATTTTAAAGGTAAATTGGTCTCTAAAAATATTCTTGGTATTTTTAACAATATTGGACACCTTGAGCAGGTTTGCATCAAGACGAAGCCACCCAAATCTATAATCTAGACAATTCCTAAATAGGTTGACAATAAAAGGAGAGTGATCAGAGAGATGTGAGGAAGGATCAACAACACAACTAACCTGCCACAACTTTTAAATTTTGTTAACATTCATATAACCTCTATCCAATCTAGAAGTAAGGAGATCATTCCTACATCTATTACTCCAAGTATGACTAGTATTTGAAGTGAAGTCAACAATATTTTTGGAGTTAATAAGATTGAACCATGAAAGCTTCTCAAAACGATTAACAACATTAATTTTATTACCATATCTATCTTTTTCTAGGTTGCATTATTCGTTATTAAACCATTCATTTATTTGCGAATAATTAAAGAATTTTACAATAAGCCCTTATTACTCGACCAAATTATTCGGTGCCATGTCAGCTTATTCGGACATGCTTGAATACTTTTTGCATGGTAATTTGATGATTTTTTATTGAACGTGCTTTCGATCAAAAAAGTTTCCTATCAAAATATTATCGATTGAATACTTTTTCGATCGAAATAAATTCAGTTGAATAATGTTTTATAAAAGAATACAATTATACTCATTTTTCATAAGAGTTAATTTTTTCTACGAACTTACTGTGTCGTAGAAAGAACAAGGTATAAACTTTGCTATAAATATTAAGTATTTTAATATTAAAATCATAAAGAAAAATATGTTTGTGACTTAAAAACTATTGTGCTTGTTTGATTCAGTATTGATTCTTACTTCACAATAGTATATGTATGTGTGTGTATGATTGTGAGTAAAAATATATTGTGATGTTTGAATTAATATTGATTCTTACTTCACAATGGTATATGTAAGTGTATTTGAGTGTATAGTTCTGAATGAAATCTATTGTGATTGTTTGATTCAACATTGATTCTTACTTCACAATAGTATATGTATGTGTGTGTATGATTGTGAGTAAAAATGTATTGTGATTGTTTGAATCAATTCTGATTCTTACTTCACAATACTATGTGGATGTGTATGTGTATGTGTATGTGTATGTGTATGTGTATGTGTATGTGTATGTGTATGTGTATGTGTATGTGTATGTGTATGTGTATGTGTATGTGTATGTGTATGTGTATGTGTATGTGTATGTGTATGTGTATGTGTATGTGTATGCGTATGTGTATGTGTATGTGTATGTGTATGTGTATGTGTATGCATATGTGTATGTGTATGTGTATGTGTATGTGTATGCGTATGTGTATGTGTATGTGTATGTGTATGTGTATGTGTATGTGTATGTGTATGTGTATGTGTATGTGTATGTGCATGTGTATGTGCATGTGTATGCGCATGTGTATGCGCATGTGTATGCGCATGTGTATGCGCATGTGTATGCGCATGTGTATGCGCATGTGTATGTGCATGTGTATGCGTATGTGTATGCGTATGTGTATGCGTATGTGTATGTGTATGTGTATGTGTATGTGTATGTGTATGTGTATGTGTATGTGTATGTGTATGTGTATGTGTATGTGTATGTGTATGTGTATGTGTATGTGTATGTGTATGTGTATGTGTATGTGTATGTGTATGTGTATGTGTATGTGTATGTGTATGTGTATGTGTATGTGTATGTGTATGTGTATGTGTATGTGTATGTGTATGTGTATGTGTATGTGTATGTGTATGTGTATGTGTATGTGTATGTGTATGTGTATGTGTATGTGTATGTGTATGTGTATGTGTATGTGTATGTGTATGTGTATGTGTATGTGTATGTGTATGTGTATGTGTATGTGTATGTGTATGTGTATGTGAATGTGTATGTGTATGTGCATGTATGTTATATTATTGTAAGTGAAAATCTAATATGATTGTGTATGTGCATGTGTATGTGTGTGTATGATTGTGAATTAAAAACCATTTTATTTGTTGGAAAAGGTTTTATGTTCTTTTTGATAATTCAAGGGTTGACAAGGTATTAATAAGTGAACTAGAACTTTCTAAGTCTCTAAAACGACTTTGTCTTGTAGACGTATCAATACCTTCTCAGATCCTTGAATTTTAAAGGGATCCAACGAAGTTTTATCTGATGGTATGTGTATGCATATGAGTGTATAATTGTGAATGAAAAACTACTGTGATTGTTTGACTCAATATTGATTCTTACTTCACAATAGTATGTGTAAGTGTATGTGCATATGATTGGGAATTTAGAATCTATTGTGATTGTCTGACTCAACACTGATTCTTACTTCATAGTAGTATGTGTAAGTGTATGTGCAAATGATTTGGAATTTAAAATCTATTGTGATTGATTGAATCAACATTGATTCTTACTTCAAAATAGTATGTGTAAGTGTATGTGTATATGATCAGGAATTCAAAATCTATTGTGATTGTTTGACTCAACATTGATTATTATTTCACAATAATATGTGTAAGTGTATGTGCATATGATTGGGAATTTTGTTGGAGATAGACGTCTGCGGAAGCACGCGGACAACACAAGGAAGAAGAAGAAGCTTGGAGCACAAACACACAATACTTGTTGGAAGTGAGGTAGGCCCTTAGCTCATGTCATATGTCCATGGTTCCATAGGTCCAGTATATATACAACATTAATTCTAGCAATCTTCCATATTGACAAAACATGAACATACCACAACTTAATCATACAAATGATGAGATAAAGATAGAGAAAGAATAGACATCATGTGTAAGGTGTTACGTAAGCCAGCGCTTACTCATAGTATCATATATACCAATGTTCAATGTACAATGTGGGAGCAAAACTCTCAACCACTCTATGTGATGAGAAATGGATGAATGAGTGAATGTACAATGTAACAAACATATTCAGATGTATGGGCAGTAATCTGAATATACATGAGATGTGTGACCTTATAGGTTATAGAAGAGTGAATATGAGTGACTGAAAGAGGAAGGATCAGTGTGAAACTGATGGTCAACAAACCTACATCTAAACTTAGGCTATGGAAGACCCTAAGTTAGATACGTGTGTGAAAAGATCACATACTTATAAAGTAGCATAGAATGCTAACAAGATTGTTGCCGGAAATCCTCAAACTCATGTGAACACACCTTCTCAAACACCTCATAAAAATATGCATAAAGCATATAAGTACTGATTCTCTTGTACCTATGCCGAATAGGACTCCTCCTGATATGAACGCCACAGCCTCCATAAACTTCAAGTAGTACCTGTGTGCATAAAGAGAATATGTACCTGAATACTTTAACATAAGATGTGAATCTTATGTTAAACTCCATCCAATGTCTTTGAAGTAGCTAGATATCTTCTTGTAGAAGACAATCTTCAACCTAACATCTTCGTATAGAAGATGATCTTCAAATACGCCATGTAGATGGTCCCATCCAATGTCTTTGAAGTAGCCAGACATCTTCTTGTAGAAGATAATCTTCAACCTAACATCTTCCTGTAGAAGATGATCTTCAAATACATCATGTAGATGGGCGATCCTCACCATCAAGCTGCTAATAATCAAGTCTTCTTGCCATGAACAAGAGATGACCTCCTCTCCATGAGGTAGAGTGTGAGCACACTCTTCATCTTCTCCAAGAAGAATCACCAAGAAGAACTCCATAGCTGCTCCTCAACATGCTTCAAGTTAGCACCATGGCTGCCCCATGTGCTAGAAGAAACACCACCTCTATTGAGGTCCAAGCTCTAGAAAGCTTGTGTTGATCCTAGGTGAAGGATAATTACAATGAGCCCAAAGTGCTTCTTTTATAGTATTTGATGATCATTGAAAAGCTCATAATAAAGCAATAAATCATAGCGATCGTAGATAAAAAAAATCTCTTCGCGTATATCTCCGTCTGTCGTCTTCGCTGTTCGTTGCGTTCTTTTTGCGATGAGCTTTTAATAAAGCAAAAGCTAAAATTTAACTTATGTGCTGCGCCGTTGCTGGACACGGGGTTTGAACCCAGGTCGACTGGATGAAAGGGGGATGATCTAACCATGCTGCCACGCGGTATTTGTTGAAGAAGATATCTAAAGATATCTATACGACGTCGCGCGCTCTGGAGATGAAAGACTTTAAGAGCAAGCTTCCTTTTGGAAGGTAAATGCAAATATGTGGATCCTAGTGTATGTTTTCAGGTTTTTGAAGACAGGAGATAGCACGATCAGAATCAGTTCATGCTATATTTATTGTCAAGCAATGATTGCTTGATGTGTACACTATTGGATATCTAGTTTGCATATTTTCTCAAGTATTATGGTTCATATTCAGCAAGTTCAAGTTTTTGAAGAAGACTTTTGAAGAACAAGTTCTGAAGTGCGGCAGTACAAGCTTGAAGCTTGTGATTATTTGCAGCTTGTAACCGGTTGCAGATCCAGTTTAGATTGTACCAATATGACATTGCAGGGGGGATTGTTGGAAAAACAATGCCTTATTGGTTCAGTAGTCCAACAATTTAGAGCATGTCTAGTAGTCTTTTCTACTTCCTCTACAAATCAGACGGGCAGATACAGCATGTATAGCGCTTCTATTCAGTCCTTGTACATCCAAAAGCGTGGGCGCATTGGTTAGGACGTCGTCCTCTCACATCAGTGGCGCGAGTTCAAGTCTCCAAGCCTGTAGCGGAGCGCCATTAAATTTTGGACCATGCTTTTCAACAATTAAAAGCAAAAGCGGATAGATCACGATCATAAAACGCCGATGGAGTGTTTTCTTTTCCGCATAAGAGAGCGAACGCATTACGAATAGCTTTATTACTGCTTTTGGAAGTAGCTTTATTGGTATCAAGAAGAATCACCAAGAAGAACTCCATAGCTGCTCCTCAACATGCTTCAAGTTAGCACCATGGCTGCCCCATGTGCTAGAAGAAACACCACCTCTATTGAGGTCCAAGCTCTAGAAAGCTTGTGTTGATCCTAGGTGAAGGATAATTACAATGAGCCCAAAGTGCTTCTTTTATAGTATTTGATGATCATTGAAAAGCTCATAATAAAGCAATAAATCATAGCGATCATAGATAAAAAAAATCTCTTCGCGTATATCTCCGTCTGTCGTCTTCGCTGTTCGTTGCGTTCTTTTTGCGATGAGCTTTTAATAAAGCAAAAGCTAAAATTTAACTTATGTGCTGCGCCGTTGCTGGACACGGGGTTTGAACCCAGGTCGACTGGATGAAAGGGGGATGATCTAACCATGCTGCCACGCGGTATTTGTTGAAGAAGATATCTAAAGATATCTATACGACGTCGCGCGCTCTGGAGATGAAAGACTTTAAGAGCAAGCTTCCTATGAAGCTACTGTTGGACCAATGGGATAATGTCCTATATGACATTGTATTCCAACAATCCCCCCTGCAATGGCATATTGGTACAATCTGAACTGTATCTGCAAACTTTATAATCTGCAGATTACCACAAGCTTTAAATAGCTTGTCACAAGCTTCAAGCTTGTACTCCCGAACTTCAGAACTTTTCTTCAAAAAGTCTTCTTCAAAATTGAATTCGACTTTCCTTCAAAAAACTTGAACTTGCTGAATATGAACCATATTACTTGAGAAAATATGCAAACTAGATATCCAATAGTGTTATCATCAAGCAATCACTGCTTGACAACAAATATAGCATGAACTGTCTCTGCATCTGCTATCTCCTGTCTTCAAAAAACTGAAAACATACACTGGGATCCACATATTTGCATTTACCTTCCAAAAGGATTTCTCAACGTACTTCTGCTGTGTCATGTAAATACACTAAAAATCAAGAACTGAATCCTGGAACCTGTGACTGTCAACTCACAACGTAGTGTATTATGAACACTGCTGGTTCATTTTTTACTGTACTCAAGTCAATATGAGTCAAAAAATCTATGATGTCATCATGTCTTCATCCTTTAAATCCTTCATACCTCTTTCCTTCAGAATCTGGTATAAACATATATGTGCGCACTTCTGAAATATACCTTTCTGAAATATCAAGCTTCTCTTCAATAGAACTCTGGAACCTTCTCCTGAACAGGAACTTTCTCCAAACATTCTTCTTCTTCCTTCTTCTTTCAAAGCTGGAACATAAAGAGAACCTGACAAAGGAAATATAGGAATACCTGAAATAGGAATACCTATAGGTATGAATCTGCATTCTTTCACATATGGCTTGAAAATAAGTCTTTATGTTTAATCACCCCCTTGGATGACTTAACACTTGTATCCAAAATTCTTCAAATATATCAGACTTTATGAAATTTGGAACGTCTTCCTTCATAAATCTGATCTTCAGTGATCAATACCTGTATCTGAAACAAAATCTCTGGACCCTTTTTATTAGCACTGTACACATGCCAATAGCTTTCCATGTGATTCCTCAGCTTTCCAAATTATAGAATAAGGTTAGCTGATCCTAACATAACAAAACCTTGCTGAAAGCTTTATAGGATTCATAAGCTTCAGTAACATAACAAGTATCTTCTATCTCTTTGCAACACAAATCTGATAGAATCTGAATTTTTGACTGACTTCTTCCAATGTTAAGAATCTTCATAAACAAAGGATAGACAACTGACTCATAAATTTTCAAGATCATACAAGATCATTCAAGATCAATGATCTCTCCTGTGTAGAATCTGCTGTCATCAAACCTTCATGACTGAATGTTTGATTTACTTCCTGAATGTCTCCAAGTAACCATGCTTCTCAAAAAGTTGTAAAACTTTTCTTCAAACAAAGCCTTTCCAAGAATCTGTAATTCTTACTTGAAACATAAGTGGAAAAACTTCTCACCTTGAGAACTCCAAAAGCTGCAAGTTGATACTTCATAACTTTCATATTTTACCCGGGTGAAATGTGATAGTACCTGCTTGATTTTCTTTTGGCTAACTCCACTTTTCAATCAAGTGATAGGATCTGATAGAACACCTTTTTGAATACAAACATGTATCCAAAAGTCTAGACAATCATAAAAAATAGATTCTTCAACTGACTGTTACATCAACAAGTCTGAATTTTCTGAAGTTTCTGAAAATACTGAATATGAGGTAACCTTTTCCAAACATAAAACCTCAACCCAAGTCTTCAACATCTGCTACAAAAAACTCTTTTACCTCAAGAGTTAGATAAAGAAGAAATATACTTCTCTGCAACTTGTCATATACCAAGTAGCTCTGTATTGACACTCCAAGAATTCTTTGAGGGAACATATAAGCTGCCTGCTTAAAAGCTTCATAACTCATATACATATGAGTCAAAACATATATCTGCTGCTTTTCTTTCTCTCAATGCAATTCTTTGTCAAATCTACTAAATCATGAACAAGTGTAATGCAAAACAAGAAACTGCTTCTTCTTTAAACAAGATGTTCTCGTAGACTTGTCTTTGGATGTAGAGGATAAAATAGGAAAAGTATATGGAAAATATATGAGAAAAGGAAGTCTTACTTTTCTTTTGGAAATGATGGACTTTCTTCTTCTGCATCTTTCTTCCACCTGATGATGTCAACATCTTCAAACTTCTCTTCCATACCTTTTGTTATCTTCATCTTGAAGTAGCAAACACTTTTGACTTCTTCGAATGAACTTTTCTCTTCCTCTAATGTTAAGAGTAAGAAATAAAACAACCATGGTATACAAATGGAAGTGAATATAGAATCATGTTTTATCATCTCCTCATATCTCTAAATCAAAATTCTGCTTCAAATGTCTGAAATGACTAAATTCACCAATCGTTGTCTAAATGATGAATTGCCCTTCTAGAGTTACCTACTCTAGATACATTTGTACCTTGATATCCAACCAACTTACAATAGAAAATTGGCTGAAAAAAAAAACTCATCTCATCTCTGCACTTGTCTTCTTAGATGAACTTTCTTGCCATGAAAGAGATTTCTCAAAACTCTCTAGAAAAACCTCTAGATACCTGTTTTGATGTAGCCTTTAACTTTCAAATAATGAAAGTGTATAAAAGCATTCCTTGAAATTCTTCAAATCTCTTCATAACTGCTCTTCTAAGATATGACCTGCAAATGATAATCTGATAGTAGAAACTGATACCTGTGATTTGATGTTGATCTGCTTTCTTCATCTTCTCTAAACCATTGTTCTTCCTTGAATTTGAAGTAGTCTTCTCTTCATCAAGTCTAGGTCTTCAAACAATACTTTTGTAAAGTATTTGCATACTCTTCAAAAATATTCGGCTGCTAACAGATCATCAACTTCATCCTCCACACTGATGAATACACATGTAACTGAAGTGTCTAATTCTCAAATCTCTACTCATCTAGATTAAGTGTGTATGTCAAATGTCAAATGTTAGAAGATGCTTTCAAATCATATGTTGTAAATCTGGAATTCTAGGAACCTGAGATATGAATGAGCCTTAATGAATTGATGCCAAAGATCTAAAGTTCTGAAACCAAAACCTTAGTGCTCTGATACCAAATGTCTATTCTTTCTCTATCTTTATCTCATCATTTGTATGATTAAGTTGTGGTATGTTCATGTTTTGTCAATATGGAAGATTGCTAGAATTAATGTTGTA
Source organism: Ceratopteris richardii (assembly GCA_020310875.1). Lineage (NCBI taxonomy): Eukaryota > Viridiplantae > Streptophyta > Polypodiopsida > Polypodiales > Pteridaceae > Ceratopteris > Ceratopteris richardii. The sequence continues at coordinate 33,969,260 of CM035412.1, read as the reverse complement.
TATATACTGGACCTATGGAACCATGGACATATGACATGAGCTAAGGGCCTACCTCACTTCCAACAATACTGAATGTATTACTAGAGAATGTACAAAGATAAGTAGCCCATTAGGGCAATAGGTCTATATACAAGCCGGGGGGAAAAAACCTCCTAAAGAGGGAAAAAAGTGCACCGGCGGTCCTAGTGTGGTCACACACATCACTACCTAAATATATCAACAAATCCCCCCTGGGAGTGATGCAGTGAACAAGGAGCTGGCACTCATGTATAAGGAAGTGCCAAGCTATGTGGAAATCACTCCACAAAAGGAAGTAAGCCCAAAGCTTTGCGGAAAGCTTCAAACTTCTCCCTAGGCAGAGCCTTCATGAAAAGGTCTGCAATGTTCTCCTGCCTGGTCACATATGCCAAGCTGATCTCCCCAGTAGAGAACCTCTCCCTGACATAGTGATAATGCACCTCAATGTGCTTAGTGCAAGCATGGAACATAGGGTTCCTTGCAACTTCCAATGTGCTCTGACTGTTAGTGAAGATGGTGGTGGCAGAAGACTGGCCAACACCCAAATCAGCCATAAGGCATGTGAGCCACACACACTCAACAGTCGTTGTGAAAGCTTCCCTATACTCAGCCTCACAATTGGAAGTGGCCACAGTAGGCTGCTTCTTGCTCAACCAAGATATACATGAGCTACCAAGCATGAAGCAAAAACCATTGGTGGACACACGAGTGTCATAGCAACCAGCCCAATCCGAGTCAGAAAAAGCATGCAAATTTGGCAGTAGTGATCCCCCCTTGCGATAAAACAACCCAAGTAGCCGAGTACCACTCAAGTAGTGAAAGATGCGCTTAACCGCCTTCCAATGCGTGACTCCTGGGAAATGCATAAACCTGCTCATCTGTGAGACAGCAAACTGAATATCTGGCCGAGTAATGCATAAGTAAATCAAGCATCCAACAGTCTGTTGATAGAGAACAACATCAAATGCATCTCCAGCATCATGAAGACTCAATCGTAAACCTGTCTCCATAGGAGTGGCAATAGGCTTACAGTCTTCAAGGCCAAAACGCTGCAATAATGTGTCAATATATTTCGTTTGACACAAATCCATTCCACCATCAACTTGCATAAACTGAATGCCCAAATAGTGATGCAAATGCCCCAAATCAGACATCTCAAATGAGGCATGCGCCTTGAAATCAGCAATATGGTTCTCAATAGGACTAGTGAGCAGCATGTCGTCAACATAGACAACAATGATTAGAAGCACATCATTAGCACGCTTAACATATAAGATGCTTTCAGTTGGACTGTTCTCAAAACCATGTGCAACCAGATAGGCATATATCTTCTCATACCAAGCATGTGGTGCTTGCTTTAAACCATATAATGCCTTCTTTAACCTACACACCTAGTTTTCATGCCCTTTCTACACAAAGCCACGGGCTGAAAAACATACACTTCTTCATGCAAGTCACCATTCAGAAATGTTGTTTTAATGTCCAACTGATGTACATTCCAACCATGATGGGCTGCAAGTGCACAAATGCTCCGAACAGTAGTCATACGGCATGTAGGTGCAAAGGTCTCATCAAAATCAATGCCTCTTTCCTGCGCATAACCCTTTGCAACAAGCCTACCCTTATACCTATCAACTGTACCATCAGGTTTACGCTTGAGCTTGTATACCCACTTAGTGCTAATGGCCTTCTTGCCAGGAGGCAAGTCACATAAAGACCATGTACCATTCTTCATTATAGCATCATATTCAGATTGCATAGCAGCCATTCGATTTTCTGAATTCTGTGCTTCATCAAAAGAAGGAGGCTCATTCTCATCACAGAGACTAGACGCAGCCATAGCATAGCAATCTGATGCAAAGGAGGCACTATGAGAGCCTGAACGATTACGATATGACAAAGGTGCATCTAATTTGTTGTCACGCAACGTCTGCACCAACCATTTTGGCATAGCTTTTTCCTGCTCAATATCAGCTCTCTCATCAACAAGTGCATCATGTAAATCTGCATCAGAAATGGAATGATATGCATCATCATATGAAACCTGCAAAGGCTGAGAAGTTGCCTCATTAGGACTAGCACTAGACTGTCCACCTGTAAAAAGAGGCATCAAAGTGTCATACATGTCTTTGGAGCTAACAAATGTCTCCTTAGTACATGAAAACAATGGTTGAATAGCATCTTCCACAAAAACAACATCATGGCTAACCAGAATGCGTTTAGTCTGTGGATGATACAGACGATAGCCTTTACTTTCAGAACTGTACCCAACAAAAATACATTTTACTGCTTTACCATCCAATTTTCTGTGATGTTGTTCAGGCACTAATGCATATGCCAAACAACCAAAAACACGCAGATGAGCAACAGATGGCTTGCGATCATGCCAAGCCTCATATGGAGTGATAGACTGCATCGCTTTAGTGGGACACCTGTTAAGTACATATGCTGCACACATGACAGCCTCAAGCCAGAAACTATGTGGTAAAGCCTGACTCTTGACCATACACCTCACCATCTCCATGAGTGACCTGTTTTTTCATTCAGCAACTCCATTCTGTTGAGGTGTATATGGCACTGTACACTGGTGTTTAATCCCACGTTCAGCCAGAAATGCATTAAAATCAGAAGACATATATTCCCCCCCTCGATCAGAACGGAGGGTTCCCATTTTACATGCTGACAAATTTTCAGCCAAAACCAAAAACTATTTGAAGCACATGAACACTTCAGACTTTGCCTTCAATGGATATACCCATGCATGCCTGGAAAAATCCTCGATGAAAGTCACGAAGTAAAAATAATTCCCAAAAGAAGGTGTTTGCATAGGACCACAGACATCACTATGTACAAGCTGCAATTTCTGAGTAGCCTGAACTAAACCATCTTTTGGAAAGGACGAATGCTGCATTTTTCCCAAAATACAGCCTTCACAAACATGTTTTCCAGGTGCCTCAAGTTTGGGCAAGCAGGACACCATTTCAAATTTCTGCAGGCATAGCAAACTAGCAAAATTTAGATGACCAAAGCGTGCATGCCAAAGCTTTGCATCTGACATAGCCTGAGAATCATTTACTGCACATGCCAAATCATTTACTGATCTTTCATAGTCTATGAGCTTATACAGCCCACGACATAAAATGCCAGAAGCAATAATCACAATGCCATTTGATAGATCATGAACTGTACACCTATCATCAACAAATTTCACAACCAAGCCAATCTTGGCTAATGCAGAAACTGATAACAGGTTCTTTTTTATCCCTGGCACAAATAAAGCATTTGACAAAGTGAAAGAACTACCATCAGCAGTAGTCAAAATGATCTTACCAACTCCCATAACAGGATAAGAGGAGTTGTTGGTGCATGTAACAGTATTCCCTATAGGGGCAGGCTCGAGTGAAGAGAAGAAACTACGCTGCGAGGTAATTTGTTTGGTTGCCCCACTGTCAAAATACCAAACATCTGAGTTTACTGCAGACATGCACTGATCATGAGAAGATGGGTCAAAACTGCAAATAGTAGTAAACGCCCATTCTTCTTCCTGCACAAGATTAGCAGACTCCATTTTTGGTGTAGAGGCTTCTGCAACAACCATTCCAGCCTCTTTCTTCTTTGCCTCTTTTGCAGCCAGTTTTGGACAGTTCATAAATTCCTTTACAGTACTTACAAAACAATTTCTGCTTTTCTGATTTTTTTCTCATCTTTATCTTCCTTCTTCAAATATGCAGAATTAGCAGATTTCTGCTCACTAGTTGAAGAGCTCCATTTTCCTTTGCCCTTCTGACTAGCCAGGAAAGCTTGATCTGCAACTCACATAATGGACCTGTTTTGTCCGGACTGATCTTCCTGCAACAGAACAGAGACTAACTCCTCAAATGATAAGGCATTTGGATTGCCTTTCATCATCAACCGAAGAGTAGAAGCAAAACTCTGATATGAATCAGGAAGATCATTCAGAACGGTCTGCACAAGTGAGCTATCTGGTATAACCTCATCAGCAGAAATCAATTGTTCCTTCAAGTCTTTGATCTTCATTAGGAAACTGTCCATAGAATCATCTTCATTCATGTGCTCACTCTCCAACTGTTTTCGGACGTAAGCAACACGAGCCTCATTCCTAGCTTGGTACAATGTGGTAAATGTATCCCAAGCATCCTTAGCTGTTCTGCAAGAGCGAATGTGAGGAATAATGGCACCTTTGACAGACAAGGCTATCAATGCATGTGCCTGGGCATCTCTGCCAGCCCAACGAATCTGCTCTACAGTAGGTGCAGCAGAAACAGCAACACGAACAGGAATCTGTGGAATATCATCTTCGACACCATCTTCATCAGCTCCAACACCTGTATTTGCAGTACCTATAGTCAGAGGTGTAACAGGACGTCTTTCAACACCCTGCATAATGTTCCACAATCCTTTTGCAACCAATACATGTCGCATCATATAAGCCCATAATGGGTAGTTGGTACCATCCAACTTATCCTCAACAGCCAACATACGGAATACATCACTGCTTTCAGCCATGGCCGGTGACTAAAATACCTTGATGTAGAAAATTGACTGTATCTCAAAAAGTTGAACAGAACTGCCTAGAGGAATTCTGTTAGACCTGTAGCAGACTTCGAGACGCTTATACTAGCGAACAGAAACTGGTATATACCTTTGGCACAAAAAGATAAAATAGCTTGCATAAGCGCTGTGATAGTGCGTTCGGAGGCTGAAACGAGCTCATATCGCGATTTCGGCACCACAGGGCGAAGCTATTTTGATCTCTGAAACACTCTGAGCATGCTCACCAAATTTCGTGCGAATCTGAGACTGCAAACGGAGGAGTGTCGATGGCACCCTAGATGAAGCGACGACCTGCTCTGATACCAATTGTTGGAGATAGACGTCTGCAGAAGCACGCGAATAGCACAAGGAAGAAGAAGAAGCTTGGAGCACAAACACACAATACTGAATGTATTACTAGTGAATGTACAAAGATAAGTAGCCCATTAGGGCAATAGGCCTATATACAAGCCAGGGGAAAAAAACCTCCTAAAGAGGGAAAAAAGTGCCCCGGCGGTCCTAGTGTGTTCACACACATCACTACCTAAATATATCAACAAATTTAAAATCTATTGTGATTGTCTGACTCAACATTGACTCTTCAGAATAGTATGTGTAAATGTATGTGTGTGTATGATTGAGAATTGAACTATATTGTGATTGTTTGACTCAACAATGGATTTTTACTTCACAATAGTATGTGTAATTGCATATGGGTGTATGATTGAGAATTAAAGTCTATCGTAATTGTTTGACTCAACATTGATTCTTATTTCATAATAGTATGTGTAATTGTTTGTGTGTGTATACAATATGATTGACAATTAAATCTATTATAATTGTATATGTAACTGTATGTGTGCATATAATTGAGAGTTAAAATCTATTGATTGTTTTATGCAATATTGATTCTTATTTCACAATGTTATGTGTAATTGTATGCATGTGTATGATTGAGAAATAAAATCTATTATGATTTTTTGACTCTACATTGATTCTATATCTTATTTGATGTTGATTTATGTTGTCTTTTTGTAGATATAGTCTTCATAAAGCAATTTGCAAGCATAATGGGTAAGGGAAAAGAATGTTCATATGTGATTGTTCATCAAGAAGGTAAAATAGTGTCCACAATACAATGCAAATGTTGTGGACGTCGTTATGTAGGAAATGCAACTCGAATAAAAGAGCATTTTTTTAGTACAAGTAATAATGTGGCAGGATGCTCTAATCTAGATAGTGATATATGGGTACATTTTGCAAGTTATGCAAATAAATGTAAATCTCAAAGTATCACATCAAAAAGATTCAAAAGCATGAGTAGTTCACAACACTTTTGAAGTAGCCTAGGTGTAGAGCAAGAACGAGTAGATGCTTCAATGACAGTAGAGGATCCTCAGGATATTTCTACTCAAGTCTCTCAAACTATTTTTGAGAATAACCAAGATACATGTACTCCATTTTCTCCAACTACATCAAAAAAGAGTGGACTTGGTGAATGTAATAAAAATGGTTGATCTTGTTGGTGCATTTTACCCAAGCCTACATGCTTGATATATTTGATATCATCCTCATTTGTAAGTCACATGAGTAGTCATGTGAACACCTCTTGTAAAAGAGTTCATTTTTATCTCTTGTAATTGAAAAAAGAAAAAGGAAAAGGATGGCTCATGCATGATGTAAAAGCAATTTCGTGGCTCTAACTACCAAAACCCACGACTTTTTTAGCTGAGGAAATATCTCCTAACTTTGGGGATCACTTTTAGGTGGAGCCATTCGAATTCGAATTCAAAACTCCCTCCAAGAATAGCTATAAAAGGAGCAAGAAGGATGAGTCGATTAGCAAGCATTGTACGTGACCACTTCATGTCATTTTGTAGAGATTGAAGAGCTTACTCCATAGCTCTATCATTCTACTCCCATTGTGCAAAGATTCATTGCCAATATGGTTGTAATCATATGTGAATCTATACATTTATTATCATCTACTTCTCTGTTTTGTTCTCTGCTATACTCACTCAGAGCAGTACCTTCATAAGGTCATATCTCGAGTTTTACTGAACCTTTTTCAGTGATTTAACGTGCGTTGAATAGCTCTTACTGTCTAGTTTTGCATGTTCATTTTCAAAGTCATTAGATTTATAGTTTTGGAGATATCTGAATTTTACTGCTCACTGGTCTATCTCTGCAGAGCCCCGAGAATGGTGGGCATGTTCCAGAAATTGATAAATCTTGTTCTCAGTGCTCAGTCCATCATTTGAAGTGTTTTAACTTGGATTGGGAAGCTTGCTAAGTCTATTTGCTATGCCCAAAAGGAATATTTCTAATTTCTACCAGGTTGAGAGCACTGTTCATTTTTTCCAGCAGGTGTATGTCCAAAAATAGCAAGTTTTGGGAGCTAGTCATTTCGCAACTAGTCTGTCTTGACTTAAACTTTTGGGATACATGTTCCAAAGTACTTGGCTGATATTTTGATGGATTTAGGAATCTTAAAGGGTCTACTAATCAACTCTGAAGTCTCAGTTGGCTGGTGTGAAGCTGGTTGTAGCAGCACCTACTCATCTTTGGATTGCATCCACCATCTCTCTTCACAATGGTATCAGAGCATAGTCAAGCAACATGGGAGATGGATTTCCATCAACAATTGACAAATTGGATCGAAACAACTACCCGGCATGGTCTCTAAGGATGGAGGCTTACCTTCAAGGGAGGAATCTATATGGATTCATATCCGGAGATGAAGCAATGCCAACCATGAGGAACAAAGGGCAACCATCACATGAAGAAGTGGAAGGACTTTCGAATTGGTGTTCGAAGGATGCACTTGCAAGGTCCTATATTCTAAACTCAATCTCTGATTTTCTTTTACCTCATGTCAAGGGATGCAAGACATCAAGAGAGACCTGGAATGCACTTGCTTCTTTCTTCTCTTCCAACACTCGAGCAAGGAAGAACCAATTGTGGATGGAGTTCACAACAATGAAGAAAAGCCCGAAGCAAAATGTGACTGATTATGTCACAAAGATGAAGGATATTTCTGACCAACTTGGAAGCATTGGAGAGGTAATCGAAGAGGAACAAATCATTAGACAAATCATAAATGGAATCAAAGCACACGACAAGTGGGAGTCATTCACAACAGCCATGGATTTATACATGGATATGCATGTACCCGACCTCAACACACTCATGGGCCAACTCTTCACTCATGAAGCAAAGATTAGCAAAGGTGGTGAGTCCTCAAGAGGTAATCAAACTTCTGCCTTATATTCTGATAAAGCTAAGGTCAAGGACAAGTCAAAGAATAGGAAGAATGAAGATGAAGGAAGCTCTTTCCAAGCAAACTTTGCAGGTAGAGGAAGAGCTAGAGGAAGAGGCAGAGGTGGAAAGCAAGGTAGGGGGAGATTCGAATCATCTCAACCTTGCAACATATGTGGCTTATCTAACCATACTACTGAAGAATGTTTTAGGAACCCGAGGAACTCAAGAGGAAGAGGATTCAATAGAGGTGGCTATGGATCAAATAGAGGTAGATACAATGGAGGCTACAACAACAACAACTACTACAACAACAATTACAACAACAACAAAAACTATCAAAGTGGCCATAGAGGAAGAAGAGATTACAATAACTATGCGGAGGACCAAAGTCAAGAAGATTCAATATTGATTATGAATCTATCAGCGAAGAAGGGTAAGGATGATGATCACATATTTTACATTGATTCGGGATGCTCGAACCATGTAGCAGGAAATGTGGCTTTACTTTCTGATTTGGAAGATCCTCATAACAAGCATGAAGTGCAGACAGGAGATGACACAAAGCACTCAGTGGAGAAGATAGGTAATGTGAAGACATCAGATGGGAATATGAACCTCTTAAGCAAAGTCTTGTATGTCCCTACAATTACCAAAAATTTAATAAGTGTTGGCCAGATTGTTGAAAAAGGATTGCAGGTTAGATTCAACCGATTTGGAGCATATGTTGAAGACCCAAGGCAAGGCTTTCGAAGGATTGCCAAAGGAGAAAAGACAGACAGGCTTTTCACTTTTGAAGTGGAAGATACAAAGAACATAGCTTTGTTTAGCTATGGATCTCAAACTCTAACAGAGTTGGAGATATGGCACAAAAGGCTTGCTCACATTGGTGAGAGGACACTCAAACAGATTTGGAGGGACCAAAGTGTACTTGGTTTGCCTAATATCACAAGGCAACACATGATTTATAAGTGTGAAGCTTGTCAACTCGACAAGGCTCATAGACAACCTTTCAATAAGAAAGGATATATGTATCAAAATCCTTTGGATCTAGTGCACACGGATGTGTGGGGTCCAAGTAAGGAGCCATCTGTATCAGGCTCAAGATATTATGTGTCTTTCATAGATGATTGTAGCAGGTGGACCATTCTGTTTTTCATGAAGCACAAGGATGAAGTGTTTAATTGCTTTAAGAAGTATATTGCTCTTGTTGAAAACCAAACAGGTAGGACTTTGAAACGACTCAGATCAGATGGTGGAGGAGAATACTTCTCTTCTGAATTTGATGCCTTCTTGCATGAAAGAGGCATTAAAAGGGAAGTCACTACAAGGTATACACCCGAACTCAATGGTGTAGCAGAGAGGAGGAACAGAGCTATTGTCGAAGCTGCAAGGTCCATGCTCAACAAAAAGGGATTGCCGAACTACCTATGGGCAGAGGCTGTGTCAACAGCCACATATCTCATAAATAGACTTCCATCTAAGTCACTAGATGGAACCACTCCATATGAAGTGTGGAATGGAAGAAGACCTAGTCTAGAGCATTGCAAAATCTTTGGATGCTTAGCCTATGCTCACATTCCTTCTCAAGTAAGAGGGAAATTGGATCCCAAGGCAGAGAAGTGTGTATTTATTGGTTATGAACAAAACCAAAAAGGATATAGATTGTACAATCCAATCAATAAAGGATTTTCTGTGAGTAGAGATGTAATTTTTTATGAAAACAAATCATGGTTTGATGATGACAGGAAAGTGAAGCTTTCATATGACTTGGATGAAGATTTTCCATCACTTCAACCAAAGGAGCCAAAGCAGATTGAAGAAAGTGATTCGGAGATTGACCTAGAAGACTTGGAAAGACTAAAGCTATGGAAGAACAAAGGTAAAGCAAAGATGCAGGATGCTACATATGGACCCGAGAGCTCACATCAACCACTTAGAAGGTCTTCGAGGGAGAAGAAGAAACCAGAGAGGTTTGGTTATGATACTTCTTTGGTGACGAAGCACTCAATCTACATTGCAAAGGATTCAACCAATGAAGAACCTACCACATTCGAAGAAGCACAAAGCAAGAAAGCTTGGAGAGATGCAATGGATGAAGAAATGGAAGCCTTGAAGGAGAATGACACTTGGGAGCTTGTACCTAACAAGCCATCTATGAAGATAATCGGATCTCGATGGATATACAAAATCAAGAGGAATCCAGATGGAAGTATAAATAGACACAAAGCAAGGTTAGTTGCTAAAGGGTTTGCTCAAACCCATGGTATTGATTATGAGGAGACGTTCTCTCCTGTTGCAAAAATGCCTACAATTAGGGTTCTCATTAGTCTTGCTGCATCTAGAAATTGGAATCTTTATCAACTTGATGTAAAGAATGCTTTCTTGAATGGATGGATTTCTGAGGAAGTGTATATGGCACAACCTCCTGGATATGAGGATGCACATCATCCTAACTATGTATGCAAACTAAAGAAAGCTTTGTATGGATTGAAGCAAGCTCCAAGAGCTTGGAATTTCAGATTGGTGACTTATTTGCAGGACCAAGGATTCAAAGCTAGCAAGGCGGATACCTCTTTGTTCATAAAGAGGAATGGATCTGAAGTGATCTATTTATGTGTGTATGTTGATGATATTATAATCACAGGCAATGATCTTGAAGGAATCAAATAGGTAAAGAGTCAAATGAAGGAGGAGTTCAAAATAAGTGACCTCGGACCACTCACTTATTTTCTTGGATTGGAGTTGATCTACACAGATTCAGGTATATACATCACACAAAGGAAGTATGTCCATGACATGCTCGTCAAGTTCAAGATGGAAAATACCAAGTGTGCAGGTACACCTATGGAGCAAAATCATAAGCTTAGTGCTTATGCAGGAGAGCCAATTGAAGACATCACAAGCTATCAAAGCTTGGTTGGAAGTTTGAACTATGCAACACTCACAAGGGTGGATATATGCTATAGTGTTAGCATATTGAGTCAGTTTATGCATAAGCCGAGAAGACCACATATGGAAGCGGCCAAGCGAGTCCTCAAGTACCTAAAGGGGACCATGAATGAAGGTTTGTTTATTCATTTACTTCAGATATTGAGCTAAAGGTCTACTCAGATGCAGATTGGGCTAGATCTAGAGATGATAGAAGAAGCACATCCGGGTATATATCATTTGTAGGTTCAAAAATCATTTCTTGGTCATCGAAGAAGCAACCAACCGTGGCATTATCTTCTACCAAAGCTGAATATAGAGGTTTGGCTAATGCAACTCAAGAAATCATGTGGTTAAAGTCTTTGTACACAGATCTTGGACTTCATTCTTCAACACCTCATATTTTTGGTGACAACACAAGCTCACTACATCTAGCAGCTAATCCGGTATACCATGCTAGAACCAAGCATATTGAAGTCCACTACCATTACGTAAGGGAGAAGCTAATGAGCAAGGATATTCAACTATCCTATGTCTCTACAGATATGCAATGTGCCGACATGTTGACTAAAGCTCTTGATGGTACAAAATTAAGTAGATTCAAGTTGATGATTGGCTTGCAGGAAATCAAGGACAATTGAAGACTTATTTGAAGTTCAAGCATGTTAGGCTTGAGGGGGAGCTGTTGGTGCATTTTACCCAAGCCTACATGCTTGATATATTTGATATCATCCTCATTTAGAAGTCACATGAGTAGTCATGTGAACACCTCTTGTAAAAGAGTTCATTTTTATCTCTTGTAATTGAAAAAAGAAAAAGGAAAAGGATGGCTTACCTCATGCATTATGTAAAAGCAATTTCGTGGCTCTAACTACCAAAACCCACGACTTTTTTGAGCTGAGGGAATATCTCCTAACTTTGGGGATCACTTTTAGGTGGAGCCATTCGAATTCGAATTCAAAACTCTCTCCAAGAATAGCTATAAAAGGAGCAAGAAGGAAGAGGCGATTAGCAAGCCTTGTACGTGACCACTTCATGTCATTTTGTAGAGATTGAAGAGCTTACTCCATAGCTCTATCATTCTACTCCCATTGTACAAAGATTCATTGCCAATGTGGTTGTAATCATATGTGAATCTATACATTTATTATCATCCACTTCTCTGTTTTGTTCTCTGCTATACTCACTCAGATCAGTACCTTCAGAAGGTCATATCGCGAGTTTTACTGAACCTTTTTCAGTGATTTAACGTGCGTTGGATAGCTCTTACTGTCTAGTTTTTGCATGTCAAGTTTCAAAGTCATTGGATTTATAGTTTTGGAGATATCTGCATTTTACTACTCACTGGTCTATCTCTGCAGAGCCCCGAGAATGGTGGGCATGTTCCAGAAATTGATAAATCTTGTTCTCAGTGCTCAGCCCATCATTTGAAGTGTTTTAACTTGGATTGGGAAGCTTGCTAAGTCTATTTTCTATGCCCAAAAGGAATATTTCTAATTTCTACCAAGTTGAGAGCACTGTTCATTTTTTCCAGCAGGTGTATGTCCAAAAATAGCAAGTTTTGGGAGCTAGTCATTTCGCAACTAGTCTGTCTTGACTTAAACTTTTGGGATACATGTTCCAAAGTACTTGGCTGATATTTTGGTGGATTTAGGAATCTTAAAGGGTCCACTAATCAACTCTGAAGTCTCAGTTGGCTGGTGTGAAGCTGGTTGTAGCAGCACCTACTCATCTTTGGATTGCATCCACCATCTCTCTTCACAGATCTAATACTGTGTCACCATTCTTTCTCCGTACTAAATCACAAAATAATATAGCTATAGCTTTTGAAAAGCAAGATTGTCTCGAGCTTCAACTTAAATGGACTCAAGCATTCTTAGCATGTGGGATCCCTTTCAATGTTATTCCTAATCCTATTTTCAAAGATGCTTTGATGTCAATTGCAAGCAAAGGATTCACCATGCTAAATTATAATAAAATGCGAATAGAGTATGTAGATAAAGTGAAAAAAAGTATTGAAGCTATTTTAAAGCGAACAATACTTGATTATGTACCCATGTATGGATGTACAATAGCATTGGATTGATGGACTAGTTGTCAAAAGAAACCATTGATTAATGTCATGGTTATATGTCCAAAAGGAACCATGTTTTTAGAAGTTGTTGATACTTCTCTTAAAGAGAAAAGCTCAGCTTTTCTTGTAAAGCTATATGAACATGCTATATTGCACATGGGTGGTCCAAAGAATGTGACTACAATAGTGATGGATGATGCCTCTAATTTTCGAAGTGCTAGAAGTACAATTCAAAACAAGTATGAAGGCATTACTTGGGTTCCATGTGCAGCTCATACGTTAAATTTATTATTGAAAGATATAGGTAGATTATCTTTCATTAAACAAAGCCTATCAGATGCAAATCATGTGGTCAAATATATCAGAGAGCATCTATTTTCATATTCACTCTTTTGATAAAAATCTCCCAATAAAGCACTTCAGATTTTTTGTGCCACACGATTTTCAACTCCCTATATTGTGCTCAGTGGATTATTTGAAGTTAAGCGAGCTCTTATAGAAATGATGATCAAATATGGGAGCCATGGCTAGAGAAGTATCCTTCTTATCGAGTTGCGGCATCAAACTGTATGTCTCTAATACAATCACAAAAGTTTTGGCGCAATCTTGAAAAAATCATTGGTATCACTAAACCTTTTGTGGAACTTTTATGAATGGTTGATACTGATAAGTTTGTGATTGGAAAAGTTTATTGAATTATGTCAAAAGCTATTCAAAAGGTAAAAGACTTTAGTCAATTTTCATTACGAGAAAAAAACACAGATTGTATCATTAGCAAAGAAAATATGGGTGCAAATGCATACTCATTTGCATGGAACAACATTCATTTTGGATCCAACATTTCAACTCAATGTTCAAGCATCAAACAAAGCAGTCATGGCAAACTTCAAAACCACATGCGAGTTATTACTTCCAGGTACAGATGGTTGAGATGCATTCCACCAAAGAGTAGCTTATGTAAATGAAGAAGGATCTTTTGGAGATCTATGGCACAGTGAAGCCATTCAAAAGCATCCACCTCCTATTCAGTGGAAAGAGTACGGAGGTGAAGCAGTGGTGTTGCAACATATAGCTATGAGAGTGCTTTTAATAGTAGCTTTCAGTGATAGTTTTGAATGTAATTGGAGTGCCTATGATTTTGTTCATTCAAAATGAAGAAATTGCTTAAGTGTATCACATGCTAATGATTTGGTATATGTGTTTTGTAATATGCATTTGTTACATGCTCCAACCAAGATAGCTCTATAGCAGAACAAAAAACTTTTGGATCCCGGTAATCCCATGCAAACACATCAGAGAATTCATGTAGCAACTGCAACAAGTTCTCCTGGAAGATCTCTGATAGTCCCGCCTTAATTTTTACTAGTCGTGGGTTGGTTTCATCACCTAAGTGGCAGGTAACCAACTGATCTTCCGGTACATAGAACTGCCGGGGCATATCCAAATCATCACCTGACTTGAGTGATTGTTGGAGCATCGTGTCATCCAAGGTCTCTGCTATACTTGATCCGTGCACACCGGTCAGTGGTACCACCGTACATGCTTCCAGACTCCAGTTATCGGCCACCATTTGTAAGTCCACAGTTCCGAATGCCAGCAGATCCTTGTTGGCTTTGAGAAAAGCTTCCTCTTCATCATCTGAAAGACCATCCAACATGTGTATAGGTTCGGCTACATAAGTTCATGCATGCAAGTCGCAAGGCTTCATATCGTCCAGTGGAACAACATATTTATGGTGGTTATTCTTAAAAATCAATTCCTGCACTGACCAATCTAGAACTACCTTCGCTTGCTTTAGCCATGGGCGTCCAAAGAGCAAGTTATAGTCAAGGCTAGATTTGGGTAATTCCAAAACAACAAACATCATTTTAAATATAGCCCCTTGAAGAGTAATAGGAATATCACATAGTAATCCCACTGGATGGACTCGGGATTGATCAGCCATTCGCACAAAAAATTGGACAGGTTCAATTTGTGTCCATCCCATCCATTGACAAAGTGCTTCCGTCGCAATGTTTACACCAGAACCTCCATCAATTAGAACTTGTGTTATTTTATGATTCTTGTACCAGACCGTAATTAAGGGCACTGTATGATCCACCGTCCGATCAAGTTCAGACTGAATTGTGGCTGTCAAAGCAGCACATGGAGGTCCTGGGCTGACCTATTGCTGGAACTATTGACGTACACCAGGGACTAAAGCCAATAGTTGTCCCAATGGTAGTGTAATTGATGCTTTGGATAAGACATCCCACACCCGATCAAGTTTTGCTATTTCCGATATAGTGTCCGGTGGGGATTCCGGTGCTCTTTGGATTAGGTTTCTGCCTTTCGGTACTGTCTACGGTATGCTTTGCTACGTTACTGGAACTGCGTCAGGGAAAATAGTTTGTTCCTGAGCTGCCCACTTACTTGCTTTAGTAAACACCTTCTATTGTTCACGAATTCCAGGTTCAAAAATCTCCGCAGCTGGCTGTAGTTGCTTTCCTGAACGTGTTTGCACTACTCCTATTTGAGTGTCCACTGCTGATATGTACACCATATTTGCCATCGGGTGTTGTTGTTCCTTTTTCTTTTTATCTTACTTGGCCGTGTCTTTACAGTACCTATGGATATGTCCTATCTCTCCACAAAAATGACATTTAGGTGGTGGAAGAGATGCACCTTCACCTGTTGTACTCGCATTCCACCGAGTTTGCCCAAAGTTAGTTGATCGTTCTCCTCGATAATTCTTGTATCCTTGGTATGGGGTATTCCTCATCTGTGGTGGTACATAATGACTAGCTGGTTGCCCTTGTTCTTCAATGATGGCATTAACAGCGGCTCTGCTCTGTACCTTTGAATTATACGGACAAGTCTCCGTAGTGTGGTCTACTGTATGGAAAATGGCACAATACATTTGATTCAGGGCGCATGCTGAGCTGCTATGCCCTGGATTTTTGCATTTAGTTCAGTAAATCTATTTAAGAGGATCCTCGTTGGATTGCTTGGACGCCTTGAGCCACTCTAGATCTTCAGTGAATCCACCCACTTTATTTTCTAATTGTAATGCCATAGCAATTACGGGATCCAAAGTCATTCCACCCACACACCTTATGATCATGATCTGTTTCAATCGGGGATTTAATCCATTTATGAACCACTGCGTAATAACGTCATCTAGTAAATTGGCATGCGCTGGTGGTAACTGTCGTAAATGAGTCCGAAATAGCATGGCATAATCTTGTACATTCTGGTGCGGCTTCTATCTATTATTCTGTAGATAATAAAAAATTTTTGCTAGGTTTTTCTTTAACCAAAATCGTTACAGAAAGGCATCCTTCACATCATCATACTGTCGGAAATGGTTCAAATCGTATTCCGTTAACCAGCGAGTAGCTTCATTAACCAAAGTTGACTGGAACACGATGGCTTTATAAGCAGGGTCTGTTGGGTAATTCAAAACTGCATAATTAATTTCAAATGTCCGCACATGTGCGTCGGGATCATCTCTTGGGAAATCTCCAAATTTTGTGTACGTGACTCAGGCGGGCACCGAACACGGTGGAACAATCTATTGCTGTTGTTGTTGTTGTTGTTGTTGTTGTTGTTGTTGTTGTTGTTGTTGTTGTTGTTGCGTTGTTGTTGTTGTTGCTGCTGTTGTTGTTGTTGTTGCTTATGTTGTTGTTGTTGATGGGAACTACTCATGTTGCCTGAACTTTGGGGACGGACTTCTTGATGTCCCTGGACCATATGGTCACTTTTCCAACCTTCCGGTCCAAAAATGTCTCTGAACCGATTACTTAACTCGAGGTCTAGCAGCCCTTTATCAACCTTCGTATCGAAATTGGCAGTATCACGGAAAAGCACCGAATTGTCACCGATCAATATCGAACTATCATCGAAAATCACTGAATTGTCTCTAGACAATGCTGAATTGTCACCAGACAACACCGAAATACCACCAAGAACTAAGATACTGTCTTCAGAATGTACTGGACTATCACCGGAACACACCAGATTATCACCACATTCTACTGAATTGCTTCTACAAAGCAACAAACTGCCACCGAAATTGCCACTTGCTTGTTGAATTGAACCTTCTACGATTGAACTTGATTGTTCTTCACATCTACCACCAGAGGGTGTTCCTAACAAATTCGGAACTACCCAGGGGTGTGGATCACTTCGATATTTGGGATAAGATTCACCGGAACGTGTTACCGGCATATATCAAAGGATTCTTCTTCGAGCCTTAACCTTCTTCTTCAACTAGCTACTCCATTTCCCAAAGACAACACCAGTGTTAAACTTCTATTGTTTAATTTATTATCAATCCTGAGTTCTTGGGATGGTTAGGGGTCTGGAAAACAGAGGCCATGTTTATATTTTCCCAGATCTGTAGATTCCACGTATACTGTTTCACAGACTTAACACGATTAACCCGTAACTACTATCTGTCTACGTATTACAACATCCTTCAACATAAGGTAATTAATTGCGCCGTGCAATGTTCTTCACCATCAGACATATATCCACGCAGTTCATCGCATCACCCAAACATTAGTTAACTTAATACTTCATTAAGCTTAATTACTTATTTGAACTTAATCAGTAGAATGTCCAAGTACCCAGACTACACGGAGTTTCGGCAACACGCTACGATCCACTTCAGGCTCTTCGCCCAGACGAACAGTCTGGCGACACACACCCTTTGCTTCACGCGCGACTCTTCTTTCATTAGATCGTAAAAAGATTACAATTGTTTGCGCTATGCCCTTTTGGTATGCGTGTGAATTTTCAGGGTTATATTACAGAAATTATGAGTTCCTTTCCGGAGGCTCACAGGGTAAGTCAAAAAGCTTTAAGGGTGTTGTTTCTTTTGCCCTTCCTGTAACCTGAAAGAGAACATCACAAACAAAATAATTCGGACATAGATTTTTTACTTCTTTCATTGATAATGGTTCTCCTTCTAATCCCTCTAGCTCTAAATCTTGGTGGAATAAAAGGATCAAATTTCTCCATATCTGCTACAAGGCTAGGTCAATGTGTCTACAACATTTGAGAATGGCTTCTTTATAATTGATAGGATGCAAGCCCTTGATTTTCATGTAAGGAGCCATCATCTGCCAAAAATACTTGGCATGCCAATAATTAAAAAAGAGATGGGATAAACCCTGCATAGTGCCACAAAACATACATCTTCCTGCATCAGATTTAATGATCATTCTTCTGTGTTCAGTCCATACCCAAGTATGAATGATCAATCATTAGAAATTTGAGTGCTTCATACACTTAGGAAAAGCCCATATACAATCAAATATGTACTTCCATTGGTTACTAGTCCAAACTCAAACAAATAGAGTCAATGTTTCCTTTATCTTTCTTGAATTCCTTCAACATATCTTTAGCGATAAGGTGTATTGAGACAGGTTCCATCTTCTAGTTGAGAAACATTTGACCAAGCTTTTCTTTATATTGAATCACAACCTAGTGACAACCAGAGGAGAGATTAGGCACAGATTTACAATGAGTATCAAATATTACCTCTGTAAGACAATAGTTACACAATATAACATAGGAGCAATAACAGAGAAGATAATAGATATAGGAGAATCTCAACAACTTTCTACTAACAGCAAGTACAAAGATGATGGCATTTTCCACCCGTGCACTCTCAAGGTAGAGCTTAAATGGTGATCTAGACAACTCTAGATAGGGAGATACAAGGTAGAGGTATGCTGACTCAATTCGATGTCTTAGGTAGTGCAGAAGTCATGTATATATAGGATCATGGGTAGCCTTCTATGGACGGTTATACATGGGCGGTAGAGTGTGGACAACCACCACCCGCATAATTGCCATACACGGCTTAGGCTAGTTGAATCAACCTAACAAATATAAATGATTTTTGACTCTGATAGGGAATATTCCATGGAATATTCCCTTTACTATCGTGTCGAGGGCGCTGCCCCCGGACCCCCACCAATGAGGGGGCGTGTTGGCCCCCTTGGACCCCCAGCCGGGGCTGCTCACCACTACCCCAGACCCCACAATTGGGGACCCTGGTAACTCCCTTTCCTTACAATACCTTACATGGTCCAATATGACCTTCATCCAACATGCAAGTCAAGGATTTCCATCAATAGGGTAATGCATGCTTGGCTTCTCCTCATAATGGCGGCCTAACAAATTGTGCATACAATCATGAGGGGTAGACATTGATCATATACTAACACCCCCTCTCAATGTTTACCGAATGATAAATCAAGTAGGTCTTTGTCTTATCCATCTGTTGAAGATGTCTATTGAGCTGCTCTCTTCCATGTGCTTTAGTGAATATGTCAGCACAATTTGCCTCTGTTGGGCAATATTCTAGCTCCACAATTTCATCTTCAATTAGCTCATGAACATAATGGTACTGTACTTCTATATGCTTGATGCGAGCATGATATAATGGGTTCTTTGCAATGGCCATACAACTTTGATTATCACACTTGATTACAGTCGCCATATTTGATGGAAAGCCTAGATATGCAAGAATTCTCTTTAACCAGACTGCCTCACAAGAAGCAAAACAAGCTGCTGTGTACTCTGCTTCAGTGGAGGAGAGTGCAAGAGTTGGTTGCTTCCTACTTACCCAAGAAAATATTCCTGAACCAAGTGAGAAACAATATCTAGAAACTGACTTTCTAGAATCACAATCTCCAGCCCAATCTGAGTCACACTATCCTTGAAGTTGTGGTATAAAAAATAGCAAAATCCAAGGTTCCTACAATGTACCTTAGAATTCGTATTCTAGCATTCCAGTGACTCTCCTTAGGTTTGTTGGAAAACTTTCTTAACACTCCAACAACATAGCAAATGTCTAGTCTAGTGTTGCATAGAAAAATAAGACTTCCAACGAGCTTCCTATACTTCTTACCATCTACATCAGGCATGTTAGCATCCATAGATAGCTTATGATTTACCTCTATAGGTGTGATAGTTGATTTGCAGTCCATCATTCCAAATGCCTTGAGAATTTCTTTGGAATATTTTTGTTGTGAGATGAAAATGCCATCCTTCCTTTGTCATACCCCAATTCCCATACAAAAATGGAGTAGACCTAAGTCTGTCATTTCAAACTCAGTTCCCAAGCTGATCCGAGTTTGATTGATGAGTTCTTGATGATCTCTTGTAATGATCAAATCATCTACATATACAATGACAACAACTATCTTGCTATCCCTTTTCGTTACATACAAGTTAGCATCAGAAATACTTCTTTCAAAACCCATATTTTTGAATAAATTATCTATCCATTGGTACCAAGCCCGTCGAGCTTGCTAAAGTCCATACAAAGCTTTCCTCAACATGCAAACTTTATTTTCTGAATTGGGCACCTCAAAACTTGGTGATTGAGATACATATACCTCCTCCTTGAGGTGACCATTCAAAAATGCAGATTTGACATCCATTTGAATAGGCCAGGCCTTTTGTGCAGCTACTGCAAGTACTGTCAAAATAGTTGTCATGCATGATGTTGGTACAAAAGCTTCTTGAACATCAAATCCTTCAATCTGTGAAAAACCCTGTGCAACTAATCTTGCCTTATACTTTTCTAATGCTCCATCTGCTTTATACTTAGCTTTCCAAATCCATTTAGTACCTATTAGCTTCTTCTTTGGTGGCAAGTCGACTAGATCCCATGTATCATTTTTTAGTATACTATCGTACTCAGACTGCATTGCCGCTCTCCAACCTGGATCATCAAGCGCTTCTTCAATGGTGGTAGGGTCCTTTATGGAGCCCATGATATCTGCCATTAGAGCCATGTTAACAATGTGTTCTGAGGCTCTTCTTTGCTCCTCTATTCTCTTTGATCTTCATAATCCATCTGAGGATGATTCTAGTACATCCACATGTGGATTGTGATCATCAAAGAGCTGTTGTGTCCACTTCGGTAGTGGCTTACGATGTGCAGCTACAACTGATTGGCTTTTACTGAGAAATTTCTCCATCAGATGTTTCCTCCTCCTCAACTTTAACCTGTCTTTTGATAGGCACAAGGTGAGATATTTCTCCGTTTGATGAGATAGTAGATTTACCTTTATCTTCTACTAAGTATGGTCATTCATCAAACACCACATCTCGGCTGAAAAAAATCTTCCTTGTCTCAGGATCCCAGAACCTGTATGCTTTAGACTCTTCACTATATCCTAGAAAGACACACTTTTTGCTTTTTGAATCCAACTTTGATCTTGTTGAATCAACAATATGTGCATAATAGAAACAACCAAAAATTTTGAAATGAAAAACAGAAGGCTTCTTACCTGAATATGCTTCTTGAGGAGTCATCCCCTTCAGTGCTTTCATGTAGCTTCGATTAAGGATGTAGACTACTGTATTGACTGCTTCACCAATGCCATTTTGTTGAGGTGTATGAGCTGTGGTAAGTTGCCTTTTCACACCATGCTCCTTACAGTAATTATTGAATTCTGTTGAGAAGAAATCACCTCCTCTATCTGTTCTGAATTTCTTCAGTTTCCTTCCTGATTCACTTTCCACATACTTATGCCACGTTTTAAATTTTTCAAAAGCATCAGCCTTCTCTCAAATGAAATAAACCCACATCTTTCTACTATAATCGTCGACTAACGGCAAAATGTAGAAAGATCCTCCTAAAGTAGGTGTAGACATTTTACCACAGAGATCAGCATGTACCAACTCTAGAGGAGCTTGAGGTTGATTGCTGGTCTCTCTTGGGAATGCCTTTTGTTGTTGCTTGCCCATCATACAAGCTTCACAAGGTTCCTGCAACTCTCAAAATGCAGACAAATGAGCAACCATCCCTATTCTTTGCATCTCCTTCAAAACTGCATTTCGAGATGCCCAAATCATTGATGCCATTACCTACTTACATCTTTATCTTCTGTAGTAGTTAAGGCACTTAAATCATATAAGTTATCACGTCTTATGCCTTTACCTAGTACATTACCTGATGAATCCATGATTTTTGCACCACTCTTATTGAAGTGAACTTCAAGTCCACGATCTGTGATTGTAGAAACTGACAACAAATTTCTTTTAAGTGTAGATACATAGAGAACATCGAATAACTTTTTCTCAACACCTGGAGAAGTGATAAAAGAGATGGTTCCAATTCCTTCTGTTGGACACTTGGATTCATTTCCCACCACTACATTGATGGATTTCCACAGAGGCACTAGGGAACTATACCAATCCTTTTTACTGATCATATGGTGAGAAGCTCCACTATCTAAAATCTATGGTTCATCAACACGAACTTGAGGAGATGAGCATACCTCTTCAATTGCTACCCATAGTTCCAACTCTGTGTTGTTTGCAGACTCTTTGTTCTTCCATAATGATTTTATAGTCCCATTCCGTGCATCAGCTTGCTTCTTTCTGCAATCCTTGATGGCATGGCCTTTCTTTTCACAATAGAAGCAACTTCTTGTGAACTTTTTCTTCTTTGACTTCTTCTTTGATCCATCAGAAGAGCCTTTACCTTTTGCATTTGCTGAGAATGCAGCATCACTTGTACTTTGTCGATTCTTCAACTGCATATCCTCTTCTAAAAGCATAGCACAAAACTCTTCAAATGTAAGGGGAGTTGGTCTTACCTGAGTGTTAAGGGTTGTTACTAATCTATCATACTTTGCTAGAAGAACACATACACATCTTTGAGCGAGCTCTTCTGGTGTTATAACAACACCAACTGCAGCCAATTGATCTTGAAGATGTTTTATCCATTTCATAAAATTATCAGCCTTTTCAGAATCAAAATGCTTTTCATTTGCCAACTGATTTTCTAAATTCTATATCCTAGTGTGGTTCTTGGTCTCATATTGACGAGCCAATATGCCCCAAGCCTCATGTGCTTTTGTAGTATGTTGAACTAAAGTAAGCAAAGAATCACTTACACTAGTGACAAATGCACATAATGCATCATCATTGCACCTCTTCCAAGCTCATAGAAGATTTGGATCTGGCTGAATCATCAATCTTGAATTTGCTGGATCTTCAACTGGCATAGGCTTTGGATCCAATCCCATTGGTTCCATGACATTGTCAAGTAATTCATAGGAGTCCGAAATTGCAAAAATTTTGAACTTCCATAGTGTATAGTGGGTTCCATCCAGCTTCCCTTCGGTGAATGCAGGTGGGCGAATTCGAATAGGTGCAACATTAACATTAGCTAAAGCACCAAGACAAGTGTTCAACGATGAAGCCATCATGTAATCACTCGAATAATGTACTGATATTCTAGTTTGCTGCCCCGAACCCCACAATTGGGGACCCTGCTAACTCCCTTTCCTTACAATACCTTACATGGTCCAATATGACCTTCGTCCAACATGCAAGTTGGGATTCCCATCAATAGGGTAATGCACGCTTGGCTTCTTGTTGTATAACTATGGGTCAAAGTGGCCAAAGACATGGGTTTTGAGGGTCCAAAACCACTTGTAGAACCCTTGGATTCTATTGGGAAACCCTTGGGAAAGTATCTCCAAGAGTGTGGTTTGAACCCTTGAGTTATTTGGATTTATTTGCTCCCAATTGAAGGGCTTTGACCCTTAGGATTGATATTTCCTAAGAGTATGATATTTAACCCTTAGGGAGGCCTCTCAAGCCTTGAGACTTGTACGTACAAGCTTGGGAGAAGTCCTTTTAAGAATCAATGTGAAGGCCATGTGATTTCCAAGGTTAGAAGGCCTTGGATTAGAATCCATGTGGAGAGGACACTTGGCAAGCTCTCCTCACATTTCCTCCCTTGGTCTTGAGGTATATATATGGGTGGAGTTGGATGGGTGGAAACGTGCTCTCTCTTAAGAGTGTGGTCTTGGTAGTTAGATTTGTGAGTAGAAGTTGTATTTCACAACATTGGTATCAGAGCGGAGAGGACACTTGGCAAGCTCTCCTCACATTTCCTCCCTTGGTCTTGAGGTATATATATGGGTGGAGTTGGATGGGTGGAAACGTGATCTCTCTTAAGAGTGTGGTCTTGGTAGTTAGATTTGTGAGTAGAAGTTGTATTTCACAACATTGGTATCAGAGCCCGGGGTTGAATTTTCTGCGCACAACTTTGCCTCGCTGTCAGGAGGATGGTTATCGTGATTCGTGTATAGTTATGGCGTTGGGAGCACGAGTGAGTCCGCTCTTAGAGAGGTTTAAAAGTCAATTCTGCATTCACCCACCTCCCTGAGAGAGGCCAAGGCGCGTGCAGATTTCCACGAGGGTAGGTCAACAGCACTTTTCAAGTCTACGTACGTTGCGTACAATGGTACAATACAGAAGCTGGAGTGGAGCTCCGAGCTCACGTATGTCGCGTACAACAGGAGAGGCATGACAACAGAGCAGGTCGACTCTCGAGCAGAGCTCCCCACCGTGATGTAATAAATTCTTTTTGTCACTTCGACTTATATAGACAGTCTACTTTTGTCTCGCGTCGAATATGGGATTATATGCCCACGTGCACCAACACGGAGAACGTCCATCCATTGGAATCTTCATGAAGACAAAAACAAGACGTGAGAGAGCCCTCTATTCGAAGCTAGACACGGGAGTAGCGCCGTCTCTGGTTCTGAATACGAGGCCTTCCTCTTCAGCTGTCCTCCGAATGGTTGAGGGGCCACTATTGAGGCCAATAAAGAAAAAGAGAAGAGCAGACGGTCTTGACTCTTCATCAGAGAAATTGGGGGAAGTAATTTTTATTGCTTATTACTATGTATATTTTATAATTATTACTATTATTGATAAAGGAAGTTTGATCATTATGATCCAGTTTAGTTCAAAACTAAGAGAGCTCTTTCTTGATTTTTATGGGTGGTGGTGCATGGCCGTTCTTAGTTAGTGGGGTAAGAGAGGCACTATGGTGGTCTAGACCATGGAAGTTTAAGGCAATAACAGGTCTGTGATGCCCTTAGATGTTCTAGGCCGCACACGCGCTACACTGATGAATTCAATGAGTTTACCACCTTGGCTGATAAGCCTAGGTAATCTTTTGAAATTTCATCGTGATGGGGATAGATCATTGCAATTATTGATCTTCAACAAGGAATTCCTAGTAAGCGTGAGTCATCAGCTCGCATTCACTATGTCCCTGCCCTTTGTACACACCACCCGTCGCTCCTACTGATTGAATGGTCCGGGGAAGTTTTCAAATCGCAACGAAGTTAGCAGTTCGTCGTCAATGACATTGTGAGAAGTTCATTAAGGCTTATCATTTGGAGTAAGGAAATTGTCCAATTTTATTTTTTCTTTTCTTGTGAACCTATATATTAGCATCACATACAATGAACATGCATTATGTTTAATTCATGGATATGGCAAGTATAAAAGCATTTTATATACAAATGCATTTGACATTTCTAGAATGTTTGTGAGGATAAATGTAAGCATTAATGGGATTCCATATATGAATCCAATTATGCATTTAACAGATCTTTGATATTGTGAAGTTAAGTGAACTTTTGGGTAAGTATAAATATATGCCCGAGAAAGGACAAGGGAAGTTCAAAGGAAAGGACGTAGCTTTGATGGAGGTAAGTGTTACTTTCCAATTTTCCTTTCATATTTGTTCGCCATGCAAGAGTAATGCATGAAAGAATGCATTTTAAATGAAGTAGGTGAGATCCACACACACTTAAAATGACGCATGAATTAACTTTTTGCATGCTACATTTAAGGCATAGAAAAATAGTAAAGGCTTTTTCATTTACCAGATACAGATGCCTACTTATGTCAATAGATGATAGCTAGTATGAGAATACTATCTCTATTATCAAATGACATAAATAACTTTGATTGCATCTAATCAAGGAAATAGTTCAATGAAAACTCAATGTCTTTTCAAAGAACAAATCAAGACTCTGTAAGAATGTAACTTACAAAGATTTCGATTATATTTGATAAGACTAAAACAAATGGAGTTAAATCCTTGAGTAAAAGCTAAAGTTGTCTACACTAAGGTGGGATTGTAAATCGGATGGTATGGGACATCTAGGTTTAGAATGTCACTTAAGTGGGTTCAATGGTATGGGACACTGAACCTAAGGATAATAGAAGCTTAAGCTCAAGGATATTGGAGAGTTTTTTGAGTGAAGGATTTAGCATAAATGAACCTCCCATTTGGATAGGAAATTAAAAGATCATCAATTTCCTACAGTTTTTGAGGAAGAAAACTCTTTAAGGGGGGAAGAAAGGTATCATCAATATGATACTTCTAAGCAAAAGATATTCCTTAACTCTTTCATGAAAGTTAAGGAGTAAATTGGATGTCCAAGTACCTAAGTGTGTTTGAGTTAAATCTCAAACAAAGTAAGAACCAGATATGCTAGAAGGGAATTCATTAAAGAATTCCAATTTGGCAAGTAAACAAAGGTAAGCTAGCCAAAGACTTGAAGCATATTCAGAGTAGGGCATTTTTGAATGGATCAAGATGGATCCAAAGTTTGGATCGATAAGCATGGCAACTTGCTTAAGTCAAAAGGGACATATAATTGTTGATCCCTAAGAAGAGAATAGTTAATGGTTTGAAAAACATCAACATGATGTTGAAGACTTAAGCAGCAATATCAACTCATGAAGGTATGAGTTGAAGATCCCAAGAAAATCCCATGGGTAAATATCATTAAAAAAGGGATCTAAAGGGGAAAAGACTTAATCTTATCTCATGTTAAATTAGCTAGAAGATTTTTGAGAAAGCCAAGTGACCTAATTTGGTCAAATTTATCCAACCCTTTGCGGTTGGATAACCCAAGAGGCATACATTGGTAAAAAAAAGATCAAACCCTTTTATAGTTTGATACCAAGTAAGGTTCAAAGGTCAACCTAAATAGACCTTTGAATTAATTAACATTAGAAACCTTAGTCTTTGCTCTCATGAAAATGATGGCAAGAAGTTCCAAGATGGAATTCATGATCATGGTTAATGATCAGAGAGCATTGAAGAGATAAGGGCAAAGAAGGTGGAAACACTAGGATGTGGTTCTACGGATTGGAGAAAGAACTCACTAGTATGGGATAGTGAGAACTAACTCCCATTGAGATTTTTCTCTGATGGCCAGAGAGAAAATAGGCTCAAGATCCGATAGGAAACATCACGATAAGCCTTAAAGATAAGACCATTCAGATTAAGGTCTTAGGTTCATTATGAGGTGTAGAAATGTACCTCCTTGAACCAATTTAATACACTTAGTTGTATAAACAAAAGGGTAAATAGAATGAACATGACATTTACCGTAGAAAAGGCTATCCATTATCCTCTTAAGCAGATGCATTTTTCTTAATAAAATGCATAGCCAAATTTTATGTGGAACAATAAATTTGGATAAGTAAGAGGGTAAAGAATTTTGGGAGCTAAACTCCAAAAATAATTCAAGCCTATTCAAGAATAATAGCCTTGAATGAAAGAATGATCTGTAAAAGATCTTCTTTTGAATCTTTGGTGAGAACAAGTGATTCAAGAATGTTCCTAGCAAGGTATGAGATATGATGCCTAGAAACAGGTATCTTTCTTGCAAGGCCTTGGAACTAAAGCTGCATCCAATAGAAAATCTAGAGGGTGTCTTGATGAAGTATTGTTCCTCAATTTTAAGGATTTGAAGGAATTGGTTTATGAAGATTTGTTTCTCTTTGCAAAGCTTTGATGACCTTTGAGGTTAGTATACATAACTATCTGAACCATAGTTGGTTTAAGATAGTTAGTACTGATTCTCATTGGAAGAACACGCTAAGCTAAGACGAACAAATGGGGTAGAGACCTAGGAGAATGGTCTACCAAATAATTCCAATTCCTAAAGTCATCTTTGGATCTAAGTCTTGAATGTTAAAACTTCCAAAGGGATTAAAACTCTATTTTGAGAATTAATCCAGGGAAAATCATACATGATCAAGATAGGATCCACTTGTAGATATGAACTTGTAGATTGGGTATATTATCATACTTGAGCTTTATGTTTCAAGAAAACCTGGATGATTGAAAAAAGTCCACCAAAGTTGCAAAGGAATGAGAAGATAGTATTTCTCCTCATTTTATTAAGCACGTTTTGGCAGGGCCTATCAAATACAAGTAAAGTATATTTGTATTTGAAAAGGACAAAGTTAAGTTTAGAACACATGAAGATTCCTCTCCTTTCTATTAAAAGTGTAAGATGAATCTAGCTTCTGGCCCTTTCAAGATAGAGATAGGATCTCTATCATAAACTCCTAAAATTATAAATTTCTAGGAAAGTACAAAGTGTACTGAAATTTATTATTTTATGGAGCTCTAGGTTTGTGAAAGTGCCAAGAGAAAAAGACCACCAATGAAGTCCACCCATTTCCCTAGTCCATAGGTATAGGGCATGCATGTACATTCAGATGGACTAAGAGAAAGTGATTTGGGCAGGGATTTTGATTCTTTTCCTTTCAGAATAAGGTAGGGATTAGCCTTTATGTGATTACTGCAAATGAATCTAAAGAGAGAGATGACCATGCTCATAGTATAGATCATGGGGCACGGGGGAATACTCCACATAATATACCTACTCACATTTTCGAGGACGAAAATGTTAAAGGGGGGAAGAATGTTGTATGGATTTATTTGCTCCCAATTGAAGGGCTTTGACCCTTAGGATTGATATTTCCTAAGAGTATGATATTTAACCTTAGGGAGGCCTCTCAAGCCTTGAGACTTGTACGTACAAGCTTGGGAGAAGTCCTTTTAAGAATCCATGTGAAGGCCATGTGATTTCCAAGGTTAGAAGGCCTTGGATTAGAATCCATGTGGAGAGGACACTTGGCAAGCTCTCCTCAGATTTCCTCCCTTGGTCTTGAGGTATATATATGGGTGGAGTTGGATGGGTGGAAACGTGCTCTCTCTTAAGAGTGTGGTCTTGGTATTTAGATTTGTGAGTAGAAGTTGTATTTCACAACACTTCTCCTCATAATGGGGGCCTAACAAAATGTGCATACAATCATGAGGGGTAGACATTGATCATATACTAACAACCTCATCATTCTGCATAAAGCCTTGTAACATTTATGCTCCCTGATTACTTGATTCTATTTATTCCATTAAGCTAACCAATCATTCCATGGTGATTGCTCCATATAAGAACCATCACAACAAGTGAAATCATCTTTGGGGGTGTAGTTTCTCTTGACTTTCCAGGATTACCAAAACTATACAATAGAGAGATACCAATAGGAAGCTTGAGGGGAGACCACAATGTCCCCTAAATGGTTGTTAGTCCAAGCTTTATAACCTTTTAAATGGAACAAATGGATTTTACTTTTGAGCAAGATAGACCAAATGTCAACCGAATTAATACTTTTGAGAATCCATTCTGCAGAAAGATTTTTAACCTTTTTTATTGGGAAGACAACACCTATACAACCTTCCCTCTTAGGAAAACAACATATCTTCCAAGAAACTTTGGTGATTTTAGAAACTTGACTATTCCCTCCCAATATTAGCTAACACTCAAGGATAAGATTGTTGGAAGGTTTAAAAAAAAATTTTTGTGGTTAATTTTGGAACCACAAGCAACATAAAAAGTATTACGATAATCAAGGAAGGAGGAAGTCGAAACCGGGTCAGCATTAGTGCACATATTAGTATCATCTACAAGCAAATGAAGCCCTATCTTAGATGGGAAATTAGGAATATCAATGCCTTTAATAAGACCTCTTTACATGCAATCCCTAACAAGCCAACACAAGGCATCATTAGTAATGTCAAATAAAAGGGGGCTTAGGGGACATCCTTGTCTTATAGATCAACGTAGCTGAAAAGCTTCAGATAAATGACTATTAATGAAAACCCTAGAATAAGCATTACCAAAGTCAAGGCTAACAAATCTAATGAAATTTCTCCCAAAACCAATTTCATGAAGAGATTGTAGAATAAGTCCCATCAATCCTATCATAAGCTTTATCAAAGTCCATTTTGAAAAAGAAGTAGTCTTGTTTTTTTTCATTAGCACACTCAAGGCCTTCCCATATAGAGATAATGGCATCTAAAATGAATGAATCCCTTTATAAAACCTTTTTGCTCAGGGAGGATGATTTGATTCATAAGGGGACTAATTCTTCTAGCAAGAGTAGAAGAAAGGATCTTATAAATAGAAGTGAGAGAGGTGATAGGCCTCCAATTGTTAATGTTTGCTTTGTTCCCTTTTTTGTGAATAAGTCTAATCACTCGAGTGTTCATGTGGATAGGGAGAGAACCTTTCCTAGTAGCCTCTTCCCATACCAAGAAAATAAAAGGAGCCATAAAATCTTTAACCACAATAATGAGTTCATTAGGAATCCCATCAATACCAGGAGACTTACACGATTTCAGTTTATCGATGATTTCTTTAATCTCACCGATAGTGATGGGCACGTCCAAAATGGAAGCCAAGCAATGAGGGAGCATTTTCATCCTCTTTATGGAGATATAATATCTTGCCCTCTAGGAAACCTCCCCTAACTTGGGTAGAGAAAACATCCATAAAGAAGCTTTTGGCCTTTCGTACACTCTCCTCAATGTTGATAAGAGTCCTATCATCCCTTTTAGCCAATAAGGATATGTAATTCTTGACCTTTTTTTCATCAGAGAGTACATGATCTTTTTAGGTTTATCAATCTTATCACTCCGAAATTCCTTGAATGATTCAAAGACTCCTTAGCTTGCAAATACATCTCATATCTCAACTGACTCTGAAGGTCAATAGACTTTTGGGTTTGTCTATTCCCATCCAAACTAGAAAGCTCTATAATGATCCGTTCCCTTCTCTTGTTTCAAATAATCTTAGCAAGCTACTTATTGTAAGAAAAGATCCTTTGTATCTCTTTAATCGAATTCTCCCAACTTTTGGAAGGGGATTGGTTGAAAGAAAATTGAGTAACAATGGCCTCCTTAATCTTCTCAACAAAGCAGGGACTTATCAGCTGGTTGGCATCAAGATGCGGCCAACCTGCTTTGTACAAGGGGGAGCCTTTTTTGAGGCGGAAGATGATGGGCTTGTGATAAGAGAAAAGATAGCATGATGAGCTTGCCAACAACATTTTTTTTTGTTGAGAGTACAATGAATTGGAAACACACTCAGACACCCTACCTTGTAAGGTAGAGGTACCCATCAACAACATTTTGAGATGACTCACCTTCAGCGAAGTTCTTCCTATTGCCTACGTAAAAGAGATTGCTGTGGTGTTGCCCACGTAAAAGAGAATGTTGTAAAGCTTGTGGTATTACTAGTCTCGGCCTTAAAGAGATTCTGCTGGGCTATTGCAACAAGATGGATATTCTTCTTTGGCACCTCTAGAGGTCTCAAATCATATGGCACATATATGGGTTGGCAGAAATCAAAAGATTTTTCAAAGTGGCAAAAAAGACTTCCTCATAAGATGCAAAAAAGAGCTCAAATCGACTGCTGACTTATGTATCAAATCCATCAGCAATGCCCTTGATAAGCCCCTGAATTTTGGTTGTATCTTATGCACCACTAGGTTCAACCAGTGGAGATCAGCCATTATGCCTTTGTACTCTGCCCAAAAATCTATTATGTACTATTCCATATGACTCTGTAATCTCTCTTGTGGTCCCCTCTGAGGGTGTAATGATATTTGAGATGAGGGCCTGCCCCTTGCACAATTGTATCATTTTCCATTAATTTAATACTTACCTTCTTCAAAAAAAAAAAGAAATTGTTGTGGTGTGCCAGCTTGAAATGCACGTTCATGGAAATGTGTTCGTCCTTTCTTTATCTTTCTTCTTTCTCTAGGGCAGACTGTAGGAGTCGCGACTCGTGACTTGCGAATCGCGATTCGCCACGTTGAGCTTGAAGAATGAACAAGGTCCGGCTCGGCGAACTATGGCCATAGTCTGAAGAGTCACGACTCACGCCTCCAAGGGTGTTCATTTGCTGCTCAAGCGCGGTTCTTCAAAACGCTATGTCAGGATCGCGAAACTGTGGGTGACGTACTCTTCACAGTGCACACTCGATTGCAGCAATGCAGCGGCCAGCCTCGCTCCTTAATGGCCCAAGCCTCTTGGAGTCCATCGATATTCGCGTGATTCCATCTAAATAGAGAGAGAGAGAGCAAGAGAGTACAACATTGACGCCAAGGCCCAAGCGTATGTAGTAGAACAGCGCGCGCCGCGTGACCGCGTCTACGCACGCCTTGAGAAAGTGGGCACGTGCGTGTGCATTGCGAGCCGTCAGTGCAGTCTGCAACCAGCAGTGGAGCACATCTCGCTCTGGAGATGCCTTCCAGCCTCCAGGCTTCCATGTTCCATGCTCGAGCTGTCTTGCAATAGCGCGCGCACACACACAAACTCATACACAGTGCACACAGTGCACTGACTTGCACACCCCACATGTACAAAGAATCATCGACCCGACTGCCCACATGGTCTCTCTCTCTCTCTCTCTCTCTCTCTCTCTCTCTCTCTAACCGCCCTTCACCTCGGCAGCTCGGCTATATCTATAAGTGACCTGCTTTAACTCTTTCAAACCTTAAGCCTACTTCCTAGTATCCGTCATGGCAAGTTCCTCTTCTGTATTCCTGTTCTTATGTTTGGGAGTACTCATATTGGTTGTAGTACCAATGCAGGTATGCAATCAAGCACCAGTTTCATTGCGTCTGTATGTATGCTCCGTCTCAAATCCTAAAGATTGTTGACCGTATGTTTTGGGTTTGCTACTTGGACTTCCAGATTCAGAGGGCCCGAGCTGATGACATTGAAGTAAGAGCAAGTTTTTTTTTTCCTTTCTCTCCAAGCACTGCATATAGTGTTTTCACAGATGATTGCAGATGAAATGGGAGCTAATGTTTGTTATACCCGCAGATATTTCGAGCAGAATCCATATCCTTCCCTCCTGCACCTTCACCAAGCGCCCCATTGAGTAAGTGTTCTCATACATGCTCCTTTGTGTATCCTAGTTCTGATGATCTGAAGCTCATAGTTACCTCGTTACTAACAAGCATGCTTCTGACAATCATGCAGATTGTACAGATGCTTGTGCACATAGATGCAGCAAATCTGGGCGTCCGAACAGATGCAAAAGAGCTTGCGGGACATGCTGCATTCGATGCAGTTGTGTGCCCCCTGGGACCGCTGGAAACCACAATGTGTGCGGAGATTGCTATGCCCGCCAGAAGGAACCCAATGGAGATCAAAAGTGTCCATAAGCAGAAGGTGTTTCTCTGCGCTGAGACCTGCAAGACTTCGTATGAGATTGCTCGCTATCATTCCTGACTACCGTAGCTCGCATCTATCGATTCTACACGGAGTCTGCTTCTCCTGAGCTTTATACTCCGGAGCGTTGGAGAGTCTGTTCTCCAGCGAAATGAAGTACACTTTCCTGTAATCATCCGTCCATGCTTCCGCAATTTCGCGATCTCTTAATGTCCCTTTTCTGCACATGATTCGTAATGTGTGAGCTTGTATGCCGCTTGCTTCTGAAACGTAACTTGAGCACGTAGTAGATGCACTCTTTCACAGGCTATGCTGCATTTTAGCTTTTGGTTCTCTGCTATGTATGTGCTTCTCTAGGAAATGAAGATTTGCAGAAAAGAGTATGTGGCACCTTGCATTTGTAAGTCGTGCAGGAAGGTAAAGTAGAAATCTCTAACAAGTTATACAATGTGCTCAAGGTAGGCGAAAAAAGTGTCCAACACCATCGGAAAAAACAATTTCATCTCAATACTATCAGGTCGAAGAGTGGGCAATGGAGAAAGAACAGCATATTTGTGACTCACTTCAAGGACATCCTCTGAGTACTATAAGATTTGAAATTAATACAAGTAAAATAATGGTTCTCATTTCCAGAATGAAGTATTTCTCCAAGGTATTCTTAGAATGAAGAATGGTAGCATCATCTCCATCCCATCTGTTTGCAGACACTCATGCAGTGTTGAGTGCAGAAGAGTGAAGCTTGATACTGTTTCAAAATTTTCAATTGAGTCATTGTCTGCATCTTTAAATGGAAATGTTAGAGTAAAGAAACTTTCACCAGAAAGAGGATATGGCGAATATATAAATTTTAGGGTCCAGCTAAGATCTACCAGATGTACTATGTCCATCAGTCACCTTTTGTGGGATTTGGGTACTTGCACATGTATAGCGCTGTGTGAAGAGGGAATAGCGATGGATATTATCTAAAAATCGAGGTGCTTGGAAAGGAATAAGAATCAAAGAGCTCAGGAGACAATTCGTTGTGAATGAGAGATCAATCGAATTACTTTGAAGGAAATACGAATCAAAGAAATCACGAAATAACTCGTTGTTAATGAGAGATTACTCGGACGGAAGGTTTCTAGGAGTATTTTTGCGCTTGTGAATGTGCCATGAGTTGTCTTGCGTGCAACTCAGCAATTCAGACTGCGCGGCAGCCTTCAAATTTTTGAGTGATGAAGCAATGACTATCTTCAATGTCTGCAAGGGCGGCATCTATGGCTTCATGTTTAGCGGAGGGACTCATCTTTTGTGAAGCCACATCGCCGAACTATTCGCAGTTTCTTCTTCCGACCTCCCCCCCTCCGCCCACAAGCGCTTATAGCTGCCGGCTCAAATTTTCAATGAGATCTTCTTTGATTTGTTGCATGGCCTGTGTGAATAGAGAGGCAGAGGACCTCTGAAGGTTACCATTGTTCCAGGTGGAAAATTACATTTTCTGAAGCCACCCTCGATCAATACTGCTTTCGCCAATCGCATATGGAACATTTTCATTTTGAAGATGGTGAAAGTGCTCTCTTTTTGGAGCCTTTACTTGGTCTGTTAGTATACAAAAGCTTAGGTTTTAAGTTCAACAATGCATGCATTTATATATTCAAGTTGCCGTCTTGTGAAATAGAATTTTAATTTTCCTATTTCTATTTGCTTGAAGAGTGTTGGAAAATCAGGTGATTAGGTAAGCATGCAAGCGAAACATAGTTAGACGGCTGTATTGGTGTGCTATTATACAAAAGCTTAGGTTCTAAGTTCAACAATATATGAACTTATATATTCAAGTTGCCTTATTGTGAAATAGAATTTTAATTTTCCTTTTTCTATTTGCTTGAAGAGTCTTGGAAAGTCAGGTAATCAGCTAAGCATATGGTCTTGACTGAGAGGTATATGAAGCAAAGGTGATCTCACGCATAGATGATGTGCTAGTCTATAGCTATCCCATCAATACCAGTTTTCATCCTTGTCAACCGTAGAATCAAATTTCTTGCTTCCATGCAAGCTCGTCTTTTGCTTTCATTGTCCTTTTTGTAGAGGACTGGAAAGATTTGCACGAACGTGGATGATGTTTGCACTAGCTTTCAACATGAAGGCATCCTTTGCTTCGAGTTGGATCCTTGTAATCTCAAGCACCTGAGGTATTGGTTAGAGTGTTAAGAAAGTAGTAAGAACAAGAAAAGAAGAGAAGTCCAAACAAGGGAAGGTTAAGTTCATCTAATACTTGAACGAGATGACTTTTGAATGCATTTCAAAGCAGGAGAATCAATAATGCATTTTGGATAGCTTTACCTTGTTTGAAGGCGTCATCTTTGATATATAACTTTTGCATCATTTATTCAGAACAAAATGGTCCCTTCAGTATTAGCTAAGGAGTATAATCCTTATCTTGTTCCGAGCTGTAATCTTGGACGAGAGAAGGGCATATGGATTTTGCATTATTTATATGGTCCCTTCAGTATTAGCTACATCAATGGATGTGTTCGTTGTAGAGACTTCAAAAGTAGGGATTAAGATGAATCCTTAGTGTAAGGTGATTCACTTAGCTAATCTATGTTTTTGGTGATGAAGGACTTCCTCTCAATAGGGGAGGGCAAAGTCTTGAGATCTATTACTTGTATGGGCCTATGCATTTTTGTATTTTTGGGGATTTTGGATGCACACCAAAAACACAAGGGAAAAGTAGGTTGCAAGCACAACACATAGTGTTTTACTTTGTAGAATGTACAAACATAAGTAGTCTTCATGATTATCTAGTTTTATTCTAAGATTCATCTTACCTCCTTTGAAAGTTTGTATAGACATCATAAGGGTTTATTTTCTTTTAAATAAATGATATAGAAGGCATATGCTCATTTCTCTAGACTAAGGTGACACCTTGATGTAAGACAAAGCTATATACAATGTATTCTTGTTCTCTTGCTTTGAAGTACAATCGAAGCCATCTCATTTAATCATTAGAGAAATATGATCTTGTTTGATCTTCTAAAGCTTGCATATTTTTTTAGATGATATTATTAATATTCCCTAGCTCTCTTTCGAAAGACAAATTGAAGAAGAATCCATAAGCATTGCAACTCAAACTTTCTACTTAATCTTTATCTTAAATGTGGGAGTTGAATTCATGATCTATCTGGGAGGAGTATGATGAGCTAACCACCTAAACCTAAAGCTATGGTTGAGGATTAGTTCGTAATCCTTCCCCTTAGCATGTGTTTCAATCATCTCTTGCATGTCATTTCTTGAGTCTAACAATCTCTTCCCCTTCTAGATATCATTATCCCCAATGAATAGCCCCTAATCTCATGTTGAATTGATGTCCTCATCCTTGCACATTCTCTTGAATCTTCCTGTTCTCAACCTTGGTTTCTTGAACCCTTGCTCTCAACCTTGGTGTCTTGAACCTTCTTGTTCACAACCTTGGTACCTTGAGCTCTTGTTCTCAACTTTAGTATCTTGAACCTAGTTCTCACCCATGGCAGGTATCTTGGACCCTCAAAATAGTGTTTCTTGGAAAGTTCGTTTTGAGAGCTTTCCAAGGGTACCTTTTATATCTAAATTTTTGACCTACGGATTGAGAGACACATGCTAATCTTTATTGGGCTAATTTGTCAAAATAATGCTTGCTTCTTGTTTTGTACCATTTTAGATACAATGTGCCCAAGCACCTTTTCTAGAGGCCATTTGTTGCCCATCAGCCTTGGGGGTTTATCCACCTTGGCCAAGCCTAGTTCCTAGGGTCTCATACCAATTATGGGAATTGAACTCATGAACTTTTGGCCTAGAGTAGGATGGGCTAACCACTTGCCCCAAAAGCCATGGTTGAGGGTTACTTGATAATCCTCTCTTAGGGTGTGGTTCAACCATATCGTGCTTATCAATTATTGAGTATAACACTAGAAAGTAACTACTAGAGGAGGATTAGCTCATTAGGGTTATGGGTGTATGTGCATTGGATTAAGCATTAGTAAAGGAAAAAGATCACTTCTCTTTAAGTGTTATTGATCAATGGAGTTATGATCTTTTCACTCTTATCCTCTCCCCCTTTAGATCAAGCCAAGGGGATATAAGCAAGTTAGCTATCCCTAACAAGCTTGGAACTACATACCATACTAGGATTAATTAAGCGTGGAGATGGTTTATGGAGAGAGATAGTTATTTCATTTGGTTTTCCATACTTGCATTAGATTGATTTTTGTGCAAGACATCTCTAAATCCATAAATCTTTACTTAAAAGATATTTTTGTAGGGGAAAGGAACTTTGGGGTCATGGTAGGTAAAATCGAATATAATAATTTCAAATTTCTCTTTGAATCTTGTATTC
Source organism: Ceratopteris richardii (assembly GCA_020310875.1). NCBI lineage: Eukaryota > Viridiplantae > Streptophyta > Polypodiopsida > Polypodiales > Pteridaceae > Ceratopteris > Ceratopteris richardii. Next base: position 33,931,919 of record CM035412.1, on the reverse strand, counting down.
TCTGTAAGAGATGCATCTTCCTTTGGGATGTTTAAATGATATCAATCCAAGGATCTTTTCTAGAAAAATTTGAAAATCAAGCGCCAACCTTAAGATGGACAAACACTTGCCAAAGTCTGATTGTGGAACAAAAAAAAACTTCAAAGTCAACAAGCTTCAAATTTATAATATTCTCCACCAAAGTTACATCAATAGATTCCAATCAATGTTCTAGTTAGAAACTTGAAAAGCAAACATGTAAGGGTCATCATTCGACTTTCATTTTTAGAATAATTGAACTCATGTGAAGAAACCCATGACCCTCCCTTAGAGTACCAATGCATATTGAATACTCTTAGCATTGTAGAAGCACCCATTATTGAACCTAGCTAGCTTACTTTTGTACTTTGAGTAGTCATGGTCCATTATTGAACCAAGCTAGCTTAATTTATGAGCTCTATTAACAATTTTACCTTACTTAAATGTCAATTTGAAGTACTTCTACATTCATTTTCTTCCTCGTTTATGCATATGTTAAACGTGTGAAGGATTGGACATAGATCATTTCAACTAGTACGGATATAATCAATTTGTTTCTCTTGCTCCATCTACCTTTCTAAGTAGAGACACCTCTGAATTGAGGCCATGCATGTCAACATATCTTTTTAGGCTTGATCAAGAGCCCAAAAGCTCAATGAAATCTTTGCTTCAAGCCTAAGAAGCTTGCATATCTCTTAAACACACTTTGTGTGTGATCACCTTAGTGACAATGTCCTTAAGTTATAAAGCTATCCCCCATCATGGTAAAAGAGAAACTCAAAGGCTTCGAGAGCACTGATTCAAAGTATACGAAGAAATTGGAATTTTTGGAGGCTTTCGAAGTCCAAATGAACCATCGTATAAACTTGAATCCTCAAAAGAGGTATCAATTTGGAGCTAGCTACACAAACTCGGAATAAATCTCTCCTATGTAAACTATCACAATGTTTTACACTACAAAATTCAAACAAAAGATCAGGTAGGCACATGTTCATCACCATGGTTGACTTCAATGCTCATGGAGTTTTGAATTAAACAAAAGTATCAAAGGTAGGCACATGTTCATCACCATGGTTGACTTCAATGCTCATGGAGTTTTGAATTAAACAAAAGTATCAAAAGTCTAATTCAGGATAATGATCTAGTAGTATATACTCTCAATGGCTTGAAACATGGGAAAAAATGATAACCTTTTACAAACTCAATGTATTGAAGGGATTCTTTCCTTTATATCAAGCAACTTTTGACTCTAATGGTCATCTGAAAGATGAATGGAGGAGGAAGTCTAGCTAAGGCCAAGGATGCTCAATCATTAGATGGAGGCAACATAAGAGTAAGTTGATGCAAATATTATGGAATATCAATTTGAGAAATATTGTGCGGAACAAATCTTATCAAAAGGATGGGAAAGATTTATTAGGAGCACTTGATCTCACCCTATCCACCTACATATGGGCAAATCAAGGAAAAAGCAGATCTGCTTCAACTTGTTGGCAGATTCTTGTGTAGAAAAGGACTTGAGTGTTTGTAGGAGAAGAGAGAAATATAAGAAGAAAGATACAAACACTCGAAGCTTCTTTAAATTAATTATAAGGAGAAAAGTACAATAATGATGTACAACACAATCGAAATACTCTCTGTGCGAAATCCCAAAGAGTGCACAATCAACAAAGTACAAAATACCCAAGGTTCTTGCTGCCATCGACCTTCTCTACACCAGACCTCCACCTTCTCCAAGCTTGCACTTGTGCACACCTTGCACTCAAGCTTCTAATAGGGGGAGGGATGGTCACCTTCTCTCTACGCACGCAGAGCTTCAATGGAACCTTGGGACCTTTGGTTGTATGGCTTAGCACTTCTCTGCACACTTCTAAGTCACTCTTCTTGCACACCTTGCCTTCACTTCTCTGCATCGCACACTCATTGTATGTCTCTTGCTCTTCCCTTAGTGTAGACTATGCCCACCTTGCTTAGTCTAACCAAGAATAATGCCTTTCCTTGATTTGAGTGTCGGGTCATGTACGCTCCTAACTGCTAGAGTATCTTGGTGCTCACTTTGATGTCCCAAGATTGTCTCCAAAAGTGGGAAGCCAACGAATCCTTGTTTTGTCTTGTAGTGACTTTAAAATAAAACAAAAATTTTAATTGGGGGGCCATACTTTCACGTCTGTGTATGCTTCCGCTTCACATACCTTCACTTTTTGCCTTTTAATTCCTCAAGTGTGCATCTAAGAGAGGGTTCACCTGAACCTTCCAAACACTTTGAACCTTAGAGAAATTACAGAAAGACACTCTGCAACCTGCAAACAACTTTTTGCAAAATATAACCTTTGTGAAAAATTACTTGTGCACTACCTATGCACCTTGACACTCGAACTTTGAATGCTTTGACTTTGCCCATGTTGACTTTGACTTTGACTATAATTGACTTTGACCAATATGACTTTTATGGGCTCAACAATTGCCCACCACCTAATGGGCTCTCCGTCTAGGAGAGCTATAACCAAAACTCGGAGCAGAGATGACACCATGAGTCCTATGCGGCAAAATCTTCAAACGGATACTTGAGCAGCTACCAAGTATACCAGGAGCAGAAGAGAACAAACACTAGAGAAGAACCAAAGGTGGAAATTTTGCACGGAAAAGCAAAGGATGGTGAATGGAGGGTAGGAAGGAGAGGGAAGGAAGGGTTGAGGGGGTTGAGATTGATAGGGGACAGAGGGATAAGGATGGGGCTTTTTAGAAGGCCAAAGGGAGGGTAGAGAGTAGGGTTGTGGGCTCTGGAGAGGTTCAGAATGAGCAAATAGTAAATTTTTAGAGGGTGCATATGGGAAAATGTGAAACATATGGTAAAATAAGATGAGAATAAACCATCCAGACCATGTGCATAATGAAAAACACGTGATAAATGTGCTCAAAACTTGTGGGTTTTGACCAAAAGTCAAGGAAAAGGTGGAAATTTGGAAAAACTAAGTCAAAAAATGAGTGTAGAGGTATCGAAAGACATGAAAATGGCTCCAAGTTTGAAAAAAATGGCCATCCTAGGTGCAATCTATAGCCAAAAGCATTGGACCAAGAAAAATAAAAAAATAAAAAAATATATGAATATTGTTTTTCTCTCTCTCTTTTTTAGAGAGAGAGGGGAGAAGGATTTTTTCTTTTGAATGGAAAAAGAAAATTAGCCGCTAGGGGGCTTTCTTTTTTCTTTTTCTTTTTTGTGAAAAATACCCAAAAAAATATAAAAAATACAAATAAAATCCAAAAGAATTCAAAGAAAATCCAAACAAATCAGAAACAAAATCTCAAAAAAAATCACTCAATATCTAGTCCACTTATCCCCTTCAAAACTACAAAGAGCTTTCTCATTTCCTTCATTTTCTTAAGAAAAATGACATTGAAAAAAAGATAAAAAATTCTAAAAAATTTCTAAAAATGCTTAAAAAATCCCCAAAAATTTCCTAAACTTTGGTTCATGCAAAGGGCTATGAAATGTTGTCTAAGCTGCATAAAAACCGAAGGAACAAGCATGAAGATGGATAAAAATTACTAAAACTTAAGCAAAAACACTAGAATGAGAAGGCTATGTACAACCTAGACAGATTTTGTAAGTTCTAGGTGATCCACAAAGCTTCAATTATGTTGATGATAGGCCTTGAGCCTGGATATGTTGACCAATGGTAGTACCTCTCCTTTCAGGGTCTCTATCTCCACTGCTCCCCAATTCTGCATCGTCTTAATCCTATAAGGTCCTTCCTAGTATGGAAGTCATTTTCCTCTTACTTGTGTGTGGATTTGAGGTCTATGGAGAAGAATTAACATGCATGTTTGTAAGTTATTGTTCCATATATTCCAATCATGTGCCTCCTTCCTCTTCATTTGAGTCTCTAGCAATTGTTTTGCAGCATGTAGATGTATCTCTGCCACTTTGTGTAGTGCTCCAAACCTCTAAGAGACACCACAACCTTTCTTTCCCTACATGAATGCTAGTTTTGGTGACCCATGTAGAAATTCAAAGGGTTCAATAGGCAATATCCCATAAACCAATTGGAATGGAGAGTATCTCGTAGCTTCTTTGTAAGATAATCTATATGCCCATAGGGTACCTTGATAAGTTATGCCCTAGGAAGTGGGTTGTAACATACATTCCTTCCTTAACATGCCAATTAATACCTTATTGGTGGATTCTGCCTATCCATTAGCTCTTAGATAATAGGCACAAGAGGACTTATCTAGAATTTTGTACCTATTACAAATTTCATGTAGGATCTTGTTCACAAAATGAGTACCTTGGTCTGTACAAATCTCAAGGGGGCATCCAAATCTGCAAATGATGTTACTATAAATGAAATCAGCAACTATTTGAGTGGTGCAATCAAGGGAGGCCATAGATTCAGCCCACTTCGTTGCATAGTCAGTGGTGATCAATAGATACTTTTCTCTCTTTGGAAACGACACAAGATAGATGGGCCCTACGAAATCTAGGCCCCACTTCTCAGATGGTTGCCAAGAAGTGGAATTAAGGGATTCTGCCTCTTGCTTTGTTGGCTTGGGTCCACACCTCTGACACACCTCACATGCTTTTTCCCATTCCTCTGCATCTTTGAATAATGTAGGCCACCATAAGCCAGCATCAAAGATTCTCTGGCTCATAATGTGTCCTGCAAGGTGCCCATCACATGCTCCTTCATGTGCAAATTTAAGGACTTCCCTCACTTCTTCTTCTTCCATGCACTTTCTAAACTTGTTATCCTTTCCCTGTCTATATAATTTTCCCTCAATGAAGGTAAAAGGTCTACTTTTGAGTAGCAGCCTCTTTCTTTTCACAGTGCTAGCCTTCTCGGATACACTCCAGTGTTGAGAAAATTCTTGATGTCATCATACCAACCTTGTGCTTGTACAACGAAAAAATTAGTATCTGGAAAATCATCATTTACTCCAATTGCTTATCCATCATGTTGATCCTAGATAACTGGTTTGCCATGATATTTTCTTTACCTGGTCTATGGACTACAAAAAAATCAAATTCCTGGAACAAAAGTAGCCACCTCCATATCCTCCTAGTTGCTTGTGGCTTGTTCAATAAATATCTGAGTGGTTGATGATCAGTGATGATAACAAATTTCACACCTAGCAAATAATGATGAAACTTTTGTACAACAAAAACCATTGCTAGGGCCTCCCTTTCTGTGGTGCTATAATTTTTTTCGGCCTTAATCAAAATTTGACTAGCATGCTGAATAGGTCTGCCAAGTTTGTATTCTTCACTGTGTTGAGCCAAAACTGCACCCACTACATATGCACTTGCATCTACATGTACATGAAAAGGTTTTGACCAATTTGGTGTGATAAGAATTGGTGCAACCACCAATCTAGACCTTAATGTCTTATAACCATTCTCTTCTTCTTCTTCCCATTTAAAGGGTACTTCTTTACCTGTAAGTTTAGCTAGTGGCCTGACTATCTTTGCATACATTTTGATAAATCTTCAGTGGCACCTAGTATGCCCCATGAAGCTTTGAATATCTTTAGGAGATTTGGGTTTAGGTAACTTTAGTATAGAAATAATTTTATCAGGGTCCGGAGCCATACCTTTAGCAGATACCACATGTCCCAAGAGGGTTCCTTCTGTCATGAGGAAATGACATTTATTTGGGTTCAACTTTAGTTTAGTGTCCCTGCATCTTTTAAAAATATTCTGAAGCTGTCTTAAGTGATTATCCAAGTAATCCAAAGGTGTCTCCTTGTGAGATCCTGAAAATGAAGAAAAGTCATACATGAAAATTCTCAGTTTTTTCTAGCAATAAGGATCCAAAAATGAGGTTGACAGTCTTGTTAAAGGTGGCTAGAGCATTTTTGAGTCCAAATGGCATTTTTTACATACACATATGTGCCCCAAGGTGTGATAAAAGAAGTCTTTTCACGATCCTCTGGGTGGATGGATATTTGGTTATATCCACTAAAGCCATCCATAAAGCTATATAACACGTGTCCAGCCACTTTTTCAATGACCTGCTCTACAAAAGGCATGGGGAATCCATCTGGAATGGTTACCTTGTTGAGTGCTCTAAAGTCAACACAAATCCTGATTTTGTTGGTATTCTTCTTTGGTACTATAACCATTGGTGAAAGCCATTATGAGTGTTCCACAGGAATGATGATTCCTGCATCCTCCATCTTCCGTATTTCCAAGTAAACAGCTTCAACATATTTTGGGTTAAGTCTATAACTCTTTCCTCTTACTGGTTTAGCTCCATCAACAAGGGGAATTCTGTGCTCTCCATAAGTGGCAGGCACTCCTTCTAAGTCTTTATAATGCCACACAAAAACATCTGCATAGTGTGTCAAGAAATATTTTATCTTTTCAAAAAGATCAGGGTGGCATCAGAACCAAGTTGCCACCAAAACTGGACGATTATTTTCCTGAGTGCCATTGTACTTCTTTGACTAGGTTTCTATCTACCATGGTATCTACCTACTCCTCTCCAACCCTGTTTTCCTCCAATAGCTTTTCTTGCATTGTTGCATAAGCAGGAGTGTTTTGGATCTCAATGTATTCCTCTTTGTCCTGCATCCATCCTACAGGGATTTCTTGAATTGGCAAAGAACATTCCTCACTAGTATGTTTTACCTTGTCTATAACTTTAGTAACTTCCTTCCCTATTGTTGTTGCATCCTCCTCCAAGTTGTGCTTGAGGGGTGTCTTGCTCCCCCTTCTGTGATCAGTAATGGGTTCTCCCAATCCATCAACTTGAACTTTATCCTCCTTTTCATCATAACATTCATCTGTGCAAGAATTATTTAGAAAAAATCCAAAAGAAGAGGAAGAGTTGTGTGCTTGTAGCCAATTCAGAATGTCTTCTTCCTCCTCGAACTCTAATTGTGGTTGGTCCTCCATTTCTTGTTCCATGCAAATGCCAACTGATCATGGCCACTAAGGTGAATGAGGAACCCTCATCAATAATATGCAGTACTTCAAGCCTGAATTTTGCATCCATGTTTATCAACTCAAGAATACTAACCTCTGTTTTAATTGACTTGAATAATCTTGAAGCTCTAGATTCCCTAAGATCAATTTTGATGTTTGATTTCTCAACTTCCTTGTGGGCCCGACTGTATACATTCCCAATGAAATCGTTAGTCTTCGAAATCTTCTTTTTGTGTTACCTCTTCACCTTTTGTTGAACTTCCTTTCTCTTGTTTTGCATCTTCATATATATCTTATTTGATCTAATGTACCCTCTGGTCTTTGTTACTTCCAAAAGTATTTGATCCCTGGTTTGGCTCTTTTGGAACTTTCCCTTTGTTTCTTGTCTGCATGACTATGGAGTCGATTCCTTCTAATTGTACAACTTTAGTGGATGGTGATTGTACAACATTGGCTCCTTTTGCTGCTCCATGATTATTTACCATGATCATTTGGAGATCAGGCCCATATGAAGATGCTTTGTTTTGTGGGCAAGAATTTGTATAATGATCCCTGACATCTGGGCAATTCCTGCAAAGGGGGGCATTTTATGGAAGGGAGCATTTACTCTGATAATGTCCACACTCTCCACATCTAGAACAGATAATTGAAGGCCCATTCCCATAATTACCTCTAGGTCTTTGATTATAGTTGTTACCTTGGCTGGGGGCTGCTGCCATTACATTGGTTGAGAATTGAGCACCTCCTTGTGCCCAATAAGGTTGTGCAGACATCCCTCTTGACTGACATTCATGGGCCTCATGACCAACTTTCCTGCATAGCTAGCAAGTTACACTTAACAATGGACCTTCACTTACCACATGACCCTGCTTACTTAACATGGTACAAAATGCTTCAATTTCGTGCCTCAACTGAGTTACATCACTCTCCTTCTCTTTGTGGGGCTTATTCTTTTTTAAGCTCTCAAGCTCTTTCCTTAGCTAAATTACTGAGTCTTGAAGTTCTACATGATATGATAAATTGGAAGAGCTTGCCCCATACTGTCTTGTTTGCTCTAATCTTGTAGCTCTATTGATAATTTCTTCTATTGTTATTGTCCATAAAACTAAATCCTTAATTTTACATTGTGTTGATATGGGAAGTGGTTTAGTTAGCCACTTCTTGATAAAAACTTCATGGGGAGGGTCTGACAATTTGGCCATTAAAGCCTTGGCTCTGGTAACGAATTCTAGGAAGGTCTCCCTAGGGCCTAGTCTTAAATTTTCTAATTCTTCAATAATGTTTTTAGTTGTGTTCCCTTGTTGGAACTATGTCCTAAATGCTTCCTTCATCAAGTCCCATGTGGTGAAATGGTTGTCTATAAAATAACTAAACCATTTGTCTGCTAGCCTTCTAATGTTGCAGGGAAGAGAATAAAAAATGTGTCTTCTCTTCCCATCAGACCCCTTGTTTTACGTAAGAATAAAAATCTCCTAATGTGCTCATCTGGGTCTTCTTGTGCTAGCCCTCTGAAGGATGGAAATTTGATATTCAATCTAGAAAGTAAAGTTTCCAAATCTACTTGGGCTGCCATATTCTTTAGTGTTGATGTTGATGACAATGCACTGGTTGATCTTCGAATAACCTTCCTTCTTGTTGCTTTGCAAGGGACCCTCAAGCTTTGAGATCGGGTTGTGGTCATGAGCTGTTCATACTCCTCTTAGTTTAAGAGAATTCCAATGGAAGAAATATTACCTTTACAGTCAGTACAATACTGTCTGTACCCTTGAGCTCTTCTACACTTTGCAATTTGCTTTTCCTATGCTCAAATCTCCTTGTCCCACCGGGCATGCCAAATTTTGTTGGGGGATTCTTGTGCAGAAAGGGACTTGAGTGTTTGTAGGAGAAGATAGAAATATAAGAAGAAATATACAGACACTTGAAGCTTCTGTAAATTGATTATAACGAGAAAAGTACAATAATGATGTACAACACAATCCAAATACTCTCTATGCGAAATCGCAAAGAGTGCACAATCAACAAAGTACAAAATACCCAAGGTTCTTGCTGTTGCCGACCTTCTCTACACTAAACCTCCACCTTCTCCAAGCTTGCACTTGTGCAGACCTTGCATTGACAAAAGCACTTTAAAATTAGGGTTCATGTCCTCTATACCCAAAGAGATGATCCTTCTCACATGAGAAAAGTACAAAATTAACTTAAAAATAGTTTTAATACTTATTTTAGTGCTTAAATAAGTGTTAAAAATCGTTGAAAAAGTACACAGAGCCAAGGAAGCCCTATGGAGGCAAAATGACTCCTTAAAATTGTAGTCGTATTACAGAATTATACACGATTGGATTAAAAGATAGGGATAGTAGACATAAATTATCATTTGTTCTTGAATTCTCTTTCTGTTGAGTTTCCCTTATTTTTTGGCTTTTTCTAGCAGGCACTTCATGGTACAATGTCAAAAAATAGGTGAGCCCCTTCAACTCTTATAACCTTTACTTGGAACCTTTACTTCAATTCTTTTTGCTTTTGTCTCTTGTGCCAACAAATCCCCCCTCCCAAACTAATTTATCCTCGATAGGCAATGTTGGAGCAGGTAAGAGTTACATTGATTGGCTCATTCATGCACCTTGTGCTCTCTTTGGAGGTGCTTTTTAGCAAGAAATATTGATTTATCATACCACAGTACATAGTGAGAACCGATGGCAATAGGGATCATCTCAGAATGTTTCATATCAAGCTCAATGGCATTCAGCTGATGCATATGGCCTTGAGGTACTTTAGAAGATGTATTTGAATGTTTATCCTAGACTAGAATGCCTCTTCAAAAATTTCCATATGATGGTGGTTTAAGAGTTGGTATCTATTAAGCACTCAAGTGACGATGTTTGATCAAAATAAAAAAAGAAGTTTACTAACTCCATAGCAAAAGCCAAGTACATTGATCTTTGGTTCAAAATTAAATGTTGTAAGACACACATTGAGAGTTTCCAAAATGTTTATTAGCATCTTCCAAGGTGGATCAAGGTCAACTGCCTCCTTCTGGGACAAAGCATTTGGGGTGCACATGTGTTTGATGGTAATGATGTTATCTTTCAAAGCAGTAATGGTCGGATAGTTTAGCCAAAATTTGGTGGTTGAAGCACGTGCTTGAAGAAAGTCATGTTTTGGCCATGAACAAAGGTGGGTAAAAGGGGCATAGATAGGATTATACTAAATGTAGGCAAGAATGGTATTATAAATTGTGGCCATATGTGGTTGCTCTCGGATTGCTTTCCTATATTATGCAAGATTGGCTTGCAAGGTCACATCACATGTAAGGGCTCTAGCATCACACTGTGATAAGATGGACACATCATTGACATCAACATTAGTTGAGCTTTTGCAATCATATCTTGCACTTTATATTCTCTTTTTGTCACTATTTCTGACTCTTGGCATCTCTTTTGGAGCTCCACTTCTAGAGCCTTAGCTTTCTCTCTCAATTATCTTAACTCCACTATTGTGGCTAGTTCGAGATTCAATCCTTCTTTTGAGATTCCTACATCTAGGGAACCCTCGGTCTTGTCTTCCCTTGAGTCTATATTCATCATGTAACATTCAAATTGACTTGTGCATGTGAACCACCCCATTCTCTTATAAAGATGTATTGAGCCCATAAAAGTCATATTGGTCAAAGTCAACTATAGTCAAAGTCAGAAGGGCAAAGGCAAATCAATCAAAGTCAACATGTTCTAGGTCAAAGTCAACATATGTAAAGTCAAAGCATTCCAAGTTCGGGTGTCAAGGTGCACAGGTAGTGCACAAGTACTTGTTCATAAAGGTTATATTTTGCAAAAGTTGGTTGCACGTTGCAGTGTCTTTCTGTAATTTCTCTAAGGTTCAAAGTGTTTTTAAAGTGTTTCGAAGGTTCAGGTGAACCCTATCTTAGATGCACATTTGAGGAATTAAAAGGCAAAAAGTGAAGGTATGTGAAGCGGAAGCGTACGGAGAAGTGAAAGTATGGCCCCCAAATTAAAATTTTTATTTTAGTCTAAAGTCACTACAAGACAAAACATGGATTCATTGGCTGCCCAATTTTGGAGACAATCTTGGGACATCAAAGTGAGCACCAAGATATTCTAGCAGTTAGGAGCGTACATGAACCAACACTCAAATCAAGGAAAGGCAATATTCTTGGTTAGACTAAGAAAGGTGGGCATAGTCTACACTAAAGGAAGAGCAAGAGACATACAATGAGTGTGCGATGCAGAGAAGTGAAGGCAAGGTGTGCAAGAAGAGTGACTTAGAAGTGTGTAGAGAAGTGCTAAGCCATACAACCAAAGGTCCCAAGGTCTCATTGAAGCTATGCGTGCATCGACAGAAGATGATCATCCCTCCCCCTGTTGGAAGCTAAAGTTAATTTTCATGCACCTTGCTTCTTGGGCTCATATCTCTCTTCTCCTTCTTCATTTGCAGGTTCAGTGGTATGTGTCAAGTGTCCTAACCCCACCTCCATCTATTATAAGTGTTTTTGCATGCGTTAAGTGTATTTCTTGCCTGTGTTTTTTATCTTGATATTTCTCAATCGTATGTTGGAGAACCAATGTTGGAGCTCCATTAGTTCCTCGGACATGTCTTCATGCACTTGAATGGGGTAAACATACTTGTATTGACATTAAAGTTGATCTAGTACCACTAAAAGTTGGTATTGCTTTGTGCCAACAAATCAGATTAAGGCTCAAAGAAGAGAGAAGATTTTGGAAGAGCTTAGTAGAGTTGATGAAGAGGGAGACCTTGAAAGATACATTGAGCTCCAAAAAAGTTTGAGGTATGAGATGTACCCTTATGCTAGTGAGGCTCTTACTTCTTCAAGAGATTGTTGGGCTGGTAAGTATGGTAGACCTAATAAGAGCATGTCTTCTCTTATGAAAAATAAAAAAAATCAAATATTACCTGCCTTTTTTAGAAAAGTGGAATGTGGGACTACTATCAACATCAAGGAGAATATGCAAGAGGCTAAAAGCTGCTTTATTGATGTCTTCTCTAGTACTTCCAAGTGGGGGAAGGACATCAAGGGAGTCAAAGACACTATTGCCCTTATAAAGAAGAAAATGATTCCTAAAAGTCTGGCGGCCATCTTGGGCGTGCCCCTCACTCTCGATAAGATTGAAGAAATCATTAGGGAATTGAAACCCTGCAAATCTCTTGGTATGGATGGGATTCCTAACGAATTCTTCCTAGAGCTGAAAGACTTTTTGGCCCCTTATATCCTCTTGATTTGGGAAGAAGCTACTAGGAAAGGTACTCTTCCTATCCATATGAACATTGGAGTCATTAGATTTATTTATAAGGGTAACAAGGAAGACCTCAACAATTAGAGACCAATTACATGCCTGGCTTGTATATACAAAATCTTCTTTTCTTCTCTTGCTAGAAGACTTAGCCCCATTATGGACCAAATAATTCTCTGTCCAAAAGGGATTTATGAAAGAAAGATACATTCTCGATGCCATTATATCCATTATATGGGAGGGCTTGGAGTATGCTAGAAAGTGCAATCAAGATTTCTACTTTTCAAAGTTGATTTTGGAAAGACCTATGATAGAATAGAATGGGACTTTCTGCTTTAGTCTTTAGAAGATGTTGAAGTTGGAAAAAGGTTCATTAGGTATGTTAGTGTGTTGTTTGGGAATGTTTATTCTAGGGTTTCTATTAATGGGTGTTTGTTTGAAGCTTTCAAGCTTTGTAGATCCATGAGACAAGGTTGTCCTCTTGCTCCCCTCCTCTTTACTATTGCCAGTGACATGCTAGGGTGGTTGGTTAAAGATCCTATGGACAATAGAACCGTCAAAGGTATAAACATCCCCAACTCTCATCATAAACTTGGATTACAAGGGTTTGCAGATGACACCAACATGCGCACTAATGCTCACTCTTTTTCTACTTCCTCTTTTCTTGTTTGCTTAAATATTTTTTATTTGGCCAATGGTTCTAAAATAAATCATAAAAAACCAGATTTAAAGCTTCTAATGATTTGAGTTCTATTTGTGTTACTAATCTGGGATGTGATATCATACAAGAAGCTGGTATTTTCAAGTTACTGGGAATTCCAGTGGGTTTCAATGTCTCCTTTGAACAAAGATAGGATTGTATTGTGGAAAATTCAAATCTAAATTATTCAATTGGTATAACAGTCACACTTCTTTATGTCATAGGACTTTTATCCTTAAACACTATGTCCTTCCTTGTATTACTTATTTTTTTGCTTATTGGTTACCAATAAAAAAACAATTGAACCAGGTGACTACACTTGCAAGAAGGTTTTTGTGGGGTGGTAATGAGCATACTAATAGAATCACAAAGGTTTCTTGGCGCATTTGCTACCTCCCCGAAGATGGAGAGCTGGGTATCACTTGCCCTTCTAAACTTGCAGAGAACCTTGTTGCAAAATGGATTGCTAGGTGTCTTAGGTACGATGATATATGGGCTATGCTTATTAAGAGAAATGTGCATTTATTCCCGGTTGCGAATTATAAATCTGGGTTAATAACTCTTTATGGGATGTTGTGATTTCCCCTCAGGTTTTCTCACCAGTTGGAAGCTCTCTTACTTGCAGATACTCGAATGCATGGATGAAAGTTGAAAAAGCCTATTCTCCAAAAAACCAGTTCATTGACAATGTTAATTTTTTTCTCCAAGAATCTCCTTGGAATGGCTACAGTCCATCGGAGAACATAAGTGCTTCAAAGAAGGATTTACAAGCTGGACAGTCTTTCTTCAAGCGGGTAAGGTTGTCTCTGATGAGTATGTTAACTCCTTCATTAACTTGTCTTCTGCTTGTCACCAGGTCCTCATCCAAGTGAAAAGAGTTTTGGAACAAAAGTTAGTTAGCTGCTGTGTCAAGAACCTGAATATGCAGGACATTGCCAATGATATGCTCCAGAATTTCAAGCAATGCAAAAGATATGTGGCAAGTATTGCCCCCAAGCTAAAAAAAAGATTGAATCTTCATTGGTCTAACTCCCAAACGAGATAGATTCAGATGTATTTGGGCCTTCCCCTTATGCGTAAAATATTCCTATTTGCTGTGGCTCATTCTTCGTGATGGATTCTGGGCAGGATAAAAAGCCATTCTGTGCCAGAGTGGCGGACCTGTCCCATCTCTTCATCCATTGTCGGCATGCCAAAAAAATTTGGCTCATCATTGAACCTTATCAACAGCTCTCTGGAAACCCTGAACCGGGAATAATGAAAATTTGGATTGGGTGTTGGTACAGCATGGACCTCCCTCTTTGGACTCTGTGGAGAAGCACTATCTTCTGGATGATATGGTCTAACAGGAATCAGAAAATGTTCTGCAGTGGTGCTAAGGACTTATTGCATGTGTTGAGAGCCTCATTGAAGTCCACTGGAGATTACTGTATGAAGCTGATTACTGAAGCCCCTGACCCTAATGTTCCATTATGCAGAATCTTAAGTTCTCTTCCTCCGCTCAGTGGAGAAAAGTTTTACTGTCTATGTACTCTGAGAAGAGACTCAAGATGATTTGCTCTACAGGGCTGTAGCTCCTGCTTTTTGCTGTTCCTTAGCCCCTCCAGCCAGCATGCTTGACTGATTGTCTGTGTCATGCTGGTACCTTTTCTGGATGGGGGTCTTGCCCTCTGTACTGAGTGTATTTTACCTTCATTTAATTTAGATCTCTTTTCCTGTTTGGTCAATAAAGACGAGCGAACGAACGATTGTAACTAATAAAGGCGGTGCCAGCATCATTTTCGCTGTTTGAGTTCATGGCCATTCACTGACAACGTCGGAGAGGAAGACCTTTTTTAGATATTATGGTTCTCATGTCGTCAGTTGGGACTGGTTATATCAACACGAAGAAGCAAGCTACAAGGTACTGCAGTCGCGTAGAAATGTTGATGGAGAGTGAATATAATTTTTCACTTTCTGCCGTGTCGATTCCTTGACACTGTAATTGAAATCGTACGTTCTTTTGACGGCCTTTTTCGGTCATTAAAGACGGCATTGTTCCAGACAGTTTTAATGACAGTTGATTTTCTGTCAGTCATGTTTTCACACAAAAGGACCCCAAAAACGCAGTAATTGTAATTAGCGTTGTCAACTATTGTGATTTGTGAAAATTTAAGATGCAAAGCTACCACCTCTAGCTTAGGCAAGAGGGGTAGGAAAGCAAGTATTAACAAATGATTAGCAAAAAGCCGAAGAAAGACACAGAGATACTCATATTAACAAGCGATTCACATTCGAAGAAAGAAAGCCATACATGGAGACATATTCTGCTTGGATAGAGAGCTGCTTGCTTGCTGTAACCAGAGAAGAGAGAACATCATTAAGTGATTCACATGCAAAGAAAGACCGAGATACTGAGAGATGCATATGTAGCAATCCTGTGTAGAAGCAGCAGATAGTAGAACATCTAGTTATGTAATAGAATGTCAGTTCCGAAGTTATACTCTGAATGGAAAAGATACATCATACGAAACGGAAAACAAAGGATAGAAGGGAACATAAACAGGAATGGCAATGAGTCTCTCCAAAATTTTACAGGTCACAAAGCCTAGATCGAACAATCTCTGCGAGGACAGCTTACTATTCATGGGCACTTTGGATTACCATCGGGACCCTTCTGGCGAGCATAACAGACTCCACATGCTTGCTGATTGCCCGAGGTTCCTGGAGGCACGCAATTACATCTGATGCAGCATGTTCCGCAAGCTCTTTTGCATCCGCTTGGATGGCTAGATTCACTGCATCTATATTTGCATGCAGCTTTACAATCTGGCATGGAACGGACAAAGAAAAACGGAAGTCGGTATCGAAGTACACTGTAAGAAAGTTTCTTTCCTTACTAATACAATGTATGAGAATTTATTTCCTTAATAACCTCATTGCCACAACAGTGAAGACCTCCTGAATAAGTTCTCTGGGAGACGTTAAACTAGAGGCATCGAGATGGACTGCTACCAATGTTTTGCACATAGCGATGGATCCTGGCATGCAGCAACGGTCTTCCCGTAGGTAGCTAAATCAGAATGGCAGAAGAAACCTCTAATAATCTCAAGACTCTTCAGGAAGAACATATTGATATAGGTTACTAAGGTTTTCCAAGTAGCGGAAACACTGAACAGGATGCAGAACATACAGCTCAAAACCATGCCCCAATGCTAGATAAGTGAGGGAGACTGTAGACCCATGGATGAGACAACTTACTCAATGGAGAAGGAGCGCCGGTAGTGAGCTGGACTCCGAACATCTGCAAAGCAAGCGAAGTAGATGAAGCGTCAGGAAACAAAGCATGCTGGAAAACACAAAGTGATAGGACTTGAACTTGAGATTACTTGCGCGTCATCCGCTAGAGGCTTCTTCGACTGTACACATTAAAAAAAACAGAAAACATCTAAGAAATGTGAAATGGTGTATACATCTACGATCGATAGAGCGGGATTTGGGAGCACACCTGAGCCGACGCTAGGGCAAAGAACAATGCTCCGATGCAGAAGAAGAGGAACAGGTAAGCGGAGGTTGCCATGAGATCAACAATCACATTCGCTACTGTACTGAGAAGCGTTGTCAAGGTGCTTTGTTCACATTGGGTATGCAAGGGGCGGTTATGTTGATATAGGGAAGAAAAGGCGATTAGTGTCAAATCGTGTGTGTGTGTGTATGTATGTGTATGCGGTTGTTGTTGCAAGACAGCTCGATCATGGATGATGGAAGGCATTTTGCCAGAGCTAGAGGGGCTGGATCATAGATGGCAGGCATTCTGTCCGGTTGCAGTGAAGGCTGCAGCCTCGAGTATTCAGTGTACACATGCGTGCCTTTTCTCTCTGTGAGTCGCGACTCGCGAGTCGCAACTCGCAAGTCGCGACTCCCTACGCAGGAATCTGAAGACCCGAGGGGGGCCTAAATTTGATGGGAAGGACATGTCATATGACAGGTGAAATTTTGCGTTTACCATCTTTCATGTCAATTTTTTTTTTCAATTTTAAATCAGAAATAGAAAGTGTAGAATTAATGAAGAATTATACATCTGTGCAAGGGCAAGACCCAAGAAACACTCGAGCGTTACAATAAAATCTATGGAAAGCACATATAAATTTTGATAGAATTGTTCATGTCTTGTAGTTCTACTGGTTTGGCACTGGGCGTTTAAGACGGAGGTCCAAATTTCATTCTCCGTGTTGAACATATAAAGTATTGGTCAGATTAAACCAATTGTAACCAATGTAACCTTGTCTAACCTCTCGTTTGTGAGATACAGGAGGTCCCAAGTTCAGTCTCTAGGTTGAACATAAGTTCAATCCCCAGATTGAACATATAAAGCATTAGCCAGATAAAACCAATTGTAATCCATGTAACCTTGTCTATCCGCTTCTTTGTGGGATACAGGATGTACCCATGGGTACTGTGTCCATTCACCTCCCATGATTACTATGCCCATTCACCTGTAGAGTTGTATTTTCAATTTAAATCTTTGAAACACATATACAAATAACAGTGTCACGGTCGCTCTATCTCAATTGTCATATTGAAAGTTTGACATGTTTATGGAAGACATATGCATATAATAGTGTTATGCTCGTGTCGAGGGGTTGTGCCTCAAGTGGTTTATGCCAGAAATTGATTGGGATGATGTCCCCAATTCAAATCCTAAATGACTCGATATGTCTAATGGATTCCTTACATTGAAGGCTTCCCACCCATTCATAGTGGGTACTTTCCAAATTTCGTGTACTCACAAAAAAAAATTAAAAAAAATATCTCAATTGCGAGGAGACTTGAGTCTGCATACTGCATTTGTCAATGGAAAGTTGGGAACATCATCCACATGCAGAGGGCCGAGGCCCGAGTCTCTACGTAGCCTGTAGGGCAGCTTGCTGACTTAAAAAATGTAGAGCTCTTCACTTCATAATGTGTGTAGCTTCCCTCACATTTGCAAGATAGAAGTGAAATGAACTTCTATGTGTTGTGCCCTAATTAAACCATTTTCTTCAAAGTTCCCTCTATTCTACTCCTACGAGCATGGCCCAGTGGCACACCTCAAAGTGAAAGCTTTGTCTCGACGGATGAAACATGACCAGATTCGACAGCATGAGCGCATGTAGTACCATGCTTAGTCTGTAGAAGACAACTTGCCATACATCGCGCTCTTGTTCCAACTCAATAGAAGCCCAACTCAAGCGACTGTGAGTGACAACTCTTGAGTGCGAGCCTCCAGGGCATGTGTGTATAGAGAGATGAAAGTGAATATGTGTGTATACTCGTGTGTGTAGCATAGGCTATAGAGAGATAAAAGTATCGGCGCATGTGTAGAGCTTGTACGTATCGGTTGTGGCATGCATCAATCGTAACTTGACTGAAGATTCGGCGCATGTGCAGAGCTTGTACGTATCGGTTATGGCATGCATAATTTGTAACTTGACTGAAGATGTATGTTTCTATTCAAATCATCCAACTATTCCAACTTGCAGGCTACCATTCACGCCATCAGTTTCTTTGAACTGAAAAGTAACATCCATACATTTTTATAATAATCATGTTTTTTATTTCACTAGGTACTTTTATAATGATCTTTTTTTCAACATTATTGTTCTAATGTAATGTTCTTGAAAGTTCATTTGTTCATGTTCTTTTGAGAAACCCCTAAATTCCTTTTTGGTGTATGCTGGCTGAGGAATGTTTTTGTGGTTTAACGCGGCATTAAGGGAGATATTTTGCTTCAAGTCTTCTACATGTTGTGGCATCTCGAATTAGAGAGAGATAGTGAGAGAAGAGCTACATCACTCTTCTCATGACAATCTACACAAGCAAATCTGTGATTTTCTTTGTTGATATATTTTGGTAATGATGTGTGTGAACACACTAGGATCGCTGGAGCACTTTTTTCCATCAGCTTGTATATGTGCTTATAACCCTAACATGTTACTTATTTTTGTATATTCTTCTCTTGGTAATACATTCAATATTGTGTGTTGTGCTACAAGATTCTTCTTCTTCCTTGTATTATTTGTGTGCTTTCGTAGACCTCAAACCCCAACAACCGGTATCACAGTAGGTCGCCGCTTCATCTAGGGTGTTGTCAACACCAATCCGGTCACAGTCCCATAATCACACGAAATCTGGTGAGCATACTCAGGGCAATTAGGAGTTCAGAAGAACTTTAATATCTGGTGTCAAAATCACGATCTGAGCTCGTTTCACCCTCTGAATGCACTATCATAGCACTTGTGTAGGCAATTTTGTCTTTTTGTGCCAAAAATATATACAAGTTTCGGTTCATCAGTATAAGCATCTCGAAGTCTGCTATAGGTTTAGCAAAACTACAGGGTAGTTCTATTCAACTTTTTGAGATACAATCATTTTTCTGCATCAAGGTATTTTAGTCAGTCGTCATGGCTAAAAGTAGTGATGTATTCCATATGTTGGCTATTGAGGATAAGTTGGATGGTACCAATTACCCATTATGGGCTTATATGATGCATCATGTATTGTTTGTAAAAGGATTATGGAATATTATGTAGGGTGTTGAAAAACGTCCTATTTCACTTGCAAACAGAATTGGTGAGGTTGATGTAGATGGCATTGAAGATGATGAAATTATTCAGGTTCGAGGTTGATGTAGATGACACTAAAGATTATGATATTCTTCAGGTTCCTGTTTGTGTTACGGTTCCTGGTGTAGCTATCGTAGAACAACTTTGATGGGATGGCAAAGATGCTTACGCACATGCATTGATAGTCTTGTCTATCAAACATGCCATTATTCCCCACATTCGCTCCTTCAAAATAGCAAAGGATGCTTGGGATACACTAACTACTTTATACCAGGCAAGGGATGAGGCTCGTGTTGCTTATCTCCAAAAACAGTTGGAGAGTGAGCATATGAATGAAGGAGATTCGATGAAGATCAAAGATTTGAAGGAGCAGTTGATTTTTGCTCATGGAATCTTGCCTGACAGTTCACCTGTGCCGACTGTTCTGAATGGTCTTCCAGATTCATATCAGAGTTTTGCATTGACTCTTTGATTCATGATGAAAAGCAATCCAAATGCCTTAACATTTGAGGATTTAGTCTCTGTTTTGTTATAGGAAGACCAATCCAGGCAAAACAGGTCCATTATGCATATTGCAGATCAAGCTTTTTTGGCTAGTCAGAAGGCCAAAGGTAAATGGAGCTCATCTACTAGTAAGCAGCAATATGCTAATTCTGCACAATCAAAGAAAGATGACAAAGATGCGACGAAAAAAGACAAGAAAAAATTATTTTGCAAATACTATAAAGGAAATGATCATGTCATAAAGAGCTATCCGAAATCGGCTGCAAAAGATGCAAAGAAGAAAGAGGCTGGAATGATTGTTGCAGAGGCCTCTACACCCAAAACACAGTTTTCTAATCTAGTGTAGAATGAAGAATGGAATTTACCACTGTTTGTAGTCATGACCCATCTTGTCATGAACAATGTATGTCTATAGTAGACTTAGATGTTTAGTACTTTGATAGTGGGGCAACCAAACATATTACCTTGAAGCATAGTTTCTTCACTTCACTTGAGCTTGCGCCTATAGGGAATACTCGTGCATGCACCAACAACTCCTCTTATCCTGTTATGGGAGTTGGTAAGATCATTATGACTACTATTGATGGTAGTTCTTTTACATTGTGAGATGCTTTATTTGTGCGAGTGATCAAGAAAAATATGTTATCAGTTTCAGCATTAGCCAAGATTGGCCTCATCATGAAATTTAGTGATGATAGATGTATAGTTCATGATCTATCAAATGGCGATATCATTATTACTTCTGGCATTTTATGTCATGGGTTATATAAGCTCATTGATTATGCAAAATGTATGAATGATTCAGCATGTGTAGTTCAAGATTCTCAAGTTATGTCAGATGCAAAGCTTTGGCATGCACGCTTTGGTCATCTGAATTTTTTCAATTTACTAAACTTGAGGCACCTGGTAAACATGTATGTGAAGGCTGGTATTTTGGGCAAAATGCAGTGTTCCTCCTTCCCAAAAGATGGTTCAGTTCGAGCTACTAAAAAATTGTAGCTTGTTCACAGTGATGTTTGTGGTCGTATGCAGGCACCTTCTTTTGGGAACTATCTTTACTTTGTGACTTTCATCGATGATTTTAATAGGTATGCATGGGTATATCCATTGAAAGCAAAGTTCGAAGTGTTTATGTGCTTCAAATAATTTCTTGTTTTGGTTGAAAATCTATTAGCATGTAAAATGGACACCCTTCATTCTGATCAAGGGGGGGAATATATGTCTTCTGACTTTAATGCATGAACATGGGATAAAGCATTAGTGTACAGTGCCATATACACCTCAATAAAATGGTGTAGCTAAATGGAAGAACATGTAACTCATGGAGATGGCGCAATATATGGTCAAGAGTCAGGCTTCACCATATAGTTTTCGGCTTGAGGCTATTATGTGTGCAACATATGTACTAAATAGGCGTCCCACTAAAGCATTGCAATTCACTCCATATGAGGCTTGGCATGGTCGTAAGCCATCGATTGCTCACCTCGGTGTTTTTGGTTATTTGGCATATGCATTAGCGCCTGAACAACAACGCAGGAAATCGGATGATAAAGCAATGAAATGTTTTTTTGTTGGGTACAATTATAAAAGCAAAGGCTATCGTATGTATAATCCACAAACTAAACACATTTTGGTTAGCCGTGATGTTGTTTTTGTGGAAGATGCTATTCAACCATTACTTCCATGTACTAAAGAGAGATTTGTTAGCTCCAAAGACATGTATGATACTTTGCTGCCACTTTTTACAGGTGGACAGTATAGTGCTAGTCCTAATGAGGCAACTTCACAGCCTTTACATGTTTTATGTGATGATGGAGATCATTCTATTTCTAATGCAGATTTACATGATGCACTTGTTGATGAGAGAGTTGATATTGAGGAGGTAAAAACTATGCCAAAATTGTTGGTGTAGACATTGCATGATAGAAATTAGATGCACCTCTGTCATATCGCACTCATTCAAGCTCTCATAGTGCTTTTTTGCATCAGATTGCTATGCTATGGCTGCCTCTAGTCTCTATGATGAGAACGAGCATGTTTCATTTGATGAAGCATAGAATTTTGAAAATTGGATGGCTGCTATGCGATCTGAATATGATGGTATTATGAAAAATGGTACTTGGCCTTTATGCGACTAGCCTCCTAGTAGGAAGGCCATTGGCACTAAGTGGGTATACAAGCTGAAGTGTAAGCCTGATGAAATAGTTGATAGGTATAAGACTAGGCTTGTTACAAAGGGTTATGCTTAGGAAAGAGGCATTGATTTTGATGAGACCTTTGATCCCACATGCCGAATGACTACTGTTCCTAGCATCTGTGCACTTGCAGCTCATCAGGGTTGGAACATACATTAGTTGGAAATTAAAACTGCATTTCTGAATAGTGACTTGCATGAAGAAGTGTATGTTTTTCAGCCTCGTGGTTTTGTGTAGAAAGGGCATGAAAACAAATTGTGTAGGTTGAGGAAGGCATTATATGGTTTGACGCAAGCACCACATGCTTGGTATGAAAAGATGCATGCCTACCTAATTCCACATGGTGTTGAGATAGTCCAACTGAGAGCACCTTATATGCTAAGCGTGCAAATGGATGTGCTTCTGATCATTGTTGTCTATGTTGATGCCATGCTGCTCACTGGTCCTCATTAGAAGCATATTGTTGATTTTAAGGTTTATTTGCATGCCTCATTTGAGATGTTAGATTTGGGGAATTTGCATCATTATTTGGGCATTCAATTTATGTAGGTTGATGGTGGAATGTCTTTGTGTCAAACAAAATATATTGACACATTATTGCAACATTTTTTCCTTGAAGACTGTAAACCTATTGCCACTCCTATGGAAGCAGGTTTGAGGTTGAGTCTTCATGGCGCTGGAGATGCATTTGATGTTGTTCTCTATTAGGAGGCTATTGGATGCTAGATTTACTTATGCACTACTCGGTCATATATTCAGTTTGTTGTCTCACAGATGAGCAAGTTTATGCATTGTCTAGTTGTCAAGCATTGACACACAGTTAAGCGCATCTTTCTCTACTTGAGTGGTGCCCGACTACTTGGATTGTTTTGTCCCAAGGAGGATCACTACCACCAGGTTTACATGCTTTTTATGAATCTGAATGGGTTGGTTTCTATGACACTCGTGTGTCCAATAGTGGTTTTTTCTTCATGCTTGGTATCTCATGCATATCTTGGTTGAGCAAGAAGTAGCCTACTATGGATACTTTTAGTTATGAGGCTAACTTTAGGGAAGTTTTCAAAACGATTGTTGAGTGTGTGCGGCTTAGACACATTATCACTGATTTGGGTGTTGGTCAGTCTTTTGCCACCACCATCTTCATTGACAGTTAGAGCACATTGGAAGTTGTGAGGAACCTTGTGTTCCATGCTCACACTAAGCACATTGAGGTGCACTATCATTATGTCAGGGAGAGGTTCTTTGTTGGAGAGATCAGTATACGTGCCCACACATAAGAACATTGTAGACCTTTTCACAAAGGCTCTGCCTAGGAAGAAGTTTGAAGCTTTCCGAAAAGCTTTGGGCTTACTTCCTTTTTGTGGATTGATTCCATATAGATTGGGAATTCCTTATACATGAGTTCCAACTCCTCCATTGGACAGAGTTGCCATGTCACCAAGATGAGTCATAGCAAATGGAGGCATGTTCCCTCAGGTAATGTTCTTCCTCTCATTTCCGGACCGTCTATCCATGAGGCATCCAAGAAAAACAAGAAATCGTTCACTAGCCCTGTCACCTAACATCTTCAATATTCTCCACGGAGTACAATCATTCTCAAAAGTCGGAATAATTAGTACGTGAGTTGCGTAGACCATGCATGACATCATTAGAGGAAGCAATAGCAGTAGGTAATTTAGGAATAGAGCACCACATAACTTTTAGAGGGTTCTCTCTCTCTCTCTCTCTCTCTCTCTCTCTCTCTCTCTCTCTTTGTGGCGGTGCCAAAAGATCAAAAGTCGCTTCTACTCATCTGATGCCTACATCGTCTCTCTCTCTCTCCATCTCTCTCTCTCTCTCTCTCTCTCTCTCTCTCTCTCTCTCTCTCTCTATATATATATATATATATATATATATATATATATATATATATATATATATATATATATATATATATATATATATATATATATATATATATATTCACATGTATGCGCTACTATTCTATTGTTTATTTGTGATGCCTCGTCTCTATATGATGTTTTTCTTCTGCCCTGAGGACTTAGATCTCCTTCAGAGCGATGCCCAGCAATAGCCGCTTCCTATTTTGTGCATTGGTAATACATGCAGACGAAGGTAGCTTCCTCTTCACCAAGCAAGGTCAAAATCTCCATTCGCATGGATTAAGAAACAACTAAGTTTGTCTACTCTTTTAGCAGGATCGCTGTAGAGATCACATCGACATCTCATATTTCATGACCCCGAAACAAAAGAAGCTCATGTAGCGATTGCCCAGCTCAATATGTGTTGGTGCGATTCACAAGCCTACACATTTGAAGATGCATAGGAATCAATGCTAGTGGTTAATTACCACTTTATCTCTTTGTAAAGTCACATTTGACTTGGAATCTTTGTAAACACCTACCAAAAGGAACTCGTGCAAAAGTTAGCTTTGATTAATGGAATATCTCCTATAATGGAGGATCACCTTTTTTAGAGAGAGCCAAAATTTGAATTCAAATTCAAATTGGCAATGAACACTTATATAAACCTCTAAGAAAAAATTGCGGAAGAAGTGTCACTTTCCGAGCTCCTCATTATCATTTCTGAGTGTGTGTGAGGTCTATACTCTAGCCCACATCTCTCTACACCATTGGGCAATGATTTTCATGCCTATGGCATTGTATACAAGTGTTCATTAATACATATATCTACATTGTTCATTTCTGAGTTCTCTGTCATAGTCTCTGAAAGTCTATCAACTTGTGGAGATCATATCTCACTCATTTCTCCACCAAACTCAAACATCTATAGCTTGTTGGAACCAGCTCAAAGTCATCTACATGCTATCAAAATTTGAAGGATTTCTATTCAGCCATTTCAAAGAGAAGCCTGTCGAAGTGATCACTGGTCGAAGTTTGTAACATTCCTAAAATATCGGGGGTAAAGGTTTACTTGCTAAATTGATTTCTCTGAGCATAATTAATCTTTTTAAGTAATACCACTTGGAATAGTTAGCTTGTTAAGATAATTAGATGCCCATGAAAGGAATTTTTTCAATTCCTACTGTGGTGGTCATACTGAGCAAAAGATGAAACAGGTGTAGTGACAAAAATAGAAGGTTTTCTTGAAGACTTGAAGTTCAAAGTTGTATGTTTTGATTCTATCTCTCCATACATCATTTCCAAAGTACATAGGCCATTTTACAGTGTCTTTTGAAAGCTAAGGAGGTCCACTTATCAACCTTGAAGAACCAAAGGGCTAGTACAAATCAAGATTTGGCAGTACCTACTCATTCTCTTGGAGTGTCCATCCATCATTCCCAACAGTGGTATCAGAGCAAAGTTAAGGTAAAATGGGAGATGTTTTTCCTTCATTTATTGATAAATTGGATGGGAACAACCATCAGGCATGGTCTCTAAGGATGAAGACATACCTACAAGGAATGAGTCTTTATGGATACATCTCAAGAGATGAGGAATTGCCCTCATTCAAAACCAGAGGACTACCAACAAAGGAAGAACATGAGAAGCTCAACACATGGTGTGCCAAGGATGCATTAGCAAGGTCTTACTTACTCAACTCCATCTCTGATTTTCTTTTGCCACATATTAGAAATTGTAAGACATCCCAAGAGACTTGGGAAATCTTGTCATCCTATTTTTCTTCCAACACAAGGGCCAGAAAAAACCAATTGTGGATTGAATTCACCACACTAAGGAAGCAACCTAAGCAGGTTATTTCAGAGTTTGTGACTAAGATTAAAGATGTAGCAGATCAATTAGCAAGCATAGGAGAAGAGATTGAAGAAGAGCAGATAGTAAGGCAAGTGATCAATGGGATCAAAGCTCATATTGACAAATGGGAAAGCTTCACCACTTCCATGGACCTATACATGGACATGCAAATTCCAGATCTTACCACTCTCATGGGGCAATTGTTCACTCATGAAGCCAAGCTCAACAAGAATGGAGACTCATCCAAAGGTAATAGCTCTTCTGCCCTATACACTGATAAAAGTAAGTCTAAAGATAAAGGGAAGAAAAAAAAGATAGAAGATGAAGGCACTACATCCCAAGTCAACTATGCAGGGAGAGGTAGATCATCAAGAGGAAGGGGCATAGGGGGTAAGCAAGGTAGGAGGAGATCCTATTACTCCTCACCATGCAACATTTGTGGTTTATCAAATCATACTACAGATGAGTGTTTCAGGAACTACAAGAAAATGAGAGGAAGAGGATATCAAAGAGGTGGATACTCACAATCAAGAGGCAGATTCAACCATCATCAAGGATACAACAACAACTACAATAACAACTACAACAACAACTACAATGGCAACTACCAAGGAGGATTCAAATCCAGAAAGGACTACAACAACTATACAGAAGAGCAAGATGATTCTCTTCTGATTATGAACATGACCTCAAAACCAGGTACAAATGATGACCATCTCTTCTACATTGACTCACGATGCTCAAATCATGTGGCTGGAAATGTAGCTCTACTCTCTGACCTTGAAGAACCAAAAGGTAAGCATCAAGTACAAACAGGTGATGACACCAAGCACTCAGTAGTTAAAGTTGGAAATGTTAAGACTTGTGATGGCAATCATAACTTGTTGAGTAGGGTACTCTATGTACCAACCATTACAAAAAACCTGATGAGTAATGGACAGATTGTGGAAAAAGTCTTGCAGGTTAGATTCAACCAATATGGAGCATTTGTGGAGGATCCAAGGCATGGGTACAAGAGAATAGCCAAAGGAGAAAAATCAGGTAGACTTTTCACTTTTGAGCTAGAAGACACAAAGAATATTGCACTATACAATTACAAAGATCAAACACTTTCAGAGCTTGAGATTTGGCATAAAAGATTAGGGCATGTAGGAGAAAGAACCTTGAAACAAATTAGGGATCAATGTGTAATTGGAATACCCAATGTTTCCAAACAACACATGATATATAAACGTGGTGCTTGTCAGTTTGGGAAGTCTCACAGGTTACCCTTCTCAAGAAAAGGCTACATACATGAGGACTATCTAGAACTTTTCCATACAGATGTTTGGGGAGCAAGCAAAGACCCCTCAATCTCAGGATCAAGGTACTATGTATCTTTTATTGATGATTATAGCAGGTGGACTGTATTGTACTTTATGAAGCGCAAAGATGAAGTGTTCAACTGTTTTAAAAAGTGTCTTGCACTTGTTGAGAATCAGACAGGGAAGAATCTAAAGAGGCTAAGATCAGATGGAGGAGGTGAGTACTTCTCAAATGAGTTTGAAGCATTCTTGCAGGACAGAGGAATCAAGAGAGAAATCACCACAAGATATACTCCTGAACAGAATGGGGTAGCTGAGAGAAGAAATAGGTTGATTGTTAAAACAACTAGGTCAATGTTAAATGAAAAGAAATTACCTAACTATTTATGGGCAGAGAGTGTATCTACTGCCACTTACCTCATAAACAGGTTACCATCTAAGTCCCTTGATGGGATGAATCCTTATGAAGCATGGCATGGTAAGAGACCCTCACTTGATCATTGCAAGATATTTGGATGTGTAGCATATGTACAC
Organism: Ceratopteris richardii; assembly: GCA_020310875.1. Lineage (NCBI taxonomy): Eukaryota > Viridiplantae > Streptophyta > Polypodiopsida > Polypodiales > Pteridaceae > Ceratopteris > Ceratopteris richardii. Next base: position 33,904,175 of record CM035412.1, on the reverse strand, counting down.
ATTCCTTCTCAGATAAGGGGGCAGCTAGACCCTAAGGCTGAGAAGTGTATCTTTATTGGATATGATCTAAATCAGAAAGGGTACATGTTCTACAACCCTTCAAATAAGGGATTCATGGTTAGTAGAGATGTTGTCTTTGATGAAAATGATTCTTGGTATGAGAATGAATGCAGGAAGTTCAAACTACCCATGACTTGGAAGAGGAGTTTCCAAGTCTTACTAAGGAGGAATCTACTCAGAATGAAGACACCAATTCAGATGATGAAGACATTATCAATTTTGAAGAGCTCAAGGCATGCAAGTCCAAAGGCAAAATCAAAATGAAGAAGCTTGAAGACATACCTGAATCTTCAAATCAATCAATCAGGAGATCACAAAGGGAAAGCAAAAAACCTATCAGATATGGGTATGACACCTCTCTTGTCACTAAACACTCTGTTCATCTTGCCAAAGATTTGTCAATTGAAGAATCAAGATCATATGAAGAAGCCATGACCAAGACAGAATGGAAGGAAGCTATGGATGAAGAGATTGAAGCACTCAAAGAAAGTGACATATGGGAACTAGTTCCAAAGAAAGAGTCCATGAAGGTAATTGGGTCCAGATGGATCTATAAGCTCAAAAGAAATTCTGATGGGTCAATAAACATGTACAAAGTCAGATTGGTGGCCAAGGTTTTTGCACAAACCCAAGGAATTGACTATGGAGAAACATTTTCACCTATGGCCAAGATGCCAACTATCAGGGTGTTGGTAAGTGTGGCTGCATCAAAAAATTGGAACATGTATCAATTGGATGTCAAAAATGCATTTCTTAATGGATGGATTTCAGAGGAGGTATATATGTCACAACCTCCTGGCTACGAGGATCCAAACAAGGTAACATATGTGTGCAAATTGAATAAAGCTCTTTATGGATTAAAGCAAGCACCTAGGGCATGGAATCACAGGTTGACCACATACCTTCAAGACAAAGGTTTTGTCATGAGCAAGGTAGACACTTCTCTATTCATCAAGAGAAGTAATTTAGAAGTAATATACCTATGTGTTTATGTTGATGATATCATACTTACAGGTAATGATGTCAATGGAATCAGACAAATCAAGAACCAGATGATGGAGTTCAAGATCTGTGATCTTGGATTACTCAAGTATTTTCTTGGACTTGAGTTAGTCTATACTAACTCTGGGATCTATATTACTCAGAAAAAATACATACAGGATATATTGAAGAAGTTTCATTTGCAGGATGCTAAAATTGCAAGTACTCCAATGGAGGTAAACCTAAAACTAAGTGCCCATGGAGGTGATGAAATTGATGATATTATAGGTTAACAAAGTATAGTTGGTAGCTTGAACTATGCTACCTTAACAAGGATAGATATAGCATATGGAGTTAGTGTGCTAAGTCAGTTCATGCACAAGCCAAGGGTACCTCACTTAGAAGCTGCCAAAAGAATTCTAAAGTACCTCAAGGGTACTCAACATTATGGTTTGTATTTTCCCTACACTTCAGACTTGGATATCAAGAACTATTCAGATGCAGATTGGGTAGGATGTAAGGATGATAGGAGAAGCACTTCAAGATACATTTCATTTGCAGGTGATAAACCAATATCATGGTCTTCAAAGAACCAACCTATTGTTGCTTTATCTTCTATAGAGGCAGAGTATAGAGGATTGGCAAATGCCACTCAAGAAGCCATATGGATTAAGTTATTGTATATAGAATCGGGTTTGTATACTACTTCACCATTGATCTTTGGAGATAATACAAGCTCACTTCACCTTGCAGCTAATCCTATTTATCATGCTAGGACCAAACATATAGAGGTCCATTACCATTATGTGAGAGAGAAGTTATTAAACAAGGACATTCAACTAACCTATGTATCAACCAACATGCAGTGTGCAGATTTGTTAACTAAAGCATTGGATGGCACCAAACTTTGTAGGTTCAAATCAATGATTGGATTGTAGGATATACATGAAGACTAAAGAATGAAGATCAAGCCAAAATGTTTGGCTTGAGGGGGAGCTGTTGGTGCAATTCACAAGCCTACACATTTGTCTTGTAGTCCATACACATATGAAGATGCATAGGAATCAATGCTAGTGGTTAATTACCACTTTATCTCTTTGTAAAGTCACATTTGACTTGGAATCTTTGTAAACACCTACCAAAAGGAACTCGTGGAAAAGTTAGCTTTGATTGATGGAATATCTCTTATAATGGAGGATCACCTTTTTTAGAGAGAGCCAAAATTTGAATTCAAATTCAAATTGGAAGTGAACACTTATATAAACCCCTAAGAAAAAGTCACGGAAGAAGTGTCACTTTCCGAGCTCCTCATTATCATTTTTGAGTGTGTGTGAGGTCTACACTCTAGCCCACACCTCTCTACACCATTAGGCAATGATTTTCATGCCTATGGCATTGTATACAAGTGTTCATTGATACATATATCTACATTGTTCATTTTTGAGTTCTCTGTCATAGTCTTTGAAAGTCTGTCAACTTGTGGAGATCATATCTCACTCATTTCTCGACCAAACTCAAAGATCTATAGCTTGTTGGAACTAGCTCAAAGTCATCTACTTGCTACCAAAATTTGAAGGATTTCTATTCAGCCATTTCAAAGAAAAGCCCGTCGAAGTGATGATTGGTCGAAGTCTGCAACAGTCCTAAAATATCGGGCGTAAAGGTTTACTTGCTAAATTGATTTCTCTGAGCATAGTTAATATTTTTAAGTAATACCACTTGGAATAGTTAGCTTGTTAAGATAATTAGATACCTGTGAAAGGAATTTTTCCAATTCCTACTGTGCTGGTCATACTGAGCAAAAGATGTAGCAGGTGTAGTGACAAAAATACATTAGGGGAAAAAATGAACCCTGAATGGGCCTTTTAGATTAAGGAGTGATTAGTGATGCACCAAGGAGAAGAGGGTGGTGTCCACAGTCTAGTCCCTTAATCATATAGGCTAGGCATAGGCTTCCCTTGTTTCTGTGTGGTCAAAGAGGAGAAAACCACCTAGAACACATGGTTTTGGGTATTCAGATGGTTTTGAAATCCTTGGAAATCAACTAGAACCCTTGGATTGGCTCAAAGATCCAAAGGCTTATGTTGAGTGGAAAAAGTCAAGGCTCCATTGCATTTAGGCCCTTGGATTTGCTTGGTTTGCATGGTTGAGATTCAAAGAACTTCAAAAAATGCGCCTTCCCATCACAGCCATTGGATTCATATTCATATCCAACATCCAAGATTAAATATGCAGAAGAGACGGCACATGAATCCGTGGCCATTGGATAAACTTTGCATCCTAAGGCTTATAAAATTTTCCACCTTGACATTCCAAACCTCCAAGCGCCTTTTGATGCAAACCGTCCGATCCAAGCTACATCGCATGGTTCAGATGCTTTCCCATACTGTGATCAGCTGGAATCGCGCTCCTCCATTGGATTCGTAAGAGATCTAACGATGCACAAATTGAGATCAGCTTGATTTGCGCGCGTCCCTTGGATGAGCCAAGATCTAATGGCCAAGAAACGTGCAGGTGTGCAAAACGGGCGCATGAGAATTTGTGAGTCCCACGAATTGTCAGAGACTCTCTCTCTACAGTCGTAGGCACACGATCTACACCATTCAAATGAAGCATCCAAGGGCTATACATTTTCTCATTTAATAATGCAACTATAATAGTAATTAAAATAGTATTATATTGGAGAAAACCACTAGTGGTATGGTATGCCTATCTAATCTCCTAGATTAAGCTTTTTAATCCCTAAAAATTAGGGATCCTTACAAGGCCCATGCAGGGCTCACTTTTTCCCCTAATGAGAAGGTTTTCTTGAAGACTTGAAGTTCAGAGTTGTCTCTTTTGATTCTATCTCTCCATACATCATTTCCAGTACATAGGCCACTTTATGGTGTCTTTGGAAAGCTAAGGAGGTACACTTATCAACTATAAAGAACTAAAGGGCTGGTACAAAGTAGGATTTGGCAGTACCTACTCATTCTCTTGGAGTGTCCATCCATCATTCCCAACAATATGATCAACATGCTAGATGGGAGCTGCACTAAGAAAGTGCTCTACCCTTTTTCAAGAAAGCTCAGCATAGGCATGAATAAGGTTTTTAAGGAAGGATGATGTGAGCAGACTAAACTTGCAAACCCAATGTCCCTCCCTCTCTAAAGTCTATTGAGGATGCAAAAGATGACAAAGACAAAAGTTGAACTTCTTTTTCTCAGTATATTCTTAATTGTATAATGAACAAAAATTCCTCTCACTTCCTCTCCCTCTTGTTTCTCTTTCTCTCTATATATATATAATAAAGTAAGTTTATGATCTAGGGATCCGATCGGTTCATATGGACCTGAAATCGGACACCGTTTGGTCATCCATGTGTATGACCACAAATCTTGAGTTTAGACTTACTAGGAGGTCTTGTGCTCTTGTGAACAAGTGATCCACTTAGCTTAGTGGTTAAGTCTCAAGGATGTGAAGGAGGAGGAGCTCTTGGGTTCAATCCTCATGGGGGACATGGGGAGAGTATTTTTGCCCAAAGGGCTCTAGAGCCTTCTAGAAGCATCCACTTGAGTTAACCCGAGTTGACTGGGACACTTGGCGCACATGCAGTTACATGGCTGACACATGGATGGATAGTATCCACCTGCCCAAGAAGGCACTCCCTTGCAGAGATCTATATATAGAGGCATTTGGTTGGGAGGAGAGTCATCTCTCTAGTGTGTGGGGGTCCTAATTTCTAGTTCTCTTACACACTCTCTCTCTCTTGGCTCTTCTTCGACCACCTCAGAAGTTATGCACCACTTCTCTCTCTCTCTCTCTCGACATGGTGGCAAGAGATGGAGAACTTGAGAGGTGACTATCATAGAAAGGAACCCAACATCCTAATCGTAAAACATGAACAAGAAATGAAAAGCATGAACAGAAAATGAATGAACAAGAAAGGCAAGGAGTGTACCTAGAGAAAATCCACGGAGAAAACCAAATGGGCATTGGACCTCTATTTATAGGTTTGGCTGAGGACTTCTCTCTAGAATCTCTAGAATCTTCTAACCTCCCTGTTCGATCCTTTCTATTTTCGGAGTCTTCTTCCATGTTCTTTTACTATTTTTGGAAGTCCATCTTTTGTTTCTATTTTGGTTTTTCTCTTTTTATTTTTCCAAGTTTTCTTTTTCTATTTTTGTTTCTTTTTCTTTTTCTCTTTTTAATTTTCCACAAAGGTTTTTATTTGGTTTCACACTTATGTACAACTTAAATGAAACTAGGGGGTTAGAACGAGAGTAAATGGTAATTTTAAGGCTACAAACCTAGGGTTTTTAATTGGGAAAAATTTAGGATTTCTTAAGATTTGGGTTAGGCACATCAATTGGTGGTTAAATATTTACACTAGAGGCTAAAATCTTAGGGTTTCCAAGGGTAAAAGTAGGGTTTGAAGGGTTAAATTTAGGATTTCTAAGGGTTCAAACCCTAAGTTTCAGGGATTTAGAGTTGGGTTAATGAGCTATTTATAAATAAACAGGTCTAATTTACAAAAATGACATGGTTTCTCATCACATACATATCAAATCAATCAAAACATGCATATTTTATAACTCTTTGTAGTCAAAATACCATATCATTGCTAGAAAAACATTGAAATAAATTTCAAAAAAATTCTTAATGTACACTTCCCTGAGTGATTTCATCCAGACATCTACCCCCACTAAACTTGCACATCATCTCGATGGGCCAACCTGCAAAATCCAATAGAAGCGTATCAAGATTATTTTTGAAACCCCTTTTTAATTTTTATGTTATTCTTTTCAAAAATTGAAACATGATCTCATACATTCCATGAAAATTTATAAAGATTAGTACACATTTTAGAAAATAAAGCAGATGCAAGCTTCACGAATTTCTTATTATGTTTTTGCTTTTGCAATCAATCAAAGCAATCATATGAATAAACTGTAGGCTTCGTAGATCTTTTGTTCATTCAACTTGTTCAGATCCAACAACTTATCCTAAGTACTAGCTTTATGTCCCATCGACGATGCGAGGCTTGTGATGCTTTCAGAGCAGGCTTACCAAAGCCTGTATGGTTAGATGCGGAGGAGTGGGATATGATTCACGATGAGCAGCAGTAAACTCCTGGCTGATATCGCCTGCAGTGAGATACCGCAGCCACATGTTTAGATACAGTTGGACCGTCACATTTGGGCAGCAACGGATATGACATGATGCGTCACGAGTTTGTAAGTACCATTTGGTTTATTGAATTTTTTTGTGTTAAGCTTGTCATGTATGTTCCTCTAATGTTTTGTATATTTGTTGCAAGAGCTCAAAATGGGTTGTCCTCCAACATGAATGGAGGAGGCTTATGGATATCATCATGGATTGACTGCACTATTGGAGGACTTGGAGGGATGCGGTGCGATCATTTCATGGGAGTGTTTGCAATGAGGTGATGAATTTATAAACTTGGTTTTTACTTGTTGTTTGTAAATCTCATGTGAATTTATCTCATTTCATGAATGTTCTTTATTGTAGGATTGTTGATATGGAACATTCTCTGCATGCATATGGCAGTGGTGCACCAAAACTTTGTATTTGATTCTTAGATGCAATGCTTTGCCACATTTTGTAAAAGCCTCATATATGACAGTGGTTTTCCACACTCTTGTACATGCTTCATTTATGAAATATATTCTTAGATGCAATGCTTTGCCACATTTTGTAAAAGCCTCATATATGACAGTGGTTTTCCACACTCTTGTACATGCTTCATTTATGCTTCATGGTTCATGGTTCATTCTGATTATCTCTTTTGTGTCCAATAATATTTTGCTTTATGAAATCATATTTTGGTTGCCATTAGAGTACACATCACATGTACTCAGTTTTTTTTAGATAGAGTGTCTTGTCTTTTGCTAAACAACATCATGGTAATGTTGCTGTAGCAAAAGACAACACATATTGCCCAAAAAAAAATTGCACATAT
>CM035412.1:33414669-33892169 GCA_020310875.1 Ceratopteris richardii | reverse complement strand
ACATCCACATCCACATCCACATGCACATGCACATGCACATGCACATGCACATGCACATGCACATGCACATGCACATGCACATGCACATGCACATGCACATGCACATGCACATGCACATGCACATGCACATGCACATGCACATGCACATGCACATGCACATGCACATGCACATGCACATGCACATGCACATGCACATGCACATGCACATGCACATGCACATGCACATGCACATGCACATGCACATGCACATGCACATGCACATGCACATGCACATGCACATGCACATGCACATGCACATGCACATGCACATACACATACACATACACATGCACATACACATACACATACACATACACATATACATACACATACACATACACACACATACACATACACATACACACACATACACATAAGCATACACACATGCATACACATACACACACATACATATACACATATGCACATACACATACATATACACATACATATACACATACATATACACATACATATACACATATGCATACACATACACATACACACACATACACACACATACACATACACATGCATAGACAAATACCGACATACATAAATCTACATATAACGTGCATACACATATATACACAAAGACACTTAATCAATGACAAAAACTTTCCCTTGTGTCATCTTCCAACATCTGTGCGTCCTTACTATCAAATAATGTATTTAGAAATTCATTGAAACATGTTTTCATTTTGTTTAGGTGCAAAATTAATATCGAAAAGATGAAACTCTAATTACATGAAAATAGTTCGTCACACAAGTGAAATGTCTTGCCATTCTTCTGATGTGCACTCATAGGAATAGATCTAGCATGCCTAATCCTTTAATCAAGATTCTTGGGTAGATATTTATTGCAATTGTAATATAAGGATCACTTTACAATGAAGGGAACTAAAAGGTTCATCCAATGCCTCCATGTGGTAAGTTTTGGATCCTTGCAAATGGTTAGATAGATTTGCAACACAAGGGTCATGAATTAGAAAGGTTGATAGCATGGAAATAACCAAGAGAATTGGAATAATTGTAGGTTGAAGTAGGTGACTTTTGAATCAAACTCTTTAACTTGCCCAAACACACTTAATCAAAGCACCTCTAATTGCCATTTCTTCTCGGTAGTAAAAAAAATGATTTGCTAGAAAATGAACAATGTGCATAAAGTCATGGCATTGAAATAGAGGGTTCTCAATGAGTTTAAATGATTATTGATTATGACATAAAGTCAAATTGTACAACCCATAATAATTGGCACAATCGGTCTTTAAAATTATCTAGATACGTGATTTGGATGATATAATTACTTGATGTTACACTTCCACTGTTTGTATATTATAAAGGGAATGCTCTCACACTTCTATCGTCAATGAAGATGAGCTCTCTCTTTTTGGTAGATGCTTGCGCAGCTCCTATCTCTAGTGATAAGGTTGATAGACTTTCAAATTTGCTGTTTCCAGTGGATCCTTTCATGAATGATGTCCATGGCTTAGAATGTGTCAATGATTCTGTGTTCTCAGTTGAGTCATTTAAGTTAGATTCTCAATGCAATAATGCTCAATCCAATGCATCTATCGATTCAAGTGCATGTGGAGCAAAGAATGTCAGCAAAGAGAGAGAGAGAGAGAGAGACAGAGAGAGAGAGAATATACAAAGCATGTGGCATTTTAAGTGAAGGCCTCATGAAGTAAGTCAAAGAAGATTTCAATTCCTTACTTGAGATAGAAAAATTGCATTGGACATTGTGAAGCATTGTTGTGGTTTGAAATGTTTGAATAAATTAGGAATGAAGAAACTAAAGTGGGTAAGAGAGAAATTCTTCCATTTAGATAGTGAAAGGCAAGATTTATACCTTATTTCTCACATGCAAATGATTGAGGATAACATGTTTGTAGCACATATTGCTTTTATATATTACTTTAGTCAAGGGATCTGATGTTGTAGGACTGCATTTAAAATGAGTGTGGAAAATTGCAGAATACATAAGATTCAACAAGGGCTTATATGTAGAGATCTCATTTTTTTATACATATCAGGGAGTTGGGGCCAAAGGTTCTATTGGTCGTCATGCAATGAGTTGGATGATGAACTATTTTAGTTTGCATTGTGAAGTTATGCCTACAAATCAAAGGTTACACTTGTCAAATAACTTTACTTGTCTAGAAGTATTTCAAGTTTATAAAGAAGAGATGGAAAGTAAAAAGTATGTCGTGTATCGACATTTTACTCGATTATGGAAAGAAGAGTTTAACAATGTGAATATTCCTCGTAAAGTTAGAATGGGTCAATGCTGAGTTTGTGCCACTTTGAAAAACATGGCAAAGGGGGCCACAACACCAAAAGAAAAAGATAATTTTAAAAGCCTTCTAAAGAATCATCATGAGAGTCAACCTTTAGAAAGAAAGAAAGTAATTTGTTATTGAAGTAAAGCACTAAAAAACCGAGAGTGTTATATGTGTTTGTTGATTGATGTATGGATCAAAAGAAAACATGCTTGACCCATTTTGCTCACATTCCTTAGGAAATTGGAGATGAACTCTTTGTGAAAATGCTTTTGGTTGTGCTTTGGTATACAATGGAACCATAAATTCAAAGGTTTTCTTCACATATCCCAATGTGCATAATGATCCAAACCTTATGGTTACTGTGATTCATGAAGTTTTGCAATCATGGGAGGGTCTTTTGCCACCAAATCTCTATTTATAGCTTAATAACGCCACAAAAGAGAGTACAAATTCTACAGTATTTGGATATTTATGCATGCTTATTGATAAACAAGTGTTTCATAGGGTTAAGGTAAATTTCCTTTTCCTTGGGCACACTGATGATCACATTGATCAAATGTTCAGTGCCTTCTCTAAGAGGTTGGCACACCATAATGGTTTTACTCTTCCAATATTATCTGTGTTGATTTTTGAAGCATATACTCCAAAGCCTAGGTTTAACACCTTACACCGATTTATGAATTTAAGAAGTTTTGCTTAGCAGGTATTGATAACCGTACTAAGGTTTTGGCTCCATTGGATAGCATTAGTTTCAACCACGTATTCTTGATGAGGAGGCTTAACGACATTACTCTTTTATTCACAAAGCAATATTCATGTTCTCTAGAGTGGGAGCCTAAACATGGATGCAGATTTTTATAGCATGTGCCTAATTTGTCTTTGGATGGTGCATAACAAACACCATGTGATGATAAAAGCAATATGGAAAGATGTGGAAATGTGGTTGAGCAAATTAAAAGGTGGATGCATGTACTTATGGAGAAGAAGATACAGATTGAGCGTGCAAAAAAATATGTAGGAGATCAAGATCTATCTTGGTGGGATGATTTTTTTAACGATCAAGAAGACATTATAAAGAATATCATTGCAGGGCATTGGCCGATTGATATTCCATTCACATGGGATTTTGGTAGACAAAGATCAATGAATGTGGACCAAGCATGTAATGCAGATACACTTCAAAGCTTTATGCATCCACCAGAAAGGAATATTTATGTAGGCCCAAGGATGATGAAACAGGCCGAAGCATGATGGCAAGGAAATTTGAAAGAAATAAATGTTGGAACATTTATTGCAATCCTTGTTGATGGTGATGAGGCTACTAGACCATTTTGTATATCAAAAGTGTTAGAGTTCATTAACAATATTGATGAAAGAAGAATAGAGGCTTTGATAGTCCATTGGTATTATACAAAAAGTAGTAATGCATTCACTGGTAAGTATAACTTAGAAATGGTATGTGACACCAAACCAATAGTTTCAAAAAGAAAAAGAATATTCGAAGTACATCCAACCTTAAAATGGATGATGTACATATTCTTGTTTATGATTTTACCTTGACAAAAACAGCGCACTTGAGGAAAACAATGATCAATATGATAAAGAAAAAGCTTCCAGATGTATGTGGGACATCTAATCATAGGCAAACAAGAAGATCTATGCATGATCGTGGAAAATTTGGTATGTACTTGGATGATAATAGAGCTCCTATTTATATAGAAGAAGAAGAAGAAGAAGAAGAAGAAGAAGAAGAAGAAGAAGAAGAAGAAGAGAGCTCCCAACAATCTCAGACTAAAGCAGATGCATTCGATGATGGGGGTGTAGACATAGACCAAGAAATTTGTGAATTAATTTGAAACTCTATGACATTTTTTGTGCCTATACAACTACTCAAAAGCACGTCACATAATGAAACCATGGTCTATTGCATTTTTGGATCATTGTTCAAGATCGTCTATCAACGCATGTTTAATCTTTATTTTCTATATAAGATTTTTAAGCACTTTTATATTTCTCATATAAATTCTAGAGATACCAATGTTAAATAGATCCAATTTTTAGGCACATTTTGACCTCCTAAATTTTCAAAAAAATGACAAAAAGTCAAAAAGTCACATGTTTTCACTTGATTTTTGAAATGTATGTATACTAATGTAAAGGGTTTTCAAAGATAAGATGTAATTTGCTTGATTTTTTACGAGGAAGTTCTCTTTTTACGACAAAGTTCTTGTTTGTTATGACTCGCTGTTACATCCAAACATACACACACATACACATACATATAAAGATACATGCATACACACACATTCGCATGCATACACATATACACACACATATACACACATACACACATACACACACATATATACACATACACATACACACATACATACACACACATACAGATACATACACAGACATACACAGACATACACAAACATACATACAGATACATATACATATAGACATATACATACACACATACATACACATACACACATACACACACATATACATACATACACATAGACATACACCTACACATACACACACATACACATATAGATACATACATACACACATGCACCTACAGATACACACACACACACACACACACACACACACATATATATATATATATATATATATATATATATATATATATATATATATATATATATATATATATATATATATATATATATATATATATATATATATATATATATATATAGGTATATACATACATACATGCATACATACATACACACACACACACACACACACACATATATATATATATATATATCTATATATATATATATATATATATACATATATATATGTGTGTGTGTGTGTGTGTGTGTGTGTTTTCATGAACTTGTAGGTTACTATTTGAAAAGTGTTTACCAAGCAACAATATTCTTCCTACATCACATTTTGAAATGAAGAAGATAATCAACAATCTTGATATAGATTATCATTGTATTCATGCATGCCCTAACAATTGTATTTTACGTAGATGTGAATATGCTCTCTCTGACATGTCCAAAATGTCAATCTCCTTGATATAAGGACAAAGGGGATAAAATCCTAAAGAAGATATTGAGACATTTTCCATTAGCTTCATGAATTAAAGATAAGTTTCAAAGCCCATAATTATCGAAGTTTTTGACATGGTGAATTATATAGTAGGTAGTGCAACTTTTTAGCACATTGATTCCAGATGGTCTGATTTTGCACAAGAGCTTATGCATGTGTGTATATGTATGCATGTGAGTGTATGTACCTCTTTGCCTTTGTCTGTCTCCATTGATTTAAACTTCGTCTACATCTCTCTCTCTCTCTCTCTCTCTCTCTCTCTCTCTCTCTTCCTCCCCCCTTCTCTCTCTCTCCTTTGAATCATCGCAAAAATGTGCTGCAAGAATTCCATTTTTTTCTTTCCCAAGGCATTTCTCACACATGCGACTTTGAATTGTGGCACAAATGTGCTGGTAGAATTCCATTTTTTTTCTTTCCTAGAGTGTTGGATAAGCGACCCTCTATTATCATAGGAAGTTTGCTAGGGTCACTAGCAGTGTTTCTCATATGAAATGCTATTAGTGATGCTCTTTAGGCAACATGGCATAAGCCAAGCCAAGCATTGTTTATGTGAAGGTGAACCTTTTTTTTAAGGTGATGCGATGCTCTGATTTTAGAGTGTTGCATAATTTTCCAATTGGGGGTGTTGCTACGCCCCCTATTCCCTTGTAGTGTTTCTCCTCTTAATCATAGTCTCCCTTTAGTAGCATCTATCAGTTGGTAGTACTTGCGTTTAGAACATGTGGAACTCATGGCTAAATGTAAAGTGTTCTTTTTCTCCTTCTGTTTTATTTTTCTACAATGCTAACTTTTGAATGCAAGAATATATATGCATTTTATGGATTTCCATGTGGAATAATTGTAATCTCCCATTAGGGACCACAAATGTTGCAAAGCTGGATTATCTTGTTGGCATGAATTTTTCCAAGGAGGTGAGTTAATGTTGGTAGTGAGCACCTAGTGTCTTTGCCCAACCTTTCTCTTACTTGAAAACAAGTTTCTATCAACCATAAAGAGATCTTTTGGGAGAGGATGTTGCAATCCTTTTTCAATAAGGAGTTGAAGCTACATGACATTGCAAAAGAGATGTACATGACTTACAAAAGCCATAAAGGATCTGTCACTTTTGCTACTTGAGTGGTACCCGATTACTTGAACTGTTTTGTCCCAAGGGGGGATCACTACCTCTAGATTTACATGCTCTTTTTGACTGTGATTGGGTTGGTTGCTATGACACTCATGTGTCCACTAGTGGCTTTTGCTTCATGCTTGGTAGCTCATGTATATCTTGGTTGAGCAAGAAGCAGCCTACGCTGGCCACTTTCCATTGTGAGGTTGAGTATAGGGCAGCTTGTGCAGCTACTCTTTAGTGTGTGTGGCTCAGACACCTTATGGCTAATTTTGGGTGTTGGTCAATCTTCTACCACCACCATCTTCACTAACAGTCAGAGCGCACTGCCAATTGTGAGGAACCCTATGTTCCATGCTCACACTAAGCACATTGAGGTGCATTATCATTATGTCAGGAAGAGTTTCTCTGCTAGAGAGATGAGCTTGGCATATGTGCCCACGAAGGAGAACATTGTTGACCTTTTCATGAAGGCTCTGCCTAGGGAGAAGTTTGAAGCTTTCCACAGAGCTTTGGGCTTACTTCCTTTTGTGGATTGATTCCACATAGCTTGGCACTTCCTTATACATGAGTGCCAGCTCCTTATTCACTGCATCACTCCTTGTGGGGATTTGTTGATATATTTAGGTAGTGATGTGTGTGAACACACTAGGACCATTGGGGCACTTTTTTTCCTCTTTAGGAGGTCTTTTTCCCCAACTTATATATATGCCTATTGCCCTTATCTTTGTACATTCTAGTGGTAATACATTCAGTATTGTGTGTTGTGCTCCAAGCTTCTTCTTCTTCCTTGTGTTGAATGCACATAGAGACCATTGTTCACTCCTGAAACAATTTATCGCAGAATGTGTAGAGTTTAGACTTGAGATTCAAGCCAACTTTAGAAGACAATAATAGTTTTCCAAAAAACCAAAGATTACAAGAAATGGATACAAAAGGATAAGGAATCTTGTTCATGAATCAAAGCTAACTAGCTACTACACACATAAATCTTTGAGAGAGATATGAAAATTCAAAGTCTAATTAAAATCCCCAAGCAAGCTAGGGGTTTTATTAGCAAGGTTTCTACTAGCTTATTCAAATCCTATGAGAGATAACACATGTGGGGTCTTATGAATTCGAACTGCATTGTGAGTATAGAAGACTTTGACAAGGTTGCCTAAATGATATGGAGCCCTTTTCCTAAATTTTAGCAGCAACACATGCAAACGAAGATAGCTTCCTCTTCACTGAGCAAGGTCAAAATCTCCATTCCCATGGATCAGGGAACAACTATGTTTGTCTGCTCTTTTAGTAGGATAGCTACAGAGATCACATGGAAGAACATTCCCTGAGGGAACATGGCTCCATGTGCGACAACTCATCATGGTGAAATGGCAATCGTATGCAATTGTGCATGTTGCTTCTTCACAGTCATCTTCTATACTTCAACAACTTATATTGTTCCTATGCCTGAACCGACACTATGCAGTTCTCAAGAAGTGTTGTTCTTTAGGATGAAGGAGGATCCTCTCTCTGAGAAAGGGAATGAATTTGCTAACTCCTGACATTGCACTTTGGAAAATCCAACGATGATGAGGTCGAGGAACTGACGCTACTGCTACCGATTCAACTCAGATTGTGTGCCTTTGATGATTTAGAATGCTACCTAGCATACCTAAAAGCTCCAACTTACATTGAATGAGAAGTTCATGTGCAGGGTTCATAGATACCGAGAGAGAGAGAGATAGAGAGAGAGAGAGAGAGAGAGAGAGAGAGAGAGAGAGAGAGAAAGTTGGTTGTGGCATAGAAGTGCAGAAAGCAAAAAGATTAAGTGAGTGCTGAGAGATAGAGGGAATTCAGTGTTAAATCGGATTGCGTAGCAAAACTTTGAATGTGGTTGAACAAAGAACATCTACGATTTTTCTGTATAATACTCATTGAAGAACAAAAAGAATGCCAGAGTTTACCGACAAGCTCGTGGCTATGGTTATCATAGAGTGTCAATAGATTCAATATTTTACATAGTATGAACAACCGACATGATTTGATCTCCTAAAATGCAAGGTCTCATCATTGACATACTTTAGAGATAATGGAATTAAATTACCTTTAAGCCTTCCTCTTTGTATTTATCTAGGGCATTTGTATATTCATAATATTTCTTCACTAAGGAATTTGTTTTACAATGAATAAAGATAGTATACTATGAAAACTCATAAAAACAAAATGGAACGAATGGAACATTATGGATTTAAAGTACAGAATTCTAAGAGTTACCTATTGCTAGCACAAATGACAAAAGAGAATTTGAAGAAAAATATAAACAAAGGATAGATGAAACTATGAGATTGTTTTGTTTATGAACTTTAAAATATATTAATTGTCGATTTTTTTTGTTTGTTTGCCCCGTGGATTTTGTCAAGGTGATCTCATGATTTAAAGAAGGAGTTTTGAAGACCAAAGTAAAGAGTTTAACCCCCTGTGGATTTTCTCTCCAAACGATGCTCCTGATTTGAAGTAAAGAGAAGAAAAGTGAAGTTCTTGCCGCGAAGACTCGAAGAAAAGTGAAGTTCTTGATGCAAAGACCGAAGTGAAGAGAAGTTTGTGGGTGTTCTTTTACACTATAATGGAGTGACTATTTTGTATTGAGTGATCCACACTATGGCAGAGTATTTTGTATTATTCAGAGTCATTTTGTGACACCCATTGTATATTCATCACTATCATCTAGGCATAGTTATTTATCTGGCACTCTGAGTTCACTGATTTATTTTTTAGAGCATTGTATTTTTCCTTTTTTGTTCACGATGCATACGTCCTACGACTTCATCCCACACAACCGAGGGCTCTTTTCCCCCTTTCTCTTTTGAGGCATGGGCCTACCATGACTGACCACCGTATAGGGCAAGGTGCCCAGCGTGCAGATGCCGCTCATCGAAGGGGGATGATGTACCTAGGGGCCGCATCCAACCCTACGCTACTCTCCTGCTTGACCTCCTTCTTCCTGACACTTGAACTTGATGTGAAGCAAGGTGGTTGCCCTAGTGATCCTCGACATGCCACCCATACCTTCAGAAGAGAAGTAGGAACCTCAATGTAAGATCAAATATTCCAGGTACTAGCATTTTAAATTCTTTGAATATGCACATTGTTCTGCACACTTAAACAAAAAGATTGTTTTTGTTCGCATGAATTTGATCATTCACATTCTACATTAAGTTTAGATCATACGGGTGTGCACTTTTCTATTGTCTCTTAGATTAAGAATCTACTTCTTTCATAGCTTAGATCATAATGAGGGAAATTAAAATGAAGGAAATGATTGAAGAACAATTTAGAAGATATGAAGAGTGACTTAAAGAAATGGAACACAAAAAACACATGCATATATACAAACACACATACATACAGACACACATGTACACACATGCATACATACACACATATACACACATGCATGCATACATACACACACATATACACACATGCATGCATACACACACATAGACATATACACACATGCATACATACAAACACACATGCATACACACACATATGTACACACATGCATACATACACACATGTACACACATGCATACATACACACATATACACACATGCATGCATACATACACACACATGCATGCATACACACACATACACATATAAACACATGCATACATACACACACACATGCATACATACACACACACATGCATACACACACATATACACATATGCATACACATACACACACACATGCATACACACAAACATACACACACATATACACAATGAGTGGTGGGGTGCGGTGAAGTAGAGTGGATGGATTTTTGGCATGCAAGGGGTTTTGAGATGCAATGTGTGCTATTTTTATTTTTGTGTCTTCCAGGCTTTCCTCTAGTTTGGATAACTTTATAGCCCGCTTATGATTGACCTACTCCCCGGTATCCTTCTAGGTTCTCTTACTAGGTTCTCTTGATTCACTTGACTCTAATTGTTCAACTAGTTTAGCCTATTGTAAGGCTTGTGCCCTAGTGACTACCTGTATAGGAGTCACGCTAATGCTATTGGAACTCCAATCCACCATGAAGCCTACCACATTAATTGGTGTAACATTGGCCTCACTAGAAGGGTTCCTTGGAATAAGCTCTTGGGAGATGTTCTTTGCCGCACTCAGAACAAAAGTGTTTTCTTGTGATGATATGTCCTTATCTTGGAGCCGGTGGGTGGGGACATTCACGAATGAAATGGTCACCCTAACATCTAAAACATGGTCTTCTAGAGGCTTGGGGTCTCATTTGTCTCAATTGGGGGTTGGGGTTAGGATTTGTATACATTGTTGAAAATCAAGCCTCAATCATGCAAAAAGGTTCAACCACCAGTTTTTCAAGTGGACCATTCAAAACGGAGGACCCAAATTTGTCGAATAAATTTAGAAGCTCCACCAAACTCAATCAAATTCAAATCTCATCAAATCAGCCACCAAAAAGTGCACCTAAACTGATTGCTGGATGGTTAGCCAGATTGTAGGAAAAGTAAAACTCTATATAAGCATCATCTTGCCTTTGTTTCTTGAGTTGTATGCAATCCACGAGTTTCCCACTTAGTTTCGTGAAGTCAGAAACTCCAGCAAGCAGCCCCCTTGCTTGCTTACCTCATTTTCTCATGATTTTGCTCCTCTCTATCTAGAGCTGTAGTTAGGCTTTTCCAAATCTAATTGTACCAAATTTAAGAGCATTGTGTGCTCTCTCATTGTACTCATTTTCATTGATTTCAAGGTTCATTTGGTCTCTCATATAGTGCTCTGAACTTTGCCAAAATTTCAAGTTATTTTACTTAGTGAGTTGTGAGAAATTGCCAACTTTATGAAGGTATATCTCTGCACATAGGCAGAGTGTTGCAAACAGGTAGTCTGTTTTGTAGAGGGTGGTTCTCCCAGCCCAAATATCCATTTGGGATGTTTTAAAGCTTTTTGGGTAGCTCATATAGTCTACCATACATCTTTAGAAGTTTGTTGTAAGTCTTTGTACTGTTGCAGAGAAAAGTTGAGAATAGTGAGCATATATCACTGCTTGTGGACCTAGTGGAGGACAACCATCTTCCATTTTTGCATTGGGGTATTAGAATCATCCCCCATCAGTGGTATCCGAGCCATTTTGGAGGCTTGGAGACATCAGTGGGCATCATCTTGAAAACTTGAAGGAATCAAGAAAACTCGTGGAGGCACAAGGAGGGCTTATCAAAGCAAGAAGACATCGAAAGGGGGCTACATCGATCGAGATCTCAACTAGTTGAAGGTTAGCAATAGAGAAGCTATCAAAAGGTAATATCCACACTAAAGCATACAAACACTTGAGGAGAAGCTAGAGGAGCATCTTAGACCTCAATATGGCTTATTAAAGTGCACAAATAGAAAATTTAGAGAAAGGCAATTATCAACCATGGAAATTTAGAGTTAGCAACTACCTTATGGGCAAAGGATTGTGGGGAATAGGTAGCGGCACGGAGCCAATGCCTCATGTGCATGATCCACTACTTCAAGGGTAGGTCAAGGCACTTAATGAATGGATAGAAAGGGATAGGAGAGTCACATTCATTATATCCTAACATATAAGTAATAGCATAATAGGGCATATACAAGACTTGGACACATCCAAGAAGGTTTGGGAGACCTTGGAGAGATTG
Source organism: Ceratopteris richardii (assembly GCA_020310875.1). Taxonomy (NCBI): domain Eukaryota; kingdom Viridiplantae; phylum Streptophyta; class Polypodiopsida; order Polypodiales; family Pteridaceae; genus Ceratopteris; species Ceratopteris richardii. The sequence continues at coordinate 33,879,965 of CM035412.1, read as the reverse complement.
TACTCTTCATCACTCAAGGCAAGGAAGATTCAACTTACAAATGAGCTAAATAATCTTAGGAAAGCACCAAGTACTAACATAAATGAGTACATTTTGAAGGTTAAGGACCTTGTAGATGCCCTAGGCTCAATTGGGAGCCTAATAGAAGATGACGATCTTGTCGTGCACACTCTCAATGGCTTGAGAGAGGATGAAAGATGGAAACCATTCTTCACATCAGTTTATGTGAGGGATTCCCTACCATAATTTGATCAATTAGTCACATTGATGGTGACTGAGGAGATGAACCAAGGACCTTCACAATCAAAGGACAGCCAAGCCCAAGTTTTCTGTGCAGGTACAGGCAAAGGCAAAAGAGGTGGACAAAACTCCCAAGGTAGAGGGAGAGGAAGGTCAAGTTCAAGCTCAAGCAACCAAGAAAGCTCCAACCAAAGATATGGATCAAGAGGAAGAGGAAGGAGTAGAGGAAGAGGAAGGAGTAGAGGAAGAGGAGGAAGATCACATGGAAGAGAAGCATCCAATGGAGACTGCTACAATTGTGGAAAACCATGCCATTATGCAAGAGATTGTTGGTCCAAAGGAGGAGGCAATCAAGGATACAAAAGGAACCAAGGTAATTATGCTAGTACTTTAACAAATTTCAAAAATGAGAACTTGCTTATGATGTATGGTTCAAGTGAAAGAGTCAATTCAGATTTTACATGGTACATTGATAGTGGTTGTAGCAAATATATGAGTTGCAATAAAGATGTTTTCTTTAATTTACACTCACCCATCACTCAAGGACATGTAGAAATAGGGGATGACACTGAGCATAAGATGACACATTTGGGAGATGTTGCATTGAATGGATCCCAAAGCTCCAAGGTGTTGAAGGATGTGTTGCATGTGCTAACCATCACAAAGAGCTTGGTTTCAGTAGGTCAAATGGTTGAAAGAGGTTATGAGGTGAGGTTCAATGATCAAGGATGTTTTGTTGAAGACCCCACGTAGGACTACAAGCTCATAGCAAAAGGAAAGAAGCAAGGAAGACTCTTCACCATGGAGGTAAAGCCGTCAACCCCTCACACTATCTACTTGTCAATTGGAAATAAACAGACTGCAGAAATCGACTTATGGCATAAAAGAATTGGATACATAAACTTACAAAGGATGAACGACATGCAAAGGAAGGGCTTGGTGAGTGGTCTACCTGATCTTACATCTCAGAATATGCAACATTTGTGCCATGCTTGTCAATTAGGGAAACAAAGCATATTGCCATTCAAGAAGGGAGCATGTGTGAGCAATGAAGTGTCGAATAACGGATGTATAGGGACCTACAAGGGATCCATCCATTGGAGGTAATAGATATTTTTTCACATTTATAGATGATCATTCAAGGTTTGTTTTGATGTATTGCATGAAGTCAAAGTCAGAGGTGTTTTACCACTTCAAGAGGTTCAAAAACCTAGTGGGGAAGGAAACATCGAAGTATATAAAGACCCTAAGATTGGATGGAGGGGGAGAGTATTTTCCAAATGACTTTTTAGATTTTCTACATGACCATGGCATCAAAAGGCAATTCACTTGCACGTATACACCACAACAAAATGGGGTGGTAGAGAGGAAGAATAGATATATAGTTGAAGTGGCTAGAGCTTTGTTAGATGAAATGAATGTTCCTAACTCTTATTGGGCTGATGCAACAAATACAGCCATATACATTATGAATATGTTTCCAACCTCAGGAGTACATGGAGTTACACCTTATGAAGCTCGGTGTGGTAAGAAACAAGACCATTGATGGGTAGACATGGAATCTACAGGTGACGAAGATGTGGAAAAATTAGAAACTCTAGGATTCAAAGCATCTAAACCAAGGAGGAGGATATTCCTACCACCTAATGGTGAGGTAAGTTCATCCAATAGGGTTAAATACCATATTCAAAGGTTAACTTATGATTAATTCATTGCAAGACACTATGCATACATGAGTCAAGTTATAGCTTGTGAAGAACCTAACTTTTTTGAAGAAGCAAATAAGCATAGGGAATGGATTGAAGCCATGGAGGAGGAAGTCAAGGCACTTGAAGAAAATGATACTTGGTCATTGGTTCCAATAACAAAGGACATGAAAGTCATTGGTACCAAATGGGTGTACAAGGTAAAGAGGCATGCAGATGGGAGCATCTCTAGGTATAAAGCAAGGCTGGTTGCCAAAGGTTTTGCTCAAAACTATGGCATAGAATTTGAGGAAACATTCATTCAAGTAGATAAGATGTCCACCATTAGAAGTTTGATTGCAATTTCAGCCTCAAAAGGTTAGAAGATGTACCAGTTGGATGTGAAGAATGCTTTCCTAAATGGAGAGCTTGAAGAGGTAGTCTTCATGGACCAACCCCAAGGCTTTGAAGATGAGAGGTTTCCACATCATGTATGCAGGCTAAAGAAGGCTCTTTATGGACTCAAGCAAGCCCCAAGATCTTGTAACCAAAGACTTGTGGACTACTTGGTAAAATGTGGATACAATCAGAGTCATGCAGACCCATCACTCTTTGTGAAGAAGGAAGGTAGCAAAATTGTTTTCATTTGTATATGTTGATAATTTGATCATTACAGGGGATGATGAAGCCAACATCAAGGAAATAAAGAGGAAGCTTGGATGTGAGTTTAAAATATCAGATTTAGGGATTTTAAGGTACTTCCTTGGGATTGAAGTACTATATAAAGAGGAAGGTATATACTTGATGCAAAGGAAATACATTCTCGATCTTTTGAAGAAGTTTGGCTTGTGTGATTGCAAGCCCATTTCAAATCCATTAGAAGTAAATGTTAAACCAAGTGCTCCTGAACGTGAAGAAGTGAAGGATGTGGCCATGTATAGGTCAATAATTGGTTATCTCTTGTATGCTACTATGAGGAGACCAGATATTGCACATGTAGTTGGAGTGTTATCTCAATTTTTACAGGCACCAAGAGTACCTCATCTTGTTGCAGCCAGAAGTGTACTTATATACCTCAAAGGATTAGTAAATGACGGTTTGTATTATCCATTTGATGATGGATTAAATGTACAAGCTTATTGTGATGCTGATTTGATAGGTTCCAAAGATGATAGGAGTGATGGATTATATCCACTCTTAGTTGCAGCAGAAGAATGATAGGCCCTTTCTAGGACCAAACAGTTCACTACCACAGTCCACCAAAAATTGAATTGCTCTCTTAACCTGAAGACTGAACCTATGAAATTTTCCACAGTAGAAATAGACTCTCTAAGCTTTCCAACAAGCCATAGATCACTCAATTTGGAGAACGTGAGCTATGCCAAACTCCTTGCACAAGACAGACCAAAATCTGCCCAAACTGGTGCTTGCACCTATGTGTACCTCCCAACACACATATATTTGGGAATATGCAGAGATCAGACCAGAGAACTTTCAAGCTCAATATACTCAATATTAATGAACACTTGATACTAATATTACATCCAAAAGAAAGCTTACAATCATAGAAATAAAATGAGCTATCTTGCAAATGAATCGGACTACTACACAAAGAGATATGGGTGATCAAAGATCACTTCCTATGAGAAAACTTCAGCAAGCAAGGGGCTTGCTTAGCTAGGGGCTAGCTTACACCTAGAGTAAACACTCCTAATGAGAGCCTACAAGTGCTCAAATGGTAGAGGATGATAGCCACGACTTTGCTCCATGTCTTTGCTTATATAATGCTCAAAAAGGTGGTTGTATATTTGAATTCAAAAATGCCCTCCAAATGATCCCGACTTTTCTCCATCAGTTAGGTGAGTACAGGGCTGAAAAAACTCGTGGAAAAGTGGTTGTATATTCTACCAAAAAGTGTGAGTGATGTGGCACTTCAACCTAGCATGAGTTCCCACACTTGAGATTGCTAAAATTCTAAGACTCCCCCTCAAGCTCAAGTGTTAGTCTCCATTGATCTCCTTCAAGTTGAGGTTGATTTTGAACTTCTCCAACTTGCTTGCATCCATAAACTTGGTCATGATATCTGCTATTTGATCTTTGGTGTTGATGTACTTGATGTCCACTTCTTTTGCTAGTACCTTTTCTCTGATGAAGTGATAATGGATCTCTATGTGCTTGCTTCTTGCATGGAACATAGGGTTGCTTGCTAGATGAATGCTTGACATATTATCTCCAAATAGAGTGAACTCTTTGACCTCCACATCCAAGTCTTTGAAGAGCTTCTTGAGCCACATGATCTCACATGTAGCAAGTGCTAAAGCTCTATACTCAGCCTCAGTATGATAATGCAACTGTAGGTTGCTTCTTGGAGATCCATGAAATGACTCTTTGACCTAGCATGAAGACATAGCCAGATGTGCTCCTTTGATCCTCCTTTGAACCAGCCCAATCAGCATCACTAAAGCCTTGAGGTTGTAATCCATCTCCATAAGGGTAGTACAACCCTTGGTTGATAGTGTGCTTGATGTACCTAAGCACTCTCTTGACTGCATTCATATGAACATCAGTTGGTGAATGTAGAAATTGAGAGAGAACTCCTACAACATAAGACAAGTCAGGTCTTGTGATGGTAGCATAATTAAGGCTTCCAATTATGCTTCTATATGCTGAAATATCTTCAAGAGGTTTTCCTTCACTTGCACATAGCTTAGTGTTTGGATCCACATGTTGTGTGAGTGGCTTACATCCACTCATACCATACTTACAAAGTACATCTAGCAAGTATTTCCTTTGAGCAAGGTAAATACCATTTTCTACATAAATAACTTCAATCCCAAGAAAGTATTTAAGAACTCCAAGATCTGAAATCTTGAATTCATTTCCAAGCTTGGCCTTGATCCATGTGATACCTGCATCATCACTTCCTGTTATAATCAAGTCATCCACATATATGCATACATAGACAACTAGTCCTCCCTCCTTCTTGAGGTATAAGGAAGGATTTCCAGCACTTGGCTTGTATCCACACCTGCACAAATACTCCACAAGCCTTTGATTCCATGCCCTAGGAGCTTGCTTTAAACCATACAATACTTTTCTAAGTTTACAAACAAAATCTGAATATTTAGGGTTCTCAAACCCTAATGGTTGAGTCATGTAGATTGTCTCCTGCAAATCACCATTAAGAAAAGCATTCTTTACATCCAATTGATAGATTGTCCACCTCCTAGATGTAGCAACCCCAATGATTGCCCTAATTGTTGTCATCTTTGCAACCGGGCTGAATGTTTCTTCATAGTCAATCCCATAGGATTGAGCAAATCCTTTTGCCACAAGCCTTGCTTTGAACCTAGCAACTGAACCATCAGAATTTCTTTTCACTTTATAGACCCGTTTGTTGCCAATTACCTTCATCCCTTCTTGTCTTGGAACAAGACTCCATGTCTTGTTGTCTTCAAGGGCTTTGTACTCTTCTTCCATAGCTTCTTGCCACTCCTTTGTGTCTTTGGCCTCTTCATAGGTAGAAGGTTCATGAGCTTTCATAACCTTAGTCATGAAAGCATAATGCCTAGCAATATAACTATCATAAACATGCCTTGAGATTGGATGTTTTACCCTTGTTGACCTCGTTTCTTCTCCTTTTGGTGGAATGAACCTTCTTTGCCTTGGTGCCTTGATTTCTGCTTTTGATGTAGCTCCCCCTTCTAACATAAGTTCTTCAAAGTCTTCAACTTCATGTCCATCTTTATCAAGCTCTACCAATCTTGCCTTTCCTTTATTCACTGATTGATGGGCTGAATCCATGCTTGAACTCCTTTGTATGCTTGGACCACTGATTTCCAAGCTATCTTGAAACCTAGCTTCATATATTCTCTCTGCTTCTTTAATATCTTCATCTTGCAATGGAGCTTTGGAAGCATACCATGGTTTGAGTTCATCAAACACTACATCTCTAGATACCTTTAACTCCTTTGTATTAGGATTGTAGCACCTGTAACCTTTTTGCTCCATAGCATAACCAATAAACATACATCTTTCAGCCCTTGCATCCATCTTACCTCTCAACTCTTGTGGCACATGTGTGTAGCATACACAACCAAAGATTCTAATGTGTGAAAGTTCTGGTTTCCTTCCAATCCATGCCTCCTCAGGTATCATGTCATGTACCCCTGATGTGGGACACCTATTCATCAAGTACACAGCAGTAGATACAACATCTGCCCAATATGTTAAAGGCACATTCATTTAATTTAACATACTCCTAGCAATTTCAGCAATATACCTATTCTTCCTCTTTGCCACCCCATTTTGTTGGGGAGTATACCTACAAGTGATTTGCCTCTTTATACCTTGGTCCTGCAAGAAATCACAAAAAGCATGGGAGAAGTATTCTCCCCCTCCATCCGACCTAAGGGTTTTGATGTAGCAACCTGTCTCCTTTTCAACTTGTGCCTTGAATCTTTTGAATACATCAAACACATTTGATTTTTGCTTTATACAATACAACCATACTTTTCTTGAATAGTCATCTATGAAGGTTACAATGTACCTATTACCTGCAAGAGAGGGCTCTTTGGTTGGCCCCCACACATCTGTGTGCACAAGGTCTAACACACCATGTGCTACATATCCACTCTTCTTGAAGGGCTGCCTAGTAGACTTGCCTAGTTGACAAGCTTCACACATCTCATGCAACATTTGTAATGAAAAGTGTGGTAAACCTCTTACCAATTGCCTCTTCTCCATGTCTTTCAACCTATGAATGTTGATGTGACCACACCTTTTATGCCACAAATCCAAATCTCCAATCTTCTTGTCGCCATAGGTGATGAACATTGCCTTGTTGCTTTGTTATTTGCCAATGTCAAGAGTGAACATTCTTCCTTCCTTCTTTCCTTTGGCTATCAGCTCATAGCCATTCCTTGGGTCTTCAATAAAGCATCCTTTGTGTTTGAACTTGACTTGCTATCCCTTTTCAACCATCTGTCCAACAGAGATTAAGTTCTTTGTAATAGTAGGAACGTGCAATATCTCAGATAATCCTTTTGCTTTGTGGTTGCCTTCAAGCTTCACATCTCCCATTTGTTGTATCTCATGCTCTGTGTTGTCTCCTATCTCCACAAATCCTCTTTGCTTGGGTGCTTGAAGATTGCTGAAGTACTCCTCTTTACCTGACATGTGATTACTACAACCACTATCTATATACAACACCTCATCATGTGGTTGACCTTCACTTTTATGCTTCATAGCTAACAAATGCTCATTTTCTGAATTTGTTGAGGAGTTAGCATAATTACCTTGCCCTTTCTAATTGTTCCCACCTTGCAATTGCCAACAATCCTTGGCATAGTGTCCTTGCTTCCCACAATTGAAGCATCCATTTGAGTTGAAGTATCCTCGACCTCCATATCTTCCTCCTCTACCTCTTCCTCTTCCTCTTCCTCTTGATGATTGACCTCATCTTGGCTTGATTGACTCCCTTGATAGCTTTGGCTGCCTTGTTGGTAATTGCTTCTACCTCTTCCTCTTGAAGCACCTCTATTGCCTTTGCCTCTTCCTCCTTTGCCTGCATAAAAGAGTTGGTCTTGGCTGCCCTTTGACTTGTTGCCTCCATGGTTGAGCTCCTCAGTCACCATAAGAGAAGTAAGTTGCTCAAAATCTGGTAATGAATCCCTTACATACACAGAGGTTGTGAATGCCTTCCATTTATCATCTTCCCTAAGCCCATTAAGTGTGTGGGCAACTAGGTCATCATCATCTACAACACATCCTATTGAACCAAGTGCATCCGAGATCTCTTTTACTTTGAGTATGAAGTCATTAATGCTCTGATTTGATGACTTCCTAAGGTTGTTGAGCTCATTCTTGAGCTGAATTTTTATAGCCTTTGTAGAGGTAGAGTACAACCTTTCTAAACACTCCCAAACCTTCTTAGATGTATCTAGGTCTTGGATATGACCTATCATGGAGTTACTTATGTGTTGAGAAAGAATGAAGATCACTCCCCTATCCCTTTCTTCCCATTCTCTAATGGCTCTCCTTTGATTCTCAGTAGGTGTATGTGGATCTATGTATGGCTTCACCTCAGTACCACTAACCAACCCCCAAAGACCCTTTCCCATGAGGAAGTTAGAGATTCTAAACTTCCAAGGTTGGTAGTTGCTTTTGCCATGAAACCTGCCCTATACTCAGCCTCACAATTGGAAGTGGCCATAGTAGGCTGCTTCTTGCTCAACCAAGATATACATGAGCTACCAAGCATGAAGCAAAAGCCACTAGTGGACACACGAGTGTCATAGTAACCAACCCAATCAGAGTCAGAAAAGCATGCAAATCTGGTGGTAGTGATCCCCCCTTGGGATAAAACAAACCAAGCAATCGGGTACCACTCAAGTAGCGAAAGATGCACTTAACCGTCTCCCAACGCTTGACTCCTAGCAATGCATAAACCTGCTCATCTGTGAGACAACAAATTGAATATCTGGCCGAGTAATGCATAAGTAAATCAGCCATCCAATAGCCTACTGATAGAGAACAACATCAAATGCATCTCCAGCATCATGAAGACTCAATCGTAAACCTGTCTCCATAGGAGTGGCAATAGGCTTAAAGTCGTCAAGGCCAAAACACTGCAATAATGTGTCAATATATTTCGTTTGACACAAAGCCATTCTGCCTTGAACTTGCATAGACTGAATGCTCAAATAGTGATGCAAATGCCCCAAATCAGACATCTCAAATGAGGCATGCGAATCAGCCTTAAAATCAGCAATATGCTTCCCAATAGGACTAGTGAGCAGCATATCGTCAACATAGACAACAATGATCAGAAGCACATCATTAGCATGCTTAACATATAAGATGCTTTTAGTTGGAATATTCTCAAAACCATGTGGAATCGGATAGGCATGCATCTTCTCATACCAAGCACGTGGTGCTTGCTTTAAACCATGTAATGCCTTCTTTAACTTGCACACCTCGTTTTCATGCCCTTTCTGTACAAAGCCATGGGGCTGAAAACATACACTTCTTCATGCAAGTCATCATTCAGAAACGCAATTTTAATGTCCAACTGATGTACATTCCAACCATGATGAGCTGCAAGTGCACAGATGCTCTGAACAGTAGTCATACGGCATGTAGGTGCAAAGGTCTCATCAAAATCAATGCCTCTTTCGTGTGCATAACCCTTTGCAACAAGCCTAGCCTTATACCTATCAATTGTTCCATCAGGCTTACGCTTCAGCTTGTAAACCCACTTAGTGCCAATGGCCTTCTTTCCAGAAGGCAAGTCACATAAAGACCAAGTACCGCTCTTCATTATAGCATCATATTCACATTGCATTGCAGCCATCCAATTTTCTGAATTTTGTGCTTCGTCAAATGAAATAGGCTCATTCTCATCACAGAGACTAGATGGAGCCATAGCATAGTAATCTGATGCATAAGAGGCAATATGATAGCCTCATCGAGTACGATATGAGAGAGATGCATCTAATTTGTTGTCACACAAAGTCTGCAGCAGCCATTTTGGCATAGTTTTTGCCTCCTCAATGTCAACTCTCTCATCAACAAGTGCATCATGTAAATCTGCATAAAAAATGGGATGATCTGCATCATCACATGAAACCTGCAAAGGTTGAGAGTTTTCCTCATTAGGACTAGCACTAGACTATCCACCTGTAAAAAGAGGCACCAAAGTATCATACATGTCGTTGGAGCTAACAGATGTCTCCTTAGTACATGAAAGCAATGGCTGAATAGCATCTTCCACAAAAACAACATCACAAATAACCAGAATGTGTTTAGTCTGTGGATGAGACACACGATAGCCTTTACTTTCAGAACTGTACCCAACAAAAATACATTTTAGTGCTTTATCCAATTTTCTATGATGTTGTTCAGGCACTAATGCATATGCCAAACAACCAAAAACACGGAGATGAGCAACATATGGCTTGCTATCATGCCAAGCCTCATATGGAGTGATAGACTGCAGTGCTTTAGTGGGACACTTGTTAAGTACATATGATGCACACATGACAGCCTCAAGCCATAAACTATGTGGTAAAGCCTCACTCCTCAGTGCTCACAGTAAAGTAGCAAGTAGGAAAATTCCTTTGGAAGGTATCTAACTAGCATAAAGAGCTAATCATTCCAAGTAGAATCACTTAAAATGATAAACAATACACTGAGCAATCAACTTAGCATGTGGAAGCCTCGATTTTTTAGGAGCTACATAGAGAATGACCTGTGAGCACTTCGAGGCAGTTTTCTCCCCATTTGCTAGATCAAACTTCTTCAAATTTTGAGAGCTTGTTGTAGACTTTGAGTTGGTTCCAACAAGCTATAAAACTTGAAACATGATGGAGAAATGATTGAGATATGAGCTTTCAAAGTACACTGTTGTGAGTGGTCATGATAGAGAGGTAGGCAGATATAATCAATGATATGAATGTATTATAGAACAATGATATACATGATCATTGGCATAGAGATGATGCCCAATGATAGTGATATGAGTATTCTATGAAGTGAGCTACTCAACTTCAATACGTGATAGGTGTCATGGACAAAGGAAATCATCTTGAACCTTAAATTCCATGTGAACCCTGTATCTCATGATTGGTTCAGAATCAAGAGAAACCAATGACTCCATTGCGTCCGGAACGTGCCAAAACCCTAAGATCGACTGTCTACTTGCTTGATTCGGATATCCAGAGCTCATGTTTCAAATCGATGACATCATCGATGACTTCATCAATTCGTAACCGCCTTTCATGAACCGCCCTTGCAAACCTATATAAGGAGGGGTTGGCCACATTCATAATGAGTCTTGCCAATACCAGTCTTGGGAGCTCAAGGAGTCCTGACCACCAAGTAAGTACTCTCCAAGTTTCAGTTCCTGTTCTTGTCTTGTTCCTTGTTCCAGTCCTGTCTAGTCTTGTATCCTGGACATCTAGTCTTGTCCTCTTGTAATCAACCAAGCAACTAGGAAAAGGTAAATCACAAGGTATCCGACAAATTTGGGTGCCTAAGGAATTAGTTGCAACTCAACAAGGGTGATTACACATATGGGTACCCAAGGAACTCTTATATACACAAAACCCTATGCTCCCCCTCACAAGAAAACTCTAAACAAAAAAGCCAAGGAGAGGCATGGATCATAACCAAACATAGAGATCAACACAAGATCAACCCACTTCTTCAACAATAACATGAAGACAATCAACAAGGGTATGGGTTTGGAAGCCAAAAGCACCAGTAGCCCCCATAAAACCAAAGAATGAACCACAAGGGATACATAATTTAAGAAACCATCCAAAGATGAAGAGACCAAAAGTGATCTTTATGCACCAAACACTTTTCTAAATCGGTCCTTATAAGGAGGAATGATCAGCTGTCATTCAACCATCGATTCATTGCATCATTTCGAGATCCAATGGATACCTCCAAACAAAGATTGCATCAATGTTTGCAAGTAACATCGGAAGCCTCAACAAGCAAAAACATGTTCCCTTTGCATAACCCCATCTTTTGCACCACTAGATTCATGCATTTCATAGTATGCATTGATACAGGGCCACATTACAAGGCCATGCATAGACATAGTTGAGAATCCCAGGCACATGAGACAGATTTGACATATGTAACCTATTTTATTCATACTAAGAACTTTCTTATTGTTTTGTGACACTGTTCCTTAAAAAAAAAGAGAGAGAAGGGGTAGGACCATGTGCTCAAAAAATCTCATTAGTGAACCATCAACAAGGACATCCATCAACAATGAAAATCAATCCAATGGTCAATCAGGATGAGGGGAGTACAACACGAAGAGATGAACATTGATGACCTTTCAGCATGGTAAAAATCCCCTAACTTGGCAACACTATAACAATGATAGATTAGGAAACCTCTTCATCAGCATACCCTTGAGCACTTAGCTCAAGACCAATTTTTCACACCATACTTCTTACAATGCATTCCCCAAGTAAGCATGCATAGGGCCACATTACAAGGTTGTGCACAAGGCACATATTTCATTCAAGCTATGCAATAACACACTTACCTATCATTCATTATGCGTTACGAGTACTTGGCATGAGAACTGTGAAACCCATGTTTGAAAGATGGAAAGGACATCGAGGTTATAACATCAGTACCTATGAAGCAATTGATAGTCGACAACTACTCAAAATCAACATTGACAACCTCTTTTAAATAACTAGCAATTTTTGAAAGCTCACAAATACACCATCATGCTAGAATCGAAGGAATAAGTACGTACAAAGGGACTAAAACATGAAAAGGCTCGCACTCACAAAATCAAGAACTAGACAACCCACCCTGCCACAGTTGGAAGACAAACTACTCTTGTCGATACATGATGGACAATACCTCTCAAAGTACTACATGGAACACCCACTCCAACAAGGATCTGTTAGGGATGATAGACTCAAGGGGGGGAGGGGGAGTGTTGAAACTCAAGATCAGGCACGAGGCATGGGAACACATTTAAGAAGTGAACACACAAGAAGAGGAAGCGTGTAGGGAGCTCCCAGAAGTATATGTAAAAATTTGAGAAGAAACCCCTATAAAAACAATGATTTTGATCACTAAAAACCATTGTAAATTCATTTCATGTTTTTTCAACTTCATTTTGTGCAAGCCTAGGAGTCCTCAAGCTTGAGAAGCCTAGGTAGAACTCATGTTTTGGATTTCATAATTCGAAGAGCTTATTTGAGCCCTCAAATAGTTTTTAACTAGGCCAACCATTAGGTATGAAACTCACGAAAACTAGTAAAAAAAGTATTAAAAGAGCTAGAGAGCTCATTTTTGGGTTACCAAGTTAGAGAAAGAGCTTCTTGAAGACTATAATCGAGTTATTGAGAATCAAAGCTTGCATTGTTCCTATCTTTGTTATCTTGCCTTGTGTTTCTGTGTGTGTGTGTGCGTCTATGTATGTGCTTTTCACTCACATTTGCTCACCACAATCGCTTACAATCTTCATATCCTCCTCACATATCTGGGGATTGACAAGTAAAGGACGTGGTGCTCATGCTTAGGCTACACCTCTTCTTCTATTGCTAGGGAGAAAAGGACTCATCATTCATGAGGTCATGTCTCACTCGATCAAAGGAGAGATCTTAGTAGACATCTACTTAAGATTACAACTTATCCTTAATAGGTTATGGAAGATTTATTCTTCTAATAGTATGTGATGCGTGCTTTTATCTCCATTGATATCACATACTCACTTCATAGTTTTCAGGGAGGATAATTCCATTCATGAGGATGGATCATATAGATCCACGCACATAGGATGGTTGATAGAGATAGTTTCTTTAGTATGGATACATATCTATTCATTACAGTATCATGTCATATCATTGCTAATCATTTTAGTAGAGGGAATTTACCCTTAGGAGGAATATATTTCTCCACACTTGACGACATATACCTTCATTATTTATGGGAGATATGTTCTTCATCTTCATAGGAATGTATGTAATGAAGGATTATGCATTAGTTTATGGAAGAGACTAGAAATTAAATTTATGTCTTCATAGGAATGTATGTAATGAAGGATTATGCATTAGTTTATGGAAGAGAGTAGAAATTAAATTCATAAATCTATCTTTTAAGAAAAGGAGAAAGTGGGAATCAACTCGGAGATTGAGGAGAGATCTCACTTTATCTTAGAGTTCTCACTTTATCTTAGAGTTCTCACTTTAGCTCTTGTTCTTTAAAAGAGAAAAAGGAAAAGAAAACATGATTTTTTCATAGGAGAAGAACAGATTATGTTTTTCACTAGTGAGATGATGTCTATAGAAAACATCTTTTAGTCTATTTTAGAACGACTTCATTTACTCTGCTTTTCAGTGTAATTTTCATTCACATGAGAGTTTCATTATCCACTATTTTGGAAGGAGAAACATGGAGAACTTATGTACATGTTCTTATTGTTGGATGAGTACAAGAAATGAATTCAACAAAATGTCTTTCAAAGGGAAAGTGGAATATATTGCACTAGAAAAGATATTTTCCTTAGATGAGATTAAAGAGAGAGAGTTCACTTTCTCTCGATTAGATTATCTAGATAAGGGTGGCACTCTCATATGAAAGACAAGAGGGAGATCAGGTAATCATACTAGTTAGATTGAGTCTCACATGGAGTCTCCTGAGAGAAGTAGACATGATTATTTCTAGTGATGGTCCTTGACTAGATGAGATGATCTAGTTATTGATATTAGTGAGGTTAGGAGTACAATTATGAATCTTCTCTTCAGGTTTTCTAGGAGACAGGGATATCTCTTACCTATTGGGTTACCAAACTCTTAGTTTATGCTTCATCATGAGGATGTTGTGTGAACATCAATAATGAGGATGGGTACTTAGGGAATATCTCAATCTCAAAAGGAATGATATTTTCATTCACATGGAAAACCACATGGAAGAGAAATATTAGAGTTTGGACTAGTGCCAATAGATGCTCTTCCAATAGTACTCTATCCAAAGGTATTGGATCACAAACCAAAGACCTCTTGGCTAGTGGAATGTAGAGATTTCATTTCACTACCAAGGAATTCTTATATATTGTTTAGGATGATGGAGTTGCATAGTTCACAAGCACTACAAGGAATAGGGGCGCATAGCGATGGTTAAAGCGACACAATTTCGTCACTTTAAAATTGCATAAAGCATCGCAACAAGTGTCGAGCATGGAACGTCGGTTAAACGATGACAAATTCGACATTTTTATCGACGTGTGGCACGATGAGATATGCAATGCTCACAAGAAATGCTAATTTGTATCACATATGCGATACTAATAATCAGCGCTTATGCAATGCTAAATGCACGGGCATTTACGTCACCTTTGCATCAGTTACATGACGGGTTTTTGACGAAAAAAATTAAAACATTGGAGGCTCTTTGATCACCATCTACACACATCTAATTAAAGAGCTCTCCAACATTTGCAATTGCGCTACGCTTACGAGCTGAAACAATCATTTGCAGAATTGTTGTTTTGTTTAATCTCTATCTTATTGTCTCTCTCTGTCTCTGTTTCTCTCTATCTACCTCTTTGTCTCTTTGAATTATCTCTTTCTCTCTCTCTCTCTATTGAAGGTTATTCAAGAAGATAACCAAGAAAAAAATATGGCTGATTATTGTAAGTACAATTTCTATTCTTTGTATATCATTTGAATTGTGTTATTTTCATTAGTTCACATACCCACACTTATTGATATGCACATATACACTTATACATGATGAAGATGCACGTTCACACATATACACATGCACATACACACACATATATACACCCACATACATGTGCACATACACTTAAACATACACTTACACATACACACACATACGCATGCATATGCACAAACATTTCTACAACCACATAAAAAGACTTGCATGCATGCATTATTGCATATATACATACACATACACACATTAACATATACTTAAATACATGTATATGCACATCCACATGCATGCACATATATGCAAATGGAAATGCATCCACATGCACATGCATGTTTCATACATATACACATGCATATACATACACTTGTATATGTTTATACACATACACATACACATACATATGCACATACACACATACACATATATACACATATATATGCACATAGGTACACACACATGCACATACATACATATACACATATACATGCACATACACACATATACACATACACTTACACATATACATGCACATACATATACACACACATGCACATACACATATATACACATATACACTTACACATGCACATGCACATACATACATATACACACACATACACATGCACATGCACATGCACATACACATATACACTTACACATGCACATACATGCATATACACATGTACATATGTACATACATTCATATACACACACACATTACAAACATATACATGTACATACGTACACAAACATATTACAAATATATACATGCACATACATACATACATACATACATATACACACGTACAAATGCACATGCACATACACATACATACACATATACACTTACACATGCACATGTAGATACATGCAGATACATGCATAAATGCATATATATACACAGATACATACATATACATGCATATAGACACACTTACACATATAGATATATACCTACATGTGCATATATACATTTTATATACACACAAGCACACATAAATATGAATGAATTATATAATTAAAGTAATAAAACACATGCTTAATATACACAATACTAACAATCAATAGAACAAGACTTTTTAATACCATACACAAAATTCAAAACATAACTGAAATGAACAATATATATATATATATATATATATATATATATATATTAATGTAAATACATATCCAATGTCATAATCAAGAATCCTAATAATAATCATTATCGTCATCATCCTCATCCTCATCATCACGATCATCTACATGATCTGATGTATAGTGTGAGCACCCTATGACGATCGAGATCATCCCTCTTGTGTCTGCCTCTCCACCTTATCCATATCTGCCTCTCCATAATACTCCTCTACTACATATAACAAACGTAAATAAGTAAAACAATTAAAACATCCATATAAATAAAATAATTATATAAAATTTAATAATACTCACAAATGCATCGAGATGATCTCGCTATACTTGCTCAAATACCGAAATCCGAAATGTGTAGCATACTCAATCTTATGTTTCATAGGATATCTACCATAATCCTTTCGCTGCATTGAAACAAATAAAAAAGATTAGTTTCTTGTGTTTTAACTAAAATAAAAAATATACTTACAATAACACATATACTTACAAATGTAGTTACAAAACCATGATGGCCCATTTGGCCTATGTGATGTGTGGCACAACTCAACTCTCTTCTTTGAAGCAGCCTCTTTATTTAAAGAAAAAAGAAATCCATAAATTAAATGTAGAAAATTAATAAAACATATGAGAATTATAAATATAAACTATCAATTTGTATACCTTCTGCTAAGGAAATGACTCCTGAAGATGTAGGTGTCTACAAAAGAACTACCACATCTCAGGTGATATGTTAGGTTGCGTGTTATTTTTTTCCACCATACAATATCTCCTGTTATTTTAATCTCAAACAAAAAAAAAAGAATCAAAATACATACACATATATACATACACATATATACACACACATACACATTCACATACCCACATATACATATACATGCAAACATATACACATATATATATGCATACATATACACATATACAAAAATATAACATAAACACACATATACATATCCACATATATACATATCCACATATATACATACACACATACACATGCATGCATATACACTCATTCATACAAAATACATGCATTTATCCCACAATAATGTGTATTTGTGTATATGTGAATATGTGTGTATGTGTAAATATGTATATGTAAAGGTTTATGTATGTAAATAATCATATTATTAATATGAAAGACCATTATTTGTAGATTCCAATCAATCAGATGGAACTGCACCACCGTCTCCTAATTGTGCAAGGAGTATATACTATAAGTATATCAAACTTTTAATTTTAAATGTATTTGATAGATACATAACTAATATATATTTTTTTCTTGTTATAATCAGATTGTGATCAATCAGAGGACACTCCACCACCTCGTATCCATGCAACGACTTCACATATGTCCTCTAATATGAATTATGATGAATTTTACTATCAACAGCATATTATATGTTGGTATAACTCTTGCTATGGCACGTATCTAAGACCATGATTGGAATGTATTCAACATGAGGCAGAGTATGGTACTTTTGAGCATGCATCACCACCTATTCAACATGATAATGCTTGGGTATGTATTTTTTTCTATAAATTAATGTCATTATTTTATTTAAAAACCATATACAAAATCAAATTACTCTTGATATACAAGAATACTTGCTTGATGATGATGATGATGATAATTCTCATACTCATAATGTTAATATACCTTGTAAACATCATGGCCTTGTTGTTCATCAATTACAAGCAAAGGTTTCTAGAAATCCTCTACCTCCTAGTTTAGAGATTGAAACGGCTGGAGATTATCCATTGCCAGCTTGTGATCATTCTTTAGTTTATACATATGATAGAAGAAGATTTGGAGAATGGAATAGAGGACCACTTCCTTTAGATGGAGAGGTTTTTAACTTTTGGGGTAATCATTATATGATTGCTCCATCCACTATTACTAATGTTGGTCATGGTCTCTTTATTATAGAGGATTTGTATGTGCCTACGGACTCTAAAGTCACTCTTATGTCATTTTGTGGTCCTATATATGGATGGGGAGATTGGCATCGACTTGCATGTTATGTTCAAAGCATGAGTACTTATCGAATATGCTTGAATGCAACATCCCTTACTATTAAAAGTATTTCACATGCAAAAAATGAAAGATTTTATTATGATGGAAGACCTTACATGCATGGAAATATAACAGGTTTAATAAATAGTCGTCAAGGGTTACATAATATTTCAAGGACTAATTGCATATTTGAGGAGCATGAAAATAGTCATGAATCATCGTACATGAGTAGACATGTATCAAGATACGTAGTTATCAATGCTATTACTACATTACATGCTAGTGATGAATTATTAGTGAATTACGGATGGTGTAGACCTCCAAGAGCACCTTTTAGCTAGAGAGAGAATGGAAATTTTCTATCCATATTTGATAATTTATATAGTTAAATTTTATGTTTAATGGAATATTAATGATATTCACAATTGCCAGTAAGACCTCATTTATCAGAAGCTTCTATGAGGAGGCTACGCAAAAGTGATCCTGTGGAATATGCAAGGTTGAAAGTCCTATATTCAAAAGAAGATAAAGTACAAGATTTTTGCGACAATGATGAAGATGATGGCATGGAGGCTTGGTATCAAAATGACAGTGAAAGCATTGATATTTAAAAAAATGAGATCTATCTTTGAGAGGAATGTCTAAAGCATGTATATGAAGGAAGTCGTTTGATACAACTAAGTGCCAGCTTACTTATTCTCAATCTTCAAAATCGTTTTGGATAGAGTAATGTATCTATTTTGACACTATAAAGGTATAATTTATAATTTTCTATCTATTTATATATATACATGCATAAATATATTATATACATGCATAAATATATACATATGAATACATGCATACATAGACATACAAACACACACATATATATATATGTATATACATGAATGTGTACACATATATAAACATACACACACATACATATGTTATGAGAGTAAAGTCAAATTATACATACATGTATCGAATGAAGATATTTTGTCCATCTAGCCTTGGAATTGTCCGCCCAACCTTTAGAATCTTCCTAACACATTTGCTTCTCCGATTCTAGTCAACCTAATACCTGCGCTGCTAACTCTTTTATGAACTTTGCATACAAATATTAAGTATGAGTTAGCTATGGAGGTATTAAGTTGTTTGAAAATAGGAGAAGTAAATTTATCTTGAAGATTTTGAAGGATGGAAGAATAACTTTAAAGGATGAGCAGACACAAAGTGTTCAATCAGTGCAAGTTTTTGTTTTTACCTTAGCTAAGGTAAGAACAAGAACTTGCATTGAATGAACATTTTATGTCTGCCCATACTTTAAAACTATTCATCCATCTTCCAAAATCGTTGAGAAAAATTTGCTTTTCTTATTTTCCAAATGACCCAATACCTCCATAGTTAACTGATGCTTAATCCTTGTAAAAAAATATGTAAGTCTTAGTTAGCAAGGCAGGTAATAGATTGACTATAAAATGGGAGGCAGCCAAACGATTCAGTGATCTGGATATGAAAGTCTGTAAACCACAATAAACAAACAAAAAAAAACGAAATCAAATATACACAACTACACATGCATACATACATATACATACATACATACACATTCACACATAGATACACATACATACATACATATATACATACATACAGATATATACACACATACACATATATACACACATACACATATATATATGCATACACATATGCATACGTATATATACATACATATACACATATAAAACACATATACACAGATACATACATATACACATACACATACGTATACGCATGCACATGCATATACACATCCACATACACATACACATACACATACACATACACATAAACATACACATATATAAAACCATATGCATATGTATACACACACACACACATACATACATATATATATATATATATATATATATATATATATATATATATATATATATATATATATATATATATATATATATATATATATATATATATATATATATATATATATATATAATTTATTTATTTATTAATTTTGATTAATATGTCTTTTTTTCATGAACTTACAGGTTATTATCTGAAAAGTTTTTACCAAGTCAGAATATTCTTCCTACCTCACATGATGAAATGAAGAAGATAATCAACAATCTTGGTATAGATTATCAATGTATACATGCATGTCATAACGATTGTATTTTGTGTAGAGGTGAATTTGCAAACTCTTTGACATGCCCAAAATGTCAATCTTGTCGATATAAGGACGAAGAAGGTAAAATCCTAAAAAAGTTATTGAGACATTTTCCATTGGCTCTAGAGATTAGACATATGTTTCAAAGCCCTGAATTATCAAAGCCTGGGACATGATCATTAAAGTACTGATGGAATAATCAGAATTCCCCATGATAGTGTTGCTTTTCAGCATATTGATTCTACATGGCCTAATTCTGCACAAAATCCACAACATCTAAAGTTAGGAGTTGCATTAGATGGGGTTAATCCACTCTCCATGAAATCCAGTAAATGGTAAACATGGCCAGTGGTAGTCATAAACTACAATCTTCTACCATATCTTAGCATTAAAAAGGAACATTTAATGCTTTCACTTTTAATCCTAGGAAAAAGACAAGTTAAAGATATGAATATATATCTTGCTCCTCTCATTGACGATCTCCAAGATTTATGGAGAGGTATTAATGTCATTGATGTATCAAAAAGCATCAACGAAAGATAAATTACAGTTCATGGTATTGTGACTTGGACTATTGACAAATTTCTAGGATATGGTGTTTGTTCACGTATTTATGTAACTTTTTTATTCAATATGGATTCAAATAAATGTGAGTTAATCTAATTATATTTTTATCGTTTTCATGATGCAAGAATATCCACTAAGGGTTATAAAGCTTGTCCATACTGTGGTGATTGGTTGAGATCCATTCTATAGTAAGAATCTCAACAAAAATATTTATCTTCAACATCGATGATTCTTGCCTGATGATCATCCATTAAGATCTTAAAGAGAAATCATTTGAATGGATATCACATAATAGATTCTTCTTTATTCAACTAGAATATCGATGAATCCTACTAGAGAGATGAAATCATGTTCTTTTAAGTTAGAACATGAAGCTCGAGGGTATGCCTAATTATTTTATATATAGCTTTATCTTTGAGGAGCAAATTTTTGTCATGTATGTATGCATATGTGTGTGTATTCATGTGTATTATATGTATACATGTGTTAGTATGCACATATTTGTGTTTCATGTATATGTATGTGTGTGCATGTGTGTGATATATGTATGCATGTGTTAGTATGCACATGCATATATATGCATATGCATTTGTGTAATATATACAAGTGTGTTTATAATTGTGTATGCATGTATAAGTATACATGTGTGCATTTAGGCATGTATATGTGATGTGTACATGTATATATGTATATATGTATATGTGTCTATGTGTAAATGTGTACATGAAAATATGTATGCATGTATATATATACATGTGTGCATATAGGTATGTATGTGTGATGCATAATGTATCTACTCCATTTTATATTTATGTATGTGTATCTACATGATGTGTATGTATCTTTATATATATTATGATCCTCGTTAATTTGAGTAGTTATAGATAGAGGCATAAGATTGGGAGGAGAGACATCTCTCTAGTAGGTGGTTGGAGGAATAGATGGAATGTGTACATATACTTCAATCATATGGCTAAAAGGTTAAATTAGAGTTTCTAAATTAGGGTTTTTAAAACCCTAATATCAAAATTAGTGTTTTTGAATTAGGATATATATATATATATATAATACACACACACACACACACACACACACACACACACACACATATATATATATATATATATATATATATATATATATATATATATATATATATATATATATATATATATATATATATATATATATATATATATATATATATAGTTATAAAATGAGATATATATACTGTAATTTACATATTTATATATTCATTATATGTGTGTAACTATAGCATGTGTGTGTGTGTAAATGTGCATGTATGTATATATGCATGTGTGTGTATGTATGTGTATCTATATGTGAGTATGCATGTGTTGTGTGTGTGTATGCATGTGGATGTGTATATATGTATGTAAATATGATTATGTGAGTCTATGTGTGTGTACATATGATTATGTATGTGTATGTGTATATGAGTATGTGTATGTGTATGTGAGTATGTGTATGTGCCTATGTGTGTATTCATTATATGTGTGTAATTGTAGCATGTGTGTGTGTAAATGTGCATGTATGTGTGTGTATGTATAAATGTGCATGTATGTGTATATGTGTGTAAATGTGCATGTATGATGTATATGTTTGTGTATGCATGTATTTGTACCTCTAGTCACACTCTTTTCTCTCTCTCTCTCATATACATACATACATACATAAACACACATACTCATATCCACATATATCCTATCCCAAACTCTGTCTCAAGTGAACTAAGTACGTATTTTTTATCCCTCTCATCATGCTAACTACAAAAAAAAAAAAAATCATGTAAATAAAACATAAGATATTTTTTTCAATTTATTTGTAAAATTTATACTTACTTCCACTGCAAGTGGACAAGGCACAAGTAGAGTCGCATAATGCTCACATTCTTCTCTTGAACTCCAATCCATTCCCTATATACACTATATTCCTCTCTGGCTCTATATCACACTCTAGCCCTAAGGTGCCTATGCATGTCCTCATAGGCACCTATGCTCTGCTCTCATGATCTAGAGGTGGTATATGTGTGCTGAAAATAGATAGATAAAAATAAAATAAAAATATGTGTTATAATATCATTAAAAAACATTTGTGAAAAAAAACATACATATGAGCAAATAGTTGTCGTGTGTCTATGTGTGTATGTGTGTGTGTATGTGTGTTTCTATGTGTGTATATATGTGTGTATCTGTACATATTTGTCTATATGCGTGTGTATGTGTGTGTGTGTAAATGTGTGTGGATGTGTGTATGTGTGTGTGTATATGTGTGTGTCTATATGTGTATATACGTGTGTATCTATATATATGTGTCTATATGCATGTGTATGTGTGTGTGTAAATGTGTGTGGATCTGTATGTAAGTATGTGTGTGTAAGTGTGTATGTGTCTATGTGTGCATGTGTGTGTACGTGTGTGTACATGTGTGTGTAAGTGTGTATCTCTCTATGTGTGTATGTGTGTGTATATGTGTGTGTGTATTTGTGTGTGTGTGTGTAAGTGTGTATGTGTCTATGTGTGTATATGTGTGTGTGTGTCTATGTGTGTTTGTGTGTATGTGTGTGTATGCATGTATATGTGTGTGTGTGTAAATTTGTGTGTCTATGTGTGTGTATGTGTCTATGTGTGTATGTGTATACATGTAAACATGTATGTATGCATATGCATGTGCATTATGTATGCATATGTATGCATGTGTGTGTATGCATGTAAGTATGTATGTATGCATATGCATATGCATTATGTATGCATATGTATGCATATGTATGCATGTATGTGTATGTGTGTGTATGTCTCTCTACATGTGTGTGTGTGCATGCATATATGTGTGTAGTGTGTGTGTATGTGCATGTGTATGTGTGTGTCTATGTGTGTATGTGTATGTGTGTGTATGCATGTAAGCATGTATGTATGCATGTGTGTGTATGTGTGTGTTTATGTG
The DNA here is from genome assembly GCA_020310875.1 of Ceratopteris richardii. Taxonomy (NCBI): domain Eukaryota; kingdom Viridiplantae; phylum Streptophyta; class Polypodiopsida; order Polypodiales; family Pteridaceae; genus Ceratopteris; species Ceratopteris richardii. The sequence continues at coordinate 33,855,958 of CM035412.1, read as the reverse complement.
TGTGTATGCATGTAAGTATGTATGTATGCATATGCATATGCAGTATGTATGCATATGTATGCATGTATGTGTATGTGTGTGTGTATGTCTCTCTACATGTATGTGTGCATGCATATATGTGTGTGTATGTGTCTATGTGCATGTGTATGTGTGTGTGTGTGTCTATGTGTGTATGTGTGTGTGTCTATGTGTTATTTGTGTGTCTATGTGTGTATATATGTGTGTATCTATATATATGTGTGTCTAAATGCATGTGTATGTGTGTGTGTAAATGTGTCTAGATGTGTGTGTAAGTGTGTATGTGTCTATGTGTGTATATGTGTGTGTAGGTGTGTAGGTGTGTATGTGTGTCTATGTGTGTATATGTGTGTGTGTGTATGCATGTGTATGTGTGTGTGTAAATTTGTGTGTATATGTGTGTGTGTAAATTTGTGTGTATGTGTGTGTCTATGTGTGTATGTGTCTATGTGTGTATGTTTGTGTATTTATGTCTGTATGTGTCTATGTGTGTATCTACATGTGTATGTATGTGCCTATGTGTGCATATACATGTGTTTGTGTATATATATGTGTGTATGCATGTGTATGTGTGTGTGTGGAAATGTGTGTGGATGTGTGTTTGTGTGTGTAAGTGTGTATGTGTCTATGTATGTATGTGTGTGTGTATGTTTGAGTGTGTGTATGTGTGTGTGTCTATGTGTGTATGTGTGTATGTGTGTGTGTGTGTCTATGTGCATATGTGTGTGTCTATGTGTGCATATATGTGTGTATATATGTGTGTGTGTATGCATGCATATGTGTGTGTGTAAATCTCTGTATGTGTGTGTGTATGTGTGTGTATGTGAGTGTATGTGTGTCTATGTGTGTATATGTGTGTGTATGTGTGTGTGTGTGTCTATGTATGTATGTGTGTGTGTGTCTATGTGTGTATGTGTGTGTCTATGTGTGTATATATGTGTGTGTATGGATGTGTATGTGTTTGTGTAAATATGTGTGTATGTGTCTATGTTTGTGTGTATGTGTGTCTGTGTGTATGTGTGTGTGTGTGTGTGTGTCTATGTGTGTGTATGCATGTGTATGTGTGTGTGTAAATCTGTGTGTATATGTGTGTGTATGTGTCTATGTGTGTGTATGTGTCTATGTGTGTGTATGTGTCTATGTGTGTGTATGTGTCTATGTGTGTGTATGTGTCTATGTGTGTATGCGTATACATGTATGTATGCATATGCATGTGCATTATGTATGCATATGTATGCATGTGTGTGTATGTGTGTATGCATGTAAGTATGTATGTATGCATGTATGTGTATGTGTGTGTATGTCTCTCTACATGTGTGTGTGTATGCATATATGTGTGTGTATGTGTGTATGTGTGTATGTGTGCATGTGTATATGTGTGTATGTGTGTATGTGTGTGTGTATGTATGTGTGTGTGTGTCTATGTGTGTGTGTCTATGTGCATGTGTATGTGTGTACGTGTGTATGCATGTAAACATGTATGTATGCATATGCATGTGCATTATGCATGCATATGTATGCATGTGTGTGTACGTGTGTGTATGCATGTAAGTATGTATGCATGCATATGCATATGCATTATGTATGCATGTATGTGTATGTGTGTGTCTATGTGTGTATATATGTGTGTATCTATATATATGTCTTTGTATGCATGTGTATGTGTGTGTGTAAATGTGTGTGGATGTGTGTGTGTGTAAGTGTGTATGTGTCTATGTGTGTGTCTATGTGTGTATGTGTGTGTGTCTATGTGTGTATGCATTTGTCTATGTGTGTATATATGTGTGTGTGTATGCATGTGTATGTGTGTGTAAATTTGTGTTTATATGTGTGTGTGTAAATCTGTGTGTATCTATGTGTGTACATGTGTGTCATTGTGCATATATGTGTACATGTGTATATATATGTGTGTATGCATGTGTATGTGTGTGTGGAAATGTGTGTGGATATGTGTGGATGTGTGTTTGTGTGTGTATGTGTGTGTGTGTGTCTGTAAGAGTGTATGCGTCTATGTATGTATGTGTGTATGTGTATGTGTGTGTGTCTATGTGTGTTTGTGTATGTGTGTGTGTCTATGTGTGTGTCTATGTGTGTATATGTGTGTGTATGCATGTGTACATGTGTGTGTAAATTTGTGTGGATGTGTGTGTGTGAGCATACCTTCCTTCCTTGAGGTCGTGTGCACTTGTAGCTAGCTTGATCTCTCTCCATATCTCTCTCTCTCTCTCTCTCTCTCTCTCTCTCTCTCTCTCTCTCTCTCTTTCTCTCTCTCTCTCCCTCGTCTCAATCTGTGCCGGGAGAAATCGATTTTTTTTAACTTTCCATAGTGTCGCTTATGCCGCACATTGAAATATAGGGATGTCATTTATGCGATGCTCCAACATCACAGGCAATTTGCCAACGTCGGTAGGAGCATTGCTAGATAGCAACGCTCCTTGCGATGGACATTTTGAGTGTTGCATAAGTGATGTTTTGCATCGTTTATGTGATGGCTCGTGTTTTTTTTATTAAAAAAAAAAATCGTAGCTTATGTGATGCTAGCATTGCATAAGCGATGAAACCCACTTTTTTTTCATTGGGGGGCATCGCTACACCCCCTATTTCTAGTAGTGAAGGTAGTTTGGATTAAACTTTTACTTGTGATTACACTCAGGGTTAGAAAGACCTAAAGTGGCATGAGGGAGAATCTATCATTTAGTCCTTTATAGGTTTGGATTCACTTGTTATGGGACTTTCTTATATTTCAGAGGATTCTATGGTTTATTATCTTCATAAAGATGATGGCACTTGTGCCAAATGTGATGAAATGCAGCATTTTCAACATCTTTTTTTTTTGTGAAGAGTTTCTAAAGTCCTTTGGCAAGACCTCTACTTACTCTACAAAGACATTCATAGAAGATGGTGGACTAACAACGAAGCTTTACTTGGTTAAAGTTACATACTAGGCTCCATATTCTCATACAAAATAGAGATGTATCACCATTTGATGCATTTGGAAAGATAGAAATAATGTTGCTTTCAACTTGGGCAATAAGCACTTTCCTTTCATTTTAAGGCTTCCATCAAGTCAATTGGGCTAAGAAGTATTGAATCAATGTTGTTAGTTCTCTCTGTAAATGGAGAAAGACCCTATCAAAAAACTATTTCATTCAAAGATTATTTATGATGTTTCTGCTTCAGTGATTGAGCTTTCCTCTCCTATGTCTTTATATATCCTCAATAATCTTCTTCTTTTTTCTTTATTTCTTTTTAAAGAAAAATTTCAACGAAATCTTAGTCTCCCTTTTCTTGAATTGATTGAAAGTGTTGGGGGATTCTTGTGCACAAAGGGATTTGAGTGTTTGTAGGAGAAAAGGGAAGGATAAGAAGAAAGATACAGTCACTGGAAGCCTCTACTGATTGAATAAGAAAGAAAATACAATGGTGATGCACAATACAATACAGTGCTTTCTGTGCAAAATCCCACAGAGTGCACAATCGCCAAGTACAAAATATCCAAGGTTCTTGTTGCTGTCGGCCTTGTCTGCACCAGACCTCCACCTTCTCCAAGCTTGCACTTGTGCACACTTGCACTCAAGCTTCCAATAGGGGGAGGGATGGACACCTTCTGTCGGCACGCACACAGCTTCAATGGGACCTTGGGATCTTTAGTTGTATGCTTAGCACTTCTCTGCACACTTCTTAGTCAGTCTTCATGCACACCTTGCACTTCACTTCTGTGCGTCCCACACTATCTATCTCTTGCACTTCTCTTGCTTAGTCTAGACTATGCTCACCTTGCGTAGTCTTCAAGAATAATGCCTTGCCTTGATTTGAGTGTCGGTTCACATACGCTCCTAACTGCTAGGTATCTTGGTGCTCACTTTTATGTCCCAAGATTGTCTATAAAAGTGGATAGCCAACGAATCCCTGTTTTGTCCTATAGTGACTTTAGACTAAAACAAAAATTTAATTGGGGGGCCATACTTTTACTTCTGCATACGCTACCGCTTCACATACCTTCACATTTTGCCTTTTAATTCTTCAAATGTGCACCTAAGAGAGGGTTCATGTGAACCTTCCAAATACTTTTAAAAACACTTTGAACCTTTGAGAATTACAGAAATACCTCTGCAACCTACAACCAAGTTTTTGCAATTTTACCCTTTGTGAACGCTTAATTGTGCACTACCTGTGCACCTAACTTTGAATGCTTTGACTTTCACCCACGTTGACCTTCGACGTTGACATGTTGTCTTTGATTGGTTTGACTTTGATGTTTTGACTTTGACTCTAGTTGACTTTGACTATAGTTTATTTTGAACAATATGACTTTTATGGCGTCAACAGAAAGAAAAAATTATACAAGTGAACAAGCATAGTAAATGGGAACCCCCACATCCCACAAAGCAAGGGTTAAGATTGCCCAAAGGTGGTACAATGATGATAGCCCGAAGGTGATAAGGAAACTAAGCTTGGACTATCCTAAGGCTCATGATATGTCAGCCATGGTTAACAATGGTTGAACCCCCTATCCCCTCCTTAAGAGACAATAACTCAAACCAGCTAAACTAGTGTGCACCGACAAACTTAAATTTTTTTTTTTTTAAAGAAAGTTTGAAAACAACCTACTCTCCCAAGCTTTAATTAATAGAAAGAAAAATTGTACATGTGAATGGGACTCCAACCCATGGGATTCCCCCAATCCTACAAAGTAGGGGTTGCTTACAAACTTGCTAGAAAACATAACAAAGAAGGTTAATAACCCCTTTTCTCTCCCTTGTGGGGGCCCACTTGATTTCAATCTTGTTGCTCTCAAGGAAAAACACTCTATGATGTCTAAAAGGGAGGGACTTCTTACCATTGGAAGTTCTTTTGACTAAAAGAAAAATAGATTTTTCGATTGACCATTATTTAGGAGGGTTACCAAAGTTGGCAGTACACCTCTCTTTCCAGATCTTCTAGAGGGCCTCCCCTCTTATACTATTCCACAATGTTGAGGAATAGCCGATTGCTTCATCCAATAATGCTTGCTTCCATTTGATTTGTTCATGCATCAAAAAGATTCTCCCAAGTCCCTGTGAGACCAACATTAACTTGGGACATGAAAAGAATAGGTGTCCCAAGTCCTCATTTCCATGAAGGCACCATTTACACCAAGGAGGGGCTCCACAAATTTTGTTAGCTTTTACATTGGGACAAATTCCCTGCTCAAGGATTTCCCACATAAGAATTGTTTTATTAATCTCGATGAGGGGATGCCAAAGGCATTGGAACTTGAAATCCCACCTAAGATTTGACCAATTCAGGCACCACCTCCTATTAAGCATGACATGAAAATCCACATTCTTCTTGAATCTTGGAATTTTATCATGACAATTGTAGTTGTGCCACCTTAGACCCTCAAGGTGAGGGTTTTCATGCCCAATAAGGAGGCAAGCCCTTGAACACATCCAAGCATTGAATCTACATTGCAACAGACACCATTCTTCATAGTCCACTATCCTAACCGATTCAATCTCCTCACATCTAATCCATTGGCATGTGTCTTGATTCTAGACATGCTTCCACAAATAGAAGCCTTTGTTCCAAATCTTCCTAACCTTTTGGAGATTCCAAGACTCAACAATTTTAATTTAATTTTAATAGGATAATTTTTCATTAGAGTGAAAGCTGCAGGTCGACCACTAGCAATTGCATGTGTGCATACACTCTCTAGGTAGATGTGCATGTGTTTTCTCACCAACCAAACCAATGCTCACAAAAATCACTCTAATAATGTAATTACACTAGCTTAGATTGGTAAAAACCGTTTTTTCCAATTTGATGCCCTTATTTTGCATTGCCTAAAATTTTGGATGGTTCTTTAGTATACTAGTTTTTCCATGTGAACATCCCTTTTTTAAGGCTAAGTGTACAAAAAAACCCTTAAAATAAAGGTTCATCTAATAACGTGTAGGTAAGTATGTATGAAGATTTGACAAGGTGTATATATTATTATCCCATATGGTGCTAGGCACCTTTCATAGTCAAGTTTCAAAAGCCATTTAATGTACCATCACTAGCTAACTGTTATACTTAGTATTAAGTGAATACTTATATTAGATCTTCACTCTTGACTCTCTAGATTTGAATTTCATAGTATGTATACAGTACTACCCTAGGGCCTGAGCACTAAGCACTGGCTATGAGCTCTCTATGTAGTTTCAGTCGTCAACCTCCACTCAACCATACACATTCCAGGACGTGCACAGTGCATACTAGGCACTATTCAAACTTCGAAGTTTAAAGTTTGTTTGGAGTCTTGATTGAGGACTCTTTGGAGTTGTATTGTTGTACTACATGGCTTCAAGCCCCTAGGAAAAACCATTCTGGAGCAGTGGGTAGTGCACATTGTTGGAACTTCATCATATTGTTCATGAGTGTTGAGCGGGGGTTCCAACTTATGAGTTTGTCTGATGTCATATTGTTCATGATGTAATTGCAAAGAGTCAAGACAATGGGATACCAACATTAATGATGTCATGAGCTAAAGGAGTGGACTCGTGAACATAAGTTTTTGAGCATTGAGAAGCTGATGGCTGATAGGGAAACTATCATTGAAACTTGGGACTTGCCAGTGGACACTCATTGCAGCATCGAGCTACCAGGTATATTTCTAAGTTTACTATACGTCATATGATTTGTTTTCCCATTGGCATCTGCACCATGCCCTATCTAGTAGTTGAATTACCCACATGAAACTTCTCACATGAAATTCCATAAAGAAATATAATTAAAGCATAATGGAGAATATTGTTGCTATTAGTTCGATTATAAATAGTTTTCAATCAGATTCGGTCAATCATAAATTTATTCTCATTTAAATACTCCACTTTGTAAGCATTGGACAGAAACAGACTGACTGTTGTGCTAATGAGCTAACAAAAGAGATCAAAATGGAAGTGAGCTTAAGTTCTTACATTCGAATATTCTAGTTGCATGATGAGATGTCAAGCGTGCTTCTTTATGCATGAGCTGATGAGAGAGTACAACTATTTGATCAGTACATGTTCATTTTTCTTTGTAAGCAATCTAGGTGTTATTTTGTTCTCACAAACAAAGATAAGGATTGACATCTATTATATTTTTAATCTATTTATTTGTTGGTTTCCCATCCTCCCTCAGTATAAGTCTAGAGTTGCAAATCTTTGAATGACTAGCTGAATCATTGAAAACTTCAAGGTTTTGCCATGGGGGGCAACTAGGGGCTCTTTCAATGAATTGGTGTTGAATATTGAAACTCTAAGAAGTACCAAAAAGAAAACACATGAAAGGAAGCAAAAAACATCACAGATTCTTGAGATGAAAGAGTAGATGAGGAAAATAGATAAGAAGAAGTGAAATTCTTTGTACAAAAGAAAAAATGGTTGTATAATCACAATGATTTATTATCAACAGCTCTACAAAAAAACAAATTCCTAAGCTTCTTATATAGAGTTTTGGAAATGAATCCATACCAATGAATTGTTTCACAAAAGTAACTATTCAAATGCCCAGGAGTCTCCCTAATTTTGACAGTCGATGGAACAGAAAACAAGGAGAATGATGATGGAACCCGCCTTCTACTTTCTCCGTTCACGCACATGGATGAGAGATCATATCTACCCTGCCATGTGCCATCCTGATAAAACTCTCTATCTCTAACTATGGTCAAATGAGTTTCTCCACATGGCCTCACACATAGGTGCCACATGGCACCCATGTATGAGCCCATGTCATGAGAGTATAGAGGTGATTCACAGCTCTCTCACCAAGGGTACTCCATATATTTCCTTCCGCTTAACTCCATTTTTGTCCTCAAAAATGGTATTGGAAGGTCTTATTGAAATAGATATTCAATGGAACAACACTCCCACTATATCCCCATGTATCGGGTGTACATGGTCATATCTTCATGTTGTTTCCTCATATCCTTCTCCTTTAAAAGAATTTTGGGAAGGTAATCTAAAATTGGGGAAACCGTCTCTGAAGGGTGCTAACTCGTTCCCATGTAGCACTATTTACTAGAAACTTTTTATATGTGTGAATCCTCATCCATTTCTCTCGAGTGTGTAGTATGCTCTCAAGATCATGTGGAATAGATTGAATAGAAATTAGCTATACTACCTCACTATCTAGGATAAGGTTGTCAGATTCACCCAGCCTTTTCTTAAGCCGGCTAACATGAAATATTGGATGGATCTGGCTATTCTCTAGAAGTTGGAGCTAGTAAGCCATCTTCCTCTTAAGTATTGGGAATGGTCCACAATACCTAGGAGATAGTTTTGGACAAGGTCTCATCTTCATGGTTTCAAGCCTAGATGGAACTCTATGATAGAATTGCTCTCCTACGTGAAAGTTGATATCACTCCTTTGAGGGTGAACAGAGGCGCTAGCCCTACCTAAGATGTCCTAATGTTGTGCTTAGTAAGCCTAAGCATATCGTTCATCTCTTCCAAGAAGTCCTTTGCAACTTGAACTTTATCATTCTACAATCCTACTACATAAGGAGCTCCTGGTTGAAACCCTTACATAAGCATAAATGAACTATGTTCAGTGGAAGAGTGCTTGGTTGTATTATATGGAAACTCCATTATAGGTAAGTACTCTTCCTAGTTCGTTTTCCTTTCATTCACATATGCTCGAAGCATATCCTCTAGGACTTGGCTAACCCTCTATGTTTCCCCATCCGACTATGGATGCTCGGTTGGCTGGTCCTAATGAGGCAACTTCTCACCCTTTGCAGGTTTCATGTGATGATGCAGATCATCCCATTTCTGATGCAGATTTACATGATGCACTTGTTGATGAGAGAGCTGAAATTGAGGAGGAAAAAACTATGCCAAAATGGTTGGTGTAGACTTTGCGTGACAGCAAATTAGATGCACCTCTGTCATATCATACTCGATCAGGCTCTCATAGTGCTCTTTTGCATCAGATTTCTATGCTATGGGTGCATCTAGTCTCTGTGATGAGAATGAGCCTGTTTCATTTGATTAAGCACAAAATTCAGAAAATTGGATGGTTGCTATGCAATCTGAATATGATGCTTTAATGAAGAATGGTACTTGGTCTTTATGTGACTTGCCTCCTTGCAAGAAGGTCATTGGCACTAAGTGGGTTTACAAGCTGAAGCATAAGCCTGATGGAAAAGTTGACAGGTATAAGGCTAGGCTTGTTTCAAAGGGTTATGCACACGAAAGAGGCATTGATTTTGATGAGACCTTTGCACCTACATGTCGTATGACTACTGTTCGAAGCATCTATGCACTTGCAGCCTATCATGGTTGGAACGTACATTAGTTGGACATTAAAACTGCATTTCTGAATGGTGACTTACATGAAGAAGTGTATGTTTTTCAGCCCCATGGCTTTGTGCAGAAAGGGCATGAAAAGCAGGTGTGCAGGTTAAAGAAGGCATTATATGGTTTAAAGCAAGCACCACGTGCTTGGTATGAGAAGATACATGCCTATCTGATTGGACGTGGTTTTGAGAACAATCCAACTAAAAGCATCTTATATGTTAAGCGTGTTAATGATGTGCTTCTAATCATTGTTGTCTATCTTGATGACATGCTGCTCACTGGTCCTATTGAGAAGCATATTGCTGATTTTAAGGCTGATTTGCATGCCTCATTTGAGATGTCTGATTTGGGGTGCATTACTCGGCTAGATATTGAGTTTGTTGTGTCATAGATGAGCAGGTTTATGCATTGCCCACGAGTCAAGCATTGGCAGGTTGTTAAGCGCATCTTTCGCTACTTGAGTGGTACCCGGATACTTGGTTTGTTTTATCCCAAGGATGGATCACTACCGCCAGATTTGCATGCTTTTTGTGATTGGGCTGGTTGTTATGACACTCGTGTGTCCACTAGTGGATTTTGCTTCATGCTTGGTAGTTCATGTGTATCTTGGTTGAGCAAGAAAGAGCCTACTATGGCCACTTCCAGTTGTGAGGCTGAGTATAGGGCAGTTTGCTAGCTTAGTGGTTGGGCCTCTTGCCTCTTGAGGCGGGGGCGAGGGTTCAATCCCTGGAAGCAACATGTAAGGGACATGTAATCTGGAAAGAACTTGCATTGTGGCTGAGTGCCACCATTTGTCTATCCCTGCGGTAGTGTTGACTACCGTTTAAACCAGTCTTGTAAACCCATGTTCTTGTGGGATAAGGGGGGTCCCATGGGTACTATGCCCTTCCTTGTACAGTTGCAATTTCAAAGTTAAAGTCCGGGGGAGTAGGCTTCGACCGAACCTCCATTTAAAAAAAAAAAAGATGTTTGCAAACTAATGTTGCCTTGTACCTAGAAATAGAACCATCACTATTTCCTTTAATATACATAACCCACTTATTTCCAATTACCTTCATCTTATTATCTCATGGTATAAGCTACCATGTCTTGTTCTCATGCAACGCATCTATCTCTTCTTGCTTGCGTTGGACCAATTTAGATTTGAATTTGCATCTTCAAAACATCTAGATTTCAAATAAAATTTAGAACTTTCACCAATTACTACTTCATTACGTAAATCAACAAGCTTTGCTTTAACTTTTTGTTTCTCTTTGGACGTAGGTGATAATCCTTCTTCATCATGAAGATTCTCATCTTCTGAGTTTATTCCTATAGTATCATGTAAACCATCCTTAATTTCTTCTTGCATTTCTTCTTGAAAATTTACAAAATACGATATGTATACCAAGATAGCAACTCATCAAAGCATACATCTTGACTAATAATGGTTTCCTTACGTATTGGATTATAGCACTTACATCCTTTCTAATTATCTGTATAACCCATAAAACTACATTTCTTTGCTTTCAGCTCTAATTTAGTTCTCAATTCATATCGAACCATAGCAAAACAAACATAGCCAAATACACATGCAAGTGATCAATAAAAGGTTTTCTATTATACCAAACCTCAAAAGGATTTACATTATGTGTTGTAGATGTTGGCATATGATTAATCAAATATAAAGTTGTATTTACAACTTCAATCCAACACTTCTACAACATGTGCTTTTCATTTAGCATTGCTCAAGCTATTTCTATAATAATAATATTCCTTCTTTCAACGACTCCATCTTGCTAAGGAGCATATCTGCAAGTGACTTCTCTTTTTATACCTTCATTCCAAAGAAAATCATTAATCATTCTTGAAAAATATTTACTACCACCATCAGATCTTAACCTTTTAATTACCTTTCGTGTTTTTTTTTTCAATTGCTTTGAATTTGTCAAAGTGTTCAAACATGCCACTCTTATTCTTAAGAAAATACACAAAAGTCATTTGGCTAAAATCATCCATAAAAGTAACATAATACTTACTATCTGCAAGTGATGGCTCCTTCGTAGGACCCCAAACATGAGTATACAAAAACTTTAATAAATCCCTTATTTGCAATTTTATAGTAGAAAATGAATGCCTTGCTTGCTTACAAAATTGACAAGCATCACAAAAATGTATGATATTTTGCTTTGAAATATCAAGTAAACCAACAAAAAATGTCCTTTAACTTATGTATGTTCACATGTCCTATTCTCTTATGCCATAACTCAATTCAAGAAATATTATTATTGCCAACTGAGTAATAAGAAACAAAATTAGGACCTACATCTAATGTAAAAAGTCTTCCTTGTCATTGATCTTTTTCCAAGAATTTTTAACTTTGTTTCAGATTTCAACAAAACACCTGGATTTATTGATTCATACTTCATGGCCATGCTCCAGCATTTGACCTACTCAAAAATGATTTTTACTTTTAGAAGGTATATGAAGAACATCTTTTAAAACTTTATTGTCTTTTTTATCCTCAAAACATGCATCGTCAACTTGCTCTATTTTGTGCATTGAACTCTCACCTATTTCAACTTTACCATCAAAAAACGATGCATGCAAATTAGCAAATCAATCAAGATTATTGCTCATAAGATTACTAGATCCACTGTCAATATATTATATATCATTGCTTTGAGTTGCCTCTATATTCACATTCATCATTAGTACATTTTCATGATTTTGGTCATTAACAAAATTACCCTATGTATGATTTTGCCTTGCATATCCATCTCACCCCTGATTATACCAACAATCATGAGATATATGAACAAATTTGCCACAATGAAAACATGTAATACCTTGATTATCCTGATATGCACTATGTCCTCTCCCACGGTACGAGTATCTCCCTCTACCACGCATTCATATCTAAGCTACCTGCATCCTTATTACTATTTTTCTAATTTTAACCTCCATGACCTCTAAAAGCTCCTCTTCTACCACCTTTGTGACCACGTTTATTTCTTGCATAAAGTGCATGACCTACATTACCTCTTTGCATAAATCTTCCACCACTTATATTAATTTATTTTGTTATCATAAGTGATAGAAACTCTTCAAAATCAGACAATTCCTCTCTCACAAATACAAAAGTTGTAAAAGCTTTCCATTTTTCATCCTCTTTTAAACCATTCAAAAAAAATAAAACTCAATCATCATCCTCAATTATGCAGGAAAGTGAACCAAGTGCATCAATATTCAGCTCAATTTTTAATATGTAATCATTTACCGATTGTCATACATCATTTCACAAAGTATTTGTGACTCATTCTTGAGTTGAAAATGTTATGCCTTTGTTGTCATTGAGAATAGTCCTTCTAATGCTTCCCAAATCTCCTTACTTGTTTTTCAAATCCTGTATATGCCCTAGCATACTCGACTCAATATTTTATAATAGTACAAATATTTATCTTTTTTTCATACTCAATCCACCTTTGATATTTCCAGATTTGTTGTGTTGGATTTTGGTATGGTAAGTCTGATTGAGGTATTATCTGACTAATTAATCCATCCATATTCCTACCCATAAGATATGCATAACATGCAAAAGTGTCAAGCTATAATTGATTTTTTACAACTTTTCTATTTGACTATTTTCATCCGCCATTATAAAAGAATGCACTTGCAAAGAGTCACCTCATTCGTGTTGCATCTTATGCATATACCACATGTATAGAAAATCTGATGTGTCTACCGACTCTAATACCAATATAGAATATTGAAAATCTAAGAAGTGGCACAAAGAAAACATATAAAGGGAAGCAAAAAACATCATAGACTATTGAGATGACAAAGCACATGAAGAAATAGTAGATAAGTAGTGAAATTCTCTATACAAAAGAAAAAACAATTGTATAATCATAATAATTGAATATCAATAACTCTACAAAAAAACACATTCCTAAACTCTTTATATAGAGTTTTGGAAATGAATCTATACTAATGAATTGTTTCACAAAAGTAATGGAGGATAATTAAAGCACTAAAAGAAGGAATGGCATGTAACTAAAAAGTTGCTAAACAAGTTTGAATGGACTTTTTCACAAAGGTAATGGATGCTAATTTAAAACACTAAAAGAATGTTCTATAACTAAAAGTTATCCTAAAATATACGCAACAACATGACACCCAAGAAAGGGTAAGGTCGTCATACAACTCGTGCAGACAAGAGTTGTGCATGCATGAAAGGGAAGACAGAGAAATTCGAAGACATATACAAAGATTTAGAGAGGAAGAAAAATAGAGAAATGGGTACTTGAAGTATTTAAGGTTCTTCATCTTCCAACGTGAGACCCGCTTTGACCATGGTGCATAGTAAAATTCTTCTTATCAAATTTCAACTCAATGGAGATAGCGAAACATTTCAAAATGCATCTCTCTATGCTGGATTTTCCATTCATTTTTTTTTCACAAGCGAGAGGATATTTCTATGAGGAAGCAATGATGGATGACTCCTTTAATGCAACATATAAAATGTTCAAAACCCCCGTTTATGTGGCATTGATCAACTAATGGAAAATCCTGCACAATGCACAATCCTTAGAGTATTTCTGCAATCCCCTAATATCATCTTAATCAATGCATGATCAGTTCGAGAGACCATGTATGGAGACACCTCAAATGATTGAAGTTGCGTGATGAGGGAAAGAGCGCAAGGGCAATGTGCTTTGATTATATATTTAAAGCATGCCTTTTTCACGCATCTGTATCTTAGTACTTCCTCTTCAATCATAGGTGTGCCTTTAAAAAACAAGAAGAGACTACCCTTTGCCTTTTGAAATCGATTGATATATAAAAATCCCTACTAAGATGTAGAGCCTTGAACCAAACATAATAAGGTTTTTTATGAACCCTGAACCAAACATTCATGATATGATCATAGTCAGTTTTGACACTCAATCTCAAGTGGAAGTTTGACCTCATTCTCAATCTTGCAAGTTGCAAAGGCTCTATTGTTCTATAGTTTGATTGGTTCATAATAAGGTTTTTTGTGATCCCTGAAGCAAACATTCATGTTATGATCATAGTTAGTTTCGACACTCAATATCAAGTGGAAGTTTGAACTCATTCACAATCTTGCAAGTTGCAAAGGTTCTATTGTTCTACAAAGGAGATCTTGTTCAACAAGTGAACCACCTGGCACGAATAGTAAGTCATGGGGCCATTGGCAATGTCATTTTCCCTCTTGATTGATTTTCCAACGGTTACGTGTTCACATAAAAGGTCCCAAATGGGCAGTAATTGTAGTTACTGTGTAGTTACTGGTGTCAACTATTCATGATTCCAAGTATTACAAAAGAATCACCTCATTTGTGTTTCATCTTATGCATATACCACATGTATAGCAAATCTGATGTGTGAACTAAGTCTGATACCAATGTGGAATATTGAAACTCTAAGTAGCACAAAGAAAACATATGAAGGGAAGCAAAAAATATCATAGATTGTTGAGATGGTAGAGCAAATGAGGAAACAATAGATAAGAAGATGTAGTTAAATTCTCCGTACAAAAGAAAAGATAATTGTATAATCATGATGATTGAGTATCAATAACTCTAAAAAAAACACATTCCTAAACTCTTTATGTAGAATTATGGAAATGAATCTATACCAATGAATAGTTTCACAAAAGTAATAGAGGATAATTAAAACACTAAAGGAATAGTATGTAACTAAAAAGTTGTTAAACAACTTTGAATGGACTTTTTCAAAAAAGTAATGTATGCTAATTTAAAACATTAAAAGGATGGTCTATAATTAAAAGTTCTTCTAAAAGATGTGCAATAACGAGGAACCTAGAAAAGGGTGATGTTATCATACAACTCGTATAGACAAGAGTTATGCATGCATGGAAGGGAAGGTAGAGAAACTCGAGGACATAGAGATTTAGAGAGGGAGACAAATAGAGAAATGGGTATTTCAAGTACTGAAAGTTCATCTTCCAACGTGAGACCCCCTTCGACCATGGTGCGCAATAACATTCTTCTTTCCGAATTCCGAGTCGATTGAGATAGAGAAACATTTCACGATGCATCTCTCTATGCTGGATTTTACATTCATTTTTTTTGCGCATGCCAGAGGATATTTCTATGAGGAAGCAATGATGGATGACTTCTTTAATGCAACGTATGAAATGTTTGAAACCCCCGTTTATATGGTATTGATCAACTAATGGAAAATCCCGCAGAACGCACAATCCTTAGAGTATTTCAACAATCCCCTAATATCATCTTAATCAATGCATGATCAGTTCGAGAGGCCATGTATGGAGGAGACACGTCAAATTATTGAAGTTGCGTGATGAGGGAAAGAGCGCAAACGGCGATGTGCTTTGGTTAGATCTTTAAATCAGGCCTTTTTGACGCATCTATATTTTAGTTCTTCCTCTTCAGTCATAGTTGCGCCTTTGAAACACCAACATTCTTATTTCTTTGCCTTTAAAAAACAAGAACATACTCATATTAACAGGTGAATCACATACGAATACAGCAAGCCATACATGGAAACATATCCCCCTGCTTGGATAGAGATCTGCCTGCTTACTGTCACTAGGAAAAGGTGAGAGAATGTCCATACGTGCTTCACATACAAAGAAAGACACGATGCATCAATCCTGTGTAGAAGCAGCAGATTGTAAAACATCTGGTTATGTAAGGGAATTTCAGCTCCGAAGTTATACTCTGAATAATACGATGAAATTGAATAACTTAAATGTATTGCATGATTGCAAGTATTATAGAAGACAGAAACAATATGATGGAGTTGAATAATTCAAATCGATTGCGTGATTCCAAGTATTACAGAAGGCAGACACAAGCTATGAAGTTATGAGTCATGTATGGAAAAGATACATCATACAAAACGGAAAATGAAGGATAGACGGGAACATAAACAGGGATGGCGATGAGTCTCTCCAAAATTTTACAGGTTACAAAGCCTAGATCGAAAAATCTCTGCAAGGAGAGCTTTCTACTCATGGGCACTTTGGATTACCGTCGGGACCCTTCTGGCGAGCATAACAGACTCCGCACGCTTGCTGGTTGCCCGAGGTTCCTGGAGGCACGCAATTGCATCTGATGCAGCATGTTCCGCAAGCTCTTTTGCATCCATTTGGATGGCTAGATTCACTGCATCTGTAGTCGCATGCAGCTGTACAATCTGGCATGGAACGGACGAAGAAAACGCAAGTCAGTATCGACGTATACTGTAAGAAAGCTTCTTTCCTCAGCATGTACAAGAACATTTCCTTGAAAACCTCACTGCCCTTGCAGTGAAGGCCTCTGAAATTACTTCTGGGAGAGACGTTAAAGTAGAAGCCTCAATATGGACTGCTAGCAATGTTTTGCACATGGTAATGGCATGCAGCAACGGCCTTCCCTTGAATGCCCGAGGAAACCTCTAATAATCTCAGAGATAAGACTCTTCAAGACGAACATGTTTACATTGGTAGCTAAAGCTTCCCAAGAAGTGAAAGCGCCCAACAGGATGCAGGACATACAGCTCACAACACGCCCGAACACTAAATGAAGTGAGGAAGTAGACGCATGGAACACTTACTCAATGGAGAAGGAGGGTCGGCAGTGAGCTGGACTCCGAAGATCTGTAAAGCAAGCGAAGTACAAAAAGCGTCAGAAAACATAGCACGCTGGGAAACACCAAGTTACAGGACTTGAACATGGGCTTACTTGCGTGTCATCTGCTCCAACCCTCACCGGCTGTACACATTCAAAACACAGAAAAGATCTATGAAACGTGAACTGATGTATACATCTAGAATTGATCAAACGGGATTCGAGAGCATACTTGAACCGACGCTAAGGCAAAGAGCAATGCTCCGATGCAGAAGAACAGGAACACGTGAGCGGAGGTTGCCATGGGAACAACAATCACAGTCACTGCTGTACTAAGAGAGTGGTTGTCAAGGTGCTTTGCTGACAGTGAGTGGGCAAGGGACGGTTATGTTAATATAGGGGTGAAAGGGCGGTTAGTATCTGATTGTGTGTGTGTGTGCGCGCGTGTGTGTATGTGCGGTCGTTGTTGGAAGACAACTCGACCATGGAAGGCATTTTGCCAGAGCTAGATGGGCTGGCTCATGGATGGCGGGCATTCTGGCTGGTTGCAGTGAAGGCTCCAGCCTCCATTCAGTGTACACGTGCGTGCCTTTTTGTTTGCGAGTCGCGTATACGCGCTCTCTCACCAACTAAACTCGTAACTTCGTAAGCCGTGTCGTGCTCGCTTTATCTCAATTGAGGGGAGTCTGGACTCTGCACGCTGCATTTGTCAATGGCGAGTTGGGAACGTCATCCACATTCCCAATTCCCCACCAGCCGTGCATGCAGACTCCAAAGTCCAAACTCCAGAGGACCGACCGAGGCGCTATGCAGGACAGCTTGTTCAGCACTCAGCAGGATGAAAAACAGACAACTCTCTTACGAAGTCGGAGTGTGCATGGCGATGTTCTCCCTCGGGCTCGGGAGTCGGGCCTGAAATGACATAGTCACATAGACAAAACGCTCTTAGGTCGCAAAAATGGACGTTCCCTTTTGACTGACACCTCACTGAGGGTCACTGAGCAGTGACCACTGAGGACGCCCTCTGTCTTTTATTTTCTCGTCAAAAAGCAGCTTGCAATGGGGACTAGGACACTGGGCAGTGGGGCTCGCGGAATGGGTCAGCGCCGATGAAGCCTATTTGAAAATGTCAAATTTGGACATGATTTAAAGCCGTTCGGAACTTTCGACCATTTTCATATTTTTGGCGGCGGGCGCTACACAGTGGAAAAATTGGCAATTTTACATCATAATATTTTGCACATTTTTTTTAGCAATCGAGATTTATGAAGGTCTATTTTCCTTACTTTAACTTTGAACTTTGAAAGTAGAATTGTAATTAACTTTGAAAGTAGAATTGTATAAGTGAATGGGCATAGTACTCACGGGACCTTTCGTATCCCACAAAGTAGGGGTTAGACAAGATAACATGGATAACAATTGGCTTTAAAGTGGCCAAAGCTTTACATGTCTAACTAGAAGATTGAATTCTAGACCTCCGCCTCATGAGAGCAAAGCTAAACCACTTGAGCTACAAGACATGAACGTATACATTTACCACTTGAGACTACGAGATATGAACATATACATTTTTTTTTAGAGGAAGTTCAGCCGAAGTTTAATCTCCTTTGGTTGAATTGATTGAAAGAACAATTCTATAACTGAACAGGCATAGTATTCATGGGATCCTTCTTATCCGATAAAGTAGGGGTTAAGACAATCCGGCCCAAAGTTGATACAACAATGATAACCCAAACAATAAGGAAGCTAGGTTGGAAAACTAAGCTAAGGCCCAAGACATGTCGACTGTGGTTAACCAGGGTCAAACCCCTATCATTGCCTCAAGAGTATCATTGCCTCAAGAGGCAAGAGTTCAAACCAACTAAACTAATGTGCATCTTGTATGTTCCTTTTGGAGCAATCAAGAAAGATAAATTGACTGGATGAAGGGCAATTACAATAGCAACTAGTGAGGTTAGACTAAAAAAACCATTTACATTATTTTTTTTAAGCAACAAGAAAGAAAAGTTGTATTGATACAGGATTTTAGAGATTAATCAAGGAGGAACTCTCTGAGCAATTATAAATACAAGAGATGTAACAAACTATAGGAGATTCGAACTCACAACCTCTCCGTTAGGAATGTGATGGGCTAACCACTTGCCCTAAGAGCTATGCTTGAGGATTACTTCCTAATCCTCCATCTTAGGGTGTAATTTAACCATCTCTTATCTTTCAAGGGTGTGGTTCAACCATCTTCTATCTATCATTTTATTACATTCTTCCCCCCTTAGTTGATCATTGTCCTCAATGATCTATTCATGTATCCCTCTAGCCTCAGTGATCAGTTCTTGAACTCCATTTGGTACCCTTGAATTGATGTTCTCAACCTCGCATAGTTTCTTGAACCTTGTTCGCAACCTTGATGTCTTGAACCCTATTCTAAACCTAGTATCTTGAACCTCATTCTCATCCATGTTTGATATCTTGAACACTCGATCAAGTGCAACCCAACGTTTCTTAAAGTCTTCTCACTTCCAAACTAGCTCATTAGATTTGGAAATTTCAGTATCAGAGCTTTCCCATAGTATCTTACATGCCTCAATCCAACCTAGAGATTGCGAGATACACCCCAATCTTTCTTGGATAGAGTTCTCAAAGCGCCACCTTCCCAATTCCTACCCTTTGTCATGATAGAGCATCCTTTTTCTTTTGAGGCCATCGGATCAATCCACCTTTCCCAAGCCTACTTCTTAGGTTCTGATATCAATGTAACAAACTATAGGAGATTTGAATTTGTTGGAGTTAGACGTCTGCGGAAGCACGCGAACAGCACAAGGAAGAAGAAGAAGCTTGGAGCACAACACACAAGACTGAATGTATTACTAGAGAATGTACAAAGATAAGTAGCCCATTAGGGCAATAGGCGTATATACAAGCCGGGGGAAAAAAACCTCCTAAAGAGGGAAAAAAGTGCCCCGGCGGTCCTAGAGTGTTCACACACATCACTACCTAAATATATCAACAAATCCCCCCTGGGAGTGATGCGGTGAACAAGGAGCTGGCACTCATGTATAAGGAAGTGCCGAGCTATGTGGAAATCACTCCACAAAAGGAAGTAAGCCCAAAGCTTTGCGGAAAGCTTCAAACTTCTCCCTAGGCAGAGCCTTCGTGAAAAGGTCTGCAATGTTCTCCTGCGTGGGCACATATGCCAAGCTGATCTCCCCAGCAGAGAACCTCTCCCTGACATAGTGATAATGCACCTCAATGTGCTTAGTGCGAGCATGGAACACAGGGTTCCTCGCAACTGCCAATGCGCTCTGACTGTCAGTGAAGATGGTGGTGGCAGAAGACTGGCCAACACCCAAATCAGCCATAAGGCGTCTGAGCCACACACACTCAACAGTCGTTGTGAAAGCTGCCCTATACTCAGCCTCACAACTGGAAGTGGCCACAGTAGGCTGCTTCTTGCTCAACCAAGATATACATGAGCTACCAAGCATGAAGCAAAAACCACTGGTGGACACACGAGTGTCATAGCAACTAGCCCAATCTGAGTCAGAAAAAGCATGCAAATCTGGCGGTAGTGATCCCCCCTTGGGATAAAACAACCCAAGTAGCCGAGTACCACTCAAGTAGCGAAAGATGCGCTTAACCGCTTTCCAATGCGTGACTCCTGGGCAATGCATAAACCTGCTCATCTGTGAGACAGCAAACTGAATATCTGGCCGAGTAATGCATAAGTAAATCAAGCATCCAACAGCCTGCTGATAGAGAATAGCATCAAATGCATCTCCAGCATCATGAAGACTCAATCGTAAACCTGTCTCCATAGGAGTGGCAATAGGCTTACAGTCTTCAAGGCCAAAACGCTGCAATAATGTGTCAATATATTTCGTTTGACACAAAGCCATTCCACCATCAACTTGCATAAACTGAATGCCCAAATAGTGATGCAAATGCCCCAAATCAGACATCTCAAATGAGGCATGCAAATCAGCCTTGAAATCAGCAATATGCTTCTCAAGAGGACCAGTGAGCAGCATGTCGTCTACATAGACAACAATGATCAGAAGCACATCATTAGCACGCTTAACATATAAGGTGCTTTCAGTTGGACTGTTCTCAAAACCATGTGCAATCAGATAGGCATGTATTTTCTCATACCAAGCACGTGGTGCTTGCTTTAAACCATATAACGCCTTCTTTAACCTGCACACCTGGTTTTCATGCCCTTTCTGCACAAAGCCACGGGGCTGAAAAACATACACTTCTTCATGCAAGTCACCATTCAGAAATGCTGTTTTAATGTCCAACTGATGTACATTCCAACCATGATGGGCTGCAAGTGCACAAATGCTCCGAACAGTAGTCATACGGCATGTAGGTGCAAAGGTCTCATCAAAATCAATGCCTCTTTCCTGCGCATAACCCTTTGCAACAAGCCTAGCCTTATACCTGTCAATTGTACCATCAGGTTTACGCTTCAGCTTGTATACCCACTTAGTGCCAATGGCCTTCTTGCCAGGAGGCAAGTCACATAAAGACCATGTACCATTCTTCATTATAGCATCATATTCAGATTGCATAGCAGCCATCCAATTTTCTGAATTTTGTGCTTCATCAAAAGAAACAGGCTCATTCTCATCACAGAGACTAGATGCAGCCATAGCATAGCAATCTGATGCAAAGGAGGTACTATGAGAGCCTGAACGAGTACGATATGACAAAGGTGCATCTAATTTGCTGTCACGCAAAGTCTGCACCAGCCATTTTGGCATAGTTTTTGCCTATTCAATATCAGCTCTCTCATCAACAAGTGCATCATGTAAATCTGCATCAAAAATGGAATGATCTGCATCATCATATGAAACCTGCAAAGGCTGAGAAGTTGCCTCATTAGGACCAGCGCTAGCCTGTCCACCTGTAAAAAGAGGCATCAAAGTATCATACATGTCTTTGGAGCTAACAGATGTCTCCTTAGTACATGAAAGCAATGGCTGAATAGCATCTTCCACAAAGACAACATCACGGCTAACCAGAATGCGTTTCGTCTGTGGATGATACAGACGATAGCCTTTACTTTCAGAACTGTACCCAACAAAAATACATTTTACTGCCTTATCATCCAATTTTCTGCGATGTTGTTCAGGCACTAATGCATATGCCAAACAACCAAAAACACGCAGATGAGCAACAGATGGCTTGCGGTCATGCCAAGCCTCATATGGAGTGATAGACTGCAACGCTTTGGTGGGACACCTGTTCAGTACATATGCTGCACACATGACAGCTTCAAGCCAGAAACTATGTGGTAAAGCCTGACTTTTGACCATGCACCTCGCCATCTCCATGAGTGACCTGTTCTTTCGTTCAGCAACTCCATTCTGTTGAGGTGTATACGGCACTGTACACTGGTGTTTTATCCCACGTTCAGCCAGAAATGCATTAAAATCTGAAGACATATATTCCCCCCCTCGATCAGAACGGAGGGTGCCCATTTTACATGCTGACAGATTTTCAGCCAAAACCAAAAACTGTTTGAAGCACATGAACACTTCGGACTTTGCTTTGAGTGGATATACCCGTGCATGCCTGGAAAAATCATCAATGAAAGTCACGAAGTAAAGGTAATTTCCAAAAGAGGGTGTCTGCATAGGACCACAGACATCACTATGTACAAGCTGCAATTTCTGCATAGCCCGAACTGAACCATCTTTTGGAAAGGAAGAACGCTACATTTTGCCCAAAATACAGCCTTCACAAACATGTTTTCCAGGTGCCTCAAGTTTGGGCAAAGAGGACACCATTTCAGATTTCTGCAGGCGTAACAAGCTAGCAAAATTCAGATGACCAAAGCGTGCATGCCAAAGCTTTGCATCTGACATAGCCTGAGAATCATGAACTGCACATGCCGAATCATTCACAGATCTTTCATAGTCTATGAGCTTATACAGCCCACGACATAAAATGCCAGAAGCAA
This sequence comes from Ceratopteris richardii, assembly GCA_020310875.1. Taxonomy (NCBI): domain Eukaryota; kingdom Viridiplantae; phylum Streptophyta; class Polypodiopsida; order Polypodiales; family Pteridaceae; genus Ceratopteris; species Ceratopteris richardii. The sequence goes on along the minus strand of CM035412.1, from coordinate 33,833,072 downwards.
TAATCACATCGCCATTTGAGAGATCATGGACTGTACACCTGTCATCAACGAATTTCACAACCAAGCCAATCTTGGCTAATGCAGAAACTGATAACAGGTTCTTTTTGATCCCTGGCACAAATAAAGCATCTGACAAAGTGAAAGAACTACCATCAGCAGTAGTCAGAATGATCTTACCAACTCCCATAACAGGATAAGAGGAGTTATTGGCGCATGTGACAGTATTCCCTGTAGGGGCAGGCTCGAGTGAAGAGAAGAAACTGCGCTGCGAGGTAATATGTTTGGTCGCCCCACTGTCAAAGTACCAAACATCTGAGTCTACTGCAGACATGCACTGATCATGAGAAGATGGGTCAAAACTGCAGACAGTAGTAAACGCCCATTCTTCTTCCTGCACAAGATTTGCAGACTCTGTTTTTGGTGTAGAGGCCTCTGCAACAACCATTCCAGCCTCTTTCTTCTTTGCCTCTTTAGCAGCCAGTTTTGGACAGTTCTTTATAATATGATCATTTCCTTTACAGTACTTGCAGAACAATTTTTGCTTTTCTGATTTCTTCTCATCTTTATCCTGGTTCTTCGATTGTGCAGCATTTGCAGATTTCTGCTTACTAGTAGAAGAGCTCCATTTTCCTTTGCCCTTCTGACTAGCCAGGAAAGCTTGATCTGCAACACGCATAATGGACCTGTTCTGCCTGGACTGATCTTCCTGCAACAGAACAGAGACTAATTCCTCAAATGACAAGGCATTCGGATTGCCTTTCATCATCAATCGAAGAGTAGAGGCAAAACTCTGATATGAATCAGGAAGGCCATTCAGAACGGTCTGCACAAGTGAGCTATCTGGTATAACCTCATCAGCAGAAATCAATTGTTCCTTCAGGTCTTTGATCTTTGTAAGAAAACTGTCCATCGAATCACCTTCATTCATGTGCTCATTCTCCAACTGTTTTCGGAGGTAAGCAACACGAGCCTCATTCCTAGCCTGGTACAAAGTGGTAAGTGTATCCCAAGCATCCTTTGCTGTTCTGCAAGAGCAAATGTGAGGAATAATGGCACGTTTGACAGACAAAGCTATCAATGCATGTGCCTGGGCATCTCTGCCATCCCATCGAATCTGCTCTGCAGTAGGTGCAACAGAAACAGCAGCACGAACAGGAATCTGCGGAATATCATCTTCGACACCATCTTCATCAGCTCCAACACCTGTATTTGCAGTACCTGTCGTTACAGGTGTAACAGGACGTCTTTCAACACCCTGCACAATGTTCCACAATCCTTTTGCAACCAGTACATGTCGCATCATATAAGCCCATAATGGGTAGTTGGTACCATCCAACTTATCCTCAACAGCCAACATACGGAATACATCACTGCTTTCAGCCATGGCCGATGACTAAAATACCTTGATGCAGAAAATTGACTGTATCTCAAAAAGTTGAACAGAACTGCCCACACGAGTTCCGCTAGACCTGTAGCAGACTTCGAGACGCTTAAACTGGCGAACAGAAACTGGTATATACCTTTGGCACAAAAGGACGAAATAGCTTGCACAAGCACTGCGATAGTGCGTTCGGAGGCCGAAACGAGCTCAGATCGCGATTTCGGCACCACATAACGAAGCTGTTTTGATCTCGGAAACACCCTGATTATGCTCACCAAATTTTGTGCGAATCTGAGACTGCAAACGGAGGAGTGTCGACGGCGCCCTAGAAGAAGCAACGACCTGCTCTGATACCAATTGTTGGAGTTAGACGTCTGCGGAAGCACGCGAACAGCACAAGGAAGAAGAAGAAGCTTGGAGCACAACACACAAGACTGAATGTATTACTAGAGAATGTACAAAGATAAGTAGCCCATTAGGGCAATAGGCGTATATACAAGCCGGGGGAAAAAAACCTCCTAAAGAGGGAAAAAAGTGCCCCGGCGGTCCTAGAGTGTTCACACACATCACTACCTAAATATATCAACAGAATTCACAACCTCTTGGTCAGGAATATGATGGGCTAACCACTTGCCCCAAAAACCATGGTTGAGGATTACTTCCTAATCCTCTCTCTTATGGTGTAGTTCAACCATCTCCTATCTTTCAAGGGTGTGGTTCAACCATCTCCTACATATCACTTTATTATAGGAGACACATCATGAAAATGGGAGAGAAGAGACGATGTGGAACGTATTCTGTCAGTATAGAGATAATGTTGATATATTTAGGTAGTGATGTGTGTGAACACACTAGGACCGCCAGGGCACTTTTTTCCCTCTTTAGGAGGTTTTTTTCCCCTGGCTTGTATATACACCTATTGCCCTAATGGGCTACTCATCTTTGTACATTCTCTAGTAATACATTCAGTATTGTGTGTTTGTGCTCCAAGCTTCTTCTTCTTCCTTGTGTTGTTCACGTGCTTCCGCAGGCGTCTATCTCCAACAATTGGTATCAGAGCAGGTCGTCGCTTCTTCTAGGGTGCCGACGACACTCCTCCGTTTGCAGTCTCTGAACGCACTATCGTAGCGCTTGTGCAGGCTATTTCGTCCTTTTGTGCCAAAGGTATATACTAGTTTTTGTTCGCCAGTTTAAGCGTCTCGAAGTCTGCTACAGGTCTAGCAGGACTCGTCTGAGTAGTTCCGTTCAACTTTTTGAGATACAGTCAATTTTCTGCATCAAGGTATTTTAGTCACCGGCCATGGCTGAAAGCAGTGATGTATTTCGTATGTTGGTTGTTGAGGATAAGTTGGATGGTACCAACTACCCATTATGGGCTTATATGATGCGACATGTTTTGGTTGCAAAAGGATTGTGGAACATTGTGCAGGGTGCTGAAAGACGTCTTGTTACACCTGTAACAACAAGTATTGCAAATACAGGTGCTGGAGCTGATGAAGATGGTGTCGAAGATGATATTCCACATATTCCTATTCGTGCTGTTGTTTTTGTTGCACCTACTGTAGAGCGGATTCGTTGGGATGGCAGAGATGCCCAGGCACATGCATTGATAGCTTTGTCTGTCAAACGTGCCATTATTCCTCACATACGCTCTTGTAGAACATCTAGGGATGCTTGGGATACACTTACCACATTGTACCAAGCTAGGAATGAGGCTCGTGTTGCTTATCTCCGAAAACAGTTGGAGAGTGAGCACATGAATGAAGGTGATTCAATGGACAGTTTCCTAACAAAGATCAAAGACTTGAAGGAACAGTTGATTTCTGCTGACGAGGTTATACTAGATAGCTCACTTGTGCAGACCGTTTTGAATGGTCTTCCTGATTCATATCAGAGTTTTGCTTCTACTCTTCGGTTAATGATGAAAGGCAATCCAAATGCCTTGTCATTTGAGGAGTTAGTCTCTGTTCTGTTGCAGGAAGATCAGTCCAGGCAGAACAGGTCCATTATGCGTGTTGCAGATCAAGCTTTCTTGGCTAGTCAAAAGGGCAAAGATGAGAAAAAATCAAAAAAGCAGAAATTGTTTTGTAAGTACTGTAAAGGGAATGATCATATCATAAAGAACTGTCCAAAACTGGCTGCTAAAGAGGCAAAGAAGAAAGAGGCCGGAATGTTGTTGCAGAGGCCTCTACACCAAAAACAGAGTTTGCAAATCTTGTGTAGGAAGAAGAATGGGTGTTTACTACTGTTTGCAGTTTTGACCCATCTTCTCATGATTAGTGCATGTCTGCAGTAGACTGAGATGTTTGGTACTTTGACAGTGGGGCGACCAAACATATTACCTCGCAGCGCAATTTCTTCTCTTCACTCGAGCCTACCCCTACAGGGAATACTGTCACATGCTCCAACAACTCCTCTTATCCTGTTATGGGAGTTGGTAAGATCATTGTGACTACTGCTGATGGTAGTTCTTTCACTTTGTCAGATGCTTTATTTGTGCCAGGGATAAAGAAGAATATGTTATCAGTTTCTGCATTATCCAAGATTGGCTTGGTTGTGAAATTTATTGATGACAGGTGTACAGTTCATGATCTATCAAATGGCAACGTGATTATTGCTTCTGGCATTTTATGTCGTGGGCTGTATAAGCTCATAGACTATGAAAGATCTGTGAATGATTCGGCATGTGCAGTTCATGATTCTCAGGCTATGTCAGATGCAAAGCTTTGGCATGCACGCTTTGGTCATCTGAATTTTGCTAGTTTGCTACGCCTGCAGAAATCTGAAATGTTGTCCTCTTTGCCCAAACTTGAGGCACCTGGAAAACATGTTTGTGAAGGCTGTATTTTGGGCAAAATGCAGCGTTCATCCTTTCCAAAAGATGGTTCAGTTCGGGCTATGCAAAAATTGCAGCTTATACACAGTGATGTCTGTGGTCCTATGCAGACACCCTCTTTTGGAAATTACCTTTACTTCGTGACTTTCATTGATGATTTTTCTAGGCATGCATGGGTATATCCACTCAAAGCAAAGTCCGAAGTGTTCATGTGCTTCAAACAGTTTTTAGTTTTGGCTGAAAATCTGTCAGCATGTAAAATGGGCACCCTCCGTTTTGATCGAGGGGGGGAATATATGTCTTCTGATTTTAATGCATTTTTGGCTGAACGTGGGATGAAACACCAGTGTACAATGCTGTATACACCTCAATAGAATGGAGTTGCTGAACGAAAGAATAGGTCACTCATGGAGATGGCGAGGTGCATGGTCAAAAGTCAGGCTTTACCACATAGTTTCTGGCTTGAGGCTGTCATGTGTGGAGCATATGTACTGAACAGGTGTCCCACTAAAGCGCTGGAGTCTATCACTCCATATGAGGCTTGGCATGACCGCAAGCCATCTGTTGCTCATCTGCGTGTTTTTGGTTGTTTGGCATATGCACTAGTGCCTGAACAACATCGCAGAAAATTGGATGATAAAGCAGTAAAATGTATTTTTGTTGGGTACAGTTCTGAAAGTAAAGGCTATCGTCTATATCATCCACAGACGAAACGCATTCTGGTTAGCTGTGATGTTTTTGTGGAAGATGCAATTCAGCCATTGCTTTCATGTACTAAGGAGACATCTGTGAGCTCCAAAGACATGTATGATACTTTGATGCCTCTTTTTACAAGTGGACAGTCTAGTGCTGGTCCTAATGAGGCAACTTCTCAGCCTTTGTAGGCTTCATATGATGATGCAGATCATTCCATTTCTGATGCAGATTTACATGATGCACTTGTTGATGAGAGAGCTGATATTGATCAGGCAAAGACTATGCCAAAATGGCTGGTGTAGACTTTGCGTGACAGCAAATTAGATGCACCTTTTTCATATCGTACACGTTCACGCTCTCATAATGCCTCCTTTGCATCAGATTGCTATGCTATGGCTGCATCTAGTCTCTGTGATGAGAATGAGCGTGTTTCTTTTGATGAACCACAGAATTCAGAAAATTGGATGGCTGCTATGCAATCTGAATATGATGCTATAATGAAGAATGGTACTTGGTCTTTATGTGACTTGCCTCCTGGCAAGAAGGCCCTTGGCACTAAGTGGGTATACAAGCTGAAGCGTAAACCGGATGGTACAGTTGACAGGTATAAGGCTAGGCTTTTTGCAAAGGGTTATGCACAGGAAAGAGGCATTGATTTTGATGAGACCTTTGCACCCACATGTCATATGACTACTGTTCAGAGCATCTGTGCACTTGTAGCCCATCATGGTTGGAATGTACATCAGTTGGACATTAAGACTGCATTTCTAAATGGTGATTTGCATGAAGAAGTGTATGTTTTTCAGCCCCGTGGCTTTGTGCAGAAAGGGCATGAAAACCAGGTTTGCAGGTTAAAGAAGGTATTATATGGTTTAAAGCAAGCACCACGTGCTTGGTATGAGAAGATACATGCCTATCTGATTGCACATGGTTTTGAGAATAGTCCAACTGAAAGCACCTTATATGTTAAGCGTGCTAATGATGTGCTTCTGATCATTGTTGTCTATGTTGATGACATGTTGCTCACTGGTCCTATTGAGACGCATATTGCTGATTTTAAGGCTGATTTGCATGCCTCATTTGAGATGTCTGATTTGGGGCATTTGCATCACTATTTGGGCATTCAGTTTATGCACATTGATGGTGGAATGGATTTGTGTCAAACGAAATATATTGACACATTATTGCAGCGTTTTGGCCTTGAAGACTATACGCCTATTGCCACTCCTATGGAGACAGGTTTACAATTGAGTCTTCATGATGCTGGAGATGCATTTGATGTTGTTCTCTATCAACAGGCTATTGGATGCTTGATTTACTTATGCATTACTCGGCCAGATATTCAGTTTGTTGTCTCACAGATGAGCAAGTTTATGCATTGCCCAAGAGTCACGCATTGGAAGGCCGTTAAGCGCATCTTTCGCTACTTGAGTGGTTCTCGGCTACTTGGGTTGTTTTATCCCAAGGGGGGATCACTATCGCCAAGTTTGCATGCTTTTTCTGACTCAGATTGGGCTGGTTGCTATGACACTCGTGTGTCCACTAGTGGTTTTTGCTTCATGCTTGGTAGCTCATGTATATCTTGGTTGAGCAAGAAGCAGCCTACTGTGGCCACTTCCAGTTGTGAGGCTAAGTATAGGGAAGCTTTCATAGCGATTATTGAGTGTGTGTGGCTCAGACGCATTATGGCTGGTTTGGGTGTTGGCCAGTCTTCTGCCACCACCCTCTTCACTGATAGTCAGAGCGCATTGGCAGTTGTGAGGAACCCTGTGTTCCATGCTCGCACTAAGCACATTGAGGTGCATTATCACTATGTCAGGGAGAGGTTCTCTGCGGGGGAGATCAACTTGGCATATGTGCCCACGCAGGAGAACATTGCAGACCTTTTCACGAAGGCTCTGCCTAGGGAGAAGTTTGAAGCTTTCCGCAAAGCTTTGGGCTTACTTCCTTTTGTGGAGTGATTTCCACATAGCTTGGCACTTCCTTATACATGAGTGCCAGCTCCTTGTTCACCGCATCACTCCCAGGGGGGATTTGTTGATATATTTAGGTAGTGATGTGTGTGAACACACTAGGACCGCCGGGGCACTTTTTTCCCTCTTTAGGAGGTTTTTTTCCCCCGGCTTGTATATACGCCTATTGCCCTAATGGGCTACTCATCTTTGTACATTCTCTAGTAATACATTCAGTATTGTGTGTTTGTGCTCCAAGCTTCTTCTTCTTCCTTGTGTTGTTCGCGTGCTTCCGCAGGCGTCTATCTCCAACAGATAACAAGTGTTCCCTCCATTCGCTAGATGGTTTTCTTCCCAAGAGGAAGGGCAGATTTCCCAGAATATCAAACTTCTAACAATAATTTTTTTTAGTAGAAAAAGATATGAGGAATAAACATTCTTGTATTCCAAATTTCCCATAAAATTTCAAACTTCCAAATGTGCCAGATAGCAATATCACAAACATTGTTAAACACAACTTCATTTCTGATCGTCCATATTGCTTGAGAGGATTTCCCCTCTCCAAAGATGCCAAAGAGGAACATCAAAATGATCAGGAAACTCTTAAAGGCATTTCTTGGTAGCCTAGAGTTTGAGGGGAGTTGATATTGTAACAACCTCGAATTAACTTCCATAATACTTTGGTGGATATACAAGAAATCAATAGGCGTTGAAGATCTCCACAACACCCATAGACTTTACATTTACTTTCATTAAGATCAAATTTCTTAGTCTTTTTTCCTATGCTAGATGAGACACTACAATATTGAGTGCTTGATGTTGTAGGGAAAGGGCCTTATGTAACTCCATTGGTCGTTAATCCACTACTCCTATGCACATTCCATCTCTTCATAATTCTAGAAGAATGGGATCAATGGAACCCCTTTACATCTTCTACTTCAAAACATCTCGTCAAAAACAAGTAATTTGACTCCCTTCTTGATGTTTGTACTCTTAGAGTGCAAAAATTTCTTGTACTTTATAGAAATCTATCTGCAACCATAAGTGACATCAATGAGGGAAATAAAATATTGATTTTTTACCAACTCCCCATCTTGTATAGAGTCTTTCCGAACCGTATATCGCAATTTCAAACATTTCCATGTCCACTTAGCTGCTATATTTTTTGACATTTTCAAAGAACACAAAATGCCTAAGCCTTCTTGACATTTTGGGAAAAAGCATATATTCCAAGAAAGTTTTGGGATCTTATGAGTTTGCATAATACCATGCGAAAGGAATCTTCTAGTGAAAACACATAATTGATTAATCTATTTCTTAGAGAGTTTCCATCAAGCAAAAGAATATTTCAAGTTGAAATGGGTCTCAGGTAGAGGTATGCCTCTAATGTCATGGGGCAGAGTTCCTGGGTTCAAGTCCCATTCAATGTATATTTCAAATTTCATGTACTCAAAAAGAAAAAAGAATATTTGAGGGAAGGAAGAACAAAATGGTTAAGAAATAAAATCATACTAGAAAGAGAGTTTTGAAAACCATACATGGAAAAACTTTCTTGTCTTAACGTTTCCATAATCCAATTTCATCTTTGATATGAAGTCACATTACATCCATAGGTAGTGATGTATGTGAACACACTTAGGATTTCTAGGGAAATTTTTCTCTCTATAGGAGGTTTTGTTCCCCCGGCTTGTATAGATGCCTATAACCCTAATGGGTCATTTACCTTTTGTTCATTCACTTGGTAATACACTCAACATTATGGTGTGCTCCATGCTTCTTCTTCTTCCTTTATTTTTTGTGTGCTTCTATAGTCCTCAAACTCCAACAATTGGTATCAAAGCAAGCTGTCACTTTCTTTAGGGCATCATCAACACTCTTTTGATCACAATCTCGAAATCGCATAAAAATTACAACTATGTAGGTAATTTTCTCCTCTTGTGCAACACATATGTATATTTGTTTTTCACCAATACAAGCGGCCCAGAATCTGATATAGGTGTAGTGGAAATCGATTGTTATTTTGGATCAACTTTTTGGAGATAGAAACAGTTTTCTAAATCAAGGCATATAGTCATTGGCCATGTGTTCGATGTAGAAACGCGATAATAACACATATACATCACCACCATCAAGTGAAGGATCCTTGCCCACAACTTTTCAAACTAAGAGACATTCTTGATGGTATGGATATCTTCAAGACACACATAGGCTTGCACACATAAGAGGTATCATGCACATATGCATGTGCACACACACACAAGCATGCAAGCAAGCTTCACTCATGAGCAAGGAGATGCCCAGAAACTTGCATAGATTGATTGAGAAGAGAAGGAAGAAGCTTAGAAGTGATTGTGGGTTCCCTTATATAGGTTTGTTTAAAAATTTATCATTTTCACACTCTTATACTCACTCTAATTCAAAATATGTGTTAGATCTCATTTTTCTGTCCAAATCAAGTGCCAAAAAATTAGTTGTGAACCTGGAGGGTTATGAAATCATTTCATAATCTCAAAGAATCTTAGTTTGTATAAATAAGCTGAAACTTACATTAGTGTGGCTTAGAAACATATTTCTTAGGGTCGATTTACATGTATTAGTGTGAAATTTGAAGGTGATTTTTATAAGTTTCTATATCCCACTTCCCTTTTGCCTTTGCTTGAACTTGTTTGTCTTACGTGCTTGCTTCAATTTATCAAAACCTTCACCACTTTCTCTCTCTTTAGCCATTAAAAGGCACTTCGTGAGTTTCTACCTCCCACAACTCACAAATCCCCCCTTCTAGAGTGTGTCATCATCGACAAATGATTCATGTGTTTGCTAGCCTCCATGAAGTGTGGGCATTGAAGCTCATTGGGGTTGGTGAGTTCCTACGAAACAAGATCTCATAGCATTCGGTAATAGTATGGATGTACTTATTAGTGCATTGCATGGGCAAAAAGGAGAAAAAGTGTTTCTACACGGGCTTATAGGGTGGCCCTATGCATGTCTACTTTAGAAATTCAAAAAGAAAAAGAAAACTACAAAATGAAAAGGTATATGTAGCTAGGATCTCAAAGGTTAGCTATTGACAAGGAATTTTAGGCTAAGGTTTGGAAGGAATTCACTTGGGGATGTTTTGGTTTACTTCCACGAGCTGATGGTACCTCCATGGATTATAATGTAGAGCTTTGAGACATTAAAAAATGAGACTTGGAACCTACAATGCTTGCTTCTTGATAGGAAGTCATGTGAAATAAAATACTAGTAACAAAAATAAAAGTATACAATCGATTTTGGCCTCATCTTATGTCAGTCTCGCAAAAATTTGGTGTCACTCACTACTAGAAATAAGGGGGGCGTAGCGATGCCCCCCATGAAAAAAAAAAGTGAATCTTGTCACTTATGCGACACTTGCGTCGCATAAGCGACGAAACTTTTTTTTAAAGAAAAAAACACATTCGTCGCATAAGCAATGCAAAAGCGACGCTCCAAATATGCATTGCAAGGACCATCACTACCTAGCAATGCTCTTACCGATGTTGAAAAACTACTTGTAATGCTAGAGTGTCACCTAAACAACATCTTGATATTTTAGAGCATCCCATAAGCAATGCTCTGGAATGTAAAAAAAAAAAATTTGATTTCTCTCGGCACATTTGTGTGGGGATTGAGATGCGAGAGAGAGAGAGAGAGAGAGAGAGATCAAGCTACCAGTTTAGCGCACACAACCTCAAGGAAGCAAGGCACGCTCACACATACACATACACACAAATTTACACACACTTGCATACACACACATAGACACACACACACACATAGACACACACACACACACATAGACACACACACACATACACACACATACAGACATAGACACACACACATACACACATATACATAAAGGGGGATGATTCTAACACCCCAATGCAACAATGGAAAATGGCTGCCCTCCCACTAGGTCCACAAGCAGTGATATATGCTCACTGTTCTGAACGTTTCTTTGCACCAGTATAGAGACTTAAAATGAAATTTTGTAGACACAAGAGCTACCAAACAAGCTTTAAATCATTCAAAATGGATATTCCAGCTGGGAGAACCACCTTCTACAAAACATGCTACCTGTTTGCAACACTCTCTGCCTATGTGTAGAGATATACCTTCACAAAGTTGGCAATTTCTCACAACTCACTCAGCCAAATAACTTGAAACATGGAGACCAAATGAAGCTTGAAATCAATGAAAATGAGTAGAATGAGAGAGCAAAAAAGGCTCTGCAATCTAGTACAATCAGATTTGGAAAATCCTAACTACACCTCTAGATAGAGAGGAGCAAAATCATGCAAAAATGAGGTACTCAAGCAAGGGGGCTGCTTGCTAGAGTTTATGACTTCACTAAAGTAAGAGGGAAACTCGTGGAATGCATACAATGCAAGAAACAAAGGCGGGATGATGCTTATATAAAGTTTTACTTTTCCTACAATCTAGCTAACCAACCACCAATGAGTGTAGGTGCACTTTTGGGTGGCTGATTTGATGAGATTTGAATTTGATTGAGTTTGGTGGAGCTTCTAACTTTATTCCATGACTTTGGGTCCTCCGTTTTTATTGGTCCACTTGCAAAACTCGTGGTTGAGCCTTTTTTCATGATTGGGACTTGATTTTTAACACTCCCCCTCAAGTCTCAATGCCTAGGTCCTTCATTCCAATGCATGCCTTGAAGTGTTGTAGCTTTAATCCATCCAATGCTTTGGTAAACATATCTGCATAGTGGTCATTTGTATTGACATCCTCCACCTTGACATCCTTTGACATGATCTTCTCTCTAGTAAAGTGGTAATGCACTTCTATATGCTTCGAGCTTGCATGGAACACCGGATTTTGAGCCAAGCATATGCTACTTATGTTGTCACAAAAAATAGGTACTTTCATAACCTGCAAATCAAGATCAACAAACGGCTTCTTGAGCCACATAAGCTCACATGAGACTTGTGCTAAGCCTCTATACTCAGCTTCGGTCGATGAGAGAGCCACTATTGGTTGTTTCTTTGACATCCATGAGATGATCTTCTTCCCTAGCATGATAACATATCCACTAGTGCTCCTCCTGTCATCTTTGGAACTTGCCCAATCAACATCACAATAAACTTGTACATTTAATCCATCATCAAATGGATAATATAGGATTCTTTGAGGTACCTAAATACCCTTTTGGCTACAACAAGATGAGGTACTCTTGGTGCCTATAAAAATTGAGATAACACTCCAACTACATGTGCAATATCTTGTCTCGTCATAGCAGCATACAAGAGAGAACCAATTACTGACCTATACATGGTCACATCCTTCACTTCTTCACCTTCATGAGCACTTAGTTTAACATTTAATTCTAATGTATTTGAAATGGGATTGCAATCACACAAACCAGACTTCTTCAAAAGATCTAGAATGTATTTCCTTTGCATCAAGTATATACCTTCCTCTTTGTATAGTACCTCAATCCCAAGGAAGTACCTTAAAATCCCTAAATCTGAGATTTTAAACTCACATCCAAGCAAAAATTTTATGTCATTGATGGTGGCTTCATCATCCCCTGTAATGATCGAATCATCAACATATATACAAATGAAAACAATTTTTCTACCTTCCTTCTTCACAAAGAGTGATGGGTCTACATGACTCTGATTGTATCTACATTTTACCAAGTAGTCCACAAGTCTTTGGTTCCAAGCCCTTAGGGCTTGCTTGATTCCATAAAGAGCCTTCTTTGGCCTGCATACATGATGTGGAAACCTCTCATCTTCAAAGCCTTGGGGCTGGTCCATGAACACTACCTCTTCAAGCTCTCCATTTAGGAAAGCATTCTTCACATCCAACTAGTACATCTTCCAAACTTTTGAGGTTGAAATTGCAATCAAATTTCTAATGGTGGACACCTTAGCTACTGGAATGAATGTTTCCTCAAATTATATGCCATAGGTTTGAGCAAAACCTTTGGCAACCATCCTTGCTTTATACCTAGAGATGCTCCCATCTGCATGCCTCTTCACCTTGTACACCCATTTGTTGCCAATGACTTTCATGTCCTTTGTTCTTGGCACCAATGAACCCTTAGATTGTGAAACTCCTTGGTTCATCTTCTCTATCACCATCAATGTGACTAATTGATCAAATTTTGGTAGGTAATCCCTCACATAAACTGATGTGGTGAATGCTTTCAACCTTTCATCCTCTGTCAAGCCATTGAGAGTGTGCGCGACAAGATCATCATCTTCGATTGGGCTCCAATTGAGCCTAGAGCATCTACAAGCTCCTTAGCCTTCAAAATGTACTCATTTATGTTAGTACTTGGTGATTTCCTAAGATTATTCAGCTCATTCTTGATCTGAATCTTCCTTGCCTTGGTTGATGAAGAGTACAATCTCTCCAAGGTTTCCCAAACCTTCTTGGATGTGTCCAAGTCTTATATATGCCCTATCATGCTATTGCTTATGTGTTGGGATAGAATGAATAGGACTCTCTATCCCTTTCTATCCATTCATTAAGTTCCTTGACCTGCCCTTGAAGTGGTGGATCATGTACATGAGGCATTCGCTCTGTGTCGCTCACTAATCCCCACAATCCTTTGCCCATAAGGTAGTTGCTAACTCTAAATTTCCATGGTTGATAATTGCCTTTCTCTAATTTCTCTATTTTTGCATTATACTCAGTCGTACTGAGCTCTAAGGTGCTTCTCTAGCTTCTACTCAAGTGTTTGTATGCTTTAGAATGTGTGGATATTACCTTTTGATAGCTTTTCCCTTGCAAGCCTTTGATTAGTTGTGATGTCGATCAACGTAGCCCCCTTTCGATGTCTTCTTTCTTTTATAAGTCCTCCTTGTGTTTCCACAAGTTGTCTTGATACCTTCAAGTCTTCAATATGTTGCCCAAGGATGTCTCCAAAGCCTCCAAAATGGCTCTGATACCACTAATGGGGATGATGATAACACCCCAATGCAACAATGGAAGATGGCCCTCCACTAGGTCCACAAGGAGTGATATATGCTCACTATTCTAAATTTTTCTCTGCGCCAATGTAGAGACATAAAATGAAATTTTGCAAACTTATAGTAGAATTAAGATCTACCCAATAAGGTTTGAACCATCCAAAATGGAAATTCCAGTTGGGAGAACTACCCTCTACAAACCAGGCTAACTGTTTGCAACACTCTCTGTCTATGTGCAGAGATATTACCTGCACAAAGTTGGCAATTTCTCACAACTCACTCCACCAAATAATTTGAAACTTTGGCAACATTGAGGGCACTACATGAGAGACCAAATGAAGCTTGAAATCAATGAAAATGACTACAACAAGAGACCAAAAATGCTCTGCAATCTCCTACAATCAAATTTGGAAAGGCCTAACTACACCTCTAGATATAGAGGAGCAAAATCATGAGAAAATGAGGTAAGCAAGCAAGGGGGCTTCTTGATGGAGTTTATGACTTCACTAAACTAAGTGGGAAACTCATGGAATGCATATAACGCAAGAAAAAAAGGTGGGATGATGCTTATATAGAGTTTTACTTTTCCTACAATCTAGCTAACCACCCAACAGTCAGTGTAGGTGCACGTTTTGGTGGCTAATTTGATGAGATTTGAATTTGATTGAGTTTTATGGAGCTTACAACTTTATTCCACAACTTTGGGTCCTCCTTTTTTATTGGTCGACTTCCAAAACTCGTGGTTGAGCCTTTTTGCATGATTGACAATTGATTTTTAACAAGACTGTTGGGGGATTCTTGGACAAGAAGGGATTTGAGTGTTTGTAGGAGAAAAGGGAAAGACAATAAGAAAGATACACACTGGAGCCTCTGTTGATTGATTATAAGAAGACAAATACAATGGTGATGCACAATACGATCCAATACTTCTGTGCAAAATCCCATCGAATGTTCAATCACAAAATACCAAATACCCAAGGGTGTTGTTGTTGCTGGCCTTCTCTGTGCCAGACCTCCACCTTCTCCAAGCCTGCACTTGTGCACACCTTGCACCAAGCTTCCACTAAGGGGGAGGGATGAACACCTTCTGTCGGCACGCGCACAACTTCAATGGAACCTTGGGATCCTTGGGGGACTAGCTTAGCTCTGCACACTTCCTTAGTCACTCTTCATGCACACCGTGCACTTCACTTCTCTGCGTCGCACAACGTGTGTCTCTTTCACTCTCTCTCTCGTGTAACTTAGACTATGCTCACCTTGCTTAGTCTTTCTTACTCTTGCTTAGTCCAAGAATAGTCCTTGCTTTGATTTGAGTATCGATTCATGTACGCACCTAACTGCAAGAGTATCTTGGTGCTCACTTTGATGTCCTAAGATTGTCTCCACAAGTGGGCAGCCAATGAATCCCTGTTTTGTCTTGTAGTGACTTTAGACTGAAACAAAAATTTTAATTGGGGTGCCATACTTTCATTTTTGCGTACGCCCCCGCTTCACATGCCTTCACGTTTTGTCTTTTAATTCTTCACTTGTGCATCTAAGAGAGGGTTCACCTGAACCTTCCAAAAAACTTTAAAAACCCTTTTGAACCTTAAAGAAATTAGAGAAATACCTCTGCAACCTGCAACCAACTTTCTCCAATTTTACCCTTTGTGAACTAATTCATTGTGCACTACCTGTGCACTTTGACACCTGAACTTCGAACACTTTGACTTCACCTATGTTGACCTTTGACCTTGAACTTGTTGAGTTTGACTGCTTTGACTTTGACCTTTTGAATTTGAATGTAGTTGACTTTGACTATAGTTGACTTTGAATGTAGTTGACTTTGACCAATATGACTTTTATGGGCTCAACAGTTGCCCACCACCTAATGTGCTCTCTGTCCCGGAGAGCTATAGCCAAAACTCTGAGCAGATATGACACAATGATTCTTGTGCTTCAAAATCTTCAAAAGGACACCTCAGGAGCTACCAAGTCCACCAGAAGCAGGAGACAACAAGCACCAGAGAAGAACCCAAAATCAGAATTTTTGCATGTAAAAGCAAAGGAGGACAATAGGAGGAAGAACCCAAAATCAGAATTTTTGCATGTAAAAGCAAAGGAGGACAATAGGGCTGAGATGTATAGGGCAGGGAGTGGGAAGGATGGGGCTGGGCAGAAGGGTAGAGGGAGGGTTAGGGAGTAGGATAAATGGGTCTGGAGAGCGCCGAAATGAGCAATCCGGAGAGCTACAGAGGGTGCATATGGAAAATTGTGAAATATAAGGTAAAACCAAGTGAGAATAGACCATGTGGACCATGCAGTAAAATAAAAACATGTGATAAAATGTGCTCAAAACATGTGGGTTTTGACCAAAAGTCAAAGAAAAGGTAGGATTTTGAAAAAATGAAGGCAAAAAATGACTCCAAAGGTGCCAAAATATATGAAATTGGTCCCAATTTTGAAAAAAATGGCCATCCAAGCCATGATCCAGAGCCAAACGGGTTCAACCATGAAAGTTAAAAAATATATATATATATATATATATATTTTAAATAAAAAATAAAAAATAAAATTTTTGTCCTCTCTTGTTTTAAATAATAAAGATAAATGAATGCATGTTGACGGTTATAAAAATAAAAATAAGTAAAATAAAAACTAAAAAATAAAAATAATAAATAATAAATAAATGAAAAATAAAATAATAAATAAAACAAAAACAATACAATAAAATTTATAAAAATAAAAAGGGGGCGTGGGGTAGGGGGTGGCGCAGGGGGGGTGGAGGGGGGACGGAGAGAGACGTGCCAAATTTTGTCACTACAGGACAAAACAAGGATTCGTTGGCTGCCCACTTGTGGAGACAATCTTGGGACATCAAAGTGAGCACCAAGATACTCTTGCAGTTAGGTGCCTACGTGAATCGACACTCAAATCAAAGCAAAGACTATTCTTGGACTAAGCAAGAGTAAGAAAGACTAAGCAATGTGAGCATAGTCTAAGTTAGGCAAGAGAGAGAGAGTGAAAGAGACACACAGTGTGCGACGCAGAGAAGTGAAGTGCAAGGTGTGCATGAAGAGTGACTAAGGAAGTGTGCAGAGAGGGCTAAACTAGTCCCCCAAGGATCCCAAGGTTCCATTGAAGCTGTGTGCATGCCGACAGAAGGTGTTCATCCCTCCCCCTTAGTGGAAGCTTGGTGCAAGGTGTGCACAAGTGCAGGCTTGGAGAAGGTGGAGGTCTGGCATAGAGAAGGCCGGTAGCAACGAGACCCTTTGGTATTTGCTATTTTATGATTGATCACTCTGTGGGATTTTGCACATAAGCATTGGATTGTATTTGGCATCACCATTGTATTTGTCTTCTTATAATCAAATCGAGAGAGGCTTCCAGTGTGTATCTTTCTTATTGTCTTTCCCTTTTCTCCTACAAACACTCAAATCCATTCTTGTCCAATAATCCCCCAACAAAATTTGGCATGCACAGTGGGACAAGAAGTCTTCCTTAGTCACTCTTCATGCACACCTTGCACTTCACTTCTCTGTATCGCACACTGTTTGTCTCTCGCACTTCTCTCTCTTGCCTAGCTTAGACTATGCTCACCTTGCTTAGTCTTGCTTAGTCCAAGAATAGTCCTTACCTTGATTTGAGTGTCGATTCATGTATGCTCCTAACTGCAAGAGTATCTTAGTGCTCACTTTGACGTCCCAAGATTGTCTCCAAAAGTGGGCACCCAACGAATCCCTGTTTTGTCCTGTAGTGACTTAGAGTAAAACAAAAATTTTAAGTGGGGGGTCATACTTTCACTTCTGTGTACGCTGCCTCTTCACGTACCTTCACATTTTGCCTTTTAATTCTTCACTTGTGCACCTAAGAGAGGGTTCACTTGAACCTCTCAAACACTTTAAAAACACTTTGAATGTTAGGGAAATTATAGAAATACCTCTGCAACCTACGACCAACTTTCTGCAATTTCACCCTTTGTGAACAATTAATGGTGCACTACTTGTGCACTTCAACACTTGAACTTTGCACACTTTGACTTTTCCCCATGTTGATTTTGTCCTTGATCTTGTTGACTTTGACTAGTTTGACTTTGACTATAGTTGACTTAGACTATGGTTGACTTTGACCAATATGACTTTTAAGAGCTCAACAGTTGGCCACCACCTAATGTGCTCTCCATCACAGAGAGCTATAGCCAAAACTCTAAGTAGATATGACACCATGATTTTGTGCTGCAAAAACTTCAAAAGAAAACTTGAGTAGCCACCAAGTCCACCAGAAGCAGGAGAGAACAAGCACCATAGAAGAACCCAAAAGTGGAATTTTGTCATGGAAAAGTAAAGGAGGGAAATGGGAGGGTAGAAAGTAGGGGGAAGGGGGGTTGAGATCGATAGGGTAGGGAGGGGTTAGGATGGGGTTGGGCAGAAGGGTAAAGGGAGGGTGAGGGAGTAAGATTATGGGATCTGGAGAGGGCCGAAATGATAAAAAAGTAAAGGTACAGAGGGTGCATATGGGAAAGTGTGAAACATAAGGTAAAAAAAGTGAGAATAGACCACGTGGACCATATGGTTAATTAAAAACATGTGAAAAAATGCACTCAAAACATGTGGGTTTTGACCAAAAGTGAGAGAAAATGTGGGATTTTGAAAAATTAAGTCAAAAAATGAATTTAGAGGTGCCAAAATACATGAAAATGACCACAGTTTTGAAAAAAATGGCCATCCGAGGCACGATCCAGAATCCCTTTTCTTCTACAAACACTCAAATCCCTTCTTGTCTAAGAATCCCCCAGCAAAATTTGGCTCTCCCGGTGGGACACTTTCACCCCAATTAAAGTGTCCCATCGGGCGTGCCAAATTTTGTTGGGGGATTCTTGGACAAGAAGGGATTTGAGTGTTTGTAGGAGAAAAGGGAAAGACAAGATGAAAGATACACATTGGAAGCCTCTGTCGATTTGATTATAAGAAGACAAATACAACGGTGATGCCAAATACAATCCAATGCTTCTATGCAAAATCCCACAGAGTGATCAATCACAAAATACCAAATACCCAAGGGTCTTGTTGCTGCCGGCCTTCCCTGAACTAGACCTCCACCTTCTCCAAGCTTGCACTTGTGCATACCTTGCACCAAGCTTCCAATAAGGGGGAGGGTTGGACACCTTTTGTCGGCATGCGCACAGCTTCAATGAGACCTTTGGGATCCTTGGGATGACTAGCTTAGCACTTCTTTGCACACTTCCTTAGTCACTCTTCATGCACACCTTGCACTTCACTTCTCTGCATCACACATTGTCTATCTCTTGCACTTCTCTCTCTTGCCTAGCTTAGACTATGCTCACCTTGCTTAGTCTTGCTTAGTCCAAGAATAGTCCTTACCTTGATTTGAGTGTCGATTCACATATGCTCCTAACTGCAAGAGTATCTTGGTGCTCACTTTGATGTCCCAAGATTGTCTGCAAAAGTGGGCAGCTAACGAATCCACGTTTTGTCCTATAGTGACTTTAGATTAAAACAAAAATTTTAATTGGGGGGCCATACTTTCACTTCTGCGTACGCTATCGCTTCACATACCTTCACACTTTGCCTTTTAATTCTTCACTTGTGCACCTAAGAGAGGGTTCACCTGAACCTTCCAAAACACTTTAAAAACACTTTGAACTTTAGGGAAATTAGAGAAATACCTCTGCAACCTGCAACCAACTTTCTCCAATTTACCCTTTGTGGACAATTAATTGTGCACTACCTGTGCACTTTGACACCTGAACTTCGAACACTTTGACTTCAACCATGTTGACTTTGACTTTTAACTAGTTGACTTTGACCTTTTGACTTTGACTACCATTGACTTTGACCAACATGAATTTTATGGGCTCAACAAAGCCACACACATACATACATAGACACATACACACTTACACTCACACACGCACAAACACACATCCACACACATTTCCACACACACATACACATGTATACATGCATATATATACACATACACATGTATATGCACACATACACACACATACACACATAGATACACACACATATACACATAGACACATGCACACACATACACACAAATTTACATACACATATATACACACTAATTTACACACACACATACACATGCATACACACACACACCTATATACACACATAGACACACGCATACACACATAGACACACACATATACACACATAGACACACACACACATACACACACGTTCACACACACATATGCACACACACATAGACACATAGACACATACACACTTAAACAAAGACACACGCACACGTCCACACACATTTACACACACACATACACATGCATACAGACACATATATATATAGATACACACATATATACACACATACACATACACATACACACATATACACACACACATAGACACACACACACATAGACACACACACACATAGACACATACACACACATAGAGATACATATACACACATACACATACATGCATACATATGCATACATAATGCATATGCATATGCATACATACATACTTACATGTGTACACACACATACACACACATGCATACATATGCATACATAATGCACATGCATATGCATACATAATGCACATGCATACATAATGCACATGCATATGCATACATAATGCACATGCATATGCATACATAATGCGCATGGCATACATAATGTGCATGGATATGCATACATAATGCATATGCATATGCATACATACATGTTTACATGCATACACACACATACACATACACACATAGACACACACACATAGACATAGATACACACACATAGATACACACACATACACAAACACACATACACACACACACACATTGAATGGCTCCTAAGCCCAAGGAAAAAATGATTGTGGAAGCCTCTATTTTGCTTAAACCCCTCGCAATTGATCCACTTGGATTACCTAGAGCCCACAATTATCTCGCAATGGATTCTTCCTATGTCTATGCACTAGCGCATATGTTCCCGGCAAACGCACCAAATGATGAGTTCCTAATGCCCAAAATCTTATTGTGGAACAAACAACAATACTCGGCTTCCTTCGTTGTAGATGTGCCTTGCCCCTTGCCTTGAATTCATATTTCGTGTCATGAGAAGCCCTTATGTCATCTCATACATTATTAGTTAGATCGACAGCAGATGTATGAATTGAGAGCATATACAATATGAACTTTCCTTTTTGTCATGTGAGACAAGCACACATAGTCTACACACCTTCTTAATCGTTATGTGGAGCCACCGCGATGTACAACAGCAGTGGTCTCAACACTCAACCCATTAGAAGGTTCTTGACATACCGTAGTGCAATAACCAGTGATGCACTGAAGACGTTATGCACGACCACACAATATTCAAATTCCCCCCTTTATTGCAGTAGCAAGGGATCATTGATACATAAGTTCCCAACAATAATAACATGCCAACTCACATTCATCTCTCTAAATGTTGCTTGTTGATTTCCAGTCTCAGCGAGGGAGTGCTACCATATTTAGTGTAAGAGGGTATGCTCCCAACCATTCGCACATCTAATGGATTACAAAAAAATAGATGCACTTCCAGCATCGGATGCTCCCGAGATATTCGGACTATAGGAAAAGATTGACACCGAAGTAAAGGGGGACTTGTTCCAAAATTGGTAACATACCGTCCAGGAGCATACCTGTCCTATCTCCTTCGACTAATTCATAACCTCCTGAATTCTCCAATTTTGCACGCCCATCATACTCGACGTGCCACAGTCATACCCTTCAGGTTGGTATTGAGCATCATATGCTATCGACACAGACCACAACCACCACATCTTCAAGACTCCCAATGCATAGAAGCACATTCAGAGCTCATCACGACCAGGAGCAGCAAAGGAGTAGTGCAGATTTCAGTAAGAATGAAATTTGAACTCAAGCGAGGAGAGGACTCATTAGAGGACCGTTGTTCTGCCCTTTTCTATCCTCAGCAATCGAATCCCCTCTAACAACTCCAGAGAGCTTCAACAGTAGCAAGCTTCGGACCACCAAAAATGCCCCGTCAAATCTGTCCCTGACATGTTGTGCATCATGCACGTATCGCATGCATCTCTGCGCATTGCAAGCACACTCCAGACTGGGCAAAAATACTCGAGAAGTTCCTTCTCCTTCCCAAATGTTTCTTCTGCCTTCTCGAGGTTAGCTTCTTCTGACCTCCCTATCTCCTGTAAACGGTGCTTCACATCTGCCGACCTGAATTTAATTTGTGAATGGCTTGATCACTTTGGAAGGGACATAATTGTAAGCACTACTGTGATTCGAAATAAATTAACAGTTACCAAGATCCAAAATCATCACAGATTAGCTTTTTATCATGTGAATGAGCTAGAATTTTGATTGGCCTTTCAATGGAGCTGGTTCGCAATCAATTTGTATTTCCTCAACATAGATGCATTTAGTTCTTTTTCATCATGTTCTACGCAAATCTCAGAAGTTGGTTACCCAAGCAAACAGGGTCAAGTAATGACAGACAATCTGCTGGGAATTTTAAGAATCTTTAAATTTTATGGCAGAATCACAGCCATCACCTTGAACAAAGCAGAGAGAAAGCACTGCACAGTAATTTTCTACATGGAATTTCAGATTTTCTACTTACATGGTAAAGCTTCATACTATTGTTGTACTCTAAAAGTTGTTGCAAGGGATTGTCCAAAGCTTTCACAACACTCTCTTGGTGGGAATCTTGTCGTAAAGCTCCACGCTGGCGAAGCCCATTATAGTTTTCAATAAAGCCATGTCCTGTGTTACCGAATAAGCCACTGTGGTTTCCATATCCATCCCACGAAGAGACCAAGAAGGACAGCCACCCAGAACGGAGCCATGTTTGCAAATACATCAATTACGGCATCAAGCACAGAAGATGATGACTGGCTTATCGAAAACAGAGTTGATTGATGATCTCTCATCTCCATGGCTATGAGAAATGCAGAAACCCCCAAAGTTCCGCGTGAGTCCTCAAGAGTAAATCAAGGTGAGCTGCCGAGATGACGAAGATGCGTTCATGAAGTGAAGCACAATCGGTGAAACAGAACGAGGAGGTGTCGCATTCATTGCAGATAATGTATTATCTACCCCTCCCTGATAGGACATTCATAAAACAACCTCTAAGTACGCATTGAGCCGGACGTCTGCGTGTACGTTCAGCCAGGCCGCTACATGCAGGTTGAATCAGAGTTAATGCTAGCCTTTGGAACAGGATAGAGAGGGGCAATCATCCACCAAGAGAGCACCGTCTCCGTCGACGTGCTTCCAAAAAAAAAATCCCTGAACCGCGTCGTAAGGGGATGGCAGAACGCCCGCATCCCGAAGAGGACCCCCCCACCTATGGCAAGCATCTAATAGGGTGTGCCATACTGCCTTATCAGGATCGAATGGCAGGTGTTTTACGAGAAACCTAGCCATATCCACATAGCCTAGTCTACCATAAAGATCAATAATAGCAGTATAGTGCTCAATAGTCGGAGTCATACTATAATCATCGTCCATGGAGTGCAGGAACATATGGGCTGAATGCAGCATCCCTGTGATACTGCATACACTGAGGAGATGGCTGAAGCTTGATAAATCTGGTTGTAGACCATCCCTTTTCAATTTCTCAAAGATCTGTAACACATTAGCACTGTCTCCCAAGTGCGCATAACCTGCCATCAATGTATTCCAAGAGGATAAATCTCGAGCTGAAAGGGTGTTAAACACTTCATGAGCTTTTGAAAGTAGCCCAGACTTAGCATACATCTCAACTAGCGTTCTTTGTAAAGTAGTGTCTTGTTTGAATAGACTGCTTCTCGCAGCTTGAGCATGTAGTTCCCCACCCTTACATGTAGCTCCAAGTATGGTACATGCTTTCAAGCTGCAAGCATAAGTGACATTATTTGGACTGATTCCCTCCAACACCATTTTCTCAAGGCAGTCCAATGCATCTTTGGCAAACTCTTGTTGGACATACCCAGCAATCAATGTGGTCCATAATATAACATTTCTTGCTGATAGCTTATCAAAGACCTCCTTTGCTTTATCAACTAAGCCACATTTGGCATACATGTCAATCACTGCACTGCCAATAGCACTATTGTTTTTCAACAAGTTTCTATGAATAATCTCGGCATGTAATTTTTTTACCCCTTTTGACATCGTCAATATTACTACAAGCATCAAGCAAGCTGACAAGAGTGACATCGGTTGAAGAAAACCCTTCAACCTGCATCTGCTCAACACATGTGATTGCATCCTAAACATGCTTATATTTTCCATAATCGGAACTCCAAACACCAAGGGCATTCCCCTCTGAGCAAGATGTAGCCATGTAGTTTGCAAATACCTTTCATCCCATTGATTAACTCTGCAAGTACCTGAAATCAAATGTATTTTCCTGCCAAATAGAACCACATTAGTGCATCAAAACCAACCAAATTGTGGGCTAACATACTCCCCTCTTCTTATTCGCGAAGTCATCCTCGACGAGCGATATGCTACCTGCACTCAAGTTATCCAACATGTGATCATCACTCAATCAAATACAAATCTTTACCTTACATGACCATACTCTTCTTCCTCAATGTAGCACCTGAAATCATACTCATACAATCATTTGTCAGTACCAAAATCCAATCATTTCACTCACCATCTTTGTCCATCTTCTCGCATCTTCATTGACATGTCCACCTGTCTGCAAACTTCATTAAAACGTTAGAACTTTTCGTCATCAAATCACAATAACATTTACAACCAAAATGGAAAAAGAGCAAACACACATCAGGAAATCACATCACACATCGTCGTCATACATGCAAGCTCGTCACAACCCATATGCATACAAGCAGAAGACATGTCCACATTCGCTCTCGTCACTCTTCTCGACTACTCATTCAACACGTCACACATCTTTATTCCACATGCATGCTCAACACACGTTTCACACACACCATCAAAAACCATTTCCGAGTTCCGTTTCGATACTTTTCCCGCTTTCACGATCGTTTTGCTGATTCCTTTGTCTCATTTCTAACCGAGTTCTCTTGCCAATTTCCCATTTCCTTCCCACCTAGGTTTTTCTATCCCCACTTACCTTTTCATCTACTCTGTGCTCTTTTGTTCATCAATCAGATCCTATGCTTGGTCGCCACCACCTCTCCTAAATTGAGGGACACACCGCAAAGACCACTCAAGCCTAACACGAGCTCGCCTCGACAGGACCACTCATCATCAACGCGATTCAGGACTTCTCAAGTTGTCATACCACCTAAGAGCCAAACTGAACACTTCCAGAAGGTTTGCAGACAAACAATGCAACTAGCACGATTGGATTCCTCGAGTCCAAATCTCCCACAAACACTTTGAAGCCAAAATCCTAGCCTAGCTTAAGCTTCAATTTGACATGTTTCATCGGGAGCCCACACATAACCCAAATCCCCACAACACAAACACATATATTCCCATCCGAGCATCATGCTCTCTCACCTCTCTTATGTCCCCCCTTAAGCGAGGAATTCTTCTCATTCATTTTTTTCCACATTTTTTTCTCTCTTTTTTCATCATTTTTTTTTCATATTTACTCACACTTGCTAGCCTACGCTGAAGCTGGATGCGACTCGTGGACTCGACCACCCGATCGAGTTTGTTCCACCCATCTACCAACCCAACGCAGCGTGCGACACACAGACGGCTAGCCCTGTGCGAAACCGACGTCGGTTCGTGGCTTTGACCACCCAGTCAAAGTGGGTCCACCCACCTATCGGCCCACATAGGCGCGTAGCCACACGCACACATACATAAACATATATATTTTTTCATTTTTTTTTCATTCCCGCATCTCGAGAATTAGGAGACAAAAGAAAGGACCTTTTCCCAACCATCCCAATCACGACACACACACACATATATCCCCCCGTGGACATCCCAATAAGACACATCTCCTCTCTGCTGCTACTCAAGCCAAAATCCAGCCACTAATGCCATGGTCAACCCGTCCTCGCAAAACCCGCACATACTAACCACCTCGTCGACCTGAAACCTCTAAAAGTGTCACTTCAGTCCTAAGCGTACAACAGACTTGGTCCATCCGTCCTCACATCTCAGACTTGTAATCCGCAAAGCAAACCCTAGTCAGACTACAGCCGTCCTCACCAACATCCATTGCCTCGTCTATTCTTTTCATCTCCAACCTCTGCCTCGCAGAGCTTCTACATGATTCGACAGCTTGCTGATATTGTCCTCTAGCCAGGCGATACGGTCTGGAAGGCCACCATTCATTACTACACCTCTTAATGTCTCAAGCTTCACTGCTAAATCCCTTATCCCTTCTTCTTTTCGCTCATCACTGCCTTGGAGTCGAAAAATCTCATCATCCACTTGATGGAACCGAACCCACATTTTCTTCTTCTCCTCTCCTAAATGGCTCATCTTTCTTTCTATTTCCAAAGGAACCTCCTCGCTCCTCCCGACTTGGCCAGACAACTTTTCAACCTCTTCTCGAATCGACCTCTCCTCCCAGATTCTAGTCATATTTTCTTCATCCAGATCATCTACCTTCTTCGACAATTCATTCTTCGTTCTTTCTAACTCTGCTCCAAACGCATCCAACCTATCCAACACCGCTTTCAGCTCTTCCTCCGTTTTCCTCGCTCTCCGATCCTCCACCTGTCCTCGCATCTCGTCGTCTTTCCGATTCATCCACCTACCGAGCTTGCTACTCAGCTTTGCATTCTCTTTTTCTACATGTCTCATTTTCTCATCGCTCTCTGCTTCGGCACTCTTCATTCTTTCTAACTCTAGGTGGAACTCCTCACATGCCTTACCCGCTTGATCACTGTATCGACGGATTATGCTTTGTACCTTCTCGATTTCATGCTCCATTCTTTCGACTCTCCTCATTAGGTCACCCTCGTTTCTTGAGAGCTCTTCTTTGATCGCAACTCCAAAGCAGTCGGCTACCATCAAGCTGGATCTCAAGTCCCAGACCACGTTTTCACTCTCGGGCTTCACAAGATCTTGCCTCCAGCTTTTGTTTACTCTTTTCCACTCCTTGTTTTCATTTTTCAACATTCGTACTTGCTTTTCCCAAGTTCCTAGGACCTCGGCCATTTTCTCTTGATTTTCCTCTAATTTCGCTATTTTGATCCTCTCGTTATCTCGCTCCACATGCAACCAATTGACTTGACATTCCAAGCTCTTCACAAGTTCTACCAAGTCTCGATCATGAGATCCAGTATCCTTGCTTTCACTTGCTCTCGCAGTCTCCGTCGACGAAGTAACTCCACCTTTGTCAACTTCCACATACAAAGAGGATAAGCACCTATCTGGTTCATTTGTTGCGACCTTTAGGTCAATCACCTCTTTTGAGCCACACACGTGCTCGCATAGTCTCTTTTTCCCACAGTCCGCACATGTGGGGACAAAATCCAGTGGGGTGCATACCCGAGGGCAATATTTGGCTATATGCCCAATCTGCTCGCAACACCAGCATCTCACATAATTTGATATCGGGCCAAATCGCCACCCTCGGTTCACATGATGTCTCATGGTCGGACGAGAATCTATCCATCTCCTGTTTTGTCCAAAATTCGGTTGCCTCATGTTGGCATTCTCCAAACCACATGCTGGCTTTTGTTGAGCCATTTCTTTCATGAAGGTTGAAGCAGATTTGGGATCGACTTGGCTGTGCCACACGATTGGGGCACCAAGCGAACTCGTAGCACTCTCGATGAGATGTGCTAAGCCAATTCCCGGCAAACGCACCAAAATGAATGGCTCCTAAGCCCAAGGAAAAAATGATTGTGGAAGCCTGTATTTTGCTTAAACCCCTCGCAATTGATCCACTTGGATTACCTAGAGCCCACAATTATCTCGCAATGGATTCTTCCTATGTCTATGCACTAGCGCATATGTTCCCGGCAAACACACCAAATGATGAGTTCCTAATGCCCAAAATCTTATTGTGGAACAAACAACAATACTCGGCTTCCTTCGTTGTAGATGTGCCTTGCCCCTTGCCTTGAATTCATATTTCGTGTCATGAGAAGCCCTCATGTCATC
Source organism: Ceratopteris richardii (assembly GCA_020310875.1). Lineage (NCBI taxonomy): Eukaryota > Viridiplantae > Streptophyta > Polypodiopsida > Polypodiales > Pteridaceae > Ceratopteris > Ceratopteris richardii. The sequence goes on along the minus strand of CM035412.1, from coordinate 33,805,175 downwards.
TCATACATTATTAGTTAGATCGACAGCAGATGTATGAATCGAGAGCATATACAATATGAACTTTCCTTTTTGTCATGTGAGACAAGCACACATAGTCTACACACCTTCTTAATCGTTATGTGGAGCCACCGCGATGTACAACAGCAGTGGTCTCAACACTCAACCCATTAGAAGGTTCTTGACATACCGTAGTGCAATAACCAGTGATGCACTGAAGACGTTATGCACGACCACACAATATTCAAATTCCCCCCTTTATTGCAGTAGCAAGTGATCATTGATACATAAGTTCCCCACAATAATAACATGCCAACTCACATTCATCTCTCTAAATGTTGCTTGTTGATTTCCAGTCTCAGCGAGGGAGTGCTACCATATTTAGTGTAAGAGGGTATGCTCCCAACCATTCGCACATCTAATGGATTACAAAAAAATAGATGCACTTCCAGCATCGGATGCTCCCGAGATATTCTGACAACGGAACTATAGGAAAAGATTGACACCGAAGTAAAGGGGGACTTGTTCCAAAATTGGTAACATACCGTCTAGGAGCATACCTGTCCTATCTCCTTCGACTAATTCATAACCTCCTGAATTCTCCGATTTTGCACGCCCATCATACTCGACGTGCCACAGTCATACCCTTCAGGTTGGTATTGAGCATCATATGCTATCGACACAGACCACAACCACCACATCTTCAAGACTCCCAATGCATAGAAGCACATTCAGAGCTCATCACGACCAGGAGCAGCAAAGGAGCAGTGCAGATTTCAGTAAGAATGAAATTTGAACTCAAGCGAGGAGAGGACTCATTAGAGGACCGTTGTTCTGCCCTTTTCTATCCTCAGCAATCGAATCCCCTCTAACAACTCCAGAGAGCTTCAACAGTAGCAAGCTTCGGACCACCAAAAATGCCCCGTCAAATCTGTCCCTGACATGTTGTTGTGCATCATGCACGTATCGCATGCATCTCTGCGCATTGCAAGCACACTCCAGACTGGGCAAAAATACTCGAGAAGTTCCTTCTCCTTCCCAAATGTTTCTTCTGCCTTCTCGAGGTTAGCTTCTGCTGACCTCCCTATCTCCTGTAAACGGTGCTTCACATCTGCCGACCTGAATTTAATTTGTGAATGGCTTGATCACTTTGGAAGGGACATAATTGTAAGCACTACTGTGATTCGAAATAAATTAACAGTTACCAAGATCCAAAATCATCACAGATTAGCTTTTTATCATGTGAATGAGCTAGAATTTTGATTGGCCTTTCAATGGAGCTGGTTCGCAATCAATTTGTATTTCCTCAACATAGATGCATTTAGTTCTTTTTCATCATGTTCTACGCAAATCTCAGAAGTTGGTTACCCAAGCAAACAGGGTCAAGTAATGACAGACAATCTGCTGGGAATTTTAAGAATCTTTAAATTTTATGGCAGAATCACAGCCATCACCTTGAACAAAGCAGAGAGAAAGCACTGCACAGTAATTTTCTACATGGAATTTCATATTTTCTACTTACATGGTAAAGCTTCATACTATTGTTGTACTCTAAAAGTTGTTGCAAGGGATTGTCCAAAGCTTTCACAACACTCTCTTGGTGGGAATCTTGTCGTAAAGCTCCACGCTGGCGAAGCCCATTATAGTTTTCAATAAAGCCATGTCCTGTGTTACCGGATAAGCCACTGTGGTTTCCATATCCATCCCACGAAGAGACCAAGAAGGACAGCCACCCAGAACGGAGCCATGTTTGCAAATACATCAATTACGGCATCAAGCACAGAAGATGATGACTGGCTTATCGAAAACAGAGTTGATTGATGATCTCTCATCTCCATGGCTATGAGAAATGCAGAAACCCCCAAAGTTCCGCGTGAGTCCTCAAGAGTAAATCAAGGTGAGCTGCCGAGATGACGAAGATGCGTTCATGAAGTGAAGCACAATCGGTGAAACAGAACGAGGAGGTGTCGCATTCATTGCAGATAATGTATTATCTACCCCTCCCTGATAGGACATTCATAAAACAACCTCTAAGTACGCATTGAGCCGGACGTCTGCGTGTACGTTCAGCCAGGCCGCTACATGCAGGTTGAATCAGAGTTAATGCTAGCCTTTGGAACAGGATAGAGAGGGGCAATCATCCACCAAGAGAGCACCGTCTGCGTCGATGTGCTTCCAAAAAAAAATCCCTGAACCGCGTCGTAAGGGGATGGCAGAACGCCCGCATCCCGAAGAGGACCCCCCCACCTATGGCAAGCATCTAATAGGGTGTGCCATACTGCCTTATCAGGATCGAATGGCAGCTGTTTTACCAGAAACCTAGCCATATCCACATAGCCTAGTCTACCATAAAGATCAATAATAGCAGTATAGTGCTCAATAGTCGGAGTCATACTATAATCATCGTCCATGGAGTACAGGAACATATGGGCTGAATGCAGCATCCCCGTGATACTGCATACACTGAGGAGATGGCTGAAGCTTGATAAATCTGGTTGTAGACCATCCCTTTTCAATTTCTCAAAGATCTGTAACACATTAGCACTGTCTCCCAAGTGCGCATAACCTGCCATCAATGTATTCCAAGAGGATAAATCTCGAGCTGAAAGGGTGTTAAACACTTCATGAGCTTTTGAAAGTAGCCCAGACTTAGCATACATCTCAACTAGCGTTCTTTGTAAAGTAGTGTCTTGTTTGAATAGACTGCTTCTCGCAGCTTGAGCATGTAGTTCCCCACCCTTACATGTAGCTCCAAGTATGGTACATGCTTTCAAGCTGCAAGCATAAGTGACATTATTTGGACTGATTCCCTCCAACACCATTTTCTCAAGGCAGTCCAATGCATCTTTGGCAAACTCTTGTTGGACATACCCAACAATCAATGTGGTCCATAATATAACATTTCTTGCTGATAGCTTATCAAAGACCTCCTTTGCTTTATCAACTAAGCCACATTTGGCATACATGTCAATCACTGCACTGCCAATAGCACTATTGTTTTTCAACAAGTTTCTATGAATAATCTCGGCATGTAATTTTTTTACCCCTTTTGACATCGTCAATATTACTACAAGCATCAAGCAAGCTGACAAGAGTGACATCGGTTGAAGAAAACCCTTCAACCTGCATCTGCTCAACACATGTGATTGCATCCTAAACATGCTTATATTTTCCATAATCGGAACTCCAAACACCAAGGGCATTCCCCTCTGAGCAAGATGTAGCCATGTAGTTTGCAAATACCTTTCATCCCATTGATTAACTCTGCAAGTACCTGAAATCAAATGTATTTTCCTGCCAAATAGAACCACATTAGTGCATCAAAACCAACCAAATTGTGGGCTAACACACATACACACACATATATGAATACACACACACACAGAAAGACATACACACACATACACATTCATGCATACATAATGCATATGCATATGCATACATACATACTTACATGCAAACACACACATACACACACATATGCATACATAATGCACATGCATATGCACACATACATGCATACACATAGACACATAGACACATACACACACATACACACATACACACACATAAACACACATAAACACACAAATTTACACACACATACACATGCGTAGACAGACATACACACATAAATACACACAGACATACAGAAACACATACAAACACACATACACACATACACACATACACACATACACACATAATGCATATGATACATACATAATTACATGCATACACACACATATGCATACATAAATGCACATGCATATGCATACATACATGCATGCATACACATACACACATATATATATGCACACACATAGACACATCCACACACATAAACACATACACACACATAGACACATACACACACAAATTTGCACACACACATACACATGCATACACACACAGATACACACATACACACATAGACACACACATACACATGCACACACCTACACACACATAGACACATACACACACATACACACACATACACACACATACACACACATACACATCCATACACATACACACATAGACACATAGACACACACACACACACACATACACAAACATATACACACAGACACATACACACACATACACTCACATACACACACACATACACATGCATACACACACATATACACACACATATATACACACATAGACACACACATACACACATAGACACACACACATATACACATAGACACACACACACACATACATACATAGACACATACACACTTACACACATACACAAACACACATCCACACACATTTCCACACACACATACACATGCATACATACATATATATACACATACACACGTATATGCACACAGACACACACACATACACATATACACAAATACACACACATACACATGCATACACACACATATATACACACATAGACAAATGCATACACACATAGACACACACATAGACATACACACACATACACACACACACACACTTACACACACACACATCCAGACACATTTACACACACACATACACATGCATACAGACACATATAAATAGATACACACGTATATACACACATAGATACACACATACACTAACACACATACACTAACACACATACACATGACACACACATATATGCATACACACACACGTAGAGAGTCATACACACACATACACATACATGCATACATAATGCATATGCATATTCATACATACATACTTACATGCATACACACACATACACACCCATGCACACACATACACACACACATGCATACACACATGTGTACATATGCATACATAATGCACATGCATATGCATACATACATGCTTACCTGCATACACACATACACACATAGACACACATACACACACACACACACACATATATATATATATACACACACACACATATATATATATGTATATATATATATATATATATATATATATATATATATATATATATATATATATATATATATATATATATATATATATATATATATATATATATATATATATATATATATATATGCATACACACACACGTAGAGAGACATACACACACATAGACATACATGCATACATAATGCATATGCATATGCATATGAATACATACATACTTACATGCATACACACACATAAACACACATGCATATGCATACATACATGCTTACATGCATACACACACATACACATACACACATAGACACACACACATACACACACATACACACATATATATGCATACACACACACGTAGAGAGACATAAACACACATACACATACATGCATACATATGCATACATAATGCATATGCATACATAATGCATATGCATACATAATGCATATGCATACATAATGCATATGCATATGCGTACATAAATACTTACATGCTTACACACACATACACACACATGCATACATAATGCACATGCATATGCATAGATACATGCTTACAAGCATACACATACACACATAGAAACATACACACACATAGACACATACACACACATATACACACAGATTTACACACACACATACACATGCATACACACAGACATACACACAGACATACACACATACACACATAGACACACATACACATACACACTTACACACACACAAATACACACACATATATATACACACACACATACACACATAGACACATACACACTTACACACACACAGATACACACACACATACACACATAGACACATACACACTTATACACACACATAGACACATCCACACATATTTACACACACACATACACATGCATATAGACACATATATACAAATACACACGTATATACACATGACACACACATATACACACACATAGACACATACACACTTACACACACACATCCACACATCCACACACATACATACACATGCATAGAGACACATATATATAGATACACACATATATACACACATAGACACACACACATACACACACACGTACACACATATGGACACATAAACACACATATATGCATAGACACACACATAGAGACATGCACACACATATATGCATACACACACATAGATACACATACACACACACATACACATACATGTATACATATGCATACATAATGCATATGCATATGCATACATACATACTTACATGCATACCCACACATACACACACATACACACTCATGCATACATTTGCATACATAATGCACATGCATATGCATACATACATGCTTACATGCATACACACACTCACATATACACCTACATACACATATACACACACATATGTTCACATACATATATTGATTTCTAACCCATTTTGTTTTATATGTACAAATATTATGGATCTTATTAGAGAGAGAAAGGTGAAACTCACTCTCATAAAAAGTCTTATGAGAGCAAGAGTTCCACTTGATAGTTTAGGGATCATCATTCATGAGTACTCAGACATGCTTGATGATGAGCTGGATTTTACGATCGAGATGCTTACCCAACAATTAGAGGAAGGCTCTTTTGCGGCACCACATGCAAGAAGACAACTATCTGCTCATATGTATGTTTTTTTTCACAGTTTTCTTTTAATGATATTATCACACATATTTTTTTTTATTTTTATGTATCTATTTTCAAGACACCTATACCACCTCCAGATCATGAGAGCAGAGCACAGATGCCTATGAGGACATGCATAGGCACCTTAGAGCTAGAGTGCAATATAGAGCCAGAGGGGAATATAGTGTATATGGGGAATGGATTGGAGTTCAAGAGAAGAATGCAAGCATTATGCGACTGTTACCTACGCCTTATCCACTTGCAATGGAAGTAAGTATAAATTTTACATATAAATTGAAATAAATATCTTATTTTTATTTACATGATTTTTTTTTGTAGTGGGCATGATGAGAGGGATAAAAAATATGTAGAGTAGAGTTTGAGATAGTATGGTCACATAAGTGGTGTCTAAAAGAGATGCGAACACTTATGGCTCATCGTCGTGATAATGCACGATACACATTGCCTTTATGTATATATATGTGGATGTTTATGTATGTATGTATGTATGTATGTATGTATATGCGAGAGAGAGAAAAGAGTGCGACTAGAGCTACACATACACACATACACACACATATACATCATAGATGCACATTTACACACATATACACATACATGCACATTTATACATACACACACATACATGCACATTTACACACACACATACACATGCATGCAGTTACACACATATAATGAATACACACATAGACACATACACATACTCACACATACATACACATACTCATATACACATGCACATACATAATCATATGTACACACACATAGACTCACATAATCATATTTACATACATATATACACATACACATGCATACACACACAACACATGCATATGCACATATAGATACGCATACATACACACACATGCATACACCCATATAGATACACATACATACACACATACACACATGCATATATATATATATATATATATATATATATATATATATATATATATATATATATATATATATATATATATATATATATATATATATATATATATATATATATATATATATATATATGTGTGTGTGTGTGTGTGTGTGTGTGTATATTATAAATATATAAATTACAGTATATATATCTCATTTTATAACAATACATACATACACACACACACACACACACACACACACACACATATATATATATATATATACATATATATATATATATATATATATATATATATATATATATATATATATATATATATATATATATATATATATATATATATATATATATATATTACGATATGAATTATATATATGAATTAGGATATGTGTATATATGTATATGTATATATATATATATATATATATATATATATATATATATATATATATATATATATATATATATATATATATATATATATATATATATATATATATATATCCTAATTCAAAAACCCTATTATAAATATTCTAATTCAGAAATCCCATTTCAAACATCCTAATTCGAAAACACTAATTTTGATATTGAGTTTTACAAACCCTAATTTAGAAACTCTAATTCAACCTTTTATCCATATGATTGAAGTATATGTACACATTGCATCTATTCCTTCGACCACCTATTAGAGAGATGTCTCTCCTCCCAACCTTACGCCTCTATATATAGTTACTCGAATCAATGAGGATCATAATATATATAAAGATACATACACATCATGTAGATACACACACATAAATATAAAATGGAGTAGATACATTATGCATCACACATACATGCCTATATGCACACACACACACGCACACACACACACACACACACACACACACACACACATATATATATATATATATATATATATATATATATATATATATATATATATATATATATATATATATATATATATGCATACATATTTACATGTACACATTTACACATAGACACATATGCATATATACATGTACATATCACATATACATGCCTACATGCGCACATGTATACTTATACATGCATACACAACTATAAACACACTTGTATATTACACAAATGCATATGAATATATACTGGTGTGCATACTAACACATGTATACATATATCATACACATGGACACACATACAGATACATGAAACACATATATGTGCATACTAACACATGTATACATATAATACTTATGAATATACACACACATGCATACATACATGACAAAAATTAGCTCCTCGAAGATAAAGCTATATATAAAATAATTAGTCTTACCCCCATGCTTCATGTTCTTACTTAAAAGAACATGATTTCATCTCTCTAGTAGAATTCGTTGATATTCTAGATGAATAAAGAAGAATCTATTATCTGATATCGATTCAAATGATTCAAGTTATTGATCGTTAACTAGAGTAGAATTTACTATCTAATCTGGTCATATGTTTTCATTATTGCCATCATTTTGGTAAGATATCAATATAGTCTCATCTTCATTATCCTTATTGATTTCATTTATTTATTCTATTGTTAAATCTATGTTCTCATGGATGACATCATCTATTGATGGATTAATATCGATTTTTGGTAATTCCTCTTCATCATCAGTAGAACTAGCATGTAGAGTATTATCCTCTTCATCAAAAAGATTAGTATCATTATCATGTATAATGATTCTAATTTCTCTTTCAGATGCTGATGTATTAGAATCTGATGGTGAATCATCAAGAGGACTTTCTTCAATCTCTCTAACAATAAACTCTTCAAACAATGACCTACCTCTAGGTTGAACATGAATGACTTGCCACCAAGGATGAGCATCTGGGTTTTTATAAAAAAATGCTTGTTCAATATGCCTAGGAAGAATGTATAGTTCTTTAGTAGATTGCATTACCTTGGAAGAATCAATTGCCCAAAACCTAGATAATTCCTTTCTCAATGTGGAATTACTACCTTTATACTCGGCTCGAAACCAGTTAACCTTCAAAATGACCTATCAAAATATATAAAAATAAAAAACCATTATTAGGTGCTTAAAAAACAAATAAACTCTATCATAAAAAATATAAACTTTTTTCTACCTATTTGAATGTACGAAATGATATTTCGTAGATACCAACAATAGTTCCCATGTAACCAAGTTCGCCGTCTATAAGGCTCGTGTTTTTTGAGCTAGCACGTGATAGTTGCTTGAAAGAAGCAACAATACTAGAATCCTCAGTTTTACATAAAGAATCAATGGCTTTGATTCTAATATGCTATCCAAAAGCCCACATATTGGTGAACATTCAAGCCTGCAAAATAAATTAAAATAGTAAAGAGAAACTAATATACATATATGAAAAAAACAAAATATTATTAAAATAAAATTACCTTTCGTTCACAACCTATCATTAACTCTCTCTGCTCATCTGATATTCTTCATTATTTGTGTTGGCAGGTTGCAAAGGACTATATAGCCAATCCATGAAAGAAGATATATTTGTAATCTCATTATTATTGAGATTACGTCTATATCTTCTATTTCTGCATCATTTACTTTGGATATTTTGAAGTTCCTGTTTGTACCGCTAAGGAATGCTTGCATGCATTCGCTATTATATGCTACAAAAGTAGAAACATCATTTTTTTCTTGGAATATTAATAAAAATGGAACTCCTTTACTTGATAATACCTCATCTGCTATTTTTGACATAGACTCATTGGTCCATGCATGTTCAAGGTACTCACTAACATAGTGTATGCACTCTTCAAGCATCCAACCCTTTGCCATGGAGCACATAACCTTTTAATATTCCCATAAATGGCTCGACCCAAAACATCCATCGAGTGTTGACAACACCTACAATCTCTATTTCATCTACAAGATGGACTAATAAATGAGCCTGAATATAAAAAAACGAAGTAGGAAGCTCTTTCTCCATCAAACCTAGTAGCTCTTTGCATTCACGTTTTTTTTGTGGGATTGATTTTTTGTCAATCTCTTTTGATGTAATCCACCTATACATATCATTAAAAAAATTATAAAGAAGTTAATTCAACAATAAATGATATCAAATATTCATATATATTAAATATAAAAGTATCATAATTAGCTTATAAGCGATCCAAGACAATAGATCACATCTTGTACTCCTTTCGTTGTACATCCATTGATAACCAAAGATAAAATATGTTTCAAAACGTTATATCAATCATGGGTCTTTAACCCACATAAGCTCTTATCATCCATAGTAAACATGTTCTAGAAAGATGCTCCATATCCTGTAGGATTCCAAATCAATTGAATCCTATTGTTGATAGTCTGTATCTCTTTTGTCACAAGTATCCAAGAAGCAGGTGCATAAGTCGTTTCCTATCGATGTGTATAAAAATTGGCTATAACTCTGGTTTTGAGTTTTGATTCTTCAAATCATTCCTTGATGCTATGGTATCTTTTAGTCCAAGAAGACACTACCATAATGAATAACCAATATTTTTGAATATATGCATAGGATCAAGAAGATGACATATTTTTAACTCTTTCCAATCCTCCAAAGAATATCATATTGATATATTATCTGTGAGTGCCAATTTTACTTTACGTCTCTTCACATACTCATTATCTTCATCATCACTGAAGATTTCTGATTTTGAATCTATCAGAGATCCATCTGTCCATTTATTATACCAATCCATAGGCATCATCGGTTTTGGACATTGACCTGTTTCAAGCTTTCCATTAAAATGTATCGCTTCTCTTTTCGATCTTAATGGATGATCATCAGGCAAGAATCATCGATGTCGAAGATAAATATTTTTGTTTAGATTCTTACTATAGATTGATCTCAACCAATCACCACAATATGGACAAGATTTATAACCCTTAGTAGATATTCCTACGTCATGAAAATGATAAAAATATAATTAGATTAACTCACATTTATTTGTATGCATATTTAATAAAAAAATTACATCAATACCTGAACAAACACCATATCCTGGAAAATCATGAATATTCCAAGCCACAATACCACGAACCGTAATATATATTTCATTGATGCTTTTTGATACATCAATGACCATTAATACCTCTCCATAACTCTTAGAGATTGTCAATGACAGGAGCAAGATATATATTCATATCTTTAACTTGTCTTTTTCCTGGGATTAAAAGTGAAAGCATTAAATGCTCCTTTTTAATGCTAAGATATGGCAAAAGATTGTAGTTTATGACTACCACTGGCATTGTTGACCATTTACTATATTTCATGGAGAATGGATTAATCACATCTAATGTAGCTTCTAACTTTAGATTCTGTGGATTTTGTGCAAAATTAGGCCATGTAGAATCAATATGTTGAAAAGCAACACTATCATGAGGAATTCTGATTATTCCATCAATACTTTTATGATCATGTCCCCATGTCAAAAGCTTTGATAATTTGGGGCTTTGAAACATATGTCTAACCTGTGGAGCCAATGGAAAATGTATCAATACCTTTTCTGGGATTTTACCTTCTTCATCCTTATATCCAAGAGATTGACATTTCGGACATGTCAAAGAGTCTGCATATTCACCTATATATAAACTACAATCGTTAGGACATGCATGTATACATTGATAATCTATACCAAGATTGTTGATTATCTTCTTCATTTCATCATGTGAGGTAGGAAGAATATTCTTACTTGGTAAAAACTTTTTAGATAATAACTTGTAAGTTCATAAAAATGGCATACATATATATATATATATATATATATATATATATATATATATATATATATATATATATATATATATATATATATATATATATATATATATATATATATATATATATATATATATATATATATACATATATATATATATATATATACATATATATATATATATATGTATGTATATATATATGTGTTTGTATTTATGTGCATATACGTGTTTTACATGTGTATATGTATGTATATATACATATGTGTATGTGTGTATATATGTGTATGTATGTATGAATGTGTGTGTATGTATGCATGTGTAGTTGTGTATATTTGATTTCATTTTTAATTATTTTTGTGTTGTGGTTTGCAGACTTTCATATCTAGACCACTGAATCGTTTGGTTGTCTCCCATTTTATAGTCAATCTATTGCTTTCCTTGCTAATGAAGACTTACATATTTGTTTACAAGGATTAAGTATCAATTAACTATGGAGGTATTAGGTCATTTGGGAAATACGATAAGCAAATTTCTCTCGACGATTTTGGAAGATGGATGAATAGTTTTAAAGTATGGGCGAACATAAAGTGTTCATTCAATGCAAGCTCTTGTTCTTATTGTAACTAAGGTAAAAACAAAAACCTGCACTAAATGGACACTTTGTGTCCGCCCATCCTTTAAATTTATTCTTCCATACTTCAAAATCTTCGAGGTAAATTTACTTCTCTTATTTTTCAAACGGCTTAATACCTCCATAGCTAACTGATACTTAACATTTGTATGCAAAGTTCATAAAAGAGTTAGCAACATAGGTATTAGGTCGACTAGAATAGGAGAAGCAGATGTGTCAGGAAGATTCTAAAGGTTGGGCAGACAAAATATCTTCATTCGATATAGATATGTATAGTTTGACTTTACTCTCATAACATGTGTATGTGTGTATATGTGTGTGTATGTTTATATGTGTGTATATATTCATGTATATATATGTGTATGTCTATGTATGCATGTTATATGTCTATGTATGCATGCTATATGTATATATTTATGCATATATATATATATATATATATATATATATATATATATATATATATATATAGATAGATAGATAGAAAATAAAAAATTATACCTCAATAGTGTTGAAACAGATACATTACTCCATCCAAAACAACTTTGAAGATTGAGAATAAGTAACCTTGCACTTAGTCGTGTCAAATGAATTCCTTCATATACATGCTTTAGACATTTCTCTCGAAGATATTTCTCATTTTTTGAAATATCAATGCTCTCACTGTCATTTTGATACCAATCCTCAATGAAATTTTCCATGCCATCATCTTCATCATTGTCACACAAATCTTGTACTTTATGTTCTTTTGAATATAGGTCTTTCAACCTTGCCTATTCCACAGGATCACTTTTTTGTAGCCTCCTCGTAAAAGCTTCTGATAAATGAGGTCTTACTGGCAATTGTGAATGGTGTGGAGGAATATCATCAACATCATACATTGGAATTTACACACATGAATAAAAATCATTAATATTCCATAAATGAATAAAAAATAAACTTTCAACATAAAATCAAATATATAAGTTATTAAATATGGATAGAAAATTTCCATTCTCTCTCTAGCTAAAGGATGCTCTAGGAGGTCTACGCATACATAATTCACTAATAATTCATCACCATCATGTAATGTAGTAATAGCATTGACAACTATGTATCTTGATACATTTCTACTCATGTATGGTGATTCATGACTATTTTCATGCTCCTCAAATGTGCAATTAGTCCTTGAACTATTATATAACCCTCGACTACTATTTATTAAAGTTGCTATATTTCCATGCGTGTAAGGTCTTCCATCAATATATAATCTTTTATTTTTTGCACGCGAAATCCTTCTAGTAGTAAGGGATGCTGCATTCAAGCATATTCCATAAGTACTCATGCTTTGAAAATAACTTGCAAGTCCATGCCAATCTCCCCATCCATATATAGGACCACAAAATGAAATAAGAGTGACTTCAGAGTATGGAGGGACATACAAATCCTCTACAATAAAGAGACCATGGCCAACATTAGTAATAGTGGATGGAGCAATCATATAGCAATTACCCCAAAAGTTAAAAACATCTCCATCTAAAGGAAGTGGTCCTCTATTCCATCCTCCATATCTTCTTCTATCATATGTTTGTACTAGAGAACAATCACAAGCTGGCAATGGATAATCTCCAGCCATTTTAGTCTCTAAACCAAGAGGTAGAGGATTTCTAGAAACCTCTACTTGTAATTGATGAACAAGTCCATGACATGTACGAGGTATATTAACATTACCAGTATGAGAATTATTATCATCATCATCATCAAGCAAGTATTCGTGTATATCAATAGTAATTTGATTTTGTATATGGTTTTTAAATAAGATAATGACATTACTTTATAGAAAAAATTACATACCCAAGCATTATCACATTGACCAAGTGGTGATGCATGCTCAAAAGTACCATACTCTGCCTCATGTTCAATACATTCCATTTTTGTTCTTAGATATGTGCCATAGTAAGAGTTACACCAACATATAATATGTTGTTGATAGTAAAATTCATCATAATTCCTATCGGAGGACACATGTGAAGTCGTTGCATGGGTAGGAGGTGGTGGAGTGCAATCTGATTGATCAAAATCTGATTATAACAAGAAACAAAAAAATACATCAGTTACGTATCTATCAAATATAATTAAAATTAAAAGTTTGATATACTTACAGTACATAGTCCTTGAACAATTAGGAGACAGTGGTGGAGTTCCATCTGTTTGATCGGAATTTACAAATAATGGTATTTGATATTTTTACATCCATTAACATTCACATATACATATTTACACATACACACATATTCACATATACACACATATTCACATATACACAAATACACATTATTGTGGGATAAATGCATGTATTTTGTATGAATGAGTGTATATGCATGCATGTGTATGTATATATGTAGATATGTATATGTGTGTTTATGTTATATGTATGTATATGTGTATATGTATGCATATATGTATGTGTATATGTTTGCATTTATACGTGTATGTGTATGTGTGTGTATATATGTGTATGTATTCCGATTCTTTTTTTCTGTTTGAGATTAAAATAATAGGAGATATTGTATGGTGGGAAAAAATAAGAGGTGACCTAACATACCACCTAAGACGTGGTAGTTTTTCGTAGATAGCTACGTCTTTAGGAGTCATTTCCTCAGCCGAAGGTATACAAATTAATAGTTTATATTTTTTATTCTCATATATTTTATTATTTTTTTACATTTAATTTGTGTATTTCTTTTTTCTTTAAATAAACAGGCTACTACAAAGAAGAGAGTTGAGTTGGGCCACACATTGCACCTAAGCCAAATGGGCCATCATGGTTTTGTAGCTACATTTGTAAGTATATGTGTTATTGTAAGTATATTTTTTATTTTAGTTAAAACACAAGAAAATAAACTTTTTTATTTGTTTCAATGGAGCGAAAGCATTATGGTTGATATCCTACAAAACATGAGATCGAGTATGCTACACATTTTGGATATTAGCGTTTGAGCGAGTATATGTGAGATCATCCAGATGCATTTGTGAGTATTATTAAATTTTATATAATTATTTTATTTTTATGGATGTTTTTCTTCTTTTACTTATTTATGTTTTTTATATAAAATACAAGAGTATTATGGAGAGGTAGATATGGATGAGGTGGAGAGACAGACATAGGAGGGACGATCTCGATCGTCACAAGGTGCTCACACAAATACATCAGATCATGCAGATGATCGTGATGATGAGGATGAGGATGATCATGATGTTGATTGTAGAGGTGCTGGGGTACCCACTTCCAGAAAGACCAAGTAATATGAACTTCTAGTACTCCGTCTACTAAAGGGGGGGTTCTCCTTAGGGAAGTATACCCTTTAACATTCCTATGTGTAGTCACATTTACTAGCAATAGAAAAACTATATAGTAGATTCATAGAAAGAAGAGTAATGATGAGTGACAATAGTAGAGAAAGAAGCCACTCATTAATTCAGACAAATGATTACAAGAGGGGAAAACATGCTCCAAAAGATGATGCTCTGGGCCGAGCATGCCACTCTAGAGACTAACATAATCACTGCAAGAGCTTTGTCCGACACAATGAACACAACAAGATGAAGACTTGTAGCAATGAATACATAAATATGAGGACTTTCTCCAAAGAAATGTTATTGACTCACACAAAATAACTAGAACCAAGCCACTCAATCACACTCTAGTGCTATTAGCCAACCACTAGGAAGCCCACGCTCTGCATCCTCTCCACAGAGGACCTCCTACAATATGCTTGTAGCGATAGAGTACAGAGAGTGGACCAGAAGAGATGTGAGATGTGGATGTCCCGATAGATGTACCCCAAATGAGTGTCAATCCGTTGCTTTTATAGGCTTCAATAGGCCAAGAGGGCCTTGCCGAATTTCAACGTTCATTGAATGTGCTAATTGCCCAAAATGGAGGGGTAGGTCAGGTATGGCTCTGGTAGCCAAATTTTAATTAGGTCCTTCAAATTAGGCCCTTGAAATATAGCTTCTTACACTGCCAAGGTTTGAAAGTGTATTAACTCTCACTCTACACGTTACTGCAAACAATTGCATCACCTTTAGATGTGTGGATTTGCACTTTGTGGTTTGCCATTTACAAGGTGTTTATGAACACTCATTGGAAAAGATATTTAATCCTTTCTATCATCCCTTGATGGCCATTTTGGATTTTGATAAACACTACACCTTCTAGCTCATATTTTACACCAACAAAAGTGTATCTTCTTATTCACATAAGAGGGTTTCATTCGGTGGATATACTAAGTGCTCTCATCTTGTTCATTTTATCCCCTCTCTCTCATTATCCTTTAGTCTTTAGCATGTACTTATAGCCTCTTCATTTTCTCAATGAGTGTTCGTGATGAAGTGACGACATTGTAACCAAGAACTTTCTATGTTATATTGCATTAGTAGCTCTGCACCTCTTCACTCTTTCTTAGAGCTTTAGCTTGCATTCCTAGTTCCTTCTCTCCATGTTGACCTTGGTCCTCAACATGTTGCTATGAGGATCATAATAACGGATATGATCCCCATAGTTTATCTCCCTTATTACCTATTTGATTCATTCTCAACTGCTTTTAGAGTTGTCAAAGGCCTTGTTCATGGAACTAGCAAGGGGATGGGTCTGGAAAGGGTGGAGATGGCATTCTTGCAAAGACAATGGGTTGTGGAGACCTGTGGAATGGCCAGGTTGATGGCTTGAGGGGCGTGGGGTTGCGGGCTAAACGATTGGTGGGGGCTATGGAGAGAGAGAGAGGAGAGAGAGAGAGAGAGAGGGCACGGAGCTGCGGGGTGGAGGTGGCAGGCTGAGGGGTAGGGGGCAGGGGTTGCGGGGCAGAGGTGGCGGGATGGGCTATCGAGAGAGAGAGAGAGAGAGAGAGAGAGAGAGAGAGAGAGAGAGAGAGAGAGAGAGAGAGAGAGAGAGAGAGAGAGAGAGAGAGAGAGAGAGAGAGAGAGAGAGGAGAGAGAGAGAGAGAGAGAGAGAGAGAGAGAGAGAGAGAGAGAGAGAGAGAGAGAGAGAGAGAGAGAGAGAGAGAGAGAGAGATGGCGGGGGCTGAGGATGGCAGAGGGGCTAAGGGTAGTGGGAGGGGATGGTGGGAATGGGGGCTGGGGGAGGGAGAGAGGTGGGAGAGATATATAGATAGATAGATAGATAGAGAGAGAGAGAGAGAGGGATGGCAAGGGTTGAGGGATGGCGAGGGGCTGAGGGTTGCAAGGGTGGTGGGAATGGGGGCTACAAAGAGAGAGAGAGAGAGAGAGAGAGAGAGAGAGAGAGAGTCACACAGGGGGGTGTGGGATGGTGGAGGGTAGAGGGTGGAGTGTGGAGGAGGGTGGAGGGTGGAGTGTGGAGGGTGGAGTGAGCTACGGAGTGTGGGGTGGTGGAGGCTGCACTGTGGAGGGTGGAGTGTGGTGGAGGTTGGAGGGTGGAGGGCGGAGTGAGCTGCAGGGTGTGGGGCGGTGGAGGGTGGAGTGTGGATGATGGAGGATGGAGTGTGGAGGGTGGAGGGTGGAGTGTCGAGTGTGGAGGGTGGAGTGAGCTACGGGGTGTGGGGTGATGGAGGGTGGAGGGTGGAGTGTGGGGGGTGGAGTGTGGTGGCAGTGGAGGGTGGAGTGTGGAGGGTGGAGGAGGGTGGAGTGTGGTGGGGGGTGGAGGGTGGAGTGTGGAGGGTGGAGTGAGGTGCAAGGTGTGGGGTGATGGAGGTGGAGTGTGGAGGGTGGAGGGTGGAGGAGGGTGTAGGGTGTAAGGAGGAGGAGGGTGGAGGTGGAGAGTGGAGGAGGGTGGAGTTTGAGAGAGAGAGAGAGAGAGAGAAAGAAAGATAGAAAGAAAGAAAGATAGAAAGAAAGAAAGATAGAAAGAAAGAAAGATAGAAAGAAAGAAAGAAAGGGGAGATCATGCGTGCTAATTGTTAAGAGAGAGAAAAAAGAAGGGAGAGAAAATAGGAGAGAGAGAAAAATAGATGCAAGGGTGGGTTGCGGACAATGAAAGAGAAAGTTAAAGCAGTGTGAATTGCAGAAGGGGGAAGCGGCAAGGGGTTGAGGGTGGTGCAACGAGGGGTTTGAGGATGGATGGTGGTAGGGTTGACGATGGTGGAAGGAACGCAAGTCTTGGAAAAGTGAAGGTTGAAAATGGAGAATGGTGTGTGACCCAGAGCATTGCAATAGCCCTATGAGGTCAATTCTTCCAATAGCACTCTTATCAAGATGAAATTTCCCTTGGATAATATCAAGATCATCATCATCTGCACTATAGACCCCCACATCAAGTCTTTGCACCATCTCGGTGGAACTTCTCTTTTATTTCCTTATTAAATCAAAACAAAATAAATTGCAAGCACTTGAGATGAACTGAATAAAATATGGTATGTATAGTGAATGAAATTCTTCCAACTTGTATTAATTCAGGTAATTCTTTATCGTGGAGACGTTGACCAGGGGCATCCTCTCACCTTGCAAGTCCTCTAGATGCACTGCTCCTTTTGGTAATACCTTTATCACCTTGTATGGTCCCATCCATTTGGGTGCCAATTTAGTTGAAACGATGGGATCTGATGCACCAAAACCAAGGATCCTTCTTGTACTTCATTAGATCTAAGATACCTTTCGTGCAATCTTTTGCGCTCTTCTTGTGTTACCTAAAGTTTTTGCATAGCTCCTTCTTTGTATTCTTCTAATGCCACTAGTCTCCTAATGGGATGTTCAATTCCAATGGTTCTCGCTCCAATTTCTCTCATGATAATAAATTCGAATGGTGCCAATGCCTCTTTACCATATACCAAGCGAAATGGACTCTCACCAGTGGTTCCCCGTCTTGTAGTTCTGAAAGCCCAAATTGCATTGATCAATGCTTGTGGCCAAGAGCTTTGATGATCAAAAGATATTTTGTGTAGCAATCCAATCAAAATCTTGCTGGAGCTTTTTTCGTGGCCTTTTGCCCTTGGAAAAGAAGTTGGCTCAAGTAGGCAGAGTGTATAATCTTCAACAAATCGCTCCTTATTTTTGAATCCATCTTTATGAGTTCATACAGACTAATATTATGATGAATACCTTTCAAGATCTCTTCAATTTTTACCACTTTTGTGTCTTCCTGTGAACTTTTTGGTTGGTCCCTTAGCGAAGTAGCCATCCTCTCATAAGCTCCTTCAATGTCTCCTTGGCCCTTCCACCCAACCTTGTTTTCCTCCTCTCTATCTTTGAGTCCCTGTTGTTCTTCCCTACACGTTGGTGCCCCACTCTAGTCATAATGGGCATTGAAGAAGATGAAACGACATAAAACTTGTTGGAGCAAGTCTATGACAAGCCTAAGTATTGGCTTGAGTCCCACAAATTTAAAGAAGAAGCCTTAAAATGAAGACAATGTAAAGTTCACTTGTGAACGGCATACAAAGTTTCATAATCATTGGATTCTTAAACCTTGAGTTATGTTCATGTTTCTACTCACTAGTCTCATTACTATAGCAGCCCGTGAAAATCGGGATGATGTCATCACTTGTTAAACATCCTTCTCAGTGTGTGGTTCATTATTTTTTATGAGATTACTCTTGCAAGTTAGCTCTTTACGTTAACTAGAATTTCCCAAAAGGAATTAAGCTAAATGTTGTTGTGCTCGGAGAATTATGCAAAACACTGGACATGTGTATGAACCAAAATAGCAAGTTCTTCACCTCTGAGCTAACTCCAACTTATCTTGCAAAATATGTGAATGATTCAGCATGTGCAATTCAAGATTCTCAGGCTATCTTAGATGAAAAGCTTCAGCATGCATGCTTTGGTCATCTAAACTTTGTGAGTTTGCTACACCGGCAAAAACTCGAAACGGTGTCCTCTCTGCCCAAACTTGAGGCACTTGGTAAACATGTATGTGAAGGCTATATTTTGAGAAAAATGTAGCATTCCTCCTTCCCAAAAGATGGTTCTATTTGAACTACTCAAAACTTGTAGCTTGTTCATAGTGATGTCAAAGGTCCTATGCAGACAACCTTATTTGGGTCCTAATGAGAAGGATATTGCTGATTTTAAGGCTGCTTTGCATGCCTCATTTGAGATGTTAGATTTGGGGTGTTTGCATCATTATTTGGGCATTGACTATATGTGATTCAATGGCATAATATCTTTGTGTCAAACAAAATATATTGACACATTATTGCAACATTCTGGCCTTGAAGACCACAAACATGTTGCCACTCCTATGGGAACAGGTTTACTGTTGAGTCTTCATGATGCTAGAGATGCACTTGATCATGTTCTCTATCAAAAAGCTATTGGATGCTTGATTTACTTATGCATAACTTAGCATGATATTCATTTTTTTGTCTTAGAGATTTGCACGTTTATGCATCACCCAGGTGTCACGCATTGGAAAGTGGTTAAGCACATCTTTTGCTACTTGAGTGGTACCCAACTACTTGGATTGTTTTATCCCAAGGGGGAATCACTACCGCCAGATTTAGATGCTTTTTTTGAATTTAAATAGTCTCATTGCTATGATACTCATGTGTCCACGAGTGGTTTTTGCTTCATGCTTGGTAGCTCATGCATACCTTACTTGAGAAAGAAGTAACCTAATGTCGCCACTTCTAGTTGTGAGGCTAAGCATAGGGCACCTTTCATAGAGATTGTTGAGTGTGTGTGGCTTAGATGCCTTATGGATAATTTGGTTTTTGGTCAATCTTTTGCCACCATGATCTTCATTGACATAGTCAAAGCCCATTACTAGTTGCAAGAAAGCCTGTGTTCCATGCTCGCACTAAGAACATTTAGGTGCACTATCATTATGTCAGGGAGAGGTTCTCTGTTGGAGAGATGAGTTTGGCATATGTGTCCACACAGGAGAACGTTGTAGACCTTTTCACAAAAGGCTTTTCCTAGGGAGAAGTTTGAAGCTTTTTGTAAAGGTTTGAGCTTACTTCCTTTTGCGGATTGATTCCACATTGCTTGGCACTTCCTTACACATGTTGCCAACTCTTTGTTCACCACATCACTCTTGGGGGGGGGGAGATTTGTTGATATATTTTGGTAGTGATGTGTATGAACACACTATGATTGCTGAGGCAATTTTTTCCCTTCTTAGGAGGTTTTTCCCCCTAGCTTGCATATTCACCTACAACCCTAACAAGTCTCTTATCTTTGTACATTCACTTGGTAAAACATTCAATATTGTGTGTTATGATCCACGCTTCTTCTTCTTCTTTTTCCTTTTTATGTTCATGTGCTTCCTTAGACCTCAAACTCCAACAATCATAGTACCCACTTCTTCAATGAGGTCATTGAATCTGTGCTACAAGAATTCATGGTCATTTATAAGAAGTCTGCACCTCACCACTTACCCTGCCCTTATGCATGATTTTGACTCAGCTTGTGAATAACAAACATCCTGATTGGGACAAATAGTTGCATCATGTTGTGTGTCATATAGAGTGGCCTATAAAATAGTACTCAATGCCACTCCCTTTTAAATGGTATTTGGTCAAAATGTAGTTCTATCCTTAGGCCTCTTGATACCTACATTGAAGCTAGCTCAAGAACATCAGTTGATGGTCCATGAACTATCCTCTAGGATCTTTGATTTAGATCAATTAGGAGAAACTCCATTGAGGGTAGCTACTAGGACATACATAGCTAAGAAAAGCCAAAAAGAATACTTCTCCACACACATAAAAGGTAAACATGAAATCGAGAGACCTAGTCTAGTGTATACATTGACGAAACATGCTTGAAACTTGAAGAAGCATGGCTATGGATGTATGATCATCAATAGGATGTCAACAAGTGGAGCAATTCAATAAGATACCTTAGATGGTGAGATATTACCAAGTTACATTAGTGGTTGTAGAGTGAAACTTTACTAAGAACCTTTGATCGAAGGGATGTTAAGTAGAATCAACACAACCAAGAAACATAAGGAAGAAGAGAAACAAATATATGATGAAGCCTAGGAAGAAGACTTAGAACATATAAGATGCATGAAGTAAGAAAAGGTTTATGTTCATCAACAAGAGTATGTGGAGCACAGATAGGAGAAGCAATGATGCTGATCATCCCAATGTTGTGGATACAACTACAAGCCTTCATAGAAGGAAAACTTGACAGTACGAGCTACACCCTATGGAAGTTTTAAATCACTTCTATCTTTGATTCTTATGAGCTTCTAGAGACTGTTCTTGGGATTGATCATGAGCACCAAGAAACATTTGGTCCAAATAATCCTTGTCAAATGATTCCTCCAAATGTGGATCTTCTACATGCTTGGAAATGAAGAAATGCAGATGCACTCCATGCTCTAGTTAGAAATACTATTGATAGTGTTCTAACTTTCATTCGACATACTACCAAGGCGTCTAAATCATGGAACATATTGAGAAGTTAACATGAAACTTGTAATCAGACATAAATTCAAAACTTGTAGAATAAGCTCGTAGTAGAAAGGTTTTTTGATGGGAAGATTCTAGAGGTGTTTATCACTGGCATAAAGAATCCACAAGATCAAATGGCAGGAGTAGGTGTACAAAAATCAAGTGACGAGTTAGCTTGGTGTTGTTATTCAAATCTGTCCACCAAAGCTTGATGGCTTGGTAACTACTCTTAATACTCAAATCAAACCTTAACCACTAAATTTTCAAGAATTTAGTGCCTAAATCATGGAGGAGGAGTTGTGGCTCAAGGAAAAGATTGGTGATAGTAAACGAGATTCTTCATTCACAGAAAATGCCAAAGGAGGTGAAGCAGACTCTTCAAAAGATGAGAAAAAAACCCACATGATATCAAGCGGTGCCTCGTGAGACCATCTGCATTCTACTGGAAGAACATGCAAATTTCCTAGACTCCTATGAGCATTTAGAAGAAGAATTCAATGCAACCACTACAAATGTATGTAGCTTTTTGAGCCCAAAACATCAGAGTTGATAGACACTTGCAGGTGTTGTTGGCTTGGGCTATGCATTCAACTTTTTATTGTAATTTTACTACATATATGAGCACAAACACACCATGTACGCTTCTCTGGATACCGCTTATGTTCATCAATGTGGTCATTGATATATCGGTTACATTTTTTGCATAAAGCCTTTTATGTTTGATAAAGAGGGTCGCGGTGAGGTTTTCTTAACTGGGAGACACCCAGATGTTGGGGTCTCTTTGGTGATGCAAGTGGAAGACTTACCCAACCTCACTATAGGAGATGTATGATAGTTCTTCATAGGTGCTTGATAAGCCTAGTTGGCTTCTATTGGGTAATTGATTATATGAAATGGAGTTAGTGATTCACTATGCAAGTAAACATATCAGTACTTGCAGTTTTATGATATTTTGACATTGGCCATATGCTCATTTTGCAGAGGATAATCTGGCAACATTTTTCTAGATTTTTGGTTTAGTCAAGTTTACAGTGGTTGATTTACTCCTTGATACACTTATTCATTGGTGCTTGGACTCTTTTAGCTCCATTATCATTCTATTCAGTTCTTTACCATCATGGCATCAGAGGCCTCAGGCACATCTAGCAGATCAAGGTCTAGTGCCAATGTTCGAGGAGGATCTATAACTTGTAGGGTAGAGACCATTTTGAGATCCAAAAATTTGATGGCACAAACTTTGCTCTATGGAAGAATAAGATTAAAGATGTGTTGATTCAAAGGAGGCAACGGAAGCTAGTAAATGAAATTTCAAAGAAGCTTACTGACATGGATGAAGATGATTGGGATGAGTTATATGAAATGGCCAAGTCTACCATTTGCTTACACTTCGGAGATAATGTTTAATTTACAATATTAGACTGTGAAAGTGCAGAGGAGCTTTGGAAGAAGTTATGCAATACATATGAAGCACAGATGGCATCAAATAAAGTGTACCTGATGAGAAAATTATATGACCTTCATATGAAGGACAGAGATAGTGTTGCTGCTCATCTAAATGAGTTTGATGCTATATTCTCCGAATTATAGGCTCAGAAAATGGATATGGATAATGAAATGAAAGCAGTATTGTTGTTATGCACCTTACCATCATCATGGGATACATTTTTCACATCTATTAGCAATAGTGAACCTCATGGTAAACTCGTCTATGATGGCATATGTGGAGCATTCTTGTGTGAGGAGATTCATTGTAAATCTATGGTTGGCACTCAGAGTGGAGATGCGTATAATGTTCCTGATTCTTACCAAGGAAAGAATCAACAACGTGGTAGAAGCAAGAACAAGGAAAAGAATGGTCAATGGAATTAGAGTAGAAGTAAATCAAGGAAGAGGGATATCGAATGCCATTATTGCCATAAGAAAGGAAACATGAAGAAAGACGATTATGCATTAAAGAATGCTAAAGGTAAAAGACAAAATGTTGATCGACATGTTAAATAGTTACGTACACCATCTACTTCAACTGTGAAGATTGAAGAAATTAATGCTATTTCTGATGATGCTAATGTATTGAGCCAACTAAGGATCTTATGGCTGATTCTCTTTCCCACATGTGGCTGCTAGATTTAGGTGCTTCTTTCCATGTGACACCACATAAAGAATGGTTCTCTAATTATGTAGCAAAGTCTCTTGGTACTGTGAGACTTGGTGAGTCTTACTAGTATGACATTGTGGGGATTGGAGATGTGATTGTGCAGTTCATTGATGGCTCATAATTTACTATGCATAATGTACACCATGTATCTCAGTTATCATGCAGTTTGATGTCAATTGGTGAACTTGATGACCTTAGTTACAAGGTTGTCTTCTATGCTTAGTCCTTTCGTATATCAAAGGGCAATATGGTTATTGCAAAAGGAAGCAAAGTTGGCTCACTTCATCCTTTATTTGTATCATAGAAAGAACACTTGTTAGCTATTACTGAACAACCTATGGCTTGTATTTTGCATGGTCATTTGGGCCATATACCTCGTACTGGAATGGAAAATCTTTCTCATCCTAGCTACTTACCTATGTCATCTTTCTTGAATTTTTCATTTTGTGAACATTGTCAATATGGAAGCAAACTAGAAATGTGCACAAAACACACATTGACTCTTCGATTCAACCTTTACATCTCGTTCATACAAACGTGTGTGGTCCTATGCCCACTAGGTTCTTAGGTTGTTCTCTTTACTTTGTCACTTTCATAGGTGATGCTACTAGAAAAGTTTGGGTATATCCTATAAAATCAAAGGATAAGGTATTCCCTACTTTTAGAAAATGGTTTGCTTCAGTTGAGACTGAAAAAGGAACTAAGCTTAAGGCTTTATGTTTAGATAATAGGGGTGAGTATACCTCACATGAATTCAACCTTTTCTGTTAGTTTAGAGGGATTCGTAGAGAGTTTATAACTAAAAGGATGAATAGAACTATTCAACATAGAGTAGTTTCTATGTTGCATCATGCAAACCTCTCATAAGGCTTTTGGCCAGAATTGGTATTGATTGCAGTTAATATGATTAACATTTCACCTAGTATTGCCAAAGGTGTGAAAGTGGCACAAGAGTTTTGAATAGGGAATCCACCATATTATGATCATCTTCAAGTTTTTGGGTGTTAAGCATATGTTCATATACCCAAGAATCCTAGAACAAAGTTGGACCATGATTCAAAGAAATGCATTTTTGTTGAATATGGTCAAGAAGGAAAATTTGAATATCGCTTATGGGATCCTGAAACATGGTCAGTGATCAGAAGTAGTGATGTCATTTTCAATGAGTGTAAGATGCATAAATAGGCCATTATGGAGGTTGAAGTGAGAAGAGTGGTGTTTGAGGATATTAGTCCTCCAGTTAGCATGCATAAAAGTGATGCACATAGGGATCTCCAAGAGAATGTTCGATCAGATCATTATACACATGTTCCTATTTAGCAACCATTGAGACGCTCTGCATGTGTCTCACATCCACCTCATAAATATGTTCCAGGTTTAGATTTTGTCATGCTAACAAATTCCGGTGAGCCTTCTTGCTAGAAAGAGGCTCTGCAGACAGAGGATCATGTCAAGTGGCAGCATGCCATGAAGAGTGATTTGGATTCTATTCACAACAATGGTACTTGGGATTTAGTACCTTTGCCAAAGGGTAGGAAAGCTTTACCATGTAAATGGGTATATAAGCTGCAATTCACATCAGATAGTACTTCTCCAAAGTATAAAGCATGACTTGTTGCAAAGGTTTTAAGCAACACCATGGTGTTAATCTTGAGGAAATCTTCTCTCGAGTGTTCAAGATGACTAACCAGCACATGTTCCTTGGATTCGTGGCAATGGAGGACTTAGAGCTAGTCCAAATGGATGTGAAAAGTGTTTTCTTGCATCGAGATCTTACATATGAGATCTATATGGAACAAGTAGAGGGTTATGTAGTTCATGGCAAGGAAATTCTAGTTTGTAAGCTCAAGAAGAGATTGTATGGACTTAAACAGTCCCCTAGACAATGGTACCAAAAGTTTGATGCTTTTATGAAGTCTCAAAGATATTTTTGAAGAAATGAGGATCATTGTCTCTACACAAAGAGATGCTCAGATGGTAGTTTGATATGCTTGATACTTTATGTCAATGATATGTTGATTGGTGGGAAGTACTCTTATGAATTGTCGATTCTCAAAAAGAAGTTGAGTCAGACATTTGATATGAAGAACTTGGGGGATGGCAAACATATTATTGGCATGCACATTACTCACTATAGGA
Organism: Ceratopteris richardii; assembly: GCA_020310875.1. Classification (NCBI taxonomy): domain Eukaryota; kingdom Viridiplantae; phylum Streptophyta; class Polypodiopsida; order Polypodiales; family Pteridaceae; genus Ceratopteris; species Ceratopteris richardii. The sequence goes on along the minus strand of CM035412.1, from coordinate 33,777,684 downwards.
GTAAAGGATGCATATACTTGTCTCAAAGTGAGTACATATCCAAAGTACTTCACATGTTCAATATGCAGGGTGGAAAGGCATTGAGTACACCTTTATGCACATATATGAAATTAAGCAAGGATGATTTCCCCAAATCTGATGAGGAAAAGGAATTCGTGACCAAAATTCCCTATTAGTTTGCTATGGCAAGAAACATTGGGAAGCGATCAAGATGATTTTAAGGTATGTGAGTGGAACTAAGGACAAGTGTCTATGCTTAGGTAGGGGGAAAGCATCCATTATTGGTTACACAGATTTTGGCTATGCTAGTTGTGTAGACAATCATAAATCTACATTAGGGTACAGTTTTCATTTTGCTGGAGGTGCTATCTCTTTGAGATCTCATCTTCAAGAATGTACAACTATTTCCACCAAAGAAGCAGAGTATGTTGCAGCAAGTGGGGCATGTAAGGAAGCATTGTTGCTTTCTTATCTTGCTTGTGATATGGGTTTACCTTAGCATGTACCTTGTTTGCTTAGTGATAGTCAGAGTTCCATTGCTTTAGCTAAGAATATGATCTATTATGCAAAGACCAAGCACATTGAGGTGAGGTATCACTTCATTAGAGATTGCTTAGCCACTTAGTGAATTATTCTTGAGAAGGGTTCACACTCAAGATAATTTTGCAGATGCTTTGATTAAAGCTCTACCATAGGATAGATTTTGACATTCTAGTCACTTGATGGGTTTTACTTGATTCATGATCTTACACAATCACTTGTATACTATGTAACATGCCCATTAGGTGGGAGGTATAGTTTGTATACTTACACTTAGGTATTCTTTATCATTCTTTATTTTTCTCCCATAGTTACTTTGGCCATATTGGCCTTTATTGGGAGATTGTTATCATTAGTGTCCATGTGAAAGGCCGAATGGCCACCAAACACTTCTTTGTATATGTTCTTTAATAAAACATATAGTGACCTTGTTAGTCATAGATTGTAAGTTCAATTGCATTTGTAAGACCTAAGAAGTTTGTCTTTGTGCTCCCTATGTGTTGTGTTTTTTCTACGTATTGTACAACCTCTGTGCGGAGTACCGTATGCGGCCCTAGGAGCTTGCTTTTCTACTCAGAGGATATCGTCCTAGAGCTCTCAAGAAGGAGAGTGCACTATGATGCATTGCCATCAAAATACTTCACAACATACGAAATTGGACCCCAAGGCTAAAGAGTGTATGTGATGTTGTAGCCAATATGTGCATGAAAATATTCAAATTCATGACAGTGGTCTTTAAGGCATTCAAAAATGTCAAAGCCCAATACAAATCAACTTCAAGCTTTAATGAAGGATACTTTGACCTAGTCTATGACATTAGAAAAACCTCATCGATCAACACTATCTATGCATGGCATGCACAAATCAAATGCATGCCCGCTTGCTACAAGCAAAATTTTGAAGAGATGTTTTCCACATGATTCTGGGAGTATCATTTAGAGATCTTCATCCCACAACCAACACATCTCTTCCATCTTTTTGTAGTTGAACAAGCTTTTTATGCAGATCAATTGTGTGTGCCACATCCAAAGGTTCTAGCGCCCATAGACTAGGATAGAATAATGACTGATTTAGTTTGCAATCTAAGATTTAAAGAACATGAAGTGGTTGCTGATGTAATTCAATACTATGCAGCACACCCTCGACAACAAGGTTCTATCAGGGACAACAGACACGAGAGAGGGGATCATGTTGGCAGTCAAGGATGACTAACATGTGTTGGTAGTCAAGGAAGCGCCCTAGATGGACCTACACATCAAGGAAGCTTAAGGCAAGTGAGTCAAAGACAAGATTCATTGAGAGAAGAGCAATGAGGAATAAGCAAACAAGGGATTCAATGATGATTAGGCAATTAGGCCGATCAATTTCCGAAAGACAACTTCCTTTGAAACAATGATTCTTATCACTACATTCCACTGTAAATTCCATTTTTGAGAGATGAAAATCCATTTTGTCCATGCCAAGGAGTCATCAAGCTTAAGGAATATTAGACACACCCTTGTATCAATTTTAATAATTTTAGATCTCATGGAGCCCCAAAATTTTTTAGGAACCTAATTTTTAACTAAGCTAGACACTAGGCTAGACACTAGGCGAGAATAGAGTAAAAGCTAGTTAAAAAACTATAAATAGAGCCAGATGGCTCATTTTTGAGGTTGGCTTGTATGAGAATGAAGAAATTCTAGAAGATTGTAAACTTGTTTTGGATAATTAAAGATTCCATTGTTCCCTCTCTTAGTCTTACCTTTGTATGCACATGTGTGCATATTAGTGTGCTTCTCACTCGTGCACTTGTATGATCACTTGCTCATGGTCATCATACCACCCTCATGCCTCGTCAAATTGACAGTTATGAGGTGGATCTCCTCATGTTGGTAGTAACCATTGTGCTAGAGTGACAGGGAGGTCCTCTTCTTCAAGCTATCTGGAAAATGTTGGTGCTTTTCCTGTAATCATTTTTACTTTTCCATTGAGTTTGCAAGGATAACAAAGTATGGCCGGCATTGCTATTTAGAAGTTTTCATGAGCATGTGGTGGTGTAGGTTCTGATATGCTTTGAATTTAATACAATTTGTTTGATAGCTGCCATTGTTAAGAGTTGGAACTGTGCATGTTCCTTGTGAGTTCTTCCAATCTCTTCCACTTGCTTCAACCATGCTAGCCTAGGTAGCTCAAGGTATCTTGTCCTTCCTCGGTGACCCTACCTCTTGGAGCACGCTATGAATCATAGTCCTCTTCAAACATCTGGTTGATGGGGATTGTAACTATCACTTCTATTTTGGGGGCCTCAAGTGGTGATGGAGGTCATTCATAATGTTTAACTCTAGCTTGAAGCTCAATGATTTGGTTTTGTGAATTGACAAGATCAGAATATACTGAGGTAGAAGTAGGAGGTTAAGTGACTACTATTGGAGGTGCATGCAGTCCTACAAGTGGTTGCCTTTGTACTTGGTTGACCTCTTCAGCTAACTTATCATGTGATTCTAATAGATTGGTGTAAGCTTCCAAGTAATTATGATGTTATTAGGAGGAAGTTCTTGGAACTTAGAGAGGCTAATAGGAGTACGAGGCATGTTTTTGATGGCTTCCTCTAGATTCTTTGTATTTTGTTGTTGGAACCTCTGGTTGTCTTCCTTAACTTCTGCCAAATGCCATCTTAATAATGCCCTATTATAGTTGAGCTTAGCATATCCTTCCATCTATGTGTGTAGCTTGTCTTCTAGGTCATTGATAGCTTATTTGGCATGATCTTGTACATGTGCTTCTAGTAGTGTGCATGTGTGTGTGCTGGTTGAAGAGTATTGTACTAGGCTTGCATCATATCATTCATCCCTACCAAAGTTGAGATGGATTCTTGTAGTTGTGTCAACTCATCTTGGAGCATGATGTTCCTCTATGCACAAATTGTACTCTTGTCATAGCTAGTTGGCATGATTTATCATTGTTGCGATGGCAGAATCTACTATAGATGCAGGCATGGTGGATGCAGTGTTGAAGGTGTTGTATGCATGAGGAATTGGAATGGAGATGGGGAAAGTGGATGTAGTGGAAAATGTAATAGTGGGTGGCGGTGATGTTTGTGCAGGTGGGATTGGGAATCGTGGTACTCTAGGGGGTGGGTGGGATGCGGTGATTGGTGGTGAGATCTCCATAGGATCATAAATACTATTGTGTGTGGCATCTATAGAAAATAGTGACATGGTGATTGTGATGCATATCAGTGTGCTTGTTGTGACTAACCAAAATTGTACTAAATTGGAAGTAGTTTGGGTACTGGGAGGTCAAAGGAAAGGTCTAAGAGGAACTTGGGATGAAATGATATTATCCCATTATGAGGAACATATGGATGGCAGGTTGAGAAAGGAAATAGAAAGAGGAGGAACTTTTAGGGGGAAAATGAGGGTGTGTGGTTAGAGGAGGTGGGAATGGTATAGTTGTTGGAGGAATATGAGATGCGGTGGAGATGGGATGACTGATTATTGGTTTAGATACTAAGCTTGTGGGTGCAAAAATACTAGTATTATGGATGGGATTATCATGGGATAAAAAACTTTATGTATGTGATATTGGGCTACAAAATGCAAAACTAGGGATGAGCATTATGGTAGTTACAAACTCTACGGCTATTGGCAATTCAATAGAGATAGATAGAGTGGGCTCATGCATTCTCAATGGTGATAGTATTGGGTGGGGTTAGTGAGGAGGAGTCTAGAATGTAGTCTCAATGGTTTGGCTAAAGGTCTCAACAGATATATACAAATTTGATTAGTGTTGATGTAGAAATGAGAGTGGAAGTTAGAAGGATTTGTATTGTCTTACAAGAGCATGGGAGTGTCCTAACTCATTGTTCATCATATGGCACACTTGGCTTCTTCATCATGTGGTCAATTGCTTCTACCAAACCAATTGCTTTGCACAATGCATGCAAGGAATCAATAAATTGTGGGTCCATATCATTTGTCTTTAGTAGTTTCTCCAAAATGACCCTACTTTGTTGCTTGGATAGGTGACTACGGGCATGAATTTCTTCGATGGTCTTCCTTAATCTTTTAAGAGTTTTCATGTAAGCATGCTCTCCTTCTTCTTTGTGGTTGCTTGCTTGCCTATCCTCTCCCAAGGACCTTGGCAAATGTTGTTCTTCCTCCCAATGGACGTGTCATACATCTTTGGAGTGTTTTTTTATCCTTCCTTCCTAATTGACCTATTGCTTCTTGCTCCAATTCCATTTTTTTATCGGAGCTCTACATTTGAAAATGGAAATCCTTGAAGAATTTTCTCAAATAAAGGGAGCCTATGTCCTCTAGTTCTCTAGTTATTGCGAACTCATATTCAAATGGAATGGTTGGGGACATTGGTTGGGTAGTTGCCTCTCTTTGTTAGTATATGATCAATGTCTACCCCTCATGTTTGTATGCACATTTTGTAAGGCCCCCCTTATGAGGAGAAGCCAAGCGTGCATTACCCAATTGATAGGAATCCCAACTTGCATGTTGGATGAAGTTCATATTGGACCATGTAAGGCATTATAAGGAAAGGGAGTTACCAAGGTCCCCTGGTGGGGGTCCGAGGGCAGCACCCTTGGCGCGACGATAAAGGGAATATTCCATAGAATATTCCCTATCGGAGTCAGAAATCATTTATATTTGTTAGGTCGGTTCAACCGGTCTAAGCCGTGTATGACAATTATGCGGGCGGTGGCCGCCCACGCTCTACCGCCCATGTATAGCCATCCACGGAAGGCCACCCATGATCCTATATATAAATGACTTCTACACTACTTTGTTGATATATTTAGGTAGTGATGTGTGTGAACACTCTAGGACCGCCGGGGCACTTTTTTCCCTCTTTAGGAGGTTTTTTTCCCCCGGCTTGTATATACGCCTATTGCCCTAATGGGCTACTTATCTTTGTACATTCTCTAGTAATACATTCAGTCTTGTGTGTTGTGCTCCAAGCTTCTTCTTCTTCCTTGTGCTGTTCGCGTGCTTCCGCAGACGTCTAACTCCAACAATTGGTATCAGAGCAGGTCGTTGCTTCTTCTAGGGCGCCGTCGACACTCCTCCGTTTGCAGTCTCAGATTCGCACAAAATTTGGTGAGCATACTCAGGGTGTTTCCGAGATCAAAACAGCTTTGCTATGTGGTGCCGAAATCGCGATCTGAGCTCGTTTCGGCCTCCGAACGCACTATCGCAGTGCTTGTGCAGGCTATTTCGTCCTTTTGTGCCAAAGGTATATACCAGTTTCTATTCGCCAGTTTAAGCGTCTCGAAGTCTGCTACAGGTCTAGCAGAACTCGTGTGGGCAGTTCTGTTCAACTTTTTGAGATACAGTCAATTTTCTGCATCAAGGTATTTTAGTCACCGGCCATGGCTGAAAGCAGTGATGTATTCCGTATGTTGGCTGTTGAGGATAAGTTGGATGGTACCAACTACCCATTATGGGCTTATATGATGCGACATGTAGTGGTTGCAAAAGGATTGTGGAACATTGTGCAGGGTGTTGAAAGACGGCCTGTTACACCTGTAACGACAGGTACTGCAAATACAGGTGTTGGAGCTGATGAAGATGGTGTCGAAGATGATATTCCACAGATTCCTGTTCGTGTTGCTGTTTCTGTTGCACCTACTGCAGAGCAGATTCGTTGGGATGGCAGAGATGCCCAGGCACATGCATTGATAGCTTTGTCTATCAAACGTGCCATTATTCCTCACATTCGCTCTTGCAGAACAGCAAAGGATGCTTGGGATACACTTACCACTTTGTACCAGGCTAGGAATGAGGCTCGTGTTGCTTACCTCCGAAAACAGTTGGAGAGTGAGCACATGAATGAAGGTGATTCGATGGACAGTTTTCTTACAAAGATCAAAGACCTGAAGGAACAATTGATTTCTGCTGATGAGGTTATACCAGATAGCTCACTTGTGCAGACCGTTCTGAATGGCCTTCCTGATTCATATCAGAGTTTTGCCTCTACTCTTCGATTGATGATGAAAGGCAATCCGAATGCCTTGTCATTTGAGGAATTAGTCTCTGTTCTGTTGCAGGAAGATCAGTCCAGGCAGAACAGGTCCATTATGCGTGTTGCAGATCAAGCTTTCCTGGCTAGTCAGAAGGGCAAAGGAAAATGGAGCTCTTCTACTAGTAAGCAGAAATCTGCAAATGCTGCACAATCGAAGAACCAGGATAAAGATGAGAAGAAATCAGAAAAGCAGAAATTGTTCTGCAAGTACTGTAAAGGAAATGATCATATTATAAAGAACTGTCCAAAACTGGCTGCTAAAGAGGCAAAGAAGAAAGAGGCTGGAATGGTTGTTGCAGAGGCCTCTACACCAAAAACAGAGTCTGCAAATCTTGTGCAGGAAGAAGAATGGGCGTTTACTACTGTCTGCAGTTTTGACCCATCTTCTCATGATCAGTGCATGTCTGCAGTAGACTCAGATGTTTGGTACTTTGACAGTGGGGCGACCAAACATATTACCTCGCAGCGTAGTTTCTTCTCTTCACTCGAGCCTGCCCCTACAGGGAATACTGTCACATGCGCCAATAACTCCTCTTATCCTGTTATGGGAGTTGGTAAGATCATTCTGACTACTGCTGATGGTAGTTCTTTCACTTTGTCAGATGCTTTATTTGTGCCAGGGATCAAAAAGAACCTGTTATCAGTTTCTGCATTAGCCAAGATTGGCTTGGTTGTGAAATTCGTTGATGACAGGTGTACAGTCCATGATCTCTCAAATGGTGATGTGATTATTGCTTCTGGCATTTTATGTCGTGGGCTGTATAAGCTCATAGACTATGAAAGATCTGTGAATGATTTGGCATGTGCAGTTCATGATTCTCAGGCTATGTCAGATGCAAAGCTTTGGCATGCACGCTTTGGTCATCTGAATTTTGCTAGCTTGTTACGCCTGCAGAAATCTGAAATGGTGTCCTCTTTGCCCAAACTTGAGGCACCTGGAAAACATGTTTGTGAAGGCTGTATTTTGGGCAAAATGCAGCGTTCTTCCTTTCCAAAAGATGGTTCAGTTCGGGCTATGCAGAAATTGAAGCTTGTACATAGTGATGTCTGTGGTCCTATGCAGACACCCTCTTTTGGAAATTACCTTTACTTCGTGACTTTCATTGATGATTTTTCCAGGCATGCATGGGTATATCCACTCAAAGCAAAGTCCGAAGTGTTCATGTGCTTCAAACAGTTTTTGGTTTTGGCTGAAAATCTGTCAGCATGTAAAATGGGCACCCTCCGTTCTGATCGAGGGGGGGAATATATGTCTTCAGATTTTAATGCATTTCTGGCTGAACGTGGGATAAAACACCAGTGTACAGTGCCGTATACACCTCAACAGAATGGAGTTGCTGAACGAAAGAACAGGTCACTCATGGAGATGGCGAGGTGCATGGTCAAAAGTCAGGCTTTACCACATAGTTTCTGGCTTGAGGCTGTCATGTGTGCAGCATATGTACTGAACAGGTGTCCCACCAAAGCGTTGCAGTCTATCACTCCATATGAGGCTTGGCATGACCGCAAGCCATCTGTTGCTCATCTGCGTGTTTTTGGTTGTTTGGCATATGCATTAGTGCCTGAACAACATCGTAGAAAATTGGATGATAAGGCAGTAAAATGTATTTTTGTTGGGTATAGTTCTGAAAGTAAAGGCTATCGTCTGTATCATCCACAGACTAAACGCATTCTGGTTAGCCGTGATGTTGTCTTTGTGGAAGATGCTATTCAACCATTGCTTTCATGTACTAAGGAGACATTTGTTAGCTCCAAAGACATGTATGATACTTTGATGCCTCTTTTTACAGGTGGACAGGCTAGCGCTGGTCCTAATGAGGCAACTTCTCAGCCTTTGCAGGTTTCATATGATGATGCAGATCATTCCATTTCTGATGCAGATTTACATGATGCACTTGTTGATGAGAGAGCTGATATTGAACATGCAAAAACTATGCCAAAATGGTTGGTGCAGACTTTGCGTGACAGCAAATTAGATGCACCTTTGTCATATCGTACTCGTTCAAGCTCTCATAGTACCTCCTTTGCATCAGATTGCTATGCTATGGCTGCATCTAGTCTCTGTGATGAGAATGAGCCTGTTTCTTTTGATGAAGCACAAAATTCAGAAAATTGGATGGCTGCTATGCAATATGAATATGATGCTATAATGAAGAATGGTACATGGTCTTTATGTGACTTGCCTCCTGGCAAGAAGGCCATTGGCACTAAGTGGGTATACAAGCTGAAGCGTAAACCTGATGGTACAGTTGACAGGTATAAGGCTAGGCTTGTTGCAAAGGGTTATGCGCAGGAAAGAGGCATTGATTTTGATGAGACCTTTGCACCTACATGCCGTATGACTACTGTTCGGAGCATTTGTGCACTTGCAGCCCATCATGGTTGGAATGTACATCAGTTGGACATTAAAACAGCATTTCTGAATGGTGACTTGCATGAAGAAGTGTATGTTTTTCAGCCCCGTGGCTTTGTGCAGAAAGGGCATGAAAACCAGGTGTGCAGGTTAAAGAAGGCGTTATATGGTTTAAAGCAAGCACCACGTGCTTGGTATGAGAAAATACATGCCTATCTGATTGCACATGGTTTTGAGAACAGTCCAACTGAAAGCACCTTATATGTTAAGCGTGCTAATGATGTGCTTCTGATCATTGTTGTCTATGTAGACGATATGTTGCTCACTGGTCCTCTTGAGAAGCATATTGCTGATTTCAAGGCTGATTTGCATGCCTCATTTGAGATGTCTGATTTGGGGCATTTGCATCACTATTTGGGCATTCAGTTTATGCAAGTTGATGGTGGAATGGCTTTGTGTCAAACGAAATATATTGACACATTATTGCAGCGTTTTGGCCTTGAAGACTGTAAGCCTATTGCCACTCCTATGGAGACAGGTTTACGATTGAGTCTTCATGATGCTGGAGATGCATTTGATGCTCTTCTCTATCAGCAGGCTGTTGGATGCTTGATTTACTTATGCATTACTCGGCCAGATATTCAGTTTGCTGTCTCACAGATGAGCAGGTTTATGCATTGCCCAGGAGTCACGCATTGGAAAGCGGTTAAGCGCATCTTTCGCTACTTGAGTGGTACTCGGCTACTTGGGTTGTTTTATCCCAAGGGGGGATCACTACCGCCAGATTTGCATGCTTTTTCTGACTCAGATTGGGCTAGTTGCTATGACACTCGTGTGTCCACCAGTGGTTTTTGCTTCATGCTTGGTAGCTCATGTATATCTTGGTTGAGCAAGAAGCAGCCTACTGTGGCCACTTCCAGTTGTGAGGCTGAGTATAGGGCAGCTTTCACAGCGACTGTTGAGTGTGTGTGGCTCAGACGCCTTATGGCTGATTTGGGTGTTGGCCAGTCTTCTGCCACCACCATCTTCACTGACAGTCAGAGCGCATTGGCAGTTGCGAGGAACCCTGTGTTCCATGCTCGCACTAAGCACATTGAGGTGCATTATCACTATGTCAGGGAGAGGTTCTCTGCTGGGGAGATCAGCTTGGCATATGTGCCCACGCAGGAGAACATTGCAGACCTTTTCACGAAGGCTCTGCCTAGGGAGAAGTTTGAAGCTTTCCGCAAAGCTTTGGGCTTACTTCCTTTTGTGGAGTGATTTCCACATAGCTCGGCACTTCCTTATACATGAGTGCCAGCTCCTTGTTCACCGCATCACTCCCAGGGGGGATTTGTTGATATATTTAGGTAGTGATGTGTGTGAACACTCTAGGACCGCCGGGGCACTTTTTTCCCTCTTTAGGAGGTTTTTTTCCCCCGGCTTGTATATACGCCTATTGCCCTAATGGGCTACTTATCTTTGTACATTCTCTAGTAATACATTCAGTCTTGTGTGTTGTGCTCCAAGCTTCTTCTTCTTCCTTGTGCTGTTCGCGTGCTTCCGCAGACGTCTAACTCCAACATACTTGAGACATCAAGTGGAGCCAGCATACCTCTACCTTGTATCTCCCTATCTAGAGTTGTCTAGATTACCATTTAAGCTCTACCTTGAGAGCGCACGGGTGGACAACACCATCATCTTTGTACTTGTTGTTAGTAGAAAATTCTTGAGATTCTCCTATATCTGTTATCTTCTCTGCTATTGCTCCTGTGTTATATTGTGTAACTATTGTCTTACATGGTATCAGAGCCGTAAGGTTTGAATAGCTTGAGAAGTATCACTATTTTAGCCTATTAGCAGACTAGAATATCAATAGATTATTCGAGTGGTTACATGATGGCTTCATCGTCAAACACTAGTCTTGGTGCTTCAGCTAATGTTAATGTTGCACCTATTCGAATTCGTCCACCTGCATTCACTGAAGCGAAGCTGGATGGATCCAACTATACACTCTAGAAGCTCAAAATTGCTGCAATTTTGGACTCCTATGAATTACTTGACACTATCATGGGACCGATGGGATTGGATCCAGAGCCTATACCAGTTGAAGATCCAGCTAATTCAAGATTGATGATTCAGCCAGATCCAGATCTTCTACGACCTTGGAAGAGGCGGAATGCTGATGCATTATGTGCAATTGTCACTAGTGTAAGTGATTCTATGCTTACTTTATCTCAACATACTACTAAAGCACATGAGGCTTGGGGCACATTGGCTCAACAATATGAGACCAAGAACCACACTAGGATACAGAATTTAGAAAATCAGTTGGCAAATGAAAAGCATTCTGATTCTAAAAAGGCTGAAGATTCTATCAAACAAATAAAACATCTTCAAGACCAATTGGCTGCAATTGGTGTTGTTATAACACCAGAAGAGCTGGTCGAAGATGTGTACGTGTTCTTCCAGCAAAGTATGATGGATTAGTAATAGCCCTTAACACTCAGGTAAGACCAACTCCCCTCACATTTGAAGAGTTTTGTGCTATGCTTTTAGAAGAAGAGATGCGGTTGAGGAATCGGCAAAGCACAAGTGATGCTGCATTTTCAGCAAATGCAAAAGGTAAAGTCTCTTCTGATGTATCAAAGAAGAAGCCAAAGAAGAAAATGTTCACAGTAAGTTGCTTCTATTGTGAAAAGAAAGGCCATGCCATCAAGGATTGCAGAAAGAAGCAAGCTAATGAACGGAATGGGACTGTAAAATCATCGTGGAAGAACAAAGAGTCTACAAACAACACAAAGCTAGAACTTTGGGTAGCTATTGAAGAGGTATGTTCATCTGCTCAAGCTCGTGTTGATGAACCATGGATTTTAGATAGTGGAGCTTCTCACCATATGACTAGTAAAAAGGATTGGTATAGTTCCCTAGTGCCTCTGCGGGAATCCATCAATGTAGTGGTGGGAAATGACTCCAAGTGTCCAATCAAAGGAACTGGAACCATCTCTTTTATCACTTCTCTAGGAGTTGAGAAAAAGTTATCCGATGTTCTCTATGTACCTACACTTAAAAGAAATTTTTTGTCAGTTTTTGCAATAACAGATCGTGGACTCAAAGTTCACTTCAATAAGAGTGGTGCAGAAATCATGGATTCATCAGGTAATGTTGTAGGTAAAGGCATACGACAGGATAACTTGTATGAGTTAAGTGCTTTAACTGCTACAGAAGATAAAGATGTAAGCAGGTTATGGCACCAACGATTTGGGCATCTGGGATTTGTAGATTTGAAGGAGATGCAAAGAACAGGGATGGTTGCTCATTTTCCTGCATTTTCAGAGTTGCAGGAACCTTGTGAAGCTTGTATGATGGGCAAGCAACAGTGAAAGGCATTTCCAAGAGAGACCAGCAATCGATCTCAAGCTCCTCTTGAGTTGGTACATGCTGATCTCTGCAGTAAAATGTCTACATCTGCTTTAGGAGGATCTTTCTACTTTTTGTTGTTAGTTGACGATTATAGTAGAAAGATGTGGGTTTATTTCATTCGAGAGAAGGCTGATGCTTTTGAAAAATTTTAAATGTGGCATAAGTATGTGGAAAATGAATCAAGAAGGAAACTGAAGAAATTCACAATAGATAGAGGAGGTGAATTCTTGTCAACAGAATTCAATAATTACTGTAAGGAGCATGGCGTGAAAAGGCAACTTACCATATCTCATACACCTCAACAAAATGGCATTGTTGAGCACAGGAACAAGACAATAGTTGAAATGGCTCGTTGTATGTTAAAGGCTTAAGACATGCCTGATTCATTCTGGGCAGAAGCAGTCAATACAACAATCTACATCCTCAATCGAAGCTACACAAATGCACTGAAGGGGGTGACTCCTCAAGAATCATATTCTGGTAAAAAGCCTTCAGTTTTGCATTTCAAAATTTGGTTGTTTCTGTTATGCACATATTCCTGATTCAACAAGATCAAAGTTGGATTCAAAAAGCAAAAAGTGTGTCTTCCTAGGATATAGTGAAGAGTCTTAAGCATACAGGTTGTGGGATCATGAGGCGAGGAAGATTTTTGTCAGCCGAGATGTGGTGTTTGATGAACGACCACACTTAGTAGAAGATAAAGGTAAATCTGCTATCTCATCAAACGGAGAAATATCTCACCTTGTGCCTATCAAAAGATAGGTTAAAGTTGAGGAGGAGGAAACATCTGATGGAGAAATTTCCTCAATAAAAAGCCAACCAATTGTAGCTGCACAACGTAAGCCACTACCGAAGTGGGCACAACAGCTCTTTGATGATCACAATCCACATGTAGATGTACCAGAATCATCATCGGACCGATTACGAAGATCAAAGAGAATAGAGGAGCAAAGAAGAGCCTCAGAACACATTGTTAACATGACTCTAATGGCAAATATCATGGGCATGATAAAGGAACCTACCACCATTGAAGAAGCCCTTGATTATCCAGGTTGGAGAGCGGAAATGATGTCAGAGTATGATAGTATACTCAAAATTGATACATGGGATCTTGTCGACTTGCTGCCAAAGAAGAAGGTAATAGGTACTAAATGGATTTGGAAAGCTAAGTATAAAGCAGATGGAAAATTAGAAAAGTGTAAGGCAAGATTAGTTGCATAGGGTTTTTCACAGATTGAAGGATTTGATGTTCAAGAAACTTTTGCATCAACATCACGCATGACAACTATTCGGACAGTACTTGTAGTCGTTGCACAAAAGGCCTAGCCTATTTTCCAGATGGATGTCAAATCTGCATTTTTGAATGGTCACCTCAAGGAGGAGGTATATGTATCTCAACCACCAGGTTTTGAGGTGCCCAATTCAGAAAATAAAGTTTGCAGGTTGAAGAAAGCTTTGTATGGACTTAAGCAAGCTCCACGGGCTTGGTACCAACGAATAGATCATTTTTTCAAAAATATGGGTTTTGAAAGAAGTACGTCTGATGCTAATTTGTATGTAACAAAAAGGGATAGCAAGCTAGTTGTTGTTATTGTATATGTAGATGATTTGATCATTACAGGAGATCATCAGGAACTCATCAATCAAACTCGGATCAGCTTGGGAACTGAGTTTGAAATGAGAGACTTAGGTCTACTCCATTTTTTTCTGGGAATTGAAGTATGGCAAAGGAAGGATGGCATTTTCATCTCACAACAAAAATATGCCAAAGAGATTCTCAAGGCATTTGGAATGATGGACTGCAAACCAACTAGCACACCTATGGAGGTAAATCATAAGCTATCTATGGATGATAACATGCCTGATGTAGATGCTAAGAAGTATAGGAGGCTCGTTGGAAGTCTTATTTTTCTGTGCACCACTAGACCAGGCATTTGCTATGCTGTTGGAGTATTAAGCAGGTTTTCCAACAAACCTAAGGAGAGTCACTGGAATGATGGAATGCGAATTCTAAGGTACATTGTAGGAACCTTGGATTTTGGTATTTTTTATACCACAGGTGATACACTCCAAGGATATTGTGATTCAGATTGGGTTGGAGATTGTGATTCTAGAAAATCAGTTTCTGGATATTGTTTCTCACTTGGTTCAGGAATATTTTCTTGAGTAAGTAGAAAGCAACCAACTCTTGCACTCTCCTCCACTAAGCAGAGTACAAAGCAGCTTGTTTTGCTTCTTGTGAGGCAGTCTAGTTAAGGAGAATTCTTGCAGATCTAGGCTTTCCATCAAATATGGCGACTGTACTCAAGTGTGATAATCAAAGTTGTATGGCTATTGCAAAGAACCCAATATTTCATGCTTGCACCAAGCACATAGAAGTACAGTACCATTACATTCGTGAGCTAATTGAAGATGAAATCGTGGAGCTAGAATATTGCCCAACAGAGGCAAATTGTGCTGACATATTCACTAAAGCACTTGGAAGAGAGAAGCTCAACAGACATCTTCAACAGATGGGCATAGGACTGAAACCTACTTGATTTTTCATCGGTAAACATTGAGGGGGGGTGTTAGTATATGATCAATGTCTACCCCTCATGTTTGTATGCACATTTTGTAAGGCCCCCATTATGAGGAGAAGCCAAGCATGCATTACCCAATTGATAGGAATCCCAACTTGCATGTTGGATGAAGGTCATATTGGACCATGTAAGGTATTGTAAGGAAAGGGAGTTACCAGGGTCCCCTGGTGGGGGTCGGGGGGCAGCGCCCCCGACACGACGATAAAGGGAATATTCCATAGAATATTCCCTATCGGAGTCAGAAATCATTTATATTTGTTAGGTCGGTTCAACCGGTCTACGCCGTGTATGACAATTACGCAGGCGATGGCCACCCACGCTCTACAGCCCATGTATAGCCGTCCACGAAAGGCCACCCATCATCCTATATATACATGACTTCTGCACTACCTGAGACATCAAGTGGAGCCAGCATACCTCTACCTTGTATCTCCCTATCTAGAGTTGTCTAGATCACCATTTAAGCTCTACCTTGAGAGTGCACGGGTGGACAACGCCATCATCTTTGTACTTGCTGTTAGTAGAAAATTGTTAAGATTCTCCTATATCTGTTATCTTCTCTGCTACTGCTCCTGTGTTATATTGCGTAACTATTGTCTTACACTCGTGGTAGTAGTTACATGAGATCCCGCAAGTTTGGTAGTGTGTATCCTAGACCAAGTGATAGTTGGTTCCCTAGTTGGTGATACTTCCGGTGTCATGATAACACCTCTTTGTTACATGCATGGAATGGTTATGCGTGCCCACTTATGTTGTGGAGCTGAAGCTTTCCCACACTTTAAAAATTGTAATGTTGCTCTAGCCAGAGCTTTCTCTATGGGGATATCATAGGCCAAGCATCCATAAACATGGTAATCAACAACATCCATTCAACATTGGTTAGCACTGCCATCTTGCATTCATTGCATAACGTTGCTCTATAATCAAGTGGGAAAGATTGATTTTGACCTCAGTTGATTCTGAAAGCTAAAGATTGAACCAAATCTTTTCATGTGTCTGAGTGAATTGTTCCTACCTAGGAAAGGAAAAATGTTGCATACACATCCTAAGAGGTGTCAATAAGCTTGGTGTGATCATGAGCATCTAAGTGATCTTCAATATGTCTCTTTTGTTCATGGCATCCATTATCCTTGTCTCTTCATGAGTAGGAACATGTTTGCCTTGCATATTTAGAGCTTCACTCACTATTTTTGGAGATAGTTCGAACACTTTAATTCATGATTTGGCATAATTGGTGATATGAAAAAATACCAAGAAGATCCTTGTGTGCCCATGGCTATAGATTTTAGGTCAGATAATTACATCTCATGAAATATAGCTTGGGCAATGGAACCTTGAAGTAATCCAAAAATCTAGCTCTTTCCCAAATATTTTGCAGTTCTACAAAATTCTGTAATTCCTCAAAATCTCTAGAGAAAAACTGCCCCATGTTGAATTCCCATTTTAACTCCCAAATATAAAGTGCATTCCCAAAAAGGTCTAGCTAGCTCATTGAACCTATGAGAGTGTGTGTGCACCCTCTCTGTGAGTCTTAATGGTGGGCACTAAATTGGTACAAAACCTCTATAATTGTGAAACATGGGAGGTGTTTCCGACAGGTGTTCTTTAATGGGTCAGAGAGGTGATGTCTATTAGTTGGGATCTTGTTGCTACTTCCACCAATGCTACTTGACAAGTGCATGTGCTTTTTGTGGATCTGTTATAACAAGAAAACACATTAGTATTGTCAAAGAAACCTAGCAAGAACTTGTTCCCTTTCCAATACTAACATGTTTCCCTTGCATTCCTATGGAGTGTGAGAGTGGATGTTGAGTGTCCAATGCGTGCGATGTGGTATTGTAAGTTGTCATGATACCTATATGCATACTTTGGAAAGTGCATGAGCTCGACATGGTTCTAGTAATGTATAGTTATGTTAAAAGGTTTTCTTTGATAATTTGTTACAAGGTCAATCAACTTTGCATGGTTCCCTTATGGGATTATAAGTATTGGTTGTGTTTGTACATTGTATTTAGAGATTATGATTTAATTTTTTTATGGGATTGTTTAGGTACACACTTCCATGTTGTTCTAGGAATAAAATTACATGATGATTTAGATACAACAACTTTTCATCTAGGTGTCTGGGGGGTTGGGATGGATTGTGATGGCCTAGAAACTAAGAGTTTGGGGGAGGAGATTTGAGCTTGCGAGCATGTCTTAAGGACCTTCATTTGTGTGTTATTATTTTCTACCTTCATCGATCACTTTGGTATCTAAATTTGCAGTAGTTTCAATGGTTCATGTCTCCTTGGCTTTGTTGATTGTCCTCATGGATTTTTTGCTTCTCGGATCATGGCTTTGAATTTGCTCGAGCAATTGGTTGCTCACCCTTCCACACCCATACTTGCTTCATTCTTGAGACACCTGGGTTTCTCCATGGTCTTGTTTGTCTTCTTGGTTCATGATTTATGTGTTGTTGCTCTCCATGCCTCCTTGTTTCAGTTGTTGAAATGACACTCATCTTTGGAAAAGAAGGGAGTTCCACATAATGCATGACCTGTTCATCTCAGAGGAAAAAATCTTTTGCACAATAGATGTTGGGGTACATGCCACATATTTTTCCTCAAGGTTAGACTTAGAAGAAGTAGAAGCAAGTGTTGAATCATGATCATTGGTCATACTAATTTCTGGTTCTGTCATAATGTGTTGTTGTTTTACCCAAACTTGAAGGATACCACTTCTAAAGTTAAAGTTGACCGCCTGATCGTAGATCCACGTCTGCGGAAGCACGTGAATAGTGCAAGGAATAAGAAGAAGCTTGAAGCACAATGCATAATAATAAATGTATTACCACTAGGATGTACAAAGATAAGCGACCCATTAGGGCTATAGGCATATATACAAGCCGGGGGAAAAAAACCTCTTAAAGAGGGAAAAAAGTGCCCAGACAATCCTAGTATGTTCACACACATCACTACCTAAATATATCAACAAATCCCCCCTAGGAGTGATGCGATGGACGAGGAGTTGGCACTCATGTATAAGGAAGTGCCAAGCTATGTGGAATCAATCCACAAAAGGAACTAAGCCTAAAGCTTTGTGGAAAACTTCAAAATTCTCCCTAGGTAGAGCCTTTGTGAAAAGGTCTACAATGTTCTCCTACGTGGGCACATATGCCAAGCTGATTTCTCCAAGAGAGAAGCTCTTTCTAGCTCAAGTGTGAGTACCACCTCCTTTACTTGTCAATCCATGGATACGTGAGGAGGATATGAAGATCGTGAGTGATTGTGGTGAGCAAATGTGAGTGACAAGCATGTACATGCACACACACATGCATACAAGGCAAGATCAAAGAGAGGAACAATGGAGGCTTCTATTAGCAAGCTCAAAGAAAGTATACAATGCTCAAGAATAAGTTCACTCTCCAACTAGCTAACCTCAAAAATGAGCTCTCTAGATCTTTTTATAGTTTTGGCCCTGTCCAAGCCTAGTGTCTAGCCTAGTTAAGAATTAGGTTCCAGGGCTTATTTGGGGGCTCAAAGAGAGTCTAAAAATTATGCGAATTGGTAGGTAGATGCTTCTAATACTCCTCAAGCTTGAAGACTCCTTGGCTTGGACAAAATGGAGTTACAAAAATGTGAAATGATATTTACATTGGTTTTTAGTGATAGAAATCACTATTTTTATAGGGATTTATTTTGAGAATTTGACATGTGCTTCTTGGAGCTCCCTACATCCTCCCTCTTCTTGTGTGTTCACTTCTTTGATGCACTTCCATGCTTGTGCTTGACCTTCAGCTCTAGCACTCCCCCCTCTTAAGTCTGTCATTCTTGACAAATCCTTGTTGGAGTGAGTGTTCCATGTAGTACCTTGAGAAGTAGTGTCCATCATGTACCAGCAAGAGTCGTTTGTCTTCCAAATGTAGCAAGGTCTATTGTCCTATGTTTCGTTTTTTCACTGCTAGCCTTTGCAAGTTTTAGTCCCATTGTATGTACTTCTTTCTTGGATTTCGGCGTGATGGTGTATTTGTGGGCTCGCAAAATTGCAAGTTCCTCTAAAGAGATTGTCAATGTTGATTTTGAGCACTTGTTAGCTGTGAGTTGCTCCATAGGTACTGATGTTGTAGCCTTGATGTCCTCACGATCTTTCAACCATGAGTTCCATAGTTTGCATGTCAAGTACTAGTTACCCATAATGGATGATGGGTAAGTGCATTAGTGCATGAGTTGAAGAAAATATGTGCCTTGTGCACGGCCTTGTAATGTGGTCCTATGCATGCTTGCTTGGGAAATGCATGGTAAGAAGTATGGTGCAAAAATCGGGTCTTGAGGTAAGTGCTCAAGGGTATGCTGATGAAGAGGTTTCCTAATATATCATTGTTATAGTGCTGCCAAAGTAGGGGATTCTTACCATGGTGAATGGCCGATCGATGTTCATATCTTCATGTTGTACTTCCATCACGATGATTGACCATGGGTGTCTCTTCCATTGTTGATGGATGTCCTTGTTGCTGATTTCAGTGATGAACTTCTTCGAGTGCATGGTCCTATTCCTTCTTCTCTCTCTTTTTCTTCTTTTTTCTTTCTTTTTTTTTTGGAACAATGTCACAAAACAAAAATAAAGAACCTATTATCAATAAAAATAGCTGACATATGTCAATGTGATCTTGTGCCTGGGACTCTCAAATGTATCTATGCATAGCCATGTAATGTGGCCCTATATTAATGTGTACTTTGCAAATGCATGACCTGAATGGTGCAAAAGACAGGGTTGTGCAAGGAGCACATGGTTTTCACATGTCGAGGATTTTGATTTTACTTGTAGAAGTTGATTCAATCAATCAATGGTTGAATCAAAAAAATCATTCCTCCTTATAGGGATCCATTTGAGAAGAGTGTTCGGCCACACAATAATCACTTTGGGCCTCTTCATCTTGGGATGGTTTCCTAAGTTTTGTACCGCTCCTCGTTGGTTCTTTTTCCTTTTGTATTTTCTTTGTAGCATAGATGCCTGCTACTGCTCGTAGCCTGGTCTCCCATCAAACCCACGTGGGTTCAAATCCTGCCATCGACAGCACGTGAAAAAAAAAAAGCTTTTTGATCATATCTTTTAGTTTGTCATGCTTTACAAATCGGTGATGGACAAGCGACGAAGCTTTTCCTAGATCTTGCTTTATTGGAGAAAACGATCGCATTCGCTACTTTTCAATTGTGCTTTATTATCATGAAGAACATACTATATAAGTACATGGGTGGCTCATTGTCTTGTATCCTATACCAATTGGCAACGCCAGTTTTTGGTCCCTCATTAGAGGTGGTGCTCTAGCACACATGGGGCAGCCATGGTGCACTCTAGGAGCATTCAGGAGTAGCTATAGAGTTCTTCTTAGAGCAGAGTGTGCTCACACTCTTGTTTATGGAGACGACTTACCCATCAATAGCTTGGTGGTGTGGATCAACCATCTACATGATGTATTTGAAGATTGTCTTCTACATGAAGATTTCCATGTACTTCAAAGACATTGGATGGAGGTTAACATAAGATTTGCATCTTATGTTAAGAATTCAGGTACATATTCTCTTTATGCACACAGGTACTACTTGAAGCTTATGGAGGCACTGGCATCCATATCAGGAGGAGTCCTATTCGGCATAGGTACAAGAGAATCAGTACATGTATGCTTTATGCATATTTGGATGAGGTGTTCGAGAAGGTATGTTCATATGAGTTTGAGGATTTTTGGCAGCAAACTTGTTAGCATTCTTTGCTACTTTTGTAAGTATGTGATCTTTTCACACATGTGTCTGACTTAGGGTCTTCCATAGCCTAAAGTTAGATGAAGGCTTGCTGATTATCAGTTTTAGACTGATCCTTCCTCTTTCTATCACTCATATTCAATCTTCTACAACCTATTAGGTCACACATCTCATATATATTCAGATTTTTGTCCCTACATCTGAATATGTTTGTTACATTTGTATATTCACTCATCCATCTATTTCTGTTCACATAGAGCGGTTGAGAGTTTTGCTTCCACATTGTAAATTGACATTTGTATATATGAAAGTGTGAGTAAGAAGTGGCTTATGTAACACTTTACACATGTTGTCTAATGCTTCTCTATCTCTGTCTCATCATTTCTATGATTAAGTGTGGTATGTTCATGTTTTGTCAATATTGGAAGATTGCTAGAATTTATGTTGTAGATGCTCGACCTATGGAACTATGGACCTGTGGTAATAGTTATGGGCCTACTAATTTTCCAACATTTGGTATTAGAGGTTTAGGGTTTTTATATCAGAGCATTCATGCTCTTAGATATCCAAGTTCCCAGGTTTCCAGACTTCCAGGTTTACAACATATGATTTAAAAGCATCTTCTAACATTTGACATACACACTTAATCTAGATGACTAGAGATTTGAGAATTAGACAATTCAGTCACATGTTTATTCATCAGTGTGGAAGTATGAAGTTGATGATTTGTTAGCAGCCGAATATTTTTTGAAGAGTATGAAAATACTTTACAGAAGTATTACTTGAAGTCCAAGACTTGATGAAGAGAAGGCTACTTCAAATTCAAGGAAAAACAATGGTTTGGAGAAGATGAAGGAACTAGATCAACATCAGATCACAGGTATTAGTCTCTACTATGAGATTGTCATTTGTAGTTCATATCTTAGAGCAGTTATAAAGAGATTTGGAGGATTTCATACACTTTCATTATTTTGAAAGTAAAAGCATTAGCTACATCAAAACATGTATCTAGAGGTTTTTCTTGACAATTTTGATCTCTTTCATGGCAAGAAAGCTCATCTAAGAAGTCAAATTTGGAGATCAGATGAGTTTTTTTTTCAGCAAACTTTGTCTTGTAAGTTGGTTGGATATCTAGGTACAGAATTTGATCTAGGTACTGTAGAGAGGTAATTCAGCATTTAGCCAAAAGGTTGGTGAATTCAGTCATATCAGTCACATTTGAAGTAGGGTTTTGATTCAGAGATATGAGGAGATGGTAAAACATGATTCTATATTCACTTTCATTTGTATACCATGTTTGTTTTGTCTCTTAGTCTTAGCACGAGAGGAAGAGAAAAATTCATTTGAAGAAGTTAAGAATGCTTGCTACTTCAAGATGGAGAGAACAAAAGGTATGGAAGAGAAGTTTGAAGATGTTGACATCATCAGGTGGAAGAAAGATGCAGAAGAAGAAAGTCCAACATTTCCAAAGGGAAAGTAAGACGTCCTTTACTCTTATATTTTTTATATAACTTTCCTACTTTATCCTCCACATCCAAAGACAAGTCTATGAGAACATCTTGTCTGAAGAAGAAGCAGTTTCTTGTTTTGCATTATACTTGGTCATATTTTAGTAGGTATTGACAAAGAATTCCATTGAGAGAAAGAAAGGCAACTTCTATGTTTTGACTCATATGTGTATAAGTTATGTATGAGTTGAACATTTTGAGCAGGCAGCTATATGTTCCCTCAAAGAATTCTTGAAGTGTCAATTCAGAGCTACTTGGTATATGACAAGTTGGAGATATTCTTCTTGACCTAACTCTTGAGGTAAAAAAGTATTTGTAGCAGATGTTGGAGACTTGGAGTGAGGTTTTTGTTTGGAAAAGGTACCTCATATTCAATATATTCAGACAAATCAGAGTTTTTCAAGATAAAAATTCAGAAAAATCAGTATTTTTAGAATTTTAGTGTTTTCAAAAAATTCAAAATTTTAGAATTTGTAGGAAAATTATGAAATTTCAGTATATTCTGAAAATTCAGTATTTTCAAAAATTTTTGAAATTTTAATATTTTGATAAAATTCAAAAAATTCAAGAAAAGTCAGATTTTTATGTTGTACCAGTCAGTTGAAGAATTTAGTTTCTATGATTGTCTAGATTTTTGGATACGTGCTTGTATTAAAAAAGGTGTTCCATTAGATCCTATCCCTTGATTGAGAATTGGAGTTAGCCAAAGAAATTCAAGCAAATACTATCACATTTCACCCGGTTAGAATATGAAGATATGAAGTATCAACTTGCAACTTTTGGAGTCCTCAAGGTAAGAGTTTGTCCACTTATGTTCCAGTAGGAGTTGCAGATTCTTAAGAAGGATTTATTTGAAGAAAAGTTTTACAACTTTATGTGAAAAGCATGGACACTTAGAGACATTCAAGTAGCGAATCAAACATTCAATCATGAAGGTTTCATGAGAGCAGATTCTACACAAGTATTTTGTTAGAGATATCTTGATAGATCTTGAATGATCTTGAAGATCTTGAGTATTTATGAGTCAATTTTCTATCCTTTGTTTGAAAAGTTCTTAGCATTGGAAGAAGTAAGTCAAAGATTCAGATTCTATCAGATTTGTGTTACAAAGAAAAAGAAGAAGATACTTGTTATGTTACAGAAGATTATGGATCGTAAAATTTTGTTTCAGATACAGGTATTGATCACTGAAGATCAGATTTATTGAAAGAAGGAAGACGTTCCAAATTTCATAAAGTCTGATATAATTTGAAGAATTATGGATACTAGTGTTAAATCATCCAGGGGGTGATGAAACATGAAGACTTATTTTCAGTCATATGTGGAAGAATGCAAAGTCATATCTACAGGTATTCCTATTTCAGGTATTCCTATATTTCCTTTGTCAAGTTCTCTTTATGTTCCAGCTTTGTAAGAAGACGGAAGAAGGAGAATGTCTGGAGAAAGTTCATGTTAGGTGTTTCTGTTCAAGAGAAGGTTCCAAAGTTCTATTGAAGAGAAGCTTGATATTTTAGAGAGGTATGTTTAAGAGGTGCGCACATTTATGTTTATACCAGATTCTAAAGGAAAGAGGTATGAAGGACTTACAGTTAGAACAAGGATGAAGACAAGATGACATCATAGATATGAAATTTTGAGACTCATGGGTTGAGTTGAGTTGAGTTGAGTAATGTCAGAGATGAACCAGCGAGTGTTTATAAAACACTAAGTTGTGAGTTGTCAGTCATAGGTTCCAGGATTCAGTTCTTGATGATGTTTAGTGTATTTACATGACACAACAGAAGTACGTTGAGAAACCTTTCGTAAGGTAAATGCAAATATGTGGATCCTAGTGTATGTTTTCAGGTTTGAGAAGACAGGAGATAGCAGGTTCAGATTTAGTACATGCTACATTTGTTGTCAAGCAGTGATTGCTTGATGTGTACACTATTGGATATCTAGTTTGCATATTTTCTCAAGTATTATGGTTCATATTCAAAAAGTTCAGGTTTTTGAAGTTTGAAAGAAAGTCAAATTCAATTTTGATGAAGACTTTTGAAGAAAAGGTTTGAAGGTCAATTTTGGGAGTACAAGTTTGAAGCTTATGAAGATTGCAGATGAATGAAGTTATATATCCAGTCCAGTTTGTACCAATATGACATTGAAGGGAGGATTGTTGGAAGCAATATCATATAGATACAATGTTCTATTGGTCAAATTTGGCTCAAGTATCACAACATTAGTAGCTACTATTCTAGTACTCTCTACAAGCAAAAGGTGATGGATGCCATGGATAAAGCAATGCCCTCCCATCAAAGCCATGCAGGTTCGAATCCCACTGTTGGAAACGCGTGAAATAAAAAATGCTTTTTGATCATGTTTTTTAGTTTGTCATGCTTTACAAATCAGTGACGGACGAACGATGGAGCTTTTCCTAGATCTTGCTTTATTGGAGAAAATGATCGCCTTTGATGCTTTTCAATTGTGCTTTATTATCATGAAGAACATACTATATAAGTGCATGCTTGGCTCATTGTCTTGTATCCTACACCAATTGGCAATGCTAGTTTTTGGTCCCTCATTAGAGGTGGTGCTCTAGCACACATGGGGCATGTTAGCTCATGAACTTGTTGATTTTTATGCACTAATATGCTTTTGTTGTGTAGAATACATGCTTGATTGCAGGTACCTTGAGGAGAAAGTGGGCGTTATGATGAGAAGAAGCACTAGAATGTAGTGCTAAAAGGGAGCTTGAAGGACTTCTGTCCAATGTGTTACCTTCGGTTCTAGCTTAAAAGCTTGTTGCAGTGTGGGAGGAGTGTCTCTTGATGAAGATGCATTTGAAGAACTTAAGAGAAGCCATGGGGGAGCTCGTCAACGATGCAGACCGCAAGTACTTTTCAGTTCTTAGGGTTCATCCTATTCGGAGTAAAGCAATTACTGCTGGCTGTATAGCAGGTATTAGCCAAACAATCGCTCAAAAGGATTTGGTGAAAATTTTCAAGAGGAAACAAGATGGTGCTACTATTGTGAAAACGGTGGTGTTGGTGCAAGTATTTTCTGAACTTTGGACTAATCTCATATATATGCTATATTTCGGATCGATCTTGGAAGGTAGGCATTGGAGTTTTATGAAAAACAAGGCGAAAAGGGTTGTCCATTTTATTGGTCAGACAAATGGGCCGTTTCCATTTTGTGTGCAGAAGGGAGGAAGTTTCTTTTGTTTTGTTGCTGCAAAGATTGTGTGGTCTATTCTCTTCACAGGTGATTGGGGCCTTTATCTCGATGGCAGAAAAAGGGAAAAGCTTTTTTTTTCTCTCGCTCGTAAGGAGGCAGCTAGAGGGTTTTTTTTCGGTGGCCACAAAAAAGGGGGGGGATTCGCCATCGAGGAGAGCCAGCTGGGGGTTCGCATCTGAAGAGGCAGTGGCAGAGACAAAAACGGAATAGAGAAGGGAGGCTCTCTTGGTTTTTTTCTATTTTTCTAGGAAGATAGAGAAAAGAGGAGGGCAAGCCACGACAGTGGGGCTTCACCTTCTCTGAGGATTTCAGGAGAGAGGCAACGGACTCGAATCATTCTGTTTTTCTTTTTTGTCTTGGGAGGGATCGCAGGCTGAAGGAGCACCGAGCTGAAGACATGTACGGGAGGAGATAGGACGGGCAATTCTAGGCTCAAAGGCACTGCTTGGAGTCATCAAATCGAAACTCATAGGGAAAAGAGAGAGCAACGCCTTATGCAGGGATCTCAGTTCACACTATGAATGGGCATCAATAACAGAAGAATTCAATTCGAGGAGCACTGCAATATGCGCAAGATGGACTGGTGAACTGGTCTTAAACAAAAAGGCGAGCACAAAGGGCAATCTGTAGTCCATGGCGCCAATGCAATCTTCATGATAAATCTTACACGCTCCGCTTTCTTGGAATTTAAGTCGATGGGCATGAGCAAAGAACGATGATGAGCGGAGATTTTGGTTAAAGAGCCCTCGAAAGCATCTGATGTGGTAATGGAAATTGGAGTGACTAATAAGTGCAGCAGAGAATTAATTGAAGGAATATATGCGTGGTGTATGCACATGATCATATGGATGTCATGAGCAGAGTTATCCATGGGAAACGGAAAATCTTCTGTAATGCTTCTGTTCTGACAATGATAAATCTACTGTAATCTCGAGCATCCTTCGCTGCCTTCGGACGTTCAAAATCTGGTACAGTTTTTGTAAAAACAGCTGCATAGTATGTGTTTCAATGCTTCTGCTCATACTTTTCATTTCTTGGGCAATCAATTTATTTTCTATATACAAATCGATTTTTTAATTAAGTATTGTCTAGCGATTGTCTTATTGGTGGTAACGATCTTCCTATTTCGTACAATTTCGATTCAATTATGCACCGTCACTTCTAGATCCATTTTATTTGAAGTGCTTTGAATTGTGATAACTATGAAATCCTTTGCTCTGTTTTTTGTTACCTGCATCAACTCTGACGACTTCCAGCTACGATGATTTAGACTTTTTAAATAAGCCGACAACAGTTTCATCTTTTGAAGTTGCGTAGACTCTGATAATGGAAATAGCAGGCTTAAAGAATTCACTTTTTGATATTTGTTATTGACGGACGCAGTCGTCACTTTTCTTCTGATGTTATGAAGATACTTTAGTGAATGATTCAGGAAGAATCATTAAGCATCGCGATGAATTCATTTCGAAGAGCTTTCCTTTGATTTATTAACAGAAATATGTTACACTTTAGTGAATGAAGAATCCTTAGATGGACTTTCACTTGTTTATCTATTTTTTTGAGAACCATTGGAACTCTGCGATTCTATCTTTTCTCTGTTTTCGTAAACCATAATATGAAGTCTTGTTAAACTTCTGTAGTAACGATCTTATAAGATTTGGACATGCTTAATGTTTGCCATGCCTTTTATGTCTTAAAAGCATCAAGATACGTGTACAGCAAAAGGATTGAACTATGATCTAATTTGGAATTGTATGTCGAACTTTATGTTTTGAATGTCTATCCAATGAAGGTTTTCCACTCTTTTCCACGATTACTATGTTTTGGACTCAAGGTCTAACTTTCTTGGCACCCTGTGTGCACCCCTAAGTGCGCAAGAACCGGACCACAAGAGTGAACCCGACGTGAAAGGAGGGGGTTGAGTGAAGAAAGGGAGGTTACAGGAAGTGACCACTGGAGGTGGATATCCAATTGCGCATGTGTTTTCTCGCCTCCTCCATCAAAACTTTGGGGTGAACTTGTGGACTTAGGGGAAAACAAAATTGACCTAGTATCAGGAAAGTCGGGTAAAACATCATTGTGTAAGGGCACTCTCCCTTGGGCTAGGAGTGCAAACATTTTGGTGCGTTTGCCGGGAAGCATATGAACTAGTACATATACAAAGGAAGGATTCCTCGAGGGATAATTATGGGCTCCAGGTAATCCAATTGGACCGATTCCGAGGGATTTGAACAAAATAAAGTCTCGTATAATCACTTTTTCCTTGGGCGCTAGACATAAACAGGGCAGCCATGGTGCACTCTAGGAGCATGTTGAGGAGTAGCTATGGAGTTCTTCTTGGAGAAGAGTGTGCTCACAATCTTGGTTATGGAGAGGACTTACCCATCAATAGCTTGGTGGTGTGGATCAGCCATCTACATGATGTATTTGAAGATTGTCTTCTACATGAAGATTTTGGTGTACTTCAAAGACATTGGATGGAGGTTAACATAAGATTTGCATCTTATGTTAAGAATTCATGTACATATTCTCTTTATGCACATAGGTACTACTTGAAGCTTATGGAGGCAATGGCATCCATATCAGGAGGAGTCCTATTTGGCATAGGTACAAGAGACTCAGTACATGTATGCTTTATGCATATTTGGATGAGGTGTTCAAGAAGGTATGTTCATATGAGTTTGAGGATTTTTGGAAGCAATTTTGTTAGAATTCTTTGCCACTTTTGTAATTATGTGATCTTTTCACACACGTGTCTGACTTAGGGTCTTCCATAGCCTAAAGTTAGATGAATTCTTGCTGACTATCAGTTTTAGACTAATCATTCCTCTTTCTATCACTCATATTCTCTCTTCTACAACCTATTAGGTCACACATCTGATATATATTGAGATTTCTGTCCATACATCTGAATATGTTTGTTACATTTGTATATTCACTCATCCATCTATTTCTATTCACATAGAGCGGTTGACAGTTTTGCTCCCACATTGTAAATTGACATTTGTATATATGATAGTGTGAGTAAGCAGTGGCTTACGTAACACTTTACACATGTTGTCTAATCCTTCTCTATCTTTGTCTCATCATTTCTATGATTAAGTGTGGTATGTTCATATTTTGTCAATATTGGAAGATTGTTGGAATTTATGTTGTAGATGCTCGACCTATGGAACTATGGACATGTGGTAATAGTTATGGGCCTACTAAATTTCCAATTAGAGTTTCTAGCTAGGGGGTAATAGGACCTACAAAATCTATACCCCACTTCAAGAATGCACGTCCTCCCATCATTGGCCTCAAAGACATCTCATCTTTTCTGATCGGATATTGTGCATGCTGACAAGTATCACATTTCTTCACATAGGTATGTGCATCCATATGAAGAGTGGGCCACCAAAGTCTTGAGAATAGAATGTGGTCTTAATTACTCGGCTAGGTTCAAAGTGTCTACCTACAACACTACTATGTGCAGTTTCTAAGATTTTCAAATAGTCTAATTCGTGAATGCATATTCTTAAGTAACTATCCTTGCCTCTTCGATATATGTTGTCTCCTACTAAGGTGTAGTCTTGAGCGTCTTCTACGATGCTTTCTTTTCTTGCTAGACTAGCCTCACTGGGTAGTGTTCTAGATCTCATAAATTCTATCAATGGAGCACTCCATTCTAGAATTAATGCCAAATGATAAAGGCTATCCTACTCCACTATGGGTCTCTTCTGGCACATTGAACGATTCTTAATCCACTCATGTATTTGTTTGTCCATACTAGGCCAATACACTCCTAAACATTTTAGATTCTGCAATGTTTGTTGTTTAGAATAGTGATTTCCTAGCAATCCTTCATGAGCTTGCTGCAACCAACTACTATGTTCATCGTCCTTGACACAACAAACTAGTACACCCTTTGTATCTTGTTTGTACATGCTTCTTGTGTGTTTCATTTATGTGTTCCTCAATAGCTTTGATATGAACCTTTTCCCTATACATGGGCACCTTTTACTCTAGTGTTGGCTAAATGTTTTTCCCCAATGTTACCACATACATGATTCACTCATATGAGGTGGTACTTTGTACTTAGAGATATTATTCAGCTCTTACTTCGGTTCAGTTCATCGTCAATAGAGACAACTATTCCAGCCATCTGTCTTCTTCGTGTTGCTTGTTGCATTTGCGCTCCTTGTGTGTGCTTCTTGTGTGTGTCTCGCACTTCTACACACACCCAACAGTGGTATTAGAGCAAGATCAGCTCATTCTCAAGTTTTGGTTTTTTGTGTCATGATGCCTACACACTTTTAATAGTGCAAATCAACTTCGGAGCATAGAACAATGAATTTCAGCAACCAAGAAACATTCCCACCAATTGTGCTAGTCGCGCTGGGGTTTTACCCCCACTTCAAAGCCATTTGTTCAGTTAGAATTTCCATCAGAGTGACAGTTTGTGAGCTTAAATTTTAGCATTCATTTTAGCTTTTGTTGAAGTAAACATTTTGTCACATTCTGTTCCTTAGTGAAATACCGGGCAGCAATGACTATTTTGGCATGCTTCAAGTTGAAGATAAGCTTGATGGGACCAACTATCCAATGTGGTCTTACATGATGAAGCATGCTCTTATTGCAAAACAACTTTGGAACATAGTGGTAGATGTAGATCGAAGATCGACAGGTTCTTCTACTTCACAGTCTACTGTCACAGATGGAGCTTCTTCTTCAAGTACAGTGGTTTCTCCTTCTCCATCTACACAGGAACAACTTAGATGGGATGGAAAAGATGCTCAAGCTTATGCATTGATTGCATTTTTCTGTAAAGCATCATATAGTTCCACACATTCGGTCATGTTCTACATCAAGATAGGCATGGGACACTCTTGCTTCTTTGTATGTCGTGCATAATGAAGCACGTGTTGCATATTTGAGGAAGAAACTTAAGGATGTATGCATGGCTGAAAATGAGTCGATGGATGTGTATGTCACATGCATCAAGGTCTTGAAAGAGCAATTGGAAAACATAGATGAGATTATTCTGGATGCATCACTCATTTCTACATTGTTGAAAGGATTACCAGAATCTTTTCAAAGCTTTGCTACTACACTCCATTTGGTTGCAAAACAAAATCCAAATATGTATGCATTTGATGAAGTTGTGTCTCTTCTTTTGCAAGAAGAGCAACATAGAGTGAACATGAGTGGTTTGATTGAGGGATCACAAGCACTTGCTATCTCACAAAAGCGGAAAAGCAAGTATGGTTAAGCTTTGGGTTCATCAAAACCAAAGCCTCAACCTTCCTCTTGTTGAGATATCAAGCTCAACATGTGATGATCCAGGATGATACGTAGCAGTTTTTTGTTTCTCTCACATGTATAGTGGTCATACCGATATATGTCAGGGATACTTCATTGAGCTTTATTAGATTTATCTACCGAGAGTGATGGCACATTTGTTTCTTGCCAGCTCACTCATTTGTGGATATTAGGTTTTTACTTATGTACTAATCTTTATATATTGCACTTGTTGTATTCTTGTTTTTAGGTCATTCTTGTACATTCCTTTTATGTAATAGAAGAACAAGAAGAAGATCATTCTTCCTTGCCTCAATCTATGTGTGTGCTTCTCCTTGAGAGTGATAGTGTGTGTGTGAGCTCTCTTTCTTATCTCCTTCCTCATGGCATGGTATCAGAGCCAGCGTTGCTGTAGAGAGCTCGTGGAGAAGGCAACAGTGAAGACTACACGGCAAGGCGTGGAGAAAACCAGGTCAATTTCAGAACTGTAACTTGCGTTGTCTTTGGCGACACTCATATATTCCAGATCTAGAATTTCAAGAGATTCCATGTACTGTTGATACACAAAAACTGTGTTTCTCTGAGATCGAACTGTCACGTCATAGTGCGACAGTGTTCAAGCAGAAGTGTTGCTTGTAGTGTTTTGCAGTGTTGTGAATTGTTGTAGAAATGGCAAACGTAGATGGAATGAGTCAGCTTATGAGCGATAAGCTGGATAAGAACAACTTCCATGCTTGGAGATTCAGAATGACGAATTTCCTGATGGGAAAAGGCTACTGGAAGTATATCGAAGGAGAGAATGAAAATGCTCTGGAGTTACTAGAAAGGAATCGGACCGCAGATCAGTTAAGAGCATATGAGGAATGGAATCAAGGAGCACGAAAGGTAATGTATTGGCTATCTGTTAGCATATAGGATAGCATGATTGGACACATACAGGATGCCAAGACTCCAAAAGAGGCTTGGAACAGCTTGGTCACCTTGTATGAGACTAATACAAAGGCACGGAAATTGCAACTCAAGAACGAGCTGCATACATTGGAAAAGAAGAGCATGACGGTAAGTGACTACACTCTTTAAATCAAAGGCATATTTGAGTCACTTGCATCTATTGCCGTGAATGTAGATGATGATGATAAGGTGGAAGTGTGCCTTCGTGGTTTAGGAGCTGCATATAAGCAGTTCAGAACTTCCATACAGACCAGGGAAAATATTCCAAATTTTGCTGATCTGGTATCTATGCTGATTATTGAAGAAAAGAATCTTGGTGAGGATTCAAACTCCCAAGGAAAGCCATGTTCTGAGCAGGTATTCTACTCTGGCAGAGGAAGAGGCAGAGGTAGAGGTTTTGGAAGTGGAAGAGGAAACAGTAACCAAGACCAAGGTCAACAACAGAATCATGCAGGAGGAAGAGGACAGTTTCGAGGCAGGGGGAGCCAAAGAGGTCGCAGAAATTTCCAAAGAAATGATTCAGGTAATGATAGTAAAGGATGCTGGAATTGTGGTAAAACCTGGACACTTTGAACGTGATTGCAGGTTAAAGAATCAAAATAACAGAAGGCAGCAAAACAACTATGCATCCACAAGTGCAGATGATTCTGAGAAGCTGTTTATGGTTCAACATCACATGATGAATACGATGTCTACTGGTGTTTCAAAATCGAATGATAATGTCTGGTATGTTGATTCAGGTGCTTCAAATCACATGAACAGTCATGCAGAATGGTTTAGTAGTTTGCAGAAAATGCCAGTTCCTGGATATGTTGAAACAGGTGATGATACATTGCATCCTATTGAGCATACAGGAAACATAGCATTGTCTATGGAGGACGGGAAGGTAAAACATCTTGCTGATGTGTTGCATGTTCCAAATATAACAAAGAATCTGATTTCTGTTGGACAAATGGTTGACCAGGGATTACAAGTCAGGTTCAATGCTGATGGATTATATGTAGAAGAGTACAAGCAGGATGGACGATTGGTTGCCAAAGGAAACAAAGTGGGTAGTATGTTCACCTTAAATGTGAAGATTCTTGAAATGAATGCAGCCATGTTTGCAAAAGTTGCAGGAGTTATTGCAGATATAGAGATATGGCACAAACGGATTGTACATGCAAACTTGCAAAGGCTGAAAATGATGCAGTCAAAGGAGATTGTCCATGGACTACCAAATTTCAAAGTTGCAGAAATGCAAAAGGTATGTGCAACATGTCAATTTGGTAAACAGTCAAGAGCATCATTTCCACATGACAAGCATGTTAGTGAGAATGTACTAGAAGTAGTACATACAGATGTTTGGGATCCAGCAAAGACCACATCTATGGGAGGTTGCAAGTTTTATGTTACCTTCATTGATGATCATACATGGAAACTATGGGTATATTTCATGAAAGAGAAGAGCGAGGTGTTCACTCACTTCCAGAATTTTAAAGCTATGGTGGAAAAGCAGACAGGGAAGTACATTCAAACATTAAGATCTGATGGAGGAGGTGAATACATATCAAATGAGTTCAATAGTTTTCTAAAAAATCATGGAATTCGGCGTCAGTTTTCATGCAGGTACACACCACAACAGAATGGTGTTGCTGAACGCAAAAATAAACATATTGCAGAAATAGCAAGAGCCTTGATGGCTGAGAAGAATATGCCTCATTGTTATTGGGCAGAAGCTGTGCATACTGCTGTATACATCATGAACAGAACTCCGACTGCTGCTGTACATCAAGTTACACCTGAAGAGAAGTTTACAGGTAAAAAGCCAAACTTATCACATCTGAAAGTTTTTTGTTGTATTGCATATGTACATGTTCCAGATGAGTTGAGGACGAAGCTTGATTCGAAAGCAGAAAAATGTGTCTTCATTGGATATTCCCTTGAGCAAAAGGGGTACAAATGTTATAACCCACTCACAGGACAGGTGAAGGTGAGCAGAGATGTGGTATTTGATGAAATGTCAAGCTTCTATGCATATGCCAAAGAAGGACTGAATCTTGAACCAAATGACAAAGAAAATGCTGAAAAATCTAGTGCAGAATCTCAAGTTTTGAGTGGACCGGATGCATCACCAAGCAATAGTTCCAACTCAAATCCATGGAGTGGAATATTGCGTGGAAATTTCAGTCTAGCAAATTCATCAAATACATCCAAGAAAGGTAAAGAAAAGCTTTCTGCTGGTAGTAAAACAGGTGCAGGTTTTGAAGATGTTGATGGAGATTCAAGTGGTTCAGAAAAGAGTATTGATGAGGAACTTGGATTGCCCTCTGTGAAGACTCCAGGAGTAAGAAGGGCACATGCAGATGATACAAGAAGAAGTGACCCAGGACCAAGAAGATCTGGGAGGATGCGTAATTCAGTGCAACGATTGACATATGAGAGTTACATGGCTTGCCATTGTGCCTACATGACAAAGGTAATATAAGATGCTGAACCTTCTTGTTTTGAAGATGCAATTGGTAATGCAGATTGGGAAAAAGCTATGGATGAGGAGATGGCTGCACTTTATGGAAATGATACATGGAAGCTGGTTCCATTGCCACAAGGAAAGAAATCCATAGGCTACAAATGGGTTTACAAGGTAAAGCATAATGCTGATGGTAGCATAAGCAGGTATAAAGCACGATTGTTAGCTAAAGGTTATGCACAAACATATGGCATTGATTATGAGGAAACATTCAGCCCTGTAGCTAAAATGTCTACTGTCAGAACACTTGTTGCATTAGCTACAGCAAAAGGATGGACTTTGCATCAGATGGATGTGAAGAATGCTTTCCTACATGGTGAGTTACAATAAGAAGTATATATGGACCAGCCACAAGGATATGAAGATTCAAAACATCCAGAATATGTTTGTAGGTTGCAAAAGGCTTTGTATGGGCTGAAGCAAGCCCCTCGTGCATGGCATGCAAGGATTGCTGATTACTTAACCAACATTGGGTTCTCTATGTGTGATGCAGATCACTCACTATATGCAAGGAAGGCTGATGATGGCATCACTATTGTGGCTATTTATGTTGATGACCTGATTGTAGGTGGTGATAATGAAGAAAGCATCAAAGAGGTAAAGAAACGTCTTATGCAGGAATTCGACATGAAAGATCTTGGTGTGTTGCACTATTTCTTGGGCATTGAGTTTATACATACAGAAACAGGTATATGGATGTCACAAAGGCAATATGCCTTGAATATGCTGCAAAAGTATGGTATCGCTAATTGTAAGCCAATTTCTATGCCATTAGATCAGAATTTGAAATTGGATACTACGTTAGGTGAAGCATTGGAAAATGCTACTATGTATAGGAAAATTGTGGGAAGTCTTATATATCTCACAATTACAAGGCCTGATCTAAGTTATACTGTTGGACTTGAAAGTAAGTTTATGCAGGTTCCCAGGAAGCCACATTTGGATGCTCTGAGGCGCACTCTACGTTATGTGAGTGCTACTTTGGATTATGCATTGTTTTATGAAGCTGGTGTGGAGTTGCAGGTTCATGGATACACCGATGCAGATTGGGCTGGTAGTACTCCAGATAGAAGGTCTACTAGTGGCTTTCTTTTCTCACTTGGAGGTGCAGCTATTACATGGAGCAGCAAGAAGCAACCCACTATTGCTTTGTCGAGTACAGAGGCTGAGTATAGAAGTGCTGCAATGGCAGCATGTGAGGCATCATGGCTAGAGATGTTACTTGCAAATTTAGGTGTGGAAGTGCAAAAGCCTATCACTATCTATTGTGATAACCTTAGCAGCATACAGTTAGCACAGAATCTTGTTTTCCATGCTAGAACAAAGCATATCGAGGTACATTATCACTTCATCAGAGAGAAGGTATTAGCAGGTGATATTGATCTTGTTTATGTGAGAACAGATGAGCAGGTTGCTGATATTTTCACTAAAGCACTTGGAGCTAAGAAGTTAAAGAAGTTTTGAGAGATGCTTGGATTACAGGATATGGCGTTGAGCTTGAGGGGGAGTGTTGAGATGTCAAGCTCAACATGTGATGATCCAGGATGACACGTACCAGTTTTTCGTTTCTCTGACATGTATAGTGGTCATACCGATATATGTCATGGATACTTCATTGAGCTTTATTAGATTTATCTACCGAGAGTGATGGCACATTTGTTTCTTGCCAGCTCACTCATTCACAGATATTAGGTTTTTCCTTATGTACTGATCTTTATATATTGCACTTGTTGTATTCTTGTTTTTAGGTCATTCTTGTACATTCCTTTTATGTAATAGAAGAAGAAGAAGAAGATCATTCTTCCTTGCCTCAATCTGTGTGTGTGCTTCTCCTTGAGAGTGAGAGTGTGTGTGTGAGCTCTCTTCCTTATCTCCTTCCTCGTGATACCTCTTCTGCGCATTCCTCTAATGCTGGTGATTTGAAAAAGAAGAAGAGATGAAAATATTGACAGAAGGCTGGTGATACTATTGATGATTGTAGAAAGCTTGCTAAATGCAATGAAAAGAAGAAGGAATCTGGCATGTCTATTGCTGAAAATTCAGCAACTGCAAAGAATGATGAAGCTAACATGGCTCAAGATTTTTGGGCATGTGTTGTTACATGTCATTTTGATGCATCTTTGCATTCTAAATGTATGGTTGTGAGTGAGGCTGATTTGGATTCGTTCTTTAGTAGTGGTGCTTCAAAGCCCATAACATCATGCAAAAGATTTTTTGCATCTTTGAAAGATGCACCCAAAGGAGGACATGTGGTGTGTGCAAACAATGCCTCTTATCCTATCATTGGAGTAGGAAAAATTGAGCTTACGACTGCAAATCAAGGTGCGATTCTCTTGAAGGATGCATTGTATGTGACCAATATCAAAAAGAACTTAATTTGAGTTTCGTTGATTGCCAAAGGTGGACTTCATGTACACTTTGTTGATGATAAGTGTAAGGTTCATGATTTCAGCAATGGTGATATTATCATGATGTTAGATACATTATGTAATGGCTTGTATCGCATGGATACATACAAGTGGGTTGCCTGAAATGCCTTGGTTGCTCATACTTCTTCCATGGCTGAAATGGAGCTCTGACATGTTTGTTTTGGTCTTTTGAGCTTTAATAGTTCTCTCTACTTGCAAAAGAAGGACATGGTTATTTTTTTTTTAATATAAAGGAAGTTCGGCATTAGCCTACTCTCCCGGACTTGAATTAAATAAAGAAAAGTATAAGAGAAGGGTACTAGTGCCCACGGGACCCCCCGAATCCAACAAAGCAGGGGAATCTTTTACAGAGCTTAGATGGCATTACAAAGAAGTTTAATCACCCTCTCATCACCCTCATGAGGGGCCCACTTGGGTTTAAGCTTGTTATTGATCAAAAGGAGTCCTTGATGATGCCTGAAGGGGGGGATTTCTTACAGTTAACAATCCTTTTGCCAAGGAGGAACAACGATTTCTCAATTGATCACTCTTTGGGGGAGTCACCGAAGTTGAAAGCACATCTTTCCCGCCAGATTTTCCATAGGACCTCCCCTTTGACAGTGTTCCAGAGAGTCACGGAGCAGCCGATCGCTTCTCTCAGCAGGGCTTGCTGCCAACAGGGCTTGCTGCCAACTGAGATGTTTCTGAAGTCTAATTTTCTTTCCAACCATCTGCCAAAGTCTGTTGGAGTTGGGGCAGGTAAAGAAGATGTGTGAAACATCTTTGATAGACTAGTAGTAGCGTTTGCACCAGGGAGGAATCCCACAAAATTTTCTAGCCTTAAGGTTGTTCTAGATTCCATGATGGAGAATTTTCCATAAGAGAACAGGCTTTTTGATTTCTATGAGGGGGTGCCAGATAGCCATGAACTTCATGTCCCAGCAAAGCCGCGTCCATGACAGGCATCACTTCTTATTGAGGTTAACCTGATATTCAATCGTTTCTTTGATGTTTGAAATTTTTGATAGGCTATTCCCATTGTGCCATTTGAGACCAAGCAAGCTCAACGTGTCATGTCCCATGAGAAGGCGAACTTTGTGTCGGTCCCAGGCGAGACATCTACTTTGCAAAGTGTTCCATTCTTCATACGAAATGTTGACGCAAGGGTCAGTATCCTCGAAGTTGATCCAGCGGTCGATGTCTTGTTTACAGAGATGTTTCCATTTTTTGAAGCCTTTGTTGCATAACTTCTTGGCGTTTTGAATGTTCCAAGATTCCACACTCCGGATGCCATGGATTGGAAACTAGATAGAGTCGTTTTGTCTGATACCAGCTGCCTATTTCCAGTCTTCACTAATTCTTGTGTAACTTTTGACTTTATTCCAACTCTTCCATAGGGAGCACACGAGATTAGAGCCTTTCGAGAACTCTTCTTGAAATGGCACGATGTATGGTTAAAGGAAAGCACCTTCCTGATAAGTTTTGGATGGAAGCAATTATGTGTGCAAACTATGTGTTGAATCACTGCCCTACAAAGGCATTGAGAGTCATCACTCCTTATGAGGCTTGGAATGGACATAAGTCCATGGTTAGTCATATGCGTGTGTTTGGTTGTTTGGCATATGCTCTTGTGCCATCACAACAACATCACAAACTACATGACAACAAAGAAATTTTTTTTTTTGTTTATAGTGCTGAAAGTAAGGGATATTGATTGTACCATCCATTTCAAAACACAATTATTGTGAGTCAAGATGTGGTATTTGCTAAAAATTCAGTTTTCCCTCTATTTGAATGCA
Organism: Ceratopteris richardii; assembly: GCA_020310875.1. Classification (NCBI taxonomy): domain Eukaryota; kingdom Viridiplantae; phylum Streptophyta; class Polypodiopsida; order Polypodiales; family Pteridaceae; genus Ceratopteris; species Ceratopteris richardii. The sequence continues at coordinate 33,739,380 of CM035412.1, read as the reverse complement.
AAAAACAGCCAATACTTAGCTCACAAGATGTGCTCGATACACTCGTCTTTGTTCCAAAATGGTGCGCTTGACTATGGCCATGTAGACCATCCAATTGAGGCTCAAATGGCTGAAAATTCTAGCAAAATAGGGCTCAAAATGTAGAAAATTTCTAGCCACATATGGCTGAACATTTGCATCAAAATACGGCTGAAAATGAGCATGACATTCAGCCCACACATGATGTACATGTTGATGATGTATTACATAATGAACATATCTCTGTCAAGAGTGCACAAACTATGCCAAAGTGGTTGAAACAAACTTCGTAGGACAGCAAATTGAGTGCACCTTTGCTTGGTAGAACAAGATCAAGCTCTCACCATGCATCAAGTAATTTTGTGGATTTTCCTCTTATTGCTACAGCATGTAATGAAGAGCCACTTACTTTTGAAGATGCATGTGATGATCCACATTGGATGAGCACTATGCAAGCAAAAATGGATTCCATACATAGGAATGGTACTTGGGAGTTATGTGAATTGCCAAAAGGAAAGAATTCCATTGGTACAAAGTGGGTTTACAAGAGTAAGAGAAAGTCTGATGGTAGCATTGATCGATACAAAGCTAGATTGGTTGCCAAAGGATATGCACAACAATATGGCATTGACTATGAGGAAACGTTTGCACCTACTCCACACATGACTCCCATTCGTACCGTGGTTGCATTGGCTGCCCATCGAGGTTGGAAAGTGCATCAATTGACATAAAAAAAACCTTCTTGAATGGTGATTTGCAAGAAGAGGTCTATGTGAAGCAACCTCCTGGATTTGCTATGCAAGGGGAAGAGAATACGGTTTGTTGCTTGCATAAAGCCCTGTATGGTCTCAAGCAAGCTCCACGTGCATGGTATGACAAAATCCACTTGATATGTGATAGTTAGATAATTCTTTCCTTCTTCTCCTTTACTCATATCTCCTACCTTATCTATGGGTATTTCTGGCACTTTCCTTTGCAATCCTAGCTAAGATTGGAAATAAGCAATTTTTGGTAATTGGTTTGCTATATGCTTCCACAGCTCATGTTTTACTTTGAGTAGTTCTTCTAAAGTGAGGTGGCACTCCACTTTAGTGTTCTTGACTACATTTGTGTTCCTAAGTGGAATAGGTTCTTTATTTTCAATCATCACTGTGGGAAATCTCATTTGAGTAGAATTTGATTCCCAAGGTCTTCTAAAATGACACAATTTCTATAAGGGATTAGATTCAAAATGTAATCATTCGCTTGATTGTACATATTCTTGCTCTCTGTAGATGGAGGCAATGTCTTCAGGGAACTAACCATGAAGCTCATCTACTTCTTCAATGGGAGGGGGATGCTCTCTCTCCTTGGCCCATTTCTCCTCTTGTATTTCCCTTAAGAACTCTTGGGGGTAGTGATTTATAGAAGAAGTTATTCCATCCTCCGTAGAGTTAGGGACATAAGTTTTTGGTGGAGGTAAGATTCGTCTTTCACTTCCACTATATCCAACCTCTAGTGTCATGAAAGTCTATAATCTAGCCACCAATTGCATTAATTTCTCCAATAGTCATTCAAAGTTTAATTTTGGTTTCACTGAGTTTTTTTATTGAAAAGGCGACTTGCATCGAACATAGCTTGAGATACTTCTACATATTTGCACATAGCTTAGTCCTTCCAATCTCTAAGTATGCTTTGGGATATCATTTATCAAGCTCAGGTACATTTGGACCCTTCTTGAAGGTGACCCTGTTAGGCCTTAGACATCATCCAAGCCTTCTAGAATAGGATTTTCTTAGACCAATCATGCTCCCAGTTGAGGTGGGATGGTTTCTATGGAGTGAAGTGGTGGGTTGAGTGGTGGGAGTGTCTGGGAGGGGATTTGAGATGCGATTTCTACACTTTTTTGTTTTTGTTTCTTTAAGTCTCTCTTCTAGCTCACTTACTTTTCTACCCTACTATCTTTTCATCCTTTCATGGCTATCTTTCCAAGTGCTATTTTTGTTTTCGCATGCACCTTTTCATTCACTAACCTGAGATTTCTTTTCTTCTTCTATGTATAGAGTATTCTATAGAGCCTGTTCTCTATTGGCTACATGTACTAGGGCAAGATAAGTCACACTTTTGTTGATTTCTACCACTAAGCTAATTACATTTATTCGGGTAATTTTCTAGGCATTGATTGGATTTTTAGGACAATCTCTTAGGAAATGTTCTTTTCCACAATCAGGAAAAAAGCATTGAATCACTATAGATTGAGGTTGCCCTAGTGGAGGAAGTGGACATTCACAAATAAAATGATCTTTCTCTCCCTATAGTATGCACAAAGATTACTTCGGTTCTTTCCTTGGATTTCTCTTTCTGTGCTCCTAGGACATGTGAGGATCCTGTCCCATTCTAACTATGAGGGTTAGTAGAATTATGTGATGGAAATCCATCCTTCCAAGTGTACCCATGTCCACTATGCTATGTAACAACATACATCCTTTCAGAAGTGTTTTCCAAATAGATAATGTTTCTTGGCACATTAGGATCCTTGAAACAATGTATGATTATTCCATCTACATCACTAGTTTTATCATGTTTGAATCTCCAAAACGTTTTGTCAATATCTCTTGAAACAAAGATTTCTATGCTCGTGTTGTCTTAGGGTATCCATTCAAGTGTTATGATCCTTATCAGAACTACTTTGGCTCTAGGAGTTCTAGGTTCAAGATCCCCTCATTCATCAGGTATGACTGATCCGAATTCATCTGTCCTATCAAGAAAGTTGGTTACCACATACATTGTACCTCGTATATCTATGTAGGATCCTTCTTCAAATTTGACTAAGGTGATCAATTCCAAAGGAGTACTTTGGATTTCTCAATTGGATCACCGATCTCCTTAAACCATCCTCATAGATGAGAGCATCTAAGCGGTTGGTCCAAGTATACTCAAGCTGAGTCTTACGAGGTCCTTTTGGGGACTCTAGGTATGGAAACCTTGAACTACCTGTAGGTCTTTCCATGTTGAATGATATCTATGAATACTTACTATTTTGATCTCACTGGTAGGGATCGTGACTCAATTGTTGAGCCCAAGATTGATCCATAAGATTGGCACTACCTTCACATGATATGAGGCATGGGTTTTTTCAATCTAAGGTTCATTAATTTGTCTGGGTGTTTTCCTAATAAAATTGGAGTACACACTCCTTGAAATGCTCTTTTACATATCAATTTCTTATCTTTTTTATTTCCTTTTGTGTGAGATCTTTTTCTTAATGTTGCATCATTAGGAGTAACTTCCATTTGCCAATATTTTATGTTTGATGGCTTGATTATGTTTGTTCTTTATGGTTATTGCACTTTACTTATCTCTTTGGCTTGAGTTAATTCGGGTATCTTCAACTTGATCCATTCCTATTGTTACCCTAAGTAATCATGTTCACCTATGTGCACTTATCCTAAGCTAGAATTGACTAAGGGGGTTGATTATTTTTTCAATCTCAAGACTCACGCTTTGGAATTCGCTCCAATGCTTAGCACCCAAGCATGAATTTTTTGTCAGACTTTTTTTGCTCTGGATGCACTTAGTAAGTTCCAATATCCCTGAAAGACAACCCAAATTCCAATTAGCCTAAAAATATATGCTAATTCAATTTTCAAATAAAAAAGCTAAGATTTTTTTCTATCATGATAGAGGGGAAACTTTTTTTAATGGTCTATTGTGATAGACAAAGAGAGTTGTCTCATGCCTCATGCCGCTAGAGACATGAGGATGATATGATGATGAGGAATGATAAGAGTGCACCAGCCAATGAGTGAGTGAGAAGCACAAGAGAATGCACACACATAAACACACACACACACACACACACTAGGCAAGACAAGGAGTGGAACAATGGAATCTTTCATTTGAGAAACTCAAGAATTGCATGGAATGCTCAAAGGAAAGCCCAATTTGTAACTAGCCAACCCCAAAAATGAGCCTTCTAGCTCTTTTTATAGTTTTTAACTAGCTAGTGGCCAATTTCAGACCTAGTGTCTCGCCTTGTTGAAAATGGGGTTCCTAAGCTACTTTGAGGGCTCAAATGAGCTCCAAAAATTATGAAATTCAGAACATAGCCTCTTCCAATACTCTTGAAGCTTGAGGACTCATCAATTTGCATAAAATGTTGTAAGTGTAAAAAAGGATTATATACAATGAGTGTAGTGAGGAAAATCATTGTTTTATAAAATATAAAGTTTTGAATTTTTCTCGAGGCCTTATTCTATGCTAGTTCTCCTCTAACTTCCATATCTAATTAAGCTATGTCCAAGCCGCATCCTTCTCTTTTGCCTTCTTCCCTCTAGCTCCCTTTTTTGGTTCAACTTCCTTGTCTACTTTGTCCATTACCACCTTATGATTTATCACTCTCGTGCATGGGATATCACAATAGTTCTTGCTTAAGTCCACAAAATGTGGCCATAATTGGATGCATACTTGAAGTGCAATTTATCTTAAATTGTTTGCAAAAAATACGGTTGTGCAATAAGCAAGTGTTTCCTACATAGAGAGCTTAGTCCTATTCAATTGTTGTTTCACCCATATATGATTGAGAATTCATTGACATCATGACGTTTGAAGTATAGGGTATCAATTCTTGTATCAAGATGTCTTAGTAGGCAATATTTGTGGATTTTTAAGAGGCGATTTGATGCATTGTGAATCAAAGGGTGTTTTGACATTGGGTTGCCACGTTAGAGTTTGCATATGTATAGGAGTCACTATCCTTGGTTGTGGTTGATGTCTTAATTGAACATTTGAAGCTTTAGTTCAGATGACATGAGTTTCTCTATTTAGGTCTCCAAAAGCACTTAGTGTTACCATTAGTGTCTAGGTAAAAGGCTAGATGTTTGTCTGAAACTTCATCTATGTTTGTTCTAATTAAACATATGTTTTCCACCTCACAGTTTGCTTATGCATGGAAGCCACTATCCTTGGTTGTGCTTGAGGTCTTGCTTGACCATTTCAAGCTTTGATCCTAGATGACGTTAGTTTCTATATGTTGGATCTCAAAAAGTACTTAGTGTTATAGTTAGTGTCTATGGAAAACCCCAAATGGTCATTGGACAATCTTGTATATGCTTGTTCTAATAAAACATATAGTGACACACAAGTTGTCCCCAATCTTCACAATGTTGCCGAAACCTACAACCTATAGAACACATCAACTCCAAGGCTTATGACTAAGGTGGCAACCAAGGCATTCACGTTGGCATACCTTGTCATCCAGTCATGGAAGTCATCATTGGTGTTGTTGGATGTGTTAGGATGCCGATAGTGAAGATTTCCTTAGAGTTTTTGGGGAATAACAACTCTTCCTCCTTCTAACTCTATAACTATTTATTGCCAACCTGATATAGGAAAATGCGGCATTGTGCACATTATCTCTTCTTGTTAATTTGGCATCCATACATTTAGTTCTATCAAATTTTTCTATCATCAGGTTTGCATGTACTAATTTTTTCGCCAGTACAATAGTATGATATATGCCTTGAACAACAATATTTTGGCGATCACAATGGGATTGGGTGTTGCTAATGGATCACATGGTAAGCAATAACACGAAATTGATAGATTTTTTATATAATAGAGGTAGATAATGCCGACTCCTTTTGGAGCCAAGTTTTCATGATTTAATGAGGAATAAGAGAAATTGACGACAGCTAGTGCATCTATGTTTTGAAACTGGTGAAGGTTCTACCACTAGATTAGTAGCCACCATCCTTGGAAATGATATGACATAACAATTTACCACATTTCCTCCCAAAAGTCAACTTAGCAAAGTTTAAACAAAGATGGACTTCTCTGCATTGGTCAAAACAAAGATCCACTTGTTTCTTAGAGATCAAAAAATCATCTAGAAAGACTTGCATAAAGCTGATTAAATATGGAGTGTAATTTTGATGCATGCAATGCTAAAAAGTATTGGGAGCATTTTTAAGAACAAAACACATCAATGTAAAGGCAGAAACACCCCAGTTTGTAATAAAAGTCACTTTGGGTACATCAACTTGAGCCATCTGCACATGATTATAGCCACTAAATCTATCAAAAAAGTGAATACATTTTGTGTCAAACTACATCATCCAACATTGTATCTAAGAAAGGAAGTGGAAAAAGGATATGGAACAATAGTAGCATTTAAATTGCGATATTCAACATAGATTCACAGTTGTTTACTTTTCTCTAGCACAATGACTATGAGGGAAACCCATTTTGGATACTCAATAGGTACAATAAACCCTACTCACATCAATCGTTCTAATTCATCCTTCACCTATTTAGTAAAGTTAGGATTCATCTCATACCGTTGTTGAATAGCTAGAGATGCATCAGATTTCAATTGGATTATGTGTTGACATATTTGCATATCTAATCCCTACGTTTTAGAATAATCCCATGCAAAAAACATCCTTGACTTCCTTCAAAAGAGAGATTAACTCCAAATGTGGCTGGGAAATCTGCACAAATATTCACCATTTGCAGTTGGGTTGTAGGGCCAAGGTTTAGCATCTCCACTTGATCTTCTTGAACATACACACTACTTTGATCGAGAAGATCATTCATACGGGTATTGAAATTATCTTCCAAAAAATCATTCGAAAAATATTTCAATTGGACAACAGTTATCACAAGAGCCTAGTGGGAATACTAGTCAAATACCTCTTGAATATCCATAACTCCTACGGACCACAAATCCTTATTGGCTTCTAAGAAGTGGGCTTCCTCATCCTCATCTAGACGTTCCAAGATATGTGGGGTTTTTGCTATCATGGAATTTTGATCTCTAGGAAAAACGTACTTCTCATCCCAAATAATCGAGTATTTCTTGTGTCCTTTATAGAAAGCCGCCACATGGGAATCCCAATCTTGCTAGACCTTAGCATGCTTTAACCAAGGGTGACCAAGGAGTAAATTTTAATCTTTCTTTTGACCTAATAATTCAATAACCACAAAATTAATATGAAAAGTGGCAACTTGAAATGTATAGGGATACCTTTAATTAGTTTGATCAGTTAGACATGGGATTGATTAGCCATACAAATATAGAAAGGGACTTATTGAAGATCAATCCACCCCATCTATTGATAAATGGGTGAAGTGACAATATTCTCCCCACAATTACCATCAATTAAATCTCGAGAACTGGGTCTAGATTTATACCAAATGATAATTAGGGGGATTTCATAATTGATTAATTCATTTTCCTTAGTCTGAACTTGATGTACTCGTACTACTAGTTATCCACCTAGAGGGCTTTGAACTAAAATGACTTAATACCTTTTATTCACTGTTGGTTGAAGAGACGAAGGAAGGGGCAAGCATCAATTGGTTAGAGATTTTTTTCAAAAAGTTGATGAAGGAAGTGCATTGCTTGTTCCTTGCAACTAAGAGGGCATAGACCTTGGATATGAAAATCTTATTATCCTTGTAGACCCTTTTCCTAATGCTTGGCATGTGGAGGAAGTGTCATTGGAGACCTTCCTAAGTGAGTTGAAATGGTAGTAGAGGTCAAAGGAACATTAAGAGAAAGGAAGATCGTGAAAGGAAGACATGGAAAGCAAAGAGGCTTTCTGACAAGTTGAGGAGGAAGGTAATAGGAAGACCCAGGAACAATTCATTTCTTTGAATTTTATGGATTAAGAAGCTCGACATCACCAAGAGGAAGCAATTGCAGAGGCTAAGGCCAACCAAAGATGATAGGTGATGAAGGTCCTCAAGCCCAAGAAAATAATGCTTATATTCATCTATATTTTCTCAATCTGGCCAACCAAAGATGGTAGGTGATGAAGGTCCTCAAGCCCAAGAAAACAATGCTTATATTCAACTATATTTGCTGAATTTCTCGCATCTCTTCAAGTTTATCTTATTCAAATCCCACCAATGTGCGTAAATACACTCACTTTTTGATCCTTACGAAAGTGAATTCTCGACTACACTCTTAAGTTTGATCCTTACATCAGAGGTCAACCCCCATCTTGAAGTTCTAATTCTAACCCAAATACAATTTTTATTGTTTGAATTCCGACTTTGATTCGACTTCAGCCTTCTCTTTTGATGTTGCTTTAATCAAGAAGTTTGACCCCAATCTTAGTCTAAAATTCAGCCTACCTTGAATCCCAAATTAACCCAGATTTTGACCTAAAGCTCGGCTTCTATTTGGACTCTAGTCTTCAAGAGTCATACTCAACTTCCAAACAATTTCCCCATGTACACACGAACACACCCCACCAGCCTACATGTTCATGAATTCCTCCCTCTCCTTATCATGTCCTTCATTCAGCCCCTTCTTTCCCATTTTTCCCATTGTCAATCAACTGAGAGAGATCCTCTAAAGTTGTCACCCTAGTTCCACCATTTCTTGATGTCCCGTTTTGTACTGCATATGCCACAACTTACAAGTCTTTTCTAATCCTTGATTTTTTTGAATCACCGATTAGAAGGTCTTGGTTCAGCATGGCTGGAAGTGAATGGCATGAGCCTCCTTCTACATGTGCAGGTCATTTCTCCTCCATAAGGCTCCATATACTATGGCCATTGCAGAAGTCTCGACATACTCAACTAGCCAAATTTCCCCTTCTCATGGCCTACATCTTCATCCCATGTATCTTGTAATAAAGTGATAGGAAGGAGATGGTTGAAGCACACCCTTGACAGATTGGAGATGGTTGAGCTACACCCTAAGAGAGAGGATTAGGAAGTGATCCTCAACCATCTCTTTTGGGGCAAGTGGTTAGCCCATCACATTCCTAACCTAGAGGTTGAGAGTTCAATTCCTTACATATCTCCCTAGATGTCTCCTCCACCTATTGCAATCTCCTCAACCCTTTCAATATGCCAGCTTTGAACTAGCCCCTCTTTATTTTTCAATATGCCACTTTAGAACTAGGAAGTGATCCTCAACCATCACTTTTGGGGCAAGTGATTAGCCCATCACATTTGCTTTTGAGGCAAATGACCCCTTGTATTAGATCCTGACAACGATTGCTCCGATGCATTCCCTCATAGTTAAAGGAAGTTAAAATATCGACAATCCTCCCATAAACATATCCAAGCGTTTGAGCCCCGATTTTTTAATAATAAGACTTTACACTTCACACTTTGATGTACCAAAAAATAAGACTTTACACTTTACACTTTGATGTACCAAAGAAACTTCTTTCAGCAAGAATACAACTCCTTATTTCCTAACACCATCCTTGGTTTCGCTAATACCTTGTTGAATGAATCACAATGGTCAATGCAAATGGTTTTACTCAAGCACTTGCACTATTTATAGGCAACATAACATTTATGTTTATAGGGACCACAAAAAATAACTGTATGATTTGATATAGTTGTCTTGGACCCTTGTCTACCAAAGTTAAGTTCTACTTGTCGGAGAGATTCCAACAATGCCAGAAAATCCATTTCCACACAAGCTTCTTGCTTGCTTTAAGCACTTTTGTGCATGGCATGCTTCCATGCTATCGTGATGGCTTCCCTACAAGCATCCTTCATGAGGGAGCAAAGGGAAACGTCCTAGTAATTCATAATGCAAGCAAACCTCAACTCCAAAAAAGGAACCAATCTACCATGGCAAAATCAATAGCCTCTCCATGGTTGAAAACATGGCTAAAACTTGCATGACATGCCCTAGGGGAAAGTGATCATAACCTCTCCATGATACTGCACAACTCCTTCCTATCCTTTTTTGTACACCATAAATGAATCACAGAAGCTATTGTTATCCTCCAAGCCACCTCAATTGAATGTGATTTATCATTGATGGTAACATTCCTCCCTGCAAAATACTTGCAACCAAACATTTTTTTGCCAGAATAGAAGCATGTTAGTGCATAAAAGCAGCAATTTCTATAGCTGACAGTAGGAAGGTCAATGGGAAGTGGACGATTTCCAATTAGAGGAAGGAGAAGCTCTCTTGAGACAATATGATGAAGTGGAACAACAAGAAGAACTTCGGAAGTTAGAAGAACTTCAACCGTTAGAAGAACTTCACAAGAATCAACTAAATCAAGGTCGCCCTCACACTAGCCAAAGTCAAACTGATACATATGAATACTCCCATAGTCTAAATTGGAAGGAGTACAAATCTAGGGATTCTCTGTGGTTCACCACATTCAATGAACAAATTAAAGTCCCATGGTGTAATGAATAAGGTCGTATTTAGGTTCCTACTTTGGTTGTTTATCTACTATTTATCCTTGTTTCATGAAGGATTATAAGATGACAGCATGAAGTATAGCAGATGTGGTTCGATTGCTCACCATTTTTTTTTACAAAGGGAAAAAGAAGAAACCACTCCCGAACAAAGAGATGCAAAAAATCGTAAACTCCAAGCAGAAATCATCCATCTCAATGGAAAGAATTAAGAACTTGTAGACAATTTAGCTGGCAAGTCAGATGTCCCATCAAGTAGGTTTAGGCCATGAAATGGTCCATTATTGATTTAGAAACTAACTTGGAAGAAAGTAAACATGAACAATCCATTCTAAATCAATAACTTGGAATGTAGTAAACATGGACAATCCATTCTAAATGAATAACTTGGAAGAAAGTAAACATGAACAATCCATTCTAAATCAATAACTTGGAGACAAAAGAACAACTGACCACAACGCAATATAATAATTGTAAGTTGAAGAATAAAGTTAATGAGCTCCAAACTAAAAGAACGGGTCTCACTGCTCAAATTTTGTCTTTAATTGATAGGTTATAGGTGTATTTAGTGAAGCCCAATAGTATTATAGAGTTAGAAGTACAGTTAAAAAATGCTAAGTAGCTTCTGGCAGCTAAGGCTACTACTTTGGTAGATAAGAAAGTGCAACTTTGGGAACTCAAGGTATAGAATGATTTGAGGCAATAGATTGAGGCCAAGTGTTTGGATCTTGTTTTGCTAGATGATAAGTTCTAGAAATTGCACTCACAAATTGCACATCCAATTATTTTCACAACTATTGCTTGAAGCTATTATTTAGAGCACTCCCATAGCTATATGTTGCAACTCCACTGTTTCACCTCCATACTCTTTCCACCATATAGGAGGTGGATGCTTTTGAATCACTTCAATGTCCTCGATTTACATAAGCTACCCTTTGATGGAATGCATCTTGACCATCTATTCCTAGAAGTAATAATTGACATGTGGCTTTGAAAATTTCCATGAATTTTTGTTTGAGGCTTGATGATTGAGTTGAAATGTTGGATCTAAGAGGAACGTTGTTCCATGTAAATGATTATGCATTTGCATACATCATTTCTCTACTAACAATACAATCTATGTTTTTTCTCATGGTGAAAAATGATTAAAGTCTTTGACTTTTTGAATAGCTCCATACATCATCCAATAAATGTTTCCTATCACAAACATTATGGGTATCAGCAATTTGTAAAAGTTCCACAAAAGGGTTACTGATACCGACATTTTTTTTTCAAGATTACACCAAAAATTTTGTGACTATATCACAAACATATACTTCGAAGCCCAACTCGATAAGATGGACACTTCTCTAGCATTGCCTCCCATCTTCAATTCAAAATCATTTCTACAAGTATTGGCTTGACTTCTAATAATCCATTGAGCACAATATAAGTTGTCGCAAATTGTGTAGCACAGAAGATATCAAGTGCTTTATTGGGAGATTTTGAAGGAAAAAGCATCTTGTAGAATTATTGCATGTACTAAAAATATGCTCTTTCATATGAGTCTCATTGCCTACATAACGATGTCCACAAGATTTGCATTGTATTGTGGAGATTGTTTTACCCTCTTGATGAATAATCACATATGACCATTCTTTTCCATTTCCCATAATGCTTGATTTCATGAAGACTTTATATCTACAAAAAGAAAACATAAATCAATATCAAATAAGATATACATTCCACTAAATATATATCTTAAAATATATAAAAGCTATTTTGAATCATTCTCTTAAGGTTTTTAAATTTATTAATCTATGTTTTTATCTACCTATCTATTCATATTTCTACCTCCTCATATAATAAATTTTTTATCAATGTTGTAAATCACACAGTCACAATAGATTTTAACTCACAATCATACATGCATATACACATGCACATATTATTATGAAGTAAGAATTAATGTTGATTGGACAATCACAATAGATTTTAACTCATAATCATATGTGCACATACACTTACACATATTATTATGAAGTAAGAATCAATGTTGAGCTAGACAATCACATTATATTTTAATTCACAATCATATGTGAACATACACTTACACATACAATTGTGAAGTAAGAATCAATATTGAATCAGACAATCATAGTAGATTTTAATCCACAATCATTTGTCCACTCACACTTACACATACTATTGTGAAGTAAGAATCAATGTTGATTCACACGATCACAATAGATCTTAATTCCCAATCATATGTGCACATACACTTACACATACTATTTTGAAGTAAGAATCAATGTTGCATCAAAAAATCACAATAGATTTTAATTCACAATCATATGTGCACATACACATACGCATACTATTGAACTTCATTATGCTTTACTTGCAAAAGAAAGACATGGTTATTGGTTTTCCAACACTTGATTCCATTGAAAAGCATGCATGTGAAGGTTGCATTCTTGGAAAAATGCATCGTGCTTCTTTCCAAAAGATAGTCATACACACACTACAAGAAAATTGTAGCTTATTCATAGTGATGTATGTGGTCCCATCAAGACTCCATCTTTTGGGAAGCATGTATATTTTGTTGCCTTCATTGATTATGCTACTCCCCATACATGGGTGTATCCTATGAAAGCAAAGAATGAGGTATTTGCTTGCTTCAACGCATTTTTAGCTATGGCTGAAAATTTTTCTTCACAAAAGCTTTTGACTCTACACATGAATCGTGATGGTGAATACGTCACATGAGTTTAATGCTTTTCTTCGTGAAAGAGATATTTCAAGCCAATGTATGGTGCCATATACAACTGAGCAAAATGGTGTTGCTGAGTGTAAAAATAGAACTCTTCTTGAAATGGCACGATGTATGGTTAAAGGAAAGCACCTTCCTAATAAGTTTTGGATGGAACTATGTGTTAAATCGCTATCCTACAAAAGCATTGAGAGTCATTACTCCTTATCAGGCTTGGAATGGACATATGACTATGGTCAGTCATATGCACATGTTTGGTTGTTTGGCATATGCTCTTGTGCCATCACAACAACATCACAACTTAATGACAAGGCAAAGAAATGTATACTTGTCGATTATAGTGCTGAAAGTAAGGGATATTGTTTGTATCATCCATTGACAAACATAATTATTGTGAGTTGAGATGTGGTATTTGCAAAAAATTCAGTTTTCCCTCTACTTGAATGCAAAAAACAAACAATAGTTAGCTCACAAGATGTGTTTGATACACTCATGCCTTTGTTCCAAAATGATGTGCTTGACTATGGCCATGTAGACCAGCCAATTGAGGCTCAAACGGCTGAAAAATTCTAGGAAAATAGAGCTAAAAATGTAGAGAATTTCCAGCCTAACATGGCTGAAATTTTTTATCCAAAAATTATAAGAACTGCTACAAATTTCTAGCCACATATGGCTGAACATTTGCATCAAACTATGGCTGAAAATGAGCATGAAATTCAGCCCACGTATGATATACATGTTGATGATGTATTACCTAATGAACACATCTCTATTAAGAGTGCACAAACTATGCCAAAGTGTCTGAAACAAACTTTGCAGGACACCAAATTGAGTGAACCTTTACTTGGTAGAACAAGATCAAGCTCTCTCCATGCATCAAGTAATTTTGTGGATTATTCTCTTATTGCAATAACATGTAATGAAGAGCCAAGTCCATATAAGCTCTTCTTCAACTTACAAACTAGACTTTCTTTTGCCAAGAACTACATAAGACTCTGGATGTTCCATATAGATCTCATCTATAAGATCTCCGTGCAAAAAAGAAGTTTTCACATCCATTTGCACTAGCTCTAAGTCCTCCATTACAACGAATCCAAGCAACATGTGTAGTGTAGCCATCTTCACTACTGGAGAGAAGATTTCCTCGAAATCAATGCCATGTTGTTGCTTAGACCCTTTGCAACAAGTCATGCTTTATACTTTAGAGAAGCGCTATCTTATGCGAGTTTTATCTTATATACTTTTTTACATGGTAAATCTTTCTTGCCCTTGTGCAAAGGTACTAAATCCCAAGTACCATTCTTGTGAATAGAAGCGAACTCACTCCTCATGGCATGCTCCCACTTGACATGATCCTCTATTTGCATAGCCTCTTTGTACCAAGAAGGCTCACTAGCATCTCTTAGCATAAAAAAATCCAAACCTGGAACATATCTATTTGGTGGATGTGAGACACATGCAAAATATCCCAATGGTTGCTAAATAGGAACATTTGGAGACTAATTTGATTGGACATTCTCTTGAACATATCTATGTGTAGCAATTTTATGCATGCTAACTAGAGGACTAGAAACCTCAAACACCACTCTTCCCACTTCAACCTCCTGAATCAGTTGTTTATGAATCATAGGCTCATTGAAAATTACATCACTACTTCTTATCATTAACCATGTTTCAGGATCCCATAAGCGATATCCAAATTGGCCTTCTCGACCATATGCAAGAAAAATGTATTGATTTGACTTATGGTGCAGCTTTTCTCTAAGATTCTTGGGTAAATGAACGTACACTTCACACCCAAAAAACTCGAAGATGATCATAATATAGTGGGTTCCCTATTCATGAATCTTGTGCCACTTTCACATCTGCGATAATATAGTAGGTGAAAGTTTAATCACACGAACTGCAGTCAATACTACTTCTACCCAAAAGCCTTGTGAAAGGTTTGCATCATGCAGCATAGAAACTACTCTTTCTTGAATAGTTCTATTCATCCTTTTCACTAGACCATTGTGTTCTAGGGTATAAGGAGCTATAAACTCTGTAAAAGCTCTTCTAGAATGATAGAAAAAGCTCAATTCATGTGAGGTATACTCACCCCCATTATTTGAATGTAAATTCTTGAGCGGAGTTCCTTTTTCAGTATCAACTGAAGGAAGCCATGTTTTGAAGGTAGAGAATACCTCATCCTTCGGTTTGATAGGATATACCCAGACTTTTCTAGTAGTGATGATCCATGAAAGTAATAAAGTAAAGAGAACCACCTAATGGCCTTGTGGGCATAGGACCAGACACATCTGTATGAATGAGATCTAAAGGCTGAATTGAAGATTCAATGAGTGTCTTACGCACATTCCTAGTTTGCTTTCCATATTGACAATGTTCTCAAAAATGAAAAATCAAAGAAAGATAACACAGGTAAGTAGCCAAAAATAGAAAGATTTTCCATTCTAGTATGGTATGGTGGCCAAACGTTCATGCCACATAGAGGTCATATGCTATTCAATAATAGCTAACAAGTGTTATTTTTTTGATACAAATAAAGGATAAATTTATCCAACTTTGCCTCCTTTTGTAGTAACCATTTTTCCCTTTGATATGCAAAAGGAATGATCATAGAAAACTACCTTGTAACCAAAGTCATCAAGTTGAGCAACTAACATCAAACTACGTGATAACTGTTTCTATCCGTAGTTTTTTCACAAAGTGAGTGGGTAGCTCAATAAAATCTTTTTCCTCTTCATTTATCCATTAAAAGGTGGAGTTCTTCACCATAAATCTTGAAAGAGGTTGAGTGACATCTACATACATTCTAATTAAGTGTCTATGGTACCAAAGGTGACCCAAAAATCCTTGTACTTCCTTGTTTTTTAGGGGCTAGGGCATTCTTAGAATGGCATTGATCTTTTGGGTCAATGTCCATCCCCTTAGCAGATACTACATGTCTCAATAAGGTTCCCTAGGTCACTAAAAAGTGGCAGTTGTTGGGATTCAGTTTGACGTGAGTCTCCTTGCACTTAAAGGAAATAAGAGTGAGCTAAGCAAGATGTTCATGAAAGCACTCGACATGTGTAGTCTAAAGAATATTAGAAAATATGGAAAAGATAATCCATACAAATTAATAAGAATTTGATAAGAAGAGAGCCAAGAATAAGATACACCATTTGGTTAAACATAACATGAGCATTTCTAAGCTCAAATGCTATTTTCATGTAAGTGTAGGTGCCCCAAGGTGTTGCAAAAACTATTTTAACTTGGAATTTCACTATTTGTCTATAGTCATTATATCCATCCATGAAACTATATAAGGTGCGATTTGCTACATCTTCAATGAATTGATTTGAGAATGTAGGAAAGCCATTTAGGATAGTGACTTTGTTGAGTGCCCAAAGGTCCACATAGACCTTGATCTTATTCGACTGCTTCTTTGGTGCTATCTTTGTCAAATTCTCTCATTATTTCTTCTGCATACTTGAGATTCAATCAATATATCTTGTCCCTTACCAATTTGACATCTTGACTGAGAGGAATCGTGTGGAGTCCTAAGGCTATTAGAATATCCTCAAGATTTTCATACATGCATGCGCTAATGTCTTTAAAGTATTGCATGAATGAAATGGCCTTGTGGAGAAAGATTGGTTGCTTCCATAACCATGTAGTGAATAAGATAGGCTTGACTTCCTCCTCAATCCAAAAATTGACCTCCCTTACAAGGTGAGGCTCTTCTATCTCAGTCTCTTCCTCCAAGCATATTAAATTATGTCTGAGTTCCTCCTCCACATATACCAATATGACTTTCAGCTCACCTGTATGAGCCTTTTCAAGCAACTAACCCTTGGGTATCTCTTCTAGTGGAAGCCTTTCGTCATCCTTTACCAGCCTTAGCATTCTTCATTGTTATCTCTAGTTAGTGGAGATTTATTTCCTCTTGATTGATTCATGATGGATTCCACCTATTCAAATCACTTGTTAATCTCATCAATCACATAAGTGTGATGAACCTAAGAAATGGGAAAATTGATTCCTAACATCTAGGGAATGTTTTTTACTTGTGTATAGATTCAATCTAGTTTGAATATGAGCATCCCTTCATATTTTAGTGTTCATTAGAGAATTAAAAATCCATCAAGAAAGCCTTTTTCCTAAGCTAACCCCTTGCTTGCTTTGGAACCAAGCTTGAGGAACCATATCTCATAGGCTAGACTATCTATTTTCTAGCACAATAACTCAATATTGAGCACAAAGTTTCTCCTACTTCGATTACCCATTTACCAGAATTACTAGTTTATTGTAAGAACTATAATGTTGTCTTAATTTATCTTAAGTTATGCATTTAAAATTTGCATATTCTTGAAGAAATTGAATTTTTAGTGATCACTGCGACCAGCAAAGCATGTCTCAAAGAGTAAGGATTAACCTTTGATGCAACCATAACCAGAGAGAAGCTCAATTTCGAAGACTTCTCAACTTCAAGCATCTAGGGAGAGCTAATTCTATAGTCAACCAAGGTTGCAAATAGACAGAGGCAAATTTTGGTGTCTACTAAGGTGATTCTTGAGTCCTTTATCATCTCAAGCACTTTAAGGAACATCTAGTACTACTCCCAAGTTATGAAAAAGGACAAATGGTAGATTTTTTTGCTCAAATGGACAACTTGGATAAAAACAACTATCAACCATGAAGGTCTAGAGTATCTAGTTTTGTTATGGGAAAGTGATCATGAGAACTTTAGTGGCATAGAACCAAGGCTAAGGCTTGGTGAAAGCCCCATCGATGATTAATTAAGATTTTTAAATAGTGGAATGAAAGGGATAATAGAGCCATATTCATTCTTTGTCAACATATCAATAATAATATGATAGTTCATATTCCAAACCAAGACACTAGCATGAGCTTGAGTTTTTCAAAAGATTAGAAATGACTTTTAGAATGTCAAGCTCAGTATTTACCTTAATCCACCATCATAACCATATACAACCACATCTAGAGTCTAACCTAGGAGCTAAATTCAGTGTCCTCTTAAGTCTCCTCATTAGAAGGCCTTACAACAGGGAATTGATTTAAATGTGCATTTCAAAGGTCAATTTTACTTCTCATGCCACATAATGGCCATTGAACATGTAAGGAAACGGCCAAGATTTCACCATGTTGCTGGTTTATATGGCCCATAACTCTATGTATTATGTTAGTTATGAGCATGAAGAATATATCAATCATGTGACCTAACCAGTAAGGATTCAAAAGAAGACAAAAGAATGGTCACAAAATGCAAACATCCTTTGAGAATCAATGATCTCTCCAATATTTCATCAAACACATTGACTTTTCCATTCTATATGATAGAAAAATGAAAAGTGTAACTTAATCAATCGCTCATGCTTTCTCTTTTGGTACAACATATCCCATCAATTGTGCATTATTTTTGTAAAGAGCAGAGCCATATATGTCATATAGGTATATATTTCAGATAAGAAGACAAACTTGAGTACACACATTTTATACCTATGGTTTTTGTTTTTTCTTACTAACTACAATTATATTAACAAAGGAGAGAGTAGAAGAGAAAAGAAGGAGCTACAAAGAAAGCCAGTCCCCTTATTGACATTTGCAAGGGGAAACTACTAGGAAGAACTAAGAAGCTTAATGATGGGTTGATCACCTTCACGCAGAAGTCATTTACATTGAGCTTGTTGTCCTCCAGGATAAAGACTTTATGATGCTTGAAGGAGGGGAGTCCTTGTGTTGATTCTTCTAGCCTGAATGTCCAGGGAGGACTCAATAGATCATTCTTGATATGAGGTATCACACTTGCAAAGCAGTGCTCTCTCCAAATCATGTGGGGGACCTCACTTCTAATCGCATTCTAAAGGGTTGAGGAGTAGCCAACACCTTCCCCCATTAAGGTTTGTTTCTATTCAATAGAGTGATCAAACTTAAGATGCTCTTTGACCCACCTCCAGAGAGCGGCACTTCTAGGGTATGAGAAGAAGAGATGAGCAAGATCTTCCTACCCCCAATGATATCTTTTACACCAAGGCCTAGCTATAGATTTTAGTAGATTTCACGTTGGTCCAAATTCCCTTATGGAGAACTTGCCATAGGAGGATTGAATTCTTGATTTTCATTGAAGGGTGTCAAAAATCATTGAATTCGAGATGTTATTGATCCAAGGCCAATTTAAGCACCACATCCCATTGAAATCTTGAAAGAATTCTAGCGGTTGCTTGATTCTTGATGTGGTTACTGATTTTCCATTTAATGCCTTTTGGATTAGGAGCATCCTATCCAACGAGAAGGTGACACTCTGAATCCTACCAACAATTCATATTTTGTCTTAAGAGGCACTAGTCCTCATAGGCGAATCTGCATCTCTGATCAATGTCCTCAAATCTTCTCCATCTTATTTTTGGTCGGAAGCACAAGTCCTTCCAATGCTCAAGTCCTTTGGGCCAAAGTTTTTTGGCTCTTTGGAGGCTCTCCTCAATCATTTGGATGCCATCTATCGAAAATCAGATAGTGTTATTTTTCCTAATGTCAAAGGGAGACCACCATTGTTGATGCCTTAGGGGTAACTGGGATTGAGGAAAACAACAAGGTAAAGAGGCTAAGACCTTGTCACCTTGGGGAACCTAAAAGCTCAAGTTTATTGCTATTTCTTAAAATTAAGGTCCGATCACGATTCCCTATTGCTTATCCAAGCTTTTATCCTCCATTTGCATGCAAGTTTCTTAGCCATAGCTTCCACATCCAAAGTACTAAGGCTGGCTACCACCCAAGGTAAATGAAAATTTCCCATTTGATTTTAGGGAACCTAAAAGCTCAAGTTTATTGCTATTTCTTAAAATTCGGTCCGATCACGATTCCCTATTGCTTATCCAAGCTCTTATCCTCCATTTGCATGCAAGTTTCTTAGCCATAGCTTCCACATCCAAAATACTAAGGCTGGCTACCACCCGAGGTAAATGAAAATTTCCCATTTGATTTTAGGCATTCCTCTTTTGTCCGGATCTCTCCACCACAAAAGATTTCTACACATTCTTTTCATTCTCATAAACTCCGAATTGGATGACCTCTAGCGTGAGAGAAAATAAATGATAGATGAAATAAGGAAAGTGTTGATCATCAATACTCTACCAACGACATTCAATTACATTACTTTGCGATAGCATAGTTTTAGGTCCAACTTATTAAGAACCCAATCCCACTTCCGATTCATTGAAAGTTAAAAGCCGAAAGGAATACCAAGGATCCTGAGAACTTGGCCTGACACAAAATTTTGCCGCCTTTGAGTGATGATAAACTAGGGAGGTGGTTTAGAGGTGGCTCTAAAAGAAATTTTAGAGTGGTTAATTTTGGACCCAAAAGCATATCAAGGTATCAAGACATGACAAAAAATTGGATATACTTCACATCTCATTATGAATAAAGGCATAAGTATCATCAGCAAAGGTCTTTGCAACTACGTCGTTACAAAGGATTATGGATTCTTTAATGCACTTGCATTTTGGACTTGATAATTTGTAATAAGAATTATGTATAGAATTCATTTTTTTGTTATGTATGAGAAATTGACAAGGATTCATTTCATTTCATATAAGATTCATAGTGGGGTGTCTCATAGTTCCCTCATCTGGCATGAGTTCAACCAATATTTTGAGTGAGTGACACTAATACTCACAATAGATAAGTAAATGGTACAATTGTTAATAGACAAGGTGCTTCTCGTTAACCTTTTTTTTTTTTTTAAAGGAAGTTCGGCCATGGCCTAATCTCTCAAACTTTAATTAAAATAATGAAGAAAAGTTAGAGGTGAATGGAACTAGTGCCCATGGGACTAGTGCTTCTCGTTAACCTTTGTTTACATGCTTTAAGCGCCATGGGCGAGAGGCAATTTTCAGCCTTCATGATTACAAAGGTTTTCAATGTCTATACACAGTTTGCAAGGCTTCTGATACCAATGGCATGGATTTTGTCGACTGTCGAGAAGGAGCTATGCGATCCAAAGTTTGTCGACGTCGAGAAGGAGATATGCGATCCAGACAGGAGGTAATATCTGACCACCATTACGAATGTTCGTTGTTTGAATGACTAGAAATTTTGACGAATGACGCATAGATACCATCCTTCATAGCTACGAGTTCATCATGCGAGCCTTGCTCTGCCACACGTCCATCATGAAGCACCACAATGAGATCAGCCTTTCGCACAGTGCTCAGACGGTGTGCAACCACCATAGTCGACCTACCAGCAGCTGCCCTTTCTAATGCCTCTTGAACAATGACCTCTGACTCTGAATCCAAGGCACTTGTTGCCTCATCCAAGAGAAGAATCGTTGGATCCCTTATCATCGCCCTGGCTATGGCGACCCTCTGCTTCTGTCCGCCAGACAGCTGTACTCCCCTCTCACCAACAATAGTGTCGTAACCGTCCGGCATAGCTGATATGAATTTATCTGCATTTGCTACTTCTGCTGCTCTTTGTAGAAGCTCATCTGCTACCTTACCTTCCACACCGTACTCGATGTTAGCCCGGATAGTATCATTGAATAGGAAGGGCTCCTGGCCTACCAACCCAAACTGCCTTCTCAGCCATTTCATCTGAAGCTGGCGTATATCGACATTGTCCAGAAGAATTCTGCCAGCATCAGGGTCATAAAATCTCTGCATCAGGGCCAGAACCGTGGATTTTCCACAACCACTGTGTCCTACTAAAGCAATTGTCTGTTCGAAAGCGATGACGATGTCAACAACATAAGTCAGAACATGAATGCTGTACATAAAGATGCATGTCATGTTAAAATTGATTGCATGTATATGTGTGGAAAACAACATTTAATGATAAAGACTGAAGATCCGTACGCACTCTAGCTGTTTCACGAGAATAAGCTGTTTCACTCTAAATGTTTCACTCTAGCTGTTTCACAGTTTGTAAAATATATTCTGGCTAACCAAAACCGTTGCCTCAGATATATTTCGCTATGCCTGCTTCCCTGTGTCGTGAGTACTTTCAATAGGTCTAAAGGAACTTCAAGTAAGAAAGCAAAATAAGGAAGAATTACAGAAGAAGAGAGAACCAAAAAGGGTAAGTAGGGGGATCTCCAGATGTGTGCGATGAACAATGATTCAAGAAGCTTGGATGACAACATATATAGGGATTTCTGATACCAGAAGCCAACTTGCCAAACATCAAATGCTTTCAAGAGCTGGAACATTCCCCTTATGATGGAGATATAGAATAAGGGAACTTAGCACTCATCCATACGATAATTGCACTATTTTGTAAGATGGGTAGAAGACATACATCTTGGACCAACTTAGCCCCCATCACTTCGTCATTTTATCCTAAGTAACAAGTCAACCGTTTTATCTAGCTAATGTAATAACAAGATAATGTCAAACAACAAGTTGCGTACTGCATTTTTGTAGACAAACCATAGATGGTTGGCCATGACCACTTTTGATTCAATAAAACATCTCCTCTAAATATGAGGGGAATAAGTTGAACTGTTGAAGACATCCCAATCGCTATATAACATCCTAAATGTCTCATACCGATTTCCTCTTGGACCCAACTAAATCATCCAATTCAACACATGCAATGTCTTCATTCGGCTACCAAAAACCAAATAACCTCTATGAGTTAAACCTTGGAAAAGCCGAGCAATAGTCTTCAAGATGATGTAAAGATATGAAGCAATTGAAGATTCTTGTCTCAATGTTGTGAGCTTCTTTTATTTACTTATCTTTTCGTGAATACTTTTGAGATAATGGTTGATTGACCCACACATCTTATGAAGCAACCAATAACTTGCTTAAGAATAAAGGACTATAGTTTCCCATACATAAATAACTAACTTGATGAAGTTGCTTAAAATGAAGACATTGTACAAAAACATTTTGAAACCGCATAGTTAATAAATTTAAACTTCGTGTTGATGGAGATAGGTGTCTTTCAACTTTAGTTGTTGGAAATTTGTAATCAGCAATGTTGTGCATAACCTAAGGTACTGATGTTAGAAACTCAGTTCGTTGACTTTGTTAGAGATCCCGACGGTCCTAGTGTGTTCACACACATCACTAGCTAAATATACCAACAAATCCCCCCTGAAAATGATTCCATGAACAAGGAGTTGGCACTCATGTATAAAGAAGTGCCAAGCTATGTGGAATCAATCCACAAAAGGAAGTAAGCCCAAAGCTTTGCAGAAAGCCTCAAACTTCTCCGTAGGCAGAGCCTTTGTAAAAAGGTGTGCAATGTTCTCCTCTGTGGGCACAAATGCCAATCTGATCTCTCCAGCAGAGAACCTCTCCTTGACATAATGATAGTGCACCCCAATGTGCTTAGTGCGAGCATGGAACATAGGGTTCCTCGCAAATGCTAATGCACTCTGACTGTCAGTGAAGATGGTGGTGGAAGAAGACCGACCAACACCCAAATCAGCCATAAGGCGTCTCAGTCACACACACTCAATAGTCACTATAAAAGTTGCCCTATACTCAGCCTCACAACTGGAAGCGGCCACAGTAGGTTGCTACTTGCTCAACCAAGATATACATGAGCTACCAAGCATGAAGCAAAAGCCACTAGTGGACAAACGAGTGTCGTAGCAACCAGCTCAATCAGAGTCAGAAAAAGCATGTAAATATGGTGATAGTGATCCCCCCTAGGGATAAAACAATCCAAGTAGCCGAGTAACACTAAAGTAGTGAAAGATGCGCTTAACCGCCTGCCAATGCTTGAGACTTGGGCAATGCATAAGCCTACTCATCTGTGAGGCAACAAACTGAATATCAGGTCGAGTAATGCATAAGTGAATAAGCATCCAACAGCCTACTGACAGAGAACAACATCAAATGCATCTCCAACATCATGAAGACTCAATCGTAAACCTTTCTGTATAGGAGTGGCAATAGATTTACAATCTTCAAGGCCAAAATTCTACAATAATGTGTCAATATATTTTGTTTGACACAAAGCTATTCCACCATCAACTTGCATAAACTGAATGCCCAAATACTGATGCAAATGCCCCAAATCTGACATCTCAAATGAAGCATGCAAATCAGCCTTAAAATCAGCAATATGCTTTTCATGAGGACCAATGAGCAGCATGTCATCAACATAGACAACAATGATCAGAAGCACATCATTTGCACACTTAACATATAAGGTGCTCTCAGTTCGATTGTTCTCAAAACCATGTGCAATCAGGTAAGCATATACTAAGAATGTGGTGCTTGCTTCAAACAATATAATGCCTTTTTCAACCTGCACACTTGGTTTTTATGCCCTTTCTACACAAAGCCACGGCACTGAAAAACAGCTTGTATACCCACTTAGTGCCGATGGCCTTCTTGCCTAGAGACAAGTCACATAAAGACCAGCTACCATTTTTCATTTTTAACATCATATTCTGATTGCATAGCAGCAATCCAATTTTCATAATTTTGTGCTTCATCAAACAAAAATGGCTCATTCTCATCACAAAGACTCCATGCAGCCATAGCATAGCAATTTAATGCAAAAGAAGCACTACAAGAGCCTGAACGAGTACGATACGACAAAGGTGCATATAATTTGCTATCATGCAAAGTCTGCACCAACCATCTTGGCATAGTTTTTACCTCCTCAATATCAGCTTTTTCAACGATACTCTACAAAAATTTCACTCCTTTATCATCCAATTTCTTGCATTGTTGTTCAGGCACTAATGCATATGCCAGACAACCAAAAACATGCTGGTTAGCAACAGATCGCTTACGACCATGCCAAGCCTCATATGGAGTAATAGACTGCAATGCTTTAGTGGGACACTTGTTAAGTACATATGTTACACACATTGCAGCCTCAAGCTAGAAACTATGTGGTAAAGCCTGACTCTTGACCATACACCTCCCCATCTCCATGAGTGACTTGTTCTTCCTTTTAGCAACTCATTCTGTTGAAGTGTATACAACACTATACACTGATGTTTTATCCCATGTTCAGCCAGAAATGCATTAAAATCAGAAAACATATATTCCCCCCCTCGATCAGAACGGAAGGTGACCATTTTACATCGGAAGGTGACCATTTTACATGCTGACAGATTTTCAGCCAAAAACAAAAACTGTTTGAAGCACATAAACACTTCGGACTTTGCTTTCAATGGATATACCCATAGTTGTTACTGACGGGATTCTGACTTCTGACTTCTGACGAGTCTGCCAAAACGTTTCTGATGTTTATGGACGTGACCTTTTTTTTTTAACATAAATCTAAAGATAAAGGTATATATATATATATATATATATATATATATATATATACACACACACACACATATATATATATATATATATATATATATATATATATATATATATATATATATATATATATATACACTCATAAAAACATAGAAATAATTATCATCCATAAACAAAACATGATTCATGTATGAAGTGATAAAAACCTAGTACTTTTCATTTGTGACTAGTCATAAAATCCAGAGTCATTTACAACGCTCATAGTATGTGTTGCTATCATGTGCAATCTATACACAATCCTTGTGTTAGGTGTATTTGTCTTTCCATAAAGGGAGCAACTTGTCTTCAACAAGACTTGATTGTGGACTGCCTTATGGAGCTGCATGCAGCCCATTTTCCTCTCTAACAAGAGATGTCACATGCTATAAAGAATGCATATGCCATAGAGAAGCATTATATACACCATACCTTCAAGTTTGAAAGGTGCATTCAAACAAGGAGTATGGTCTAAGAAGCAGGCTGCAGCAATACACGGGCAAAACAACAATAACACAAGGTTTGGCCAAAGCTTGAAAGGTTCATTCAACCAAGGAGTATGCTCAAAGAAGTGGGCTTCAGCAATACACAGGCAAAACAACAAAAAACTCAAGGTTTGGCCATCAAATTTGATAAAATCAGAGGGCTGCTGGGCAAAAAAAAAGTCACGTTAGCAACGTGTTGCTAACTCGTCAGCCATGGACGTCAGCAAAATGTTAGCCATAGAGGTTACTAACGCGTCCGGAGGCAACTATGGATATACCCATGCATGCTTGGAAAAATCATCCATGAAAGTCATGAAATAAAGATAGTTCCCAAAAGAAGGTGTCTGTGTAGGACCACAGGCATCACTGTGAACAAGCTGCAATTTCTGAGTAGCTCGAATTGAACCATCTTTTGGGAAGGAGGAACACTGCATTTTGCCCAAAGTTCAGTCTTCACATACATGTTTATCACGTGCCTCAAGTTTGGGCAAAGAGGACACTATTTCAAATTTCTGTAGGCGTAGCAAACTAGCAAAATTCAGATGACCAAAGCGTGCATGCCAAAGCTTTGCATCTGACATAGCCTGAGAATATTGAACTGCACATGTTGAATCATTCACAGATTTTGCATAATCTATGAGCTTTCAACCTATTCATTTATCTATCCATTCAATTATTCATCTACCTATCTATTCATTTATTTATCTATATATTAATCTATCTATTCGATATTTATCTATATATTTATCTGTCTATCCATCATTTAGTGAAAGAGGAAACACCGTCAAAGCTTTCCGACTTACAACATAAAGGATTAGCAGAAACTTTACTTCGATGCTTTGTTCAAGTTGAAAGATCGTTATTAAATAATAATCAAATAGCACTATATTTCATTCAAAAAGTTTTTGTACAAGATATTCTTCACCAATTTGTAAATTGGAATGATTGCCCGAAGAATGCAGTAGAGGTTTGGGCTATCCTCAAAATCGTGCAGAATTTCGTAATCAAGAACATGAAGGCCCTCTTCCTCGAATGCGGCCATATATTCTGCTACCCAAAAAACATAACTTTATTTATGATTTCTCATCACAGGGTGCAGAGTTATACAATGAAGGATTAACAATTCTTGGTTTACGAAGAACAATTGAGATCAACGAAAGAGAATTGATGATTTAGAAAATCAAGTAAAATATTTACAAATATCTCTCTATGCATATGAGAACAGATAAGGAAGACTGTAAGAGGCATCATCATCTTTTGATCAGTTCACCACCAATGAATTATTCAATCAACAAAACACTAAATAGACAAACCTCTTTTTGTAATATTTAGAATCATCACTCTATGATAAAGACATCATTTTTGCAATTGAATCTAATCAAAGTTTTTAGTTTAGAATACATCATTTTCTTCATTTTGAGTATCATCTATTATAGGTATCATGTCATCTATTTCCTCCATGTGTGAACCATCACTGTAATCTACATCTAATTCATGATCACTGCATGAATCATTTGTTAAACTTTCATAAGCTTGAGATTCTCCAAAAGTTTGTTGTGTCGTTGTGGAAGCTATCTTGGTTGGAGCATGTAACAAATGCATATCACAAAAAACGTATACCAAATTATTGATACGTGATACACTTAAGCAATTTCTTCGTTTTGAATGAAGAAAATCATATCCTTATCATCTCTAGTCCAATTATCCATACCTATCAGTCCTAGGTTGTGGGACTCCTTGTAACAATTCAATATTCTTGTATTATTCCCTTGTGTGGGTGATCTTGTAATCAAGAGTATAGTTTCAAAATCTCGTCCACTCTATTCACAAGACACAATCTAGTGCTCCCTTGACACATCTAACCATGGATTTTGACGTAACAATGCCAAAAGACATCCTATTTCCATAAATTTCATTTGCTTCAACCAAGAAACAAACTATGGACCAAAAGTCTATGGTCCCAACTCATACCATCGGGTAACCACTAAGGTAGTAGGCAAGAAGAGGCAGTTTGGTTTGGTTTTAAGGCTAGCCTCACATGTTGTTACTTGTGCAGTTCAAATTGAGTTTACACAAGCATAAGAAAAGAAGTGAACCAATTTGGCCTAGATATGGGCTAAAATATGGTCTCATGCTGAGTACAACTTTCACTTTGTGTTGTCTGTTGTGTAAGTTTTTACAGTGGGATTCATAGGTGTTCATTGATAGCTTGTCTGCTGTCTGAGTTTTTATAGTGGGATTCACAGTTGTCCCTTGATACCTGGTCCATGAGTCACTTATTTTTTGTGGTGTCAACTTTTGTGCATAGAACATGTTGCAGACTATACTTCTCCAAGGACAGCCCATCTCTAAAGTAGCTACCTGGTGAGGGCAGCTACATATAGCGAATACAATATGCCCAAAATGTTCATGCCAAAGCTTACTAGTACCTTTGTCTTTTGCAACAAGGGGGTGCAACTTATAAAAGTTATCTCACCACATTCCTTTTCCTAAATTATTGCCTCATCCATCCAAAGTCCTTCAAGAGTGTGATCTACTATGGCAAACAGATAGTAAGTTTCTTTTCAATGTTGGGAAATACAACACATCATGTAGTTTCCTTTCAGTACCAATGGAAGCAACAATAGGGATGATTCCAATCCTTTTGGTTGGACATTTTAAATCATTTTCTACCACTATATTGATGGATTCATATTGAAGCATGAACAAACTATGTTAGCCCTTATTGATCATATGGTGAGATGCTCTTGTCTAACATCCAAAGGTTCATCAACATGAGTTTGGGTAGATGAACACACCTTCTCTATAGAAACCCACAGTTCAAGTAGTATGTTGTTTGCTTATTTCTTATTCTTATAGATGGTTTCAAGAGTATCATTTCTCTCATCAGCTTGCTTCCTTTTGCAATCTTTGATGGCATGACCCTTCTTCTCGCATAATAGAAACTTGCAATGAATTTTTCCTTTTTTTGCTTCCTTCCGCTATCAAAAGACCTTTTACCTTTTGCACTAGCTCAAAATGCAACTTGACAATTCTTGGGACTTATTCCCTCTTCTGGTAGCATCTCTTCAACAATGAGAGAGGTGGGTCTAACCTAGTGTTAAAGATTGTCACTGAACCACTGTAAGTTGATAAAAGAATTCTAGCACACCTTTGAGCAAATCCTTCAGGAGTTCTGACAACACCAACAATAGATGACTGATCTCATGAACGCTTAGTCAGCTTGATGGAGTCTCTGATTCTGAATGCTTCTTATTTAGATACCCTCAGGTCTACTTCATCCTCATGTATGCCATGGGAAGAAGAGGAAACTGAAGAAAAAAGCCATGTGGCCACTAAATTTTCATCCACTTCCAAGAGAGAGCTCACGGCTCAAAGACCCAAGGCACCATAAGCAAAGCCTTTGTTGCTAACACCACAAAGAGAGTATCTTTAGCTTGCAGAAAAAGATAAAATTGCACAAAAAATGAAGCCCGAGAATCATACTCTCAAATGGTGTGCTGCTCTTTGAAATTTGAGAACAGAAATGAAAGTCAAGATCAGCACAAAACAAAAAGGTAGGGAAAAAAATCCAAGTGAAGAAGAAGGAGATGAACAAACAAGAAGAAGAGAAGAGAAGATGAAAAATAATATTTTGAGAAAAGATCTGGTATTTCGTTTTGTCTTATGCACTTTTTCATGAGTGTAAGATTTCTTCCAATAATCAAGTAAAAATTATAAATGTGAATTGTGATCGGCGTTTGATAATGTAGTATTTATTATGAGAGGCTGTGACCTGATTAGCTGCTCTCCATTGTTCCACATAATCTACCAAACAGTCGATAGCAAATGGCACTTCCTGTGAACAAAGACTTTTTTATTCTTCACACATGCAATTTGTGATAAGCTTCCTTGCTTGCACCACCACAACAATCACAGTGAAGTGGAAAATAGGGAAAATTTTAAACAAAAAAAGGAAAAAAAAAAAGAAAAACAAAAACACAAGAATCACCAATGAGAGTATATGCTGACCTTTCCCGCCTCAAGAGAGAAGCTTAGGTTGCTGATAATATGTATATCTGGGCGTGCAGGGTATGCAAATTCTACATGTTCGAATTTCACTTCCCCTCTTAGCTGTTTGAGCTTCATGCCAGTGGCGAGATCATTCTCCCCCATGTCAAGCAGCTTGAAAATCGATGCCATTGCCATTTTCACATGAAAGAAATCTGGAGCAGCACCCAAGGAAAGGGCTATGGCAGTTGCACTGAGCTCAACAGTCAAAAAGGTCTGCATGACAACCAAGTCATAACAATGAGATAAAGACAGAAAGAAAGTCATATTTATGTCCATGAAAGGCCGAGGTCGAACTATGCAACAAGTAGATACATCTATTACATTCTGCTCCACAGAGAGAGAGAGAGAGAATAGAAACAAAGAAAGAAAGTGTTTTTACGTCCATTAGGAGGTCGAACTCCGCCTATGAGACAAATCAATGTACATGGGTGTGTCTTGTGCCGATCGGGAAAGATAAAAGTGCTGAAAAAACTGGTAAATCCGATATAAATCTCTGTAGTATGCATGTGGAGATGCCATGAAAGTGGGGGGGAAGGGGGGGGGTATGGAGTGCTATATCTATGATAGTCTATATGCAAAAGGGTCGTACAAGCAAGAGAATGCATCTGAGAGAGAGAGAGAGCGAGATAGAGAGAGAGAGAGAGAGAGAGAGAGAGAGAGAGAGAGATGATCATGTAATGAAAAGGATATGTCAACATCTTGAAATGGCTGAAATGACATGAAAGAACAAAGAGTTACAGTGTGTGCACGCATCCAATGAAAGTCAAAGATTGCTACCTTGACGAATCCATCAAAATCTACTTGTCGGTTGAAAATAAGTTTGCCTCCAGCCCAAAAGCTCAGAGATAAAGATCCAAACATCATAACATATGTAATTGCAAATCCAATTCCTGCAATAAGAGCCTGTCGCCTACCATCCTTGAGGCAGTTATGACTTTTGGTACGATAAAGACTAAGAATTTTCTTTTCTGCACAGAAAGAGGCGACAGTTCTTATGTTACTTAAAGCCTCATAGGCAATCTGTCCTGTTTCCTCATAAATCGCCTGTAAGTCAAGTGTGAGTTAATCAAATTGCTCATTAGAGAAATTCATCAGCACACGAAAATAACATTTACAGTTGATAATTCACATATGATTCCTCCATAAGCTTAGGTGTCTTAATTTCATTCACGTCTCTATGTACTAAACCTATACCTTGGTTTTCGCATCAAAGGCCTCTCCAAGCTTCATCTGCATACATGCATCCAAACTGTAGAAGGGCAGAAGAGCAATGAAAAGAAGTGCAAGCTGCCAGCATGTGGACATCGCTATAAAGAGCCCCACTCCCACAGTTGTCAAGTTTTGAACAATTGTTGACACCCCATCACCACCAACAACCCGCATTAGTGCAGCATCTTGCTGCAACCGTGAGCTGATCAAACCACTGATAAACAAAAGAAGCATCAGAAAATGCAGGAGAAAAACAGATGGAGCTGTTTCATAAGCAAAACAATATATAACATTTAAAATAAAGAAACAGCAATTAAATATTATGTACAACAAGGTAGCCATAAGCATCAAGGTTTGGAACCAAAGCTTCTGCCACCATGGAGCCGATTCTGATACAAGAATACCATAGAGCACATTGAATACCTAGAGATATGGCTGCAGGGTAATGATCTGGATATAAGAACCTCAAGTCTTAAATCTACCATCAATCTCTGTGTGTGTGTGTGTGTGTGTGTGTGTGTGCGCGCGCGCGCGCATGCATGTGTGTATGTGTGTGCATGCATGTGTGTGTGTATGTGTGCGCGCGCACGTGCGCATGCATGTGTGTGTGTTTGTGTGTGTGTGTGCGCGTGCACGCACATACGCATGTGTGCGTGCATATGTGTGTGTGTGTGTGTGTGTGTGTGTGCGCGCGCGTGCGCATGTGCATGTTGCTGCCACCTGCCATTAGCACTTCCTCCCCCAACATTTCTTTATTTTTTGCACCAGTAACCCCGTCCCCTCCCAAAATAAAACAAACTCTTTCTTTAAATACTTATCGGCTGTCCTATCCCATAACCTCTCCACTTAGCTCTGTCAACAATGCCCCCTTTGTTCCTGTTCTTTTGCTCCTGCCAATCCTTCTTTCCTGCTACTTTAACCTCTCTAAGCCTGTTACTTCCAACCTTATTTGAAGGAGGCCACACTTAAAAAGATAGGAATTATGCATACTCTCTAGTCCAAACCTTATTTTGAGTTGTAAAAGAAGGATATAGGAAGCCTTAAAAGGCTATGTTCTTATGATGTCAGATCATATTGACCATGCCTAAAAGTGTGAGGCGTGTTTGTTGATGATACGCAACTGTGGACTTCCATATAGGCATTGGTGAGTTTCCAAGAAGTTACTTGATATCAATTGCAAATAATGATGATGATGATGAGGACGAGGATGATGATGATAATGATATTACTATGTTGTTGTTAAGTGGAAAATAGGCCCTTATCTTGTGCAGTACCATGATGGGGCACAATCGATACGCTAAAGATATGTCAATAGACTGAACTGTTTCCACCAGATAACACCGGATTGATAACAAACTGTCCCCCAAGTGTATGTATATGGTCTCCATCCAAGTAACTATGATGGTACACAATGGATACAGTAAAGATTTGCCAGTAGGCTGAACTGTTTCCACCGGATGCCCATGGATTGATAATGAGCTGTCCCCAAGGGTATATTAATTTTCTGATATGAGTCAATTTGATAGTCCAGATAGCAGTCCATAACTGAACTTATGAAAACCTTCAGCACTAACTAAATGTTTGTGATGCACAATGATTGTAATAAGCATCTTTAGAATCAAAATAGCAAAGTAATAGTCTTCGCTAGAAAAATACCTGGCATTGTCGGTATGATCAAACCACTTGATATCTTGATGGAGAATCTTGTCAAAGGTTAGCGAGCGAATACGATATACAAGCCTCTCTCCAGCCACAAAGAATGAAATCACTTGCACAGGTGTAAGGACAAGGGATAAAAAAGCTAAGCCAATAAAAAAGTAGATCCAGACCATGCCACTGGTTATGACGTCCTTTCGTGGCATAAAGAAAACTTGGATAATGTTTGTAATAAAGAGACCAACAATAGGAAAGATGGCTCCATTGCATGCTGCTGCAATGGACCCAAGTAGAACCAGAGGGGTCTCAGGCTTATTCATGACAGCTAAGCGCAGTGCATGAGTGCAGCTTACAGAAGCAGAGACAGCAGAAGCCTTACTATTAGCACCTGCTTCAGAAAATGAACCCTTGTCAACTGACTCTTGATAAAAGCTTCCTAATGTATCCTTCTCAACTGATTCTTGATGAAAGCTTCCTAAACTGCTAATGCTTCCAATCGAGCCAGATCTTCTTGCAACACTCCTCCTTGGCCATTGATCAGAAGCTGATGCAAAACCCATCCCTTCTTTCGGATGCTCTTCCTTTTCTCTTTGTCTTTCTTCCAACTGTACCAGCTGTGCAAAAGCCCCATCTGCTTTGTTTATAAGTTCTGTATATGTCCCTGCTTTAAGAATATGAAATCTCTCTCTCCCTCCCTCTCTCTCTCTCTCTCTCTCTCTCTCTCTCTCTCTCTCTCTCTCTCTCTCTCATGTATTAGGTGGCCACTATCTGCAGAGTCAGAGCCACGTCTCCCCAGCCTCTTCCAGCCCTATATAGCTTTGTGTAGCGATATACTTTTTATTCCATTTCATCTTCTACACAGGGTTACTACACTTGTATATGGTTTTTGTCTCATAGGCCAAGTTTGGCCTCCAAGTTTGTCTCAGCACTTTTATCTTTTCCGATTGACAGAACATACACCCATGTACATTGATTTGTCTCATAAGCCGAGTTCGGCCTCCTAATAGACGTAAAAACTCTCTCTCTCTCTCTCTCTCTCTCTCTCTCTCTCTCTCTCTCTCTCTCTCTCTCTCTCATTTTCTACGGATTTCAGACCAGGGCTTCATTGAGACTCCACGCTACATGCAGACATACCTACCACACCACCTTCGAGTCATCATTGGGCAGCTTCGAGTTTCATCACATCAGCTCGAGATCGAGAGGGGCCGGGCGAGAGGAGTCCCTCGAGAGGAGAGGTGGTGTCCAGTATGCCATACAGAGATAGAGAGCGAAGAGCACCTTGTTATCAGATGCCCAGCACACTCGGACCTACGAGCACAATTCCAGATAGAGGAGTCACTCCAGTTGTGCATGACCATTGCAGACCAGCGGAGGATGGGGCGTTTCCTCATGGCTGCATATGAGAAACGAGATCAGATGCTAGAGCCTACACACCAGACGCGTGAGTACCCAGCGGACTATTACTCAGTATTTTGAGCGCGTTGGTCCACATCGGACAGACCCGCCTCCCAGAGGCATAGGGCTCACACTCAAGCAGGCAGCGGCACATAGAGTGCGACGCCGACCACATCTGGTTGGGTACAGACGACCACGACTGCACCAGGAGGATATCTCACGCATCAAGATAGCCCACGACTACATGATGGAGCACAGGCGCATCGCCACCACTTGGACACGCTTCCTCCAGGAGGCACTCCTACCGCCACCGATGTACCACATACTCCACCCACCACCCATCATCAGAAGTTAGGGTATACACATTCACTCCCTCATGGGTCCCCCTTGTATCAGGTGGTCATTATCTGCTTAGCCAGAGCCACTCTCCCCCGAGGCACCATTATTTTATTCCCACTACCTCCTCATTACCAGGTACACCATCCTTTGCTGTTTTCGGCCTACACAGTTTTGTGTAGCGAGTATTTTTTTTTTCCCTTTCCATTGCTACACAGAGATTACCACAGTTGTATATGATTTTGAATCATAGGCTAAGTTTGGCCTCTGGAAGACGTTAATATACCTTTCTTTCTTTCTTTCTTTCTCTCTCTCTCTCTCTCTCTCTCTCTCTCTCTCTCTCTCTCTCTCTCTCTCTCTCTCTCTCTCTCTCTCTCTCTCTCTCTCTCTACTGCGTGGACTACCTGACAGCACCCTCTACATGGACGAGGACCTCACGCGGATGCAGGTGGCACACCAATGCACTTGCATGCCACAAGTACTCCAGGCACGACGAGAGGGGAGGAAGGCCTTTTATCGTGATGGTAAGGTCTTCATAGATGGACGCCCTATCAAATAGGGCCATGCGGCCTATGAGACATCACTACAGCAGGAGACACCACTCAGAGGAGCAGTGTGGAACTGCAACGGGGCACTCTGGACGCAACCGGACAGGCTCGAGGAGATCTTGGCATCACATGACTTTGCATGCATCACAGAGACACACGAGAACCCGGAGAGAGGTTTACCATGCATTGCAGGTTTTCATTGGGAATCTGCATTCCGGACCACGACGAGGCAGAGTACACCGCGAGGGTGGGGAGGGGTGGCCATCGTATTTAGATAGGAGATACAGAGCCGGATCCATATTATAGGAAGAGATGGGGAGGCACTATATATGTGGGTTCGCATGGAGTCTGGAGATAGCACAGGGGAGCTAGATTTACATTGCTATATGCTACTTCCCTCCATGCGGATCTCGATACGTAGGACAGGATCTTGGGGGACCGATCCGAGACAGAGACTCACCATACACAACACTTTCAGATGAGATACTACATTATAGCACACTAGGTGAAGTCTTCCTTATGGGGACTTCAATGGCCGCACTTAGTCACATCAGTGCGATGCATACGACATGGATCACCCACATCTCATGAGAGCTAGAGACCTAGAGGAGATGAGTACCAATAGAGTATCGGCAGATATGGGTCAGGACACCATAGGGTATGGCAGACATCTGCTTGAGCTAGGTAGCCGACATCAGCTCGTTATATATAACGGGATGCATCATTGGCCAGGTTCGGGCAGACTTACTTGCTTCCCTCACGGGGGAGGTGAGAGAAGAGTCGACTACATTTTGGGTACTACCTCTAGAGCTTCACTCATCACCTCACTTACTATTGGACGACGCCCACTTGGTGCTGACGATACATTTATCACATTCACGCTCTCGTCTCCTATTCCATTAGACCCTCCCTCACCCACTGAGACACACACCACGATACACTTCACACACGAGCTCTCACACGTTTATGCAGACCATTTACACACCCGCCTACTCTCCCTTGATCCACTCGCACCCTTGGACACACTTACATCACAATTCACCACCATCTTACACGACTCAGCTCTCTGCAGCTTCCCACACCGCACACATATACACCCTCCACTCACAGGTTCCATGCCCGAGGACAGCTGGTATGATGCAGATTGCCGTGAGCTACGGAAGCACCTACGCATTTTAGAGCATAGAGAGGATATTACACACACACAGACACAGTGTCGCATGCAGAGCCTTACTCGCCGCAAACGGCGAGATTGGGAGGAGAGATAGTACTAGGATATTTATCACTTACTCATGAGTCGAGACAGTGCAGTGGCATGGCGACATTTGAGAGAGAGGAGTCAGCACACACCCATCCAAGACCCGAGCACTTGGCATAGCTATGCACGGAGCCTATACGAGATCCGAGACTAGCCCCCCATTCCCAGACCACAGAGCTCACGTCCTACTACATCTGACTTCTTCACACCCACTTTGGTGGGACGCGCTATTGCCCGCCTACAGCATGGCAAGGCCCATGACCATTTTAGTTTACAAACTAAGCATCTCATCTACGGAGGCACGACCCTTGCACCGCTCATTGCCCACCTCTTCAACCGTGCACTCGTTGAAGG
The DNA here is from genome assembly GCA_020310875.1 of Ceratopteris richardii. Taxonomy (NCBI): domain Eukaryota; kingdom Viridiplantae; phylum Streptophyta; class Polypodiopsida; order Polypodiales; family Pteridaceae; genus Ceratopteris; species Ceratopteris richardii. The sequence continues at coordinate 33,702,862 of CM035412.1, read as the reverse complement.
GTTGCTTGACTCATGGACTGAGCACACCATAGTGCCCATTCATGAGTCAGGAGATACTATGGATCCCGCTACATACCGGACGATCATGATTGGCCCTATATTATATGGGGCAGTACTAGAGACAGGGTTGAGTACTCTCGCTGAGAGGAAGGGTATCAGGGCTCCAAAATAGGAAGGTTTCAGACGCGATTACTCTACCATTGACCACATCTTCACTCTGAGATGCCTGATCGACCAGGCAAGGGTGAGGAAGAGGAGATTATATTGTTGTTTTGTGGACTTCCGCAAAGCATTTGACACCGTTCCCGGGGGACCGCTCTTCAGACGACTACTTGATATCGGAGCTCCGGAGGAGATGATATGGGGGATCTACGCCTTATACGAGAGAGTATCTGGCAGAGTCAGATGTCCGGGGGGCTTATCTCATCCACTTGCTAGCACTATCGAGGTGAAGCAAGGATGCCCTCTTTCACCCACCCTCTTTGGTCTCTACATTGATGAGATAGTGGACTACATACAGCAGCAAGGGGGTGATGGCATTGAGGTACACGGGTCCAGTGTCCATATTCTTTTATACGCTGATGATATTGGACTAGTTTCAGAGTCTGCAGAAGGTCTACAGCATCATCTACATGGCCTAGATGACTTTTGCAGACACGGAGGGTTATCTCTGAACCTTGGTAAAACCAAGGTCATGAACACAGCAGCAGGTGGACCGATTGAGGTGGTCGGATCATATGTTTACTTGGGAGTGACATTTACAGCAGCATCAAGGGTCTTCTCTATGTCTCAGGCAGCACGTGACCGCATCACACATGGGTATGCAGCACTAACCGTGATGGAGAGACAGTGCCACCAGGCATATTTTCAGGAGCCCCGCACAAAGGGGTGGCTCTTAGACACTTTGGTTACACTACCGCTCATGTATGGGGCACCCATATGGGGACCAGGATTAGCCACATCAGTATGGACAGCATTAGAGAGGCCACAGATCCTCATGATTTCCAGACTTATCCGCAAAAAGCCTTCAGTACCACATGATATCATTAGAGCAGAGCTCGCTGCACCACGGATGCTAGTTGAGGCACTATTCAAGACAGTATGCCTATTACACAGACTCCGGAGCATGGATACAGAGAGCATTGCTTATCGGGCTTTCCAGGCATCACGGGACATGGCATTAGCAGGCGACACCTCCTCATGGTATGCACAGACACGAGACTGGCTGGCCCACCATGCCTTTGACATAGACAAGCTACCACCACTACAGTACGACTCACATGCACCCACCTACTCGCTCTCTCATCAGGAGAGGAATAGGATCATTCGTCAGGAGATATGGCATACATACATACAGAGGACATGGGTGAGCCCTAAGGGTACACTGCCACCGAAAATGCTCTATTCCCGTGAGCATTTTCTACATATATCGGATGAGGGCTTCATCGAGATTCCGAGATACATGCAGACATATCTACCCCACCACCTTCGAGTCGTCATTGGGCAGCTCCGGGTTTCATCACATCAGCTGGAGATTGTGAGGGGTCTGTCTAGGGGAGTCCCCCGTGAGGAGAGGTGGTGCCCATTATGCGAGACAGAGGTAGAGAGTGAGGAGCATTTTGTTATCATATGCCCAGCATACTTAGACCTACGAGCACAATTCCAGATAGAGAAGTCACTCCCGTTGTGCATGACTATGGGAGACCAGCGACGCTTAGGACGCTCCCTCGCAGCAGCATACGAGAGGCTAGAGCGGTCACTCCAGCCCACACATCAGCCACGGGTGAGTACCCAGCAGACCATTACCCAGTTTTTTCAGAGAGCTGAGCTACATCAGAGAGGTCCATCTATAGGGCTCACGCTCCATCGCGCAGCAGCACAGAGAGCACGGCGCCAACCACGCATGGGCGGATATCATCGACCATGACTATATCAAGAGGATATCTCACGCATCAGGACAGCCTATGACCACATGATGGAGCATAGGCGTACCACCACCCCCTGGGTTATCTTCCTTCAGGAGGCACTAATGCCACTGCCGATGTACCACATACTATACCCACCTCCACCCATTCACTAGTAGCTAGGGTGTTTTACTCAGACTTTTACTCACATTATGGGTTCCCCATTTATTAGGTGGCCACTATCTGCAGAGTCAGAGCCACGTCTCCCCCAGCCTTTTCCAGCCTTATATAGCTTTGTGTAGCAATATACTTTTTATTTCATTTCATCCTCTACACAGGGTTACTACACTTGTACATGGTTTTTGTTTCATAGGCCAAGTTTGGCCTCCAGAAGACGTTAATATGACTTTCTTTCTCTCTCTCTCTCTCTCTCTCTCTCTCTCTCTCTCTCTCTCTCTCTCTGTCTCTCTCTCTCTCTCTCTCTCTCTCTCTCTCTCTCTTTCTTTCTTTCTTTCTCTCTCTCTCTCTTCCCGGATTGACAGAAGATACACCCATGTACATCGATTTGTCTCATAGGCCGAGTTAGGCCTCCTAATAGACGTGGATGAGCCTCTCCCTTTCACCAGAGCCCGGAGAGCAGGACGGGACACCACATGGAGCAGAGCACTTATCCTCCAATTCTCGGATGAGACGAAGAGGAGAGACTTCCTCATACGACCGGCGGTACTACGCACAACACCGGGCACCCCGATCTACTTGGATGACGACCTCACACGGATGTAGATAGAGCACAAACATGCATGCACTCCACGTGTCCTCCAGGCCTGACAGGAGGGACATCGTTCCCTATATAGAGACCGTCATGTCATCATTGATGGACAACCCATTGACTAGGGATTCGTGGCCTATGAGAAAGCTAAGCTCAGCAGGAGGTGCACATTGCAATTTGGAACTGCAATGGATCTGTGTGGACACATCCAGGGTGCCTCAAGGAGGTGATGGAGGGAAGAGACATGATCTTCTTGACACAGACACATGAGAGCCCGGGGAGGAGCCTACCGAGGATTGAGGGCTATATGTGGGAGTCACTTCATCGCCGACATATGCGACAACACACGACACGAGGATCGGGAGGAGTAGCCGTGCTCTATAGACAGTCACTACAGCACAGGGTACAGGTGGTAGCGAGAGACCTAGAGGCACGTTTCATGTGGATACACCTCAAGCTATTAGAGGAGAGAGCATCGTATTTTGCCGTCTGCTATATTGCACCCATCGGCTCGTGCTTCACACATACTCTCGAGCATCCCTTAGAGGGGGAGGGACCAGATACCCCAACTCCATATGAATGCCTCAGTGACACAAGTATCGAGTATACCATGATGGGCGAAGTCTTCCTTGTAGGAGACTTCAATGCCCACACTCAGAAGAGCCACCAGTGTGATATCTACGACTTTGACGACCTTGAGATGCTCCGCACCATGGACATGTCCACACTTAGAACCTCAGCCGACACCGCCACACCCACCTCATACGGCCGGCATCTACTCCAGATGGGAGAAGCACACCGTATCATTATCTATAATGGGATGGAGACCTAGCCCATCAGGCGGTCTCACCTGCATTCCACCCACGACACCACATGGAGCCAGTATGGTAGACAACATTATCGGAACCCCCGAGGCGACACATCTTATCACCTCATTCACCATCCCATATATACCGATTGGAGTTGATCACACATATCTCGCCCTATCCATACGCGGCTCACCATGCATATCCCAACGCGCCACCATACACCCACATGCCCATACCACCATTCACTTTAGACATGAGCTAGCGCATATCTATAGCTCCCATGTTCGAGAGCGCATCTATTCCCTTGACCCCTCCGCCCCATTGGACACCTTCACTGCCCACTTCTGCTCGATCCTCCACACATCCGCTACTCTCAACTTCCCATACACCACCCACAGCACCGCACATTCGACACAGTTGGGGCATATACCCCATAATAGCTAGTACGACGAGGAGTATATACGACTATACCGACATCTCAGAGCACATAGTATCTTGGGATCCATCACGGAGAAGGAGGTACGACGATAGATGCGAGCTCTCACACACCGGAAGCGACGAGCTTTCGAGCAGGGACAGGAGGCAGAGTTCTTTGACCTTCTCATGTGTAGGGATTGTGCCACCGCGTGGAGAGCCTTACGTGAGCGGCGCCCACCTACACTCATAGCAGATCCTCATACTTGGCATACCTACGCCCAGAGCACAAACATGGATGCACTCCACGTGTCCTTCAGGCCTGACGGGAGGGACATCGTTCCCTATATAGAGACGGTCATGTCATCATTGATGGACGACCCATTGACTAGGGATTCGCAGCCTATGAGACAGCTCAGCTCAGTAGGAGGTGCACATTGCAGTCTGGAACTGCAATGGATCTTTGTGGACACATCCAGAGAGGCTCGAGGAGGTGATGGAGGGCAGAGACATGATCTTCTTGACAAAGACACACGAGAGCCCGAGGAGGAGGTGACCGAGGATTGAGGGCTATATGTGGGAGTCAGTTCACCGCCGACAGGTGCGACAGCACACCACATGAGGATCAAGAGGAGTAGCTGTGCTCTATAGACAGTCACTACAGCACAGGATACAGGTGGTAGCCAGAGACCCAGAGGCACGTTTCATGTCGATATGCCTCCAGCTATCAGAGGAGAGAACAACGTATTTCGCCATCTGCTATATTGCACCCATCGGCTCATGCTTCACACATTCCCCCGAGAAGCCCTCAGGGGGAGGGAGGGCCCTCAGGGGGGGAGGGATCAGACACATCGCCATATGACTGCCTCAGTGACACCATTATGGAGTATACAGGGATGGGCGAAGTCTTCCTTGTAGGAGACTTCAATGCCCGCACTCAGAGCCACCAGTGTGATATCTACGACTTTGACGACCATGAGATGCTTCACACTATAGAGGACATGTCTACACTCAGAGCCTCAGCCGACACCGCCACACCCACCTCATATGGCCGACACCTACTCCTGATGGGAGCATCACACCGTCTCATTATATATAATGGGATGGCGACCTGGCCCACCTCGGGTGGTCTCACCTGCATCCCACCCACGACACCGCATGGAGGCAGTGTGGTAGACTATGTTATCGCACCCCCAAAGGCGACACATCTCATCACCTCATTCACCATCCCACCCATACTGATTGGAGCAGATCACGCATATCTCACCCTCTCCATATGCGGCTCACCATGCATATCCCACCCCGCCACCATATAGCCACATGCCCATACCACCATTCACTTTAGACGTGAGCTAGCACATATATATAGCTCCCATGTTCGAGAGCGCATCTACTCCCTTGATCTCTCCGCCCCATTGGACACCCTCACCGCCCACTTCTCTTTGATCCTCCACACATCCGCTACTCTCAACTTTCCATACACCACCCACCGCACCGCACATTCGACACGGCTGGGGCATACACCTCATAATAGATGGTACGATGAGGAGTGTAGATGACTATACCGACATTTGAGAGCTCAGAGTATCTTGGGAAACATCACAGAGAGGGAGGCACGACGACAAATGCGAGCCCTGACACGTCGGAAGCGGCGAGCTTTCGAGTGGAGACAGGAGGCAGAGTTCTTTCTCATGAGTAGGGATTGTGCCACCGTGTGGAGGGCCTTACGTGAGCCACGCCCACCTACACCCATAGCAGATCCTCATACTTGGCATACCTATGCCCAGAGGTTATACGACATCCCAGGACAGCCACCATTGCGGATCCCTCCCACACGGCGTCCTGTGATATCCACCCTATTCACGGCAGGCATGGTACGGTAGGCCATCCATAGGCTACAACATGGCCGTTCAGCAGACCACACGGGACTACAGGGCGAGCACTTTATATACGCAGTAGATGTAGTCTCCCACCTGATCACCCATCTCTTCAACCGTGCTTTGGTTGAGGGATTACCTGACTCATGGACTATGCATACCATTGCGCCTATCCATAAGTCCGACGATATGATGGACCCAAGGAACTACACAACTATTATGATTAGTTTTTTTCCCACTCGTCTGAAATCCAAAATTTTCCAATCGGACGTCTGCATATATTTTTCATACTTGAGTGCTCGAAAAAAAAAAATTGCATAAATTAGCAATTTTCAAACAGTTTTTCCACATGTCAACTTAGCTTAATATATGTGTAGCAACTTTATATGAAGGCGGACATTGCTTGCAAAGGAGTTTTATTTCTTTTAGGCTGCAACAGCTTACATATATGTATATATAACAGTATATTATAGTACCTCTCTCCATTTTATCCCACCTCTAATTTGTGGTCACGTATGATCACGTATGGTATTTTCAACCATACTTTTTCCGTACTTCCATACTCGTATGCGTTTGCCGTATGGTTGCCATATGAAAAAACTATGGTGCCCATTCATAAGTCAGGTGATACTATGGATCCAACTACATACAGGACGATCATGATTGGCCCTATCTTGGCCAAGTTATATGGGGCAGTACTAGAGGCAGAGTTGAGTACTCTCGTTGAGAGGAAGGGTATCAGGGCTCCAGGACAGGTAGGTTTTAGACTCGATTACTCTACCATTGACCACATCTTCACTCTAAGATGCCTGATCAACCAGGCAAGGTTGAGGAAAAGGAGATTATATTGTTGCTTTGTGGACTTCCGCAAAGCATTTGACACTCTTCCCAGGGAACAACTCTTCAGACGGCTACTTGATATCGGAGCTCCGAAGGAGATGATATGGGGGGATCTATGCCTTATACGAGAGAGTATCTGGTAGAGTCAGACGTCTGGGGGCTTATCTCATCCACTTGCTAGCACTATCGGGGTGAAGCAAGGATGCCCTCTTTCACCCACCCTCTTTGGTATCTACATTGATGAGATAGTGGACTACATACAGCAGCAAGGCGGTGATGGCATTGACGTACGTGGGTCCACGGTCTATATTCTTTTATACGCTGATGATATTGTACTGGTCTCAGAGTCTGTAGAAGGTCTACAGCATCATCTACATGGCCTAGATGACTTTTGCAGACACATAGGGTTATCTGTGAACCTTGGTAAAGCCAAGGTCATGATCTTTCATACATCAGCACAGGTACGCAAACATAGTTTGTTCACAGCAGCAGGTGGACCGATTGAGGTGGTCGGATCATATGTTTACTTGCGGGTGACATTTACAACAGCATCAGGGGTCTTCTCTATGTCTCAGGCAGCCCGTGACCGCATCACACGTGGGTATGCAGCACTAGCTTTGATGGAGAGACAGTGCCACCAGGCATATTTTCAGGAGCCCCGCACAAAGGGGTGGTTCTTCGACACTTTGGTTACACCAGCACTCATGTATGGGGCAGCCATATGGGGACCAGGCTTAGCTACTTCAGTATGGACAGCATTAGAGAGGCCACATATCCTCATGATTGCCAAACTTATCCATAGCAAGCCTTCCGTACCACATGATATCATTAGAGCAGAGCTCGCTACACAACCAATGCTAGTTGAGGCACTATTCAAGACAGTATGCCTATTACACAGACTCCGGAGCATGGATACAGAGCGTATTGCGTATCGTGCTTTCCAGGCATCACGTGATATGGCACTAGCAGGCGACACCTCCTCATGGTATGCACAGACACGAGAATGGCTGGCCCACCATGGCTTTGACATAGACATGCTACCACCACTATAGTACGACTCACATGCACCCACCTACTCGCTCTCTCATCAAGAGAGGAATAGGGTCATTCGTCAGGAGATATGGCATACATACATACAGAGGACATGGGTGAGCCCGAGGGATACATTGCCACCGAAAATGCTCTATTTTCTACATATTTTGGACGAGGGCTTCATCGAGATTTCGAGATACATGCCGACATACCTACCCCACTACCTTCGAGTCGTCATTTGGCAGCTCCGGGTTTCATCACATCAGCTCGAGATTGAGAGGGGTCTGTCCAGGGGAGTCCCCCGTGAGGAGAGGTGGTGCCCAGTATGCGAGACAGAGGTAGAGAGTGAGGATCATTTTGTTATCAGATGCCCAACATACTTAGACCTACGAGCACACTTCCAGATAGAGGAGTCACTCCAGTTGTGCATGACTATGGGAGACCAGTGACGCTTGGGACGCATTCTCACAGCAGTATACGAGAGGCGAGAGCGGTCACTACAGCCCACACATCAGCCACGGGTGATTACCCAGTTCTTTCAGCGAGCTGAGCTACATCAGAGAGGTCCATCTATAGGGCTCACGCTCCACCAGGTAGCACCACAGAGAGCACGGCGCCGACCACGCATGGGCAGATATCGTCGACCACGACTATATGAGGAGGATATCTCATGCATTAGGACAGCCTACGACCACATGATGGAGCATCAGCGTACCATCACCCCCTGGGTTCTCTTCCTTCAAGAGGCACTCAGACCACCACCGATGTACCACATACTACACACACCTCCACCCATCACCAATAGCTAGGGTGTTTTTACTCCAATTATGGATCCCCCATGTATTAGGTGGCCACTATATGTAGAGTCAGAGCCACGTGTCCCCAGCCTCTTCCAGCCCTATATAGCTTTGTCTAGCGATATACTTTTTATTTCATTTCATCTTCTACACAGGGTTACTACACTTGTATATGGTTTTTGTCTCATAGGCCAAGTTTACTTTCTTCTTTCTTCTCTCTCTCTCTCTCTCTCTCTCTCTCTCTCTCTCTCTCTCTCTCTCTCTCTCTCTCTCTCTCTCTCTCTCTCTCTCTCTCTCTCTCTCTCTCTCTCTCTCTCTCTCTCTCTCTCCCGATTGACAGAAGATACATCCATGTACATCGATTTGTCTCATAGGTCGAGTTTGGCCTCCTAATAGACATAAAAAACTTTCTTTCTTTCTTTCTTTCTTTCTTTCATTCTTCTTCTTCTTCTTCTTCTTCTTCTTCTTCTTCTTCTTCTTCTTCTTCTTCTTCTTCTTCTTCTTCTTCTTCTTCTTCTTCTTCTTCTTCTTCTTCTTCTTCTTCCTCTCTCTCTCTCTCTCTCTCTCTCTCTCTCTCTATGGTCTGACACATCTGACGCAGGTCTGACGCACTGATGCAGGTCTGACGCTACTGGTCTGGCGCTGGTCTGACGCTGGTCTGACAACTCTGACACGCTGGTCTGACGTTTCTGACGTGCTGATCTGGCACCCCTGACACACTGATCTGACTCCTCTGACGTACAGATCTGAGGCCTCTGACGTTTTCTAATACGGCTGACGTACAGCAGCTCTGACGTACAGCAGCTCTGACGTACAGCAGCTCTGACACTTCTGAAGTGGTACACAGATCTGACAGTGGAAAGAGCAGTTCTGATTTTTTTATGTTCTTCTCATGAGACATGACTCAAAAGTGTTAGGGTTTGCTGCCAGAAACCCTAACTTGACACCTCTGTACCTGTGCAAAATGGCCACGAAACAAACACTTACCATCAACAGCTGCTAAGGGCATTTTTAAGAAGACAACAGTTTATCTGAGTTAAAAAGCACACATAAATAGAAGAGGAGAATGGCACGGTTAGAGAAAAAAGAGGTGGAAGAGATGATCAGTAAAGCTATCAAAGATGTTAAAAAGGAAGGAGACAAAGCACTAAATCAAGAAATGAGAAGAGCTTTTGAGAAGATTAAAGCTTTTGAAGATCAAATCAAAGACATCAAGGAGGAGAGAGACGAATTGAAGGCTGAAATCCACCGCCTTCAAGAAGAGATTGTTCACATGAAGATCTCTAGAGCTAAAGAGGAAGGAGAGATCTCTCAAGTGGAAGAATTCAAAGAAGAGCTCAAAAAGGAAATCAGATCAGAAGTGGAGTCCACTCGAGAGACATGGGTAGAAGTAGTTCACAAGAGGGTCAAGAAAGAAGTCAGTGAAGAGGCACGGAAAGAAGAGCTCTCTAGAGTCCATGACACACTCGAGGAAGAAAAACTTCGACACACACGCCGATTGCATGTACGGATTACAGGGCTCTCAGAAGGCACATCACCGAATGCAGATGCCACTGACATCTGCCAACGCTTGGGGTACGAGAGCATGCCTTTCACAGAGGCATGGAGGGTTGGTAAAGAGACGTCCCGACCACGAGCACTCATCCTTCGTATGAGCTCTAAGGATACACGTATCGCCTTCTTCCGACGACGACCAGTACTACGCGGACTACCTAGAGGAGCTTTATATATGGACGAGGATCTCACGAGGATGCAGATAGAGCACCGTCGGACATGTATGCCACATATTCTTCAAGCCCGACGAGAGGGAAAGAAGGCCTTCTACCGGGACGGTAAAGTCTTCATCGACGGACGCCCTATCAAATAGGGATACGTGGCCTATGAGACAACACCATATCAGGAGTCACCACTCAGAGGAGCAATCTGGAATTGCAATGGAGCACTTTGGACACGGCCAGACCAATTGGAAGAGATCTTAGACACTCATGACTTTGCTTGCATCACAGAGACCCATGAGAGCCGAGAGAGAGGTCTACCTCGCATTGCAGGTTTTCATTGGGAATCTGCATTTAGGACCACCACGAGACAGAGTACTGCGCGAGGGTCGGGAGGGGTGGCCATCGTATTTAGACAGGAGATACAAAGCCGGATCCATATTATAGGAAGAGATGAGGAGGCACGATTCATGTGGGTTCGCATGGAGATAGCACAGGGGAGTTGGATTTACATTGCTATATGCTACTTCCCTCCAGGCGGATCTCGATACGCAGGACAGGATCTTGGGAGACCGACCCGAGACAAAGACTCACCATACACAACACTTTCGGATGACATACTACATTATAGCACACTAGGTGAAGTCTTCCTTATGGGGGACTTCAATGGACGCACTCAGTCACATCAGTGCGATGCATACGATATGGATCACCCACATCTCATGAGGACCAGAGACCCAGAGGAGATGAGTACCAGTAGAGTATCGGCAGATATGGGTCAGGACACCACAGGGTATGGCAGACATCTGCTTGAGCTAGGCAGCCGACATCATCTCGTTATCTATAACAGGATGCATCGTTGGCCAGGTTCGGGCGGACTTACTTGCTTCCCTCACGGGGGAGGTGAGAGCACAGTCGACTACATTTTGGGTACCACCTCTGGAGCTTCACTCATCACCTCACTTACTATTGGACGATGCCCACTTGGTGCTGACCATACATTTATCACATTCACACTCTCATCTCCTATTCCATTGGACCCTCCCTCACCCACTGAGACACACATCACGATACACTTCACACACGAGCTCTCACACGTTTATGCACACCATTTACACACCCGCCTACTCTCCCTCGATCCACTCTCACCCTTGGAGACACATCACATTTCACCACCATCCTACACGACTCAGCTCTCTGCAGTTTCCCACACCGCACACATATACACCCTCCACGCAGAGGTTCCATGCCTCAGAACCGCTGGTATGATGTAGATTGTCGCGAGCTACAGAAGCACCTACGCATTTTAGAGCATAGAGGGGATATTACACACACACAGGCACAGCGTCGCATGCAGAGCCTTACTCGCCGCAAACGGCGTGATTGGGAAGAGAGACAGTACTGGGATATTTATCACTTACTCATGAGTCGAGACAGCGCAGTGGCATGGCGACATTTGAGAGAGAGGAGACAGCAGACACCCATACGAGACCCGAGCACTTGGCATAGCTATGCACAGAGCCTATACGAGATCCAAGACCCAGCCCCCCATTCCCAGACCACAGAGCTCACGTCCTACTACATCTGAAACGGCGTGATTGGGAAGAGAGACAGTACTGGGATATTTATCACTTACTCATGAGTCGAGACAGCGCAGTGGCATGGCGACATTTGAGAGAGAGGAGACAGCAGACACCCATACGAGACCCGAGCACTTGGCATAGCTATGCACAGAGCCTATACGAGATCCCAGGCCAGCCCCCCATTCCCAGACCACAGAGCTCACGTCCTACTACATCTGACTTCTTCACACCCACTATGGTGGGACGCGCTATTGCCCATCTACAGCATGGCAGGGCCCACGACCTTTTCGGTTTACAGGCTGAGCACCTCATCTACGGAGGCACGACCCTTGCACCGCTCATTGCCCACCTCTTCAACCGTGCACTGGTTGAAGGGTTCCCTGACTCATGGACTGAGCACACCATAGTGCCCATTCATAAGTCAGGAGATACTTTGGATCCAGCTACATACCGGACGATCATGATTGGCCCTATATTGGCCAAGTTATATGGGGCGATACTGGAGACAGAGTTGAGTACTCTCGCTGAGAGGAAGGGTATCAGGGCTCCAGGACAGGCAGGCTTCAGACGAGATTACTCTACCATTGACCACATCTTCACTCTGAGATGCCTGATCGACCAGGCAAGGGTGAGGAAGAGGAGATTATATTGTTGCTTTGTGGACTTCCACAAAGCATTTGACACCGTTCCCAGGGGACGACTCTTCAGACGACCACTTGATATCGGAGCCCCGGAGGAGATGATATGGGGGATCTATGCCTTATACGAGAGAGTATCTAGCAGAGTCAGATGTCCGGGGGGCTTATCTCATCCACTTGCTAGCACTATCGGGGTGAAGCAAGGATGCCCTCTTTCACCCACCCTCTTTGGTCTCTACATTGATGAGATAGTAGACTACATACAGCAGCAGGGGGGTGATGGCATTGAGGTACGCGGGTCCACTGTCCATATTCTTTTATATGCTGATGATATTGTACTGGTTTCAGAGTCTGCAGAAGGTCTACAGCATCATCTACATGGCCTAGATGACTTTTGCACACACAGAGGGTTATCTGTGAACCTTGGTAAAACCAAGGTCATGATCTTTCATACATCAGCACAGGTACGCAGACATAGTTTGTTCACGGCAGCGGGTGGACCCATTGAGGTGGTCGGATCATATGTTTAATTGGGAGTGACATTTACAGCAGCATCAGGGGTCTTCTCTATGTCTGAGGCAGCACGTGACCGCATCACACGTGGGGATGCAGCACTTGCCTTGATGGAGAGACAGTGCCACCAGGCATATTTTCAGGAGCCCCGCACAAAAGGGTGGCTCTTCGACACTTTGGTTACACCAGCGCTCATGTATGGGGCAGCCATATGGGGACTAGGATTAGCCACATCAGTATGGACAGCATTAGAGAGGCCACAGATCCTCATGATTTCCAGACTTATCCGCAGCAAGCCTTCAGTACCACATGATATCATTAGAGCAGAGCTCGCTGCACCACCGATGCTAGTTGAGGCACTATTCCAAACAGTATGCCTATTACACAGACTCCGCAGCATGGATACAGAGCGCATTGCTTATCGGGCTTTCCAGGCATCACGGGACATGGCATTAGCAGGCGACACCTCCTCATGGTATGCACAGACACGAGACTGGCTGGCCCACCACGGCTTTGACATAGACAGGCTACCACCACTACAGTACGACTCACAGGCACCCACCTACTCGCTCTCTCATCAGGAGAGGAATAGGATCATTCGTCAAGAGATATGGCATACATACATACAGAGGACATGGGTGAGCCCTAGGGGTATATTGCCACCGAAAATGCTCTATTACTGTGAGCATTTTCTACATATATCGGATGAGGGCTTCATCGAGATTCCGAGATACATGCAGACATATCTACCTCACCAGCTTCGAGTCGTCATTGGCCAGCTCCGGGTTTCATCACATCAGCTCGAGATTGAGAGGGCTCGATCCAGGGGAGTCCCTCGTGAGGAGAGGTGGTGCCCAGTATGCGAGACAGAGGTAGAGAGTGAGGAGCATTTTGTTATCAGATGCCCAGCATATGTAGACCTACGAGCACATTTCCAGATAGAGGAGTCACTCCAGTTATGCATGACTATGGGAGACCAGCGACGCTTGGGACGCTTCCTCACAGCAGCATACGAGAGGCGAGATCGGTCACTCCAGCCGACACATCAGCCACGGGTGAGTACGCAGCAGACCATTACCCAGTTTTTTCAGCGAGATGAGCTACATCAGAGAGGTCCATCTATAGGGCTCACGCTCCACCAGGCAGCAACACAGAGAGCGCGGCGCCGACCACGCATGGGAAGATATCATCGACCACGACTATATAAGGAGGATATCTCATGCATCAGGACAGCCTACGACCACATGATGGAGCATAGGCGCACCACCACCCCATGGGTTGTCTTCCTTCAGGAGGCACTCAGACCACCCCCGATGTATCACATACTACACCCACCTCCACCCATTCACCGGTAGCTAGGGTGATTTACTCACATGTCCCCCATGTATTAGGTGGCCACTATCTGCGGAGTCAGAGCCACATCTCCCCATCCTTTTCCAGCTTTATATATATCTTTGTGTCGGGATATACCTTTTATTTCATTTCATCCTCTACACAGGGTTACTACACTTGTACATGGTTTTGTCTTATAGGCCAAGTTTGGCCTCCAGAAGACGTTAATATGACTTTCTTTCTTTCTTTCTTTCTTTCTTTCTCTCTCTCTCTCTCTCTCTCTCTCTCTCTCTCTCTACTTGACAACTAAAAATGGCTCCCATGGACCGGAGGGAGGTGGAGGAACTTATCTCTAAAGCCATCAAAGAGGCCAAAAAGGAAGGGGACCGCAATCTCAACACGGAGATACAAAAAATGATGGATAAATTCAGAGGACTCGAAGAACAAGTAAAGACCCTCACTAAAGAGGGAGACAATTGGAGGACAGCCTACGAGCATCTTGAAGCCACCAGAATGATCAAAAAAGAGGGGGAGATCTCCAATGTAGAGACACTCAAAGAAGAAATAAAGAAGGAAATCAAAACGGAAGTAGAATCCACTCGTGAGTCCTGGATGGAAGTAGTCCACAACAAGATTAAGAAGTAAATGAAGACATGAAGAAGGAAGAGCTAACATGGGTTCAGGATACACTCGAGGAGGAAAGACTTCAACGCATCCGAAGACTCCATGTTTAGATTACGGGCCTTCCAGAGGGAGCATCACCTCAGGAAGAAGCCATCGACATCTTCTGTCGACTTGGATACGAGAGCATGCCCTTCATAGAAGCATGGAGGGTTGGGAGGGATACATCCCATTCGGACGCACTCATCCTTCATATGAGCTTCGAGGAGACACAGACAGCATTCTTTAAACGTCGATCACTACTATGTGGACTACCTGGCAGCACCCTTTACATGGATGAGGACCTCACGAGGATGGAGGTGGCACACCGACATGCCTGCATGCCACAGATACTCCAGGCATGTCGAGAGGGAAGGAAGGCCTTTTACCGTGATGGTAAGGTCTTCATAGACTGATGCCCTATCAAATAGGGCCACACGGCCTATGAGACATCACCACACGAGGAGTCACCACTCAGAGGAGCAGTGTGGAACTGCAATGGAGCACTTTGGACGCGGCCAGACAGACTCGAGAGATCCTGGCATCACACGATTTTGCTTGCATCACAAAGACGCACGAGAGCCCAGAATGAGAGCTCACCCATATAGCAGGTTTCAAGTTGGCATCCACATTCAGGACCACGACGTGACAGAGTGGAACACGAGGGTCAGGGGGCATCGCCATCATAATCAGACAGGAGCTACAGAGTCGGATCCACATCACTAGTCAAGACGAAGAGGCACGATACATGTGGGTACGCTTGGAGATAGAAGCAGAGAGATGGGTCTACATAGCCATTTGCTACTTCCCACCACGAGGATCGCAATACTCTAGACATGACCGGGAGGAGCAGTGCATAGACAGTGACTCACCCTACACCGCACTCGCGGAGGAGATACTACAGTATAACACTCTAGGTGAGGTCTTCCTTATGGGGGACTTCAATGAACACACAGAGTCACACTAGTGTGAGTCATATGACATGGAGCAGTCATTGATCATGAGCATAGGACTAGAGGAGACACTGACTAGCCACATATTAGCAAATAGGGGATACGACACCACAATCTATGGTAGACACCTACTTGAGCTCATCAACTGACACCATCTCCTTATTTATAACGAGATGCACCGATGGCCGGGCTCGGGCAGATTGACATGCTTTCCACATGGGGGCAGCGAGAGTGCAGTCGACTACATATTAGGTACCCTCTCTCAGGCATCGCTCATCATTCACTTGGTATTGGTAGATGTGCACTTGGAGCTCACCACACTTTTATCACGTTCACACTCTCAAATCCCCTTCCACTAGAACCCTCCCCCCCCCCAAACCCATCGTGCCACATACCATGATACACTTCACATGTGAGCTCTCACATGTCTACATACACCATTTACACACTCGCCTACTCTCACTAGATCCACTCTCACCTTTGGACACACTCACCTCACAAATCACCACCATTCTACATGACTCAGCTCCACACAATTTATCCCACCGCACACACGCACACGCGCACACCCGCCCCGTAGAGGGTCCATGCCCCAAAACCGGCGGTATGATGATGAGTGTCGAGAGCTATGGAAGCAACTATGAACAGCGGAACATACGAGGGAGATCACATACACACATGCACAGTGCTCCATGCAAAGCCTCACACGTCGAAAGAGGTGGGAATGGAAGGAGAGACAGTATTGGGATATTTACCACTTGCTCATGAGCCGAGATAGTGCAATGGCATGGCGACACTTCAGAGAGAGAGATAGCGAACACCCATTCGATAGCCAGGTATATGATACATAAATGCATAGAGTCTATACCAGATTCCAAACCAGCCACCCATCCTGAGGCCAGAGAGCTCACGCCCTACCAACTCTCACTTTCTTACACCAAAGATGATGAGCCGTGCAATCAGCCACCTACACCATGGCAGAGCCCATGACCATTTCGGCCTACAGGGAGAGCATCCTATCTATGGGTGTGCGATTCTAGCACCACTCATCACCCACCTCTTCAACTGAGCACTAGCTGATGGGTTCCTTGACTCATGGATAGAGCACACCATAGTGCCCATACATAAGTCAAGCGATGTTATGGATTTAGCCACATACCGAACGATCATGATTGACCCCACATTGGCCAAACTATATGGGACAATAATAGAGATAGAGCTCAGCACCCTCACTGAGGGGAAGGGTATCACGGCTCGAGGCCAAGCACGATTCAGACAAGATTACTCTACCATAGACCACATCTTCACTTTGAGATGCCTGATCGACTAGGCTCGAGTGAGGAAAGAGATATTATACTGCTTCTTTGTGGACTTCTGCAAAGCCTTCAACACAATCCCCCAAGGAACGACTCTTCATACGCCTACTCGACATCGGGGCTCCAGAGATGATATGGGGGATCTACGCCCTATATGAGAGAGTATCACGTAGAGTGAGATGTCCAGGCCGCCCATTAGATTCACTTGCCAGCACCATCGGGGTGAAGCAAGGGTGCCCTCTCTCGCCAACACTTTTTGGACTATACATTGATGAGATAGTGGACTTCATATAGCAGGAGGGAGGAGATGGCATTGAGGTACAAGGGACCATGGTCCACATTCTTTTATGTGCTAATGATATTGTCTTGGTTTCAGAGTCTGCACAGGGTCTACAACATCACCTACACAGCCTAGACGATTTTTGCACACATAAAGGACGATCAGTGAACCTTAGTAAAAACAAGGTTCTGATCTTTCATCAGGAGTGCAGGAGAGGAGACAGAGTTCTTTCACAGCTACAGGCGACCCCATCGAGGTAGTCAGCACATATGTATACCTTGGCGTGACATTCACAGCAGCCTCCGAGGCTTTCTCCATGTCCCAGGCAGCTTGAGATCACATCACACGAGGATATGCAGCATTAGCTTTGATGGAGAGATAGTGCCACCAGGCCTACTTTCAAGAACCCCAAAAGGGTGGCTCTTCGACACTTTGGTTACCCAGCACTCATGTATGGCGCAGCCATATGGGGACTAGGGTTATCAGCATCAACATGTACAGCACTGGAGAGATCGCAAATTCTCATTATTGCCAGACTCATCCGCAGCAAACCCTCGGTACCCCATGAAATTGTAAGGGCAAAGCTTGATGCACCACCAATGCAAGTAGAGGCACTTTTCCAGGCAGTAAGCTTACTACACACGATCCAGGGTAGGGATAGAGAACGTGTCACCTACAGAGCTTTCCAGGCATCACGCGACATGGCATCGGGGGGACACCTCATGGTATGAACAAACACGAGATTGGCTGGCCCACCATGGACTTGACATAGACAGACTACCATGAGTACGGTATGACTCCTATGCCCCCACCTACTCGCTCTCCCACCAGGAGAGGAATAGGATCATCTGTCAGGAGATATGGCATACATACATACAGAGGTCATGGGTCAGCCCAAGAGATCCATTGCCATCGAAAATGCTCTACTACCATGAGCATTTCCTACAAATCGGAGATCAGGGCTTCATTGAGACTCCACGGTACATGTAGACATACCCACCACACCACCTTCGTGTCAGCATTGGGCACCTTCAAGTTTTACCACATCAGCTCGAGATTGAGAGAGGTCGAGCCAGAGGAGTCCCCCGAGAGGAGAGGTGGTGCCCAGTATGCCATATAGAGATAGAGAGTGAGGAGCACTAGATTACGAGATGCCATCATACTCAGACCTACGAGCAAAGTTCCATATTGAAGAGTCACTCTAGTTGTGCATGACCACGGGAGACCAACGAAAGAGGGGTCTCTTCATCACGACAGCATATGAGAGACGAGAGAAGATGCTACAATGCATACATCCGACGCAGGCGGGCACCCAGCATACGATTACTCAATTCTTTCGGCAACTTGAGCCACATCAAACAGACAGCCTTCCAGAGGCATAGGGCTCAATCTCAAGTAGGCAACGATACAAAGAGTGCCATGTAGACCACGTATGGTTGGGCACCGACGATCACGATTGCATCGGGAGGATGTCCCCCGCATCAAGATAGCCCACAACCACATGATGGAGCAAAGGCTCACCACTACCACTTGGATCGCCCTCTTGCAGGAGGTATTGAGTACACCGCCGATGTGCCAAATACTCCACCCTCCTCCACCCATTTGTACCAGTTAGGGTATACACATTCACTCCCACATAGGTCCCCATGTATTAGGTGGCCATTATCTTCAGAGTCAAAGCAAGTCTCCCCCCATGCACCACTACTAACTTACATGTAGATAAATGGCACAATATCCTTCTACAATTAGAATATGTTTGACTGATATGATATGTCATATTATGCATATATAATACATCAATCATGATCCATATTTTAAATTATAACCATATAATGTTAAATGCTATATGATATACCATATAATCATATATCATGATTTATAATACATTTAATGATATATTTAAGGTCCAATATCATTCATGTCTTCAAATTTGCCTCTCATTAAGATGCAATCACCACATTCATTAAATGTAAGGTCCAATATCATTCATGTCTTCAAATTTGCCTCTCATTAAGATGCAATCACCACATTAATAAGTCTACATCAAAGTTTCCTTAATGATTTTCTTTCATTTTTGTAGATGCCAAGGAAAGCATATTAACGTTATGTCATTATGATGTCTCCCTCTCTCTTTAGCCTATGAATACATGTAAAAATGTTTATTTTATTGAAACATGTAATGTCACATGTGTATATAAAAGTAATATATATGCTTGAGTTTTTATATATAAAAAAGGATCACGTCGGGAAACATCAGAAATCTTGTACCGTACCCGTAAAACGTCTGAAGTGAGAAGTCAAAAAAACATTAGTAACAACTATGCTCACTACACTAGAGAAATGATAATGCTCTAGAGAAGTTTGGAATTCCAAAAGAGCTAGATAATTACAATTAGCTCCATCTAGTCTTTATATAGGTTTTGTGATGCAAGAGAAGACTGGCAGAAAGAGCTATAATAGAAAAGCTAAAGTAGCTTTCATTTAAAATCATAGTTGTATAAGTACTATCCTACCTTTTTTCTCGAAAGTGTTTTTCTATAGATGTGTGAGCTATGATATTGATTTCATGAGGTTGACCTCGGCTTTTTGGATACTTTTGATTTTATAGTTGATTTTCCCTTTTTTTTTTTAACAATTGTTTCATAATTCACATTGGGCTACTATGAACACTTTGAATACACTTTTTGGTGGGCTAATAAGAGTCGTTGGCCGATTCTTGTATGTAATTGGAAAGCTCTCTTTGAGCACTACAAGAATGCATAAAAATCTCCACATCCAAATTTTAGCCCCTCTTTTTAACCAAGCTTGACCACCATGTTGATTCACATGTTCCGCTTCCTTTAGTGGAAGGTTGACCCATTGGCTATGGTTTTAATGAGTTTGCTAAGAATTCACCCCTAATCTGAAAGTAAGGGTATATGCTTGGTATTGTTGGATTCTAACGCATCATGTACATTTTTTCTTGACTTGCTACTGACTTGGCATCATAAATCCATTCCTAACCTTCCTGTTTCAGGTGTCCCAACTTGTCTACATTATACATATGCTTGTTCGTAGGTTTTATTTGCAGTTGCCTCACTTTTAGGAGTAGAGAAAAGACATGATATGCATTGTAGATTGTAACTATAGCCTAGGCCCTACACACAACACATTAAACACTATAGACTTTAGTCTTGACTCTCACGAATAATACTTCATTCCAATACTTAACATGTATCATGATAGCATGTTGCACACTGCAATGTTTTTATCATTTAAGAATCGTTCATATGTGTATGATCCGATTATGATATACTGTACTGGTCTGTACATAATACAAACTACAAACTACGTAATACTGGTCCGTACATAATACAGACTATAATGTATAGTTCAAGTTAATACGATAATAATATGATGGAATATGAATATGATAATATTTTGTAGTATAGTACATTCGGATATGATGTACTCTTCTCTTGGATGGAATATGATGATGATAATAAAGTTTGTAGATGAATATGCTAAAGTCTAAAGGCAAGACATAGATGAAGGATGAATGATGCATGATATATTTTAATCTTAATTGTGCCTTGGACGTTGGCCCTTACATTTCTCATTGAAGGGTTACAAATCATGATGTATCATGTATTGTATTATATATACACATGATTTCAATTTATATATGCATGATGCATCATGCATCATGCATGAATTACAACTTATAGAATCATTTAATCATGATATATCATGTATTATGTATACATGATTTTAGTTTATAGTTTCATGATGCATGATGCATCATGCATTTATAGAATCATTCAATCATCATGTATCATGTATTATGTATACATGATTTCAATTTATAGATGCATGATGCATAATGCATCAATCATCAATCACAAACTACAATTTAATTATTCATTTACTATGATTTTCTGTAATTATGCAGTGATCTATATGTATGTATTTCATATCTTTTTGAAAAAAAAAATAGGCCATGTCAAAAAACATCAAAAACATCAAAACATTTTTCTTTACTTGTCGTAAGTAGGATTCTTGTCAAAAGCAGAAGTCCAAATCCCATTACTAACAACTACGATGCAAGCTAGGAATATTGATAAACATTTTGGTACATGAATACATATTTTCACATATCCTGCAAAGCTACTACCATAGTTGTTCAAGTACGATCCGCGACAAGTAAGATATGTAATAGTACCATACTAGGTACATTACTACGTACTGATCTTGAGCTACGAATCCGTACCATATTAGTACGATTTTTTTTTTTCATTTTTTCATGTATATGGGAGTGTACACATGTAAAGAGCATTTCTTCATGAATATGCATAATATTGTATCTATGATGAAGATAATTGTTCTCTAACTAGTATAGTTGCAAAACCAATGTATTTTCTTAATAAATTCAAGTCAAAATGGAAAATAAAACACATGTAGTTTTTTGGTACGAATTGGTACGAATACGTACTAGTACATATGGTACGAAAAATATGTATGAATGTGTTGGTACTGGTACGAATAACAACTATGGTTTCTAGAAATGCAAAGCATCCACAAACACACACAAGGATCTTCATATGAAGAGACACTCTCCTGTATACACATGTTGGAAGTGACATAGACCCAATTACACAAGTCATAGAATCTTTCCAACACTAGAACTTAGCACACATACACACCTTGAACCAAATACTATATATGAGGGACAATAAAAGATAGAGTAGAAACAATGTGTTTGTATATACAAAATTGCATTAAAGACTGAATATGAAATGAATTTAGGTGTAAAATATGTGAGAAGTTTGCCTAAGAGTTATAGAATAATGAGCAAGTGCCAGATAGTGTGATATGATAGATTCAATACAGAGAAATCAGCCTATGTATTGTGAAAAATTGTTAAAATCTGTAACTAAACCAGAAAATAGCTTCTTCTCATATATAAGCAATAACAAGGACTTTTCCTCTTGATGTAGTAGGATAGAAAACTTGGTACAGCAGCAAGACTTGAAGTAAAACCGAAAATATGCAAGAACTATAATCAGCATGTGCACACTCTATGTGCATGTGAAGAAAAAGTGGGCAGCTGTAAAACACCTCACCTCCAAAGAGTAGCTAGAGACCTCTAACAATAGCAAGAATACTCTAAGGTAAGTGGATGAGTGTAAGAGATGAGTATTGTGTGCATCCAAAACTCCTTTGTGTAAAAAATAAGCTCCAATGACTCTCTATCACAAAAACTCATGATAAAATCATAAAATGTCACTTACATTTTCCAAAATTCTTGATTTTGGCTTTATTCTTTATCATAGCTATTTTGTGTAGCTTTAATGTAAGCGATTTATCTCAATCGTAATTTTGGATGCTTTTAAGATTAAATTTCAACCACTAACTCATAATTAAAATTTAGGATTGGAAAGGCTTGATTTTTGGTGGGTTTTTAGCTCTAAGATGATAGAGCGCTATATATGGTTTGATAGCTCTCGTGAAACTCTATAAGAATATGAAATAAATAAATTTTCATCATTTTTTATCATACCATTCCTAAGAGATGGTGAAATGGTGGAATTTGGGTCTCCTCAAACTTAAGATTTTGAGCACAATTTGACATTGTTTCCAACAATCCCCCCGCAATGATATATTGGGGTAAGATATAATAATTTACATAACCTTTCATGTCTTTCTCTTGATAATGCCTTTGTAAAAATATTTGCCACATTCTTACTTGGAGGAACATAGATAATCTCAATGTGTTTCTTTGCTACTTGCTCATGTGTATAGTGATAACAAACCTCAGTATGTTTTCTCCACATGATGGAGTGTTCTTTTCTATACGAATAGCACTTTGACTCTCCTTGCATGATGGAGAGTGTTCTTTTCTTTAGTATCCATATAGCCTCATGCATTGTTGTATAGGTAGCCCTATATTTTGCTTCACATTAAAATGTAGCTACTATAGATTGGTTCTTAGAAACTCAAGAAATTAAGCATTATCCAATAAAAAAACAATAACCACTTAATGAGATATTCTTGAATCTTTATCACATGCCCAATCCAAATCTTCAAATCTTTTAATTGGAAAATCTAGTGACTTAGAAAATACCATAGCATAATCCTTTGTGGCTTTAAAATATCTAAAAATTCATTTAATTGCTTTCTAGTAAATTTAAAGAGATTTATGCATGAACCTTGATACTTAAGAAATGACAAGGCCTATGTCAGGACGTGTATTACAAAGATAAATCAAGCAACCAACGAGTTGAATATATAATGCAACATTAAAAGGTTCTTAATCTGCTTATCCTCTAATGAAACATTAACATCCATAGGAGTTTGCATTGGTCTTGAATCTTACATTTCAAACTTCTTTAAAAGTTTCTCAATGTACTTCTATTGTGTCATATAGCTATAATTATCCATGTGAATGAATTCACAATGCCAAAATAATAATGTAGTGAACCAAGATCACTAACATCAAACACGTTCTAAAGCTCTCACTCAAAAACTGAAGAATAGATAGATCTGAACCTATCTTAAAACCAATAGAAATAAGATACAAGTGTATCTTTTCATACCATGGTCTTAATGCTTGCTTCAAACCATAAAGAGCTTTGATTAGTTTGCAATCACATGTTCTTTACTTTTCTCTTCGAAACCCTCTGATTGTTCAATATAGACATCCTCATGTAGATCACCACTAAGAAAAGTAATCAAGATATCCAACTAGTATACTTTCCAACCAAAGAAAGTACAATCTTGACTATGGTCATTCTATACATAGGTGTAAAAGTTTCATCATAGTCAATACCTTTCTTTTGTGCATAACCTTTGACAACTAATCACATAGTACCTATCAATAGTACCATCAACTTTCCTTTTGATCTTGAATATCCACTTGACATCAATAACTTTCTTTCCTTCTCATAACTCACAAAGCTTCCAAGATTGATTCTTATGAATAGAATCAATCTCTTCTTGTGTTGCTTTTATCAATTTTATGAATAGAATCAATCTCTTCTTGTGTTGCTTTCTTCCACATAGGATTATGTAATTGTTCTTTCACACATGTAGGTTCATTCTCAACTATAATAAGAGCCAAAATTTATGAATATCACAAACTTCTACATAATTTGCCTCATTAACTTGATCTTTTTGACTTCTTGCTCTCCCTTTGAAACTCTTGATTCCACTCTCTTGCAAAGTTTGTAGATATCACTTTGGAATCTTCTTAAAAACTGGTGCAACCTCTCTTTCTTCTTGACTTCAAGAAGACTCTCCATCTTTTTGAATTGTTTCCTTTCCTCTATGTGGTCTTTATATACGTTTTGTGATCCAAGAAACGAATAGCGAAAAAAAGCTATAATGAAAAAGCTAAAGTAGCTTTTATTCAAAATCATAATTATGTAAGTATTATCCTAGCGTTTTAATTTATTTCAAAAGTGTTTTTCTATAGATGGTGTGAGCTACAATATTGCTTTGTTGAGGCTGATGTGGGCTTTTTGGTTACTTTTGATTTTATATTTGAGTTTCTTTTCTTTTCTTTTGAACATTGAGCTAGTGTGAGCACTTTGAATACAGGTCTTGGTGGGTCAAGTAAGATTTGTTTGGCAAGTCTTATATATGATTGGACATCTTTGTTTGAGCACTACATAGATATGTAAAAATCTCCACATATGAATTTTGACCTCTTTTTCTTACCAAGTTTGACCTACAGGTTGGGCTTCCCCTAGCAAACGTTGACCCATTCATTGACAATGGTATTAACGACTTTGCTAATATACATTTAATCCAAAACCAAAGGAACACTATAATCGATCCCCCTAGAGAACCAAGATTCACACTTGCAAAATTGGGGTTTATAAAGAGATCAATTTTGTTTGATGCATCTTCACCATTGAGGATGTATGTGGCCCAACCCTCCTTGTATACGTGTTTAGGGGTGGTTATGAATTGATGATATCATTCATGATGTTAGCAATCCGAAACACAACTTGCAAATATTAGAATCAAGCAAGTAGACACTCGGTATTAGGGTTTTGCACGTTCAAGATATAAGAGTCTTGGGACCAAGTCTTATTGATAAGTGACTTTTAGATCATTTGGACATCTTCATACATGGCCAATGACCAAAAGTTATAAAAATAATATAAATGCCTATAACTCCCTAATTTGAAGTCCACAACATGTAACAAAAATGTATCTGGAAATCTCTTGGAGAGAGCTATCACTTGGAAGGGTCAAAATATACAAAAGGAAAGTCCTTGGGACCTTTTCCCTCGACAGATGGTAGCCACTCTTTAAATCTATTTTATCAAATGCAATTCTTCCACCTACTTCAAGTAGATCATCTATTTTGGGCATGAGGTATCTATGCTTGATTGCAATCTTATTGAGTGCATGGTAATCTACACACATCCCATAAGACCCACCTTTTTTCTTTGCTAAGAGAACTAGTGCTTCAAAGGGTGAATAGCTCGGTATTATCAACCTTTTCTCCAAATACTCGTCCATGACCTTGTGGACTTCATTCTCTTCTTGCAGACTTGTGCGGAATGGTGGTAGAGCGATCGGACTTACTTCCAGCATCAACTCGATTCTTTGATGAGTGTTCTTGTAAAAAGATAGCCCCAAAGATAATTCATATAAAAATAACTCTTGGAATTCTACTCTCACCTTCTTTGAAAGTGTTTGAGCATTCCAATTGGAGCTTGCTCAGCTGTTAAAATCCATCATAATACAAGACCAATACACAAAGTACAAAAAATAAGTATACTTACAATCGATTTTGAGCATCTTGACTATGATCACCAATCATGTCTCTTAGAGATACGATTCTCCATGGATCATTAATCATCTTTCCTCTTGCTCAAATTAATAAATATGAGAAGAAAAATATATGGTTGGTCATTTCCTAACATGCCACAACTTATTAAAGACTAGGTCGAAACATTTAAATCATGCAATCTTGAAATCCAATATGTCCTCATAAGAGTGGATCTGTATAGCTAGATCAATGGTTCGTCGGTCCCATGTCTCAGTGCCCTTCCCATCGGCCAACTACACAATGTAGGCATAATCCAACTACATAATGTTTAAGTATATCCATCTCATGAGTCAAGAACTAATGGCATTCTCTCATGACTATGAACTCCATGTCTTCGAATTGGTAGCCCTTCTATGTCCTTGGTGAGAGCATAGTATTCGGTACAAAGGATATCTTTTTAGTGGCCATCATAGCCAGCATGGGAAATTATAATATCTGAGATGAGGGTCAACAATGATCTTTCTTTTTTAGGATAGACTTTAAATTGATACTTCCCTAAATAACCATAGCATAAACCTTCTTTCATTGCGATCTCTTTTTCTTGAGAGGAAGGATAAACTTACTAAAAAACCTCTAGACGCAAACAGACACTTTCCTTTTAGTTCCTGAAATTGTTTTGATCATGTCCACCAATGTAACCTCTCTCTAGGGTTGTGCATTAGTCAAAACTAGAGCACTCGAAGATGAGGTCGGCCTCATCTTAATTCAAGAGGACATCTACCCTTTGGAGTCTGCACCTCTATGACCATCCTTATAGACTAGAGCCATCTCTATGACCTTGCGAAAGAGTTTCATCTCTCCTTTGTAACTTAAAGCTGAATAGTTTTTGCAGACCTCAAACTCCAACAATTGGTATCAAAGCAAGTCGCCACTTCATCTAGGGCATCGTCAACACCGCTCTGGTAACTGGTTAGAGTCTCAGAATCGCACAAAAGTTGATGAGCATACTCAAGGTGATTAGGAGTTGAAAACAGCTTCAGGCGTTGAAATATAAGCTCATTTCTGTCTCTAAACCCACTATCATAGCACTTGTGCACGCAATTTTACCCGTTTATGCCAAACATATATACATGTTTCAGTTCACCAGTACAAGTGCCTTAAAGTGTGTTACCGATTTAGCAGAGCTCAACAAGGTAGTTTTGTTCAATTTTTTGAGATACAATCATTTTTTTGCATCAGTGTATTTAGTCAATGGCCATGGCTGAAAGCAATGATTTATTCCGTATGTTGGTTGTTAGGACAAATTGGATGGTACCAATTACCCATTACAGGCATATATGATGCGTTATGTATTGGTAGCAAAAGGGTTGTGGAATATTGTGCAGGGTATTGAAAAACGCCCTATTATACTTGCAAATGCAGTTACTGAAGGTGATGCAGATGGTATTGAATATGATGATCTTCAGATTCCTATTCATGCTTCAATTCCTACTGCACCTACCGGAGAGCAACTTCCTTGGGATGGCAGAGATTCTTAGGCACATGCATTGATAGCTTTGTCTATCAAACGTGCCATTATCCCTCACATTCCATCAACGAAACAACAAAGAATGCTTGGTATACACTTTCCACTTTATACTAGGCAAGAAATGAGTTGGAGAGTTAGCATATAAATGAAAAAGATTCTATGGATAGGTTTTTGACAAAGATCAAAGATTTGAAGGAGTAATTGATTTCTGCTGATTAAGTTTTACCAAATAGGTCATTGGTGCATACAGTTCTTAATGGTTTTTCAAATTCATATTAGAGTTTTGATTCTACTCTTCAATTGATGATGAAAGGCAATCCAAGTGCCTTAACATTTGAGAAGTTAGTCTCTGTTTGGTTGCAAGAAGGTCAGTCTAGGCAAAACAGATCCATGAGTATTGCAAATCAAGCTTTCTTAGCTAGTCAAAATGGCAAAGGTAAATGGAGCTCATCTACTAGTGAGCAAAAATCTGCTAATGCTACATAGTTGAAGAAAGAATACAAAGATGAGAAGAAAACAGAAAAGCAAAAATAGTTTTGCAAATACTGTAAAGGAAATGATCGTGTCATAAAGAGTTATCCAAAACTGGCTGCAAAAGAGGCAAAGAAGAAAGAGGCTAGAATGGTTGTTGTAGCGGCCTCCACCAAAAACAAAGTCTTCTAATCTTGTGCAGAATGAAGAATGGGCATTTACTACTGTTTGAAGCTATGATCCCATATTACCTCAGAGTGCAGTTTCTTCAATTCACTTGAGCCTACCTCTATAGTGACTACTGTCACATGTGCAAACAACTCTTCATATCTTGTAATGGGAGTTGGTAATATCATTTTGACTACTGCTGATGGTAGTTCTTTCACATTGTCAATGCTTTGTATGTGCAAGGGATTGAGAAAAATATGTTATCAGTCTCAACATTAGCCAAAAGCTTAGCTTGATTGTCAAATTTGTTGATGACAAGTGTACAGATCATGATCTCCCAAATGACGATGTCATTGCTTCTCGCATTTTATGTCGTGGATTGTATGAGCTCATAGACTATGCGAAATCTCTCAATGATTAAGCATGTGCAGTTCAAGCTTCTCAAGATTCTCAGGCTTTCCCAGATGCAAAGCTTTGACATGCATACTTTAGTCATCTGAATTTTGCTAGTTTGTTATGCCTGCAAAAATCTGAAATGATATCCTCTCTGGCAAAACTTGACATGCCTTGTAAACATGTTTGGAAAGCTCTACTTTGGGCAAAATGCAACGTTCATCCTTCCCAATAGATGGTTCGGTTCGAGCTACTCAAAAATTACAGCTTGTTCATAGTGATAACGCACAAAATTCTGAGAATTGGATGGCCCCTATGCAATCAGAATATGATGCTATTATGAAGAATAGTACTACTATTATGAAGAATGGTACCACTATTATGAAGAATGGTACTTGTTCCTTATGTGATTTGCCTCCACGCAAAAAGGCCATTGGCACTAAATAGGTATAAAAACTGAAACGTAAACCTGATGGAACAATTGACTGGTATAAGGCTAGGCTTGTTCCAAAAGGTTATGCTTAAGAGAGAGGCATTGACTTTGATGAGATGTTTGCACCCACATTGAGAATGACCACCGTTCGTAGCATCATGTTTGGAATGTACATCAGTTGGACATTAAAACTTCATTTTTGAGTGGTGACTTACATGAACAATAGTATGTATTTCAGCCCCGTGGTTTTGTGCAGAAAGGGCATGAAAGCAAAGTGTGTAGGTTGAAGAAGGCATTATATGGGTTTGAAGCAAGTACCATGTGCTTGGTATGAAAAGATAGATGCCTACTTGATTGCACTTGGTTTTGCGAACATTCCAACTCAGAGCACCTTATATGTTAAGCGTGCAAATGATGTGCTTCTGACCATTGCTGTGTATGTTGATGACATGCTTCTCACCAATCCTAATGAGAAGCATATGGCTGAATTTAAGGCTGATTTGCATACCTCTTTTGAGATGTCTGATTTGGGGCATTTGCATCATTATTTGGGCATTCAGTTAATGTTAGTTGATGGGGAATAGCTTTGTGTCAAATGAAATATATTGATACATTATTATAGTGTTTTGGACTTGAAGATTGTAAAGCTATTGCCACTCCTATGGAAACACGTTTACGGTTGAATCTTCGTGATGGTCGAGATGAATTTGATGTTATTCTCTATCAATAGGCTACTAGATGCTTGATTTACCTATGCAATTAACTCGGCCTAATATTCAGTTTCTTATCTCTCATATCAGCAAGGTTATGCATTGCCCATATATTAAGCCTTAGCAGGAGGTTAAGTGCATATTTCACTACTTGAGTTGTACCCGGCTACTTGGATTGTTCTATCCCCATGAGGGATCACTATTCTCAGATTTACATGCTTTTTCTAACTCTGATTGGGCTGGTTGCTATGACACTTGTGTGTCCACTAGTGGTTTTTGCTTCATGCTTGGTAGCTGATGCATATCTTGGTTAAGCAAGGAGCAGGTTGAGCAAGAAGGAGCCTACTGTGGCCATTTCTAGTTGTGAGGCTGAGTATAGGGAAGCTTTCATAGTGATTGTTGAGTGTGTATGGCTCGTACGTCTTGTGGCTGATTTGGGTGTTGGTCAATCTTCTGCCACCACCATCTTCACTGATACTCAGAGTGCATTGGCAATTACGAGGAACCATGTTCCATGCTCGCACAAAGCACATTGAAGTGCATTACCATTATGTCAGGGAGACCACCGTTATGTCAAGGTGAAGCTCTCTGTTCGAGAGATCAGTTTGGCATATGTGCCCACACATGATAACATTGACGATCTTTTCACAAAAGCTCTTCCTCGGGAGAGTTTTGAAGCTTTCTGCAAAGCTTTGGGCTTCCTTTTGTGAATTGATCTCTTTCTACATAGCTTGGAACTTTCTTATACATGAGTGCAAGCTCCTTGTTTACCGCATCACTCTCAAGGGATATTTGTTGATATATTTTGGTAGTGATGTGTGTGAACATACTTAGGATTGTCGGGGTACTTTCTTCCCTGTTTAGGAGGTTTTTTCCCCGGCTTGTACATGCGCCTATAACCCTAATGCGTTACTTATCTTTGTATGTTCACTTGGTATTTTATGTGAAAGAAAGTGTCTCTCAAAAGGGCAATGAACTTTTCATGTTCAAGGACACTCCCATTTCATAGTTATTTTTCTTAACATGGTCCACTTTCTTATTATTAGTATCACAACAAGGAAAGAACTGTACTTTCTAAAGTTAATTAGCTATAACTTTAGAGGATCTTTTGCTATGTGGAATGGAAGTTTCAATAAACCTATATCATATGCCTATGGATCCCAAATCTTGTAGGTATAGATGGACTGTTCCATAAAAGTCTTTAGACTACATTATTCCCCTACATGAAATTTGACCTAGGTCTCTCTCTCTCTCTCTCTCTCTCTCTCTCTCTCTCTCTCTCGCACACAGAGACATTCATGGACTTTAATTGACGCCCTCACCTTCTTCAGCTACTGAACCCCGTTGTAGGACGGCGATGAAGTCAGCATTCTTAACTGTAGTAAGACGATGGGCGACAATGACAGTCGTACGTTCGATGGATTGCTGCATGGCTGTGTCAAGAGCACGATGCAGCGCGTTTTCCGACTCAGCATCCAAGGCACTGGTAGCCTCGTCTAACAGAAGAATCCGAGGGTTCTTGAGGAGAGCGCGTGCTACGGCAATACGCTGCTTCTGCCCTCCAGAGAGCTGCACGCCCCCTTGTCCAACGGGCGTTTCCATTCCCTGCGGCAGCCTCGCCACAAAGTTAGCAGCTTCAGCCTTCTTGGCTGCCGTCAGCACCTCCTCGTCAGTAGCGGCGCTGCCCTCTTTTCCGTAGGCGATGTTATCACGAATCGAGCCCTGAAGCAGCACCGGCTCCTGAGCCACGAGCGCAACCTGCTGACGGAACCAGCTCAATCTGAGGTGCCGTAGGTCGATGCCATCCACGCATACCTGGCCGCTCAGTGGGTCGTAGAAGCGTTCGATAAGACTCACGATCGTCGACTTTCCGCTACCGCTCTCGCCCACGAGAGCCAGCGTCGTGCCTGCCGGTATTCGTAACGACAAGTCTTGGAAGATACGGTAGTCCGGCCTGGTTGGATAAGCGAAGCTGACTTTCCGTAGTTCGATCTCCCCTCGGAGTCCGTGCAGCACGCGTCCACTGTCGTCCCACACGTCCACGCTCGGCACCCTTCCAATGACCCGCATCATCTTGCACGCCGCCGTCCTCCCGCAAGAAATCGCGTTCATGCTCGGTATACACTGCCCCACCATCCTACAGAAGCTCTGAGTCATTGAGATTATTATACACTAAACTGTATATATACTGGGACTAGCTTACCCTGTGCCAATGATGACTGAAAAGAGTACCGTCATCACTTGTCCTCCGGTATAACCTTCATTAACAATGAAGTGCAATCCAAACCAGAGCGTGATAGCGTAAATGCCGAAGGTGAAGAAGACCATTATTCCTACGCCGGTTCCTGTTGCAATGGCTTCTTGTAAGCCTGCCTTCGCAACGTCTCGTAGAGCCCCATTATATGTCTTTAACGCTTTGCGCTCGCCTCCGAAGGGCACCACCTGTGCAAAAGCCAATCAGGAGCGAAAATTAGTAAGGCGATTTCGAAACAGGATTTGTGAATTGTAGGTGGGTATTTCGACATCTAGAAGGAGTCTATCAGTCGTGAAACTTACCGTCCTTATTGCTGTGATGACTTGCTCTACAATGCAGCTTGCTTTGGAGTTCGCTGCAGACACGCTCTTTGAAATTTTGGAGACGATCGAGCCCATCGTGAAGCCAGAGATGACGATCAATGGAATGGCAATCGAAGCTACAAAGGTGAGTTTCCATCCTTCGATGAAAGCAATAATATATCCACTCAATAGGGTGCCAAAGATTTGAAGAAGGTTACCAATCTGCTTTTTCGCGCAACAACAAATCCGTTGTGTATTAGTATATTTGACATTCCAGATTTTCTGCTATATATTAGTTCATTTTCTGCTAATACATTTAGATTTTCTGCTGTATATTAGCGAATTCCGGATACCTTCTCTCCTGTGGCTTGTTTGATGTGGAATGCATCCACGATTATGCTTTCCATCGCATCACCTGCAGTAACTTCTTGATCATAGAAGGAGAGGTCTTGTCGGAGCAAGGATTTCAAGTAGAGGTATCTCATGCGTTCCGCCTGTCTCTCCCCTACAGTCATCCAGCAGGCAACCTCTATATATATTCCGCGCGGCATGTTTACATGAGCAAAGCTTCATATTAGACTTTCATTTATTCATGCTTTCCCTGTATAATGAAGTATGAAAACAGCAAGCGTTGCCTTACGGAGGAAGTACGCCACAGCAGCGATTAATCCTGCGATGAAAGCATGGACTGCTGTCTGCATTCCAAGAACAAGGAAGAAGAAAAACAAAGGAACTATAAGTCTCCTGTCCCATTTTATACGAAGAACGTCTTGCAATTTTCCATGGCAAAGAGCAGATAGACACTAAAAGTTTCACTTTGACTCAGACAAAAATATTACACAAGAAATTGTGTTCTGCAATCTCGGTTAGACAACCTTCGGCCAGCTTACGGACTGGGAAATGAGACTGAAGATAGGTGATAACTCGATGAAATGTAGGTAATTAAACGGAACAAAAAGTAAGCACCGTACCTCCGACATTCGTCTGTCCTGAACATCGGGGTCACCCACAGCAACATTTGCGTCCAAAAGCTTGCCGAACAAGAAGGCACCGATAGGGAGCGGAGCCCCTGCAACGAGAGCCCCGACCGTTCCTAACCCAACGAGCACTACGTCCAGCGAGTCTGCAAATGCGAACATCTCGCTTAAGGCAGCCCGGGGACTCTGCGCGCTCTGTTGTTTTGACTGCATTCTTTCGTTCTCCTTCCCCGGAGGCTTCATAGTCCTCCTTTCTGCACTCGCGCTATGGCTTTCCAGAGTGCTAAGAAGCTAACAAGCTGAAGAGTGCTAAGAGCTCCTTTCCTGGTGGCGACCTGCCGAAGCCCACTGGAAGGAGGTTCAAGGCCGGCCAAATACTTTTTTGTTTGTTTTTGTTTTTTTTTTTTAAGAGGAAGTTCGAGCTAGGCCTAGTTTCCTTGTTTGAATTATTAAAAACAACAATCGTAAACTGAAGGGGTATAGTGCCCTTGGGATTCCCCTATCTCACATAGCAATGTTAGGACAATCCGAAGATGCAACAACTATGACTGGCTGAATTCAGCTTTTAGAGAGATTTACAACTATGACGGCCTGAATTCAGCTTTTAGAGAGACTTATAGAGAAGGTTAATAAACTTTTAGTTGCCTTCATGGGTTGTCCACTTATTTTTTATCTTGTTATTTTCTAATGCCAAAACCCTATGGTGTCCAAAGGGAGGGGACTTCTTACAATTACACATTCTTTTGCCTAACAGGTCAAGGGATTTATCAATCGACCATCCTTTCGGATGGCAGTCGAAGTTGGCAACACATCTTTCTTCCCATATCTTCCAAAGCACTTCCTCTCTAATGGCATTCCACAAGGCAGAAGAGAAGCCTATCACTTCTCCAAGTAATGCTTGCTTCCAATTGATTTGACTCTATAAACTCAAAATCTTGGCAAGAGCTTGCCGGATCGAGTGACTCCTAGAGTAAGAAGAGGTGACCAACTTCTTCTCTATCACAGGCAGCGCTTACGCCATTGAGGGGCTCCACATATTTTATTAGTCTTGGGATTGGTCAAAATTCCCCATTACAAAATTTTCCACATAAGAATAGAGTTTTTGTTCTCAATGAGAGGATGTCATAAGTCAACGAACTTAAACTCCCATCTAATATAGGGCCAGTTCAGCAACCATCTCCTATTAAGGGAGGTATTCAAGTCCAGGTGTTTCTTGAAACTCAATGTCTTATCCAATTTTTTAGCATTGATCCATCTTAACCGTTCAATCTATGGGGGATCATGCATGAGAAGGAGACAAGTCTTTGAGTTCTCCCAAGAATTTATTTTGTGTCTTAATAGGTACCCATCTTCATACTCAACTCTCCTAGTTGGGTCTATGTCCTGAAATCTAATCCAATGTCTTCTCTTTTGACTCCGTAGATGTTTTCGCATATGAAACACTTTGTTCCATAGCTTCTTTGTCCTTTGGAAGTTCTCAGAGTCAATTTCTTTGATTCCCCCAATAAGAAACCAAATAGAATCATTTTATCTAATCTTGGCAGCTGCCCACTTCCCATCTTCATTGACTTTTATGGTGTTATCTTGCTCAGATTCTTACACAAGGAGATGGTGAAGTAGTACGAATCTCTAGAGCCACTCGAAAATGTGAAAATATCAAAGTAAGCAGATCATCTTAGAATGAGAGATGATTAAGACAAAAAATGCAGAGGAATAGAATCATCACGTAGAGTAGTGAGAAACAGAACACACTAACAGAAATTGTACACAAATAGAAAGATAGAAAACTCAAATTCTCAAATTGCCAGCAGTAAAGTACAACGATGATATTGTCCACGCATGTGCTCCCACAGTGGAGCATCAATGGTAATATAGATAGAATCTAGATGAAGGGCTTTATAGATTGTGTATTCGTGATTTCTCCTCAGTGATTGGTCCTAACTAGCCCTCTGATTTAGGCATGATCTTCGGGACCGCTTGATGCTATGTTTTAGGCGTAATCATTGGGATCATCTGTAATTTTGGAACATCCCAAATTACGTAACTACCAGACTGAGTAGACCACCAAAATGAACACCCACCGAATTGGACTCCCCCAGACTGAACCTCCATAGTTCCAGACAAACCAATGCAAGTCCAGACTCAACACGCAGACCACCGAACAACTCCAAACTACCGAACTATTTATTCTAGTTTGAGAGAGGTTGATTACCGAACTAGTCACTATAATTCCGGATAGGTTGACCATTGAACTATCATACCTTCAAACTTCCTCCGGGATTCCAAACACAGCACTGTGATTCTGGATTGATTGACTACCAAACTATCGGATGTTGATATTAATCATAGCTAAGGTATTTCCCATGAGCATTGAGATCATTATCATAGTAAATTCAATGCCTTCCCACTCATCAATAATGGCCTCCAGGATGGATCTACTCTTTATGAACCCGTTTTTATCCTCATTGATTCATGAGTGAAGATGGAAGGCAAAACGATTAGCAAGGACCTTTGCAAAGGTCTTATAGCCACTCTACAACATAGTGATAGGCCACTAGTTTTCAATATTATTTTTTCTATCCTTTTTGTGAATCGGCTTAATCACAACTTCATTGAGAAAGTTAGGCAAAGTGTCAAAGTGTAGGTATTCCCACTAGATGAGGTATAATAGGTTCACAAAAACACTATGGAATTACTTGAAGAAGTCATTGATGAGACCATCTAGAACTTGGTTTTTACCATTCAATAGAGAAGCAATAGCTTCTACAATCCTGTCAGAGTGGTGGGGAAATCAAGAAGATGCACCATACTTTGTGGAATTTTTTAGTTCTAATTCTAGATATGGCAGCCATGTAATGATGCCTTTGAGAAGAGAGTGAATTCAACACTCTCGAGAGCTGAGTGAAGTGGTTGGCAATTAGTTCTATATGCTCTTTATGGCTAGTGCATTGCACCCCTTGATTGCCCGTCATGTACAAGATCTCTTCCTTGTGTTGCTTCTTCTTCATCAGTTTACACATTTCTTTAGTTGGTTTATCTACTTTCCCCTCCCACCAATCTTTAAAATAAATCTGTATCTTCTTTCTTTGAATTTTCTTTTCGTATCTAAGCTTGCTTCTAATTTTCTATAGCCCAAGCTGGAGGTGGGAATTCCCTTTATTGTCTTAAGGCTTGAAGCATTGATGAAGATTTTCCCTTCTCATATGTTGAATTCTCTAAATCTCCTTTTGAGCCTTATTAAGGAGATACTGAGTTTGCTTAATGTTGGAGTTTGAGGTCTGTGGAAGAATGCAAATAGCACAAGAAAGAAGAAGAAGCTTGAAGCACAACACACAATACTGAATGTATTACCAGTAGAACGTATAAAGATAAAAATGGCCCGTTAGGGCAATAGGCGTATATACAAGCCACGGGAAAAAAACCTCTTAAAGAGGGAAAAAAGTGCCCCAGCGGTCCTAGTGTGTTCACACACATCACTACCTAAATATATCAGAAAATACCCCCTGGGAGTGATGGGGTGAACAAGGAACTAGCACTCATGTAGAAGGAAGTGCCAAGCTATGTGGAATCAATCCACAAAATTAAGTAAGCCCAAAGCTTTGCGGAAAGCTGCAAACTTCTCCCTAGGTAGAGCCTTTGTGAAAAGGTATGCAATGTTCTCCTATGTGGGCACATATGCCAAGCTTATCTCTCCATCAGAGAACCTCTCCCTGACATAATGATAATACATCTCAATGTGCTTAGTGCGAACATGGAACACAGAGTTCCTCACAATTGCCAATGTGCTTTGACAATCAGTGAAGATGGTGATGGCAGAAGACTAACCAACACCCAAATCAGCCATAAGATATTTGAGTCACACACTCGAGTTGTTGTGAAAGATTCCCTATACCCAATGTCACTATTGAAAGTGGCCACAATATACTGCTTCTTGCTCAACCAAGATATACATGAGCTACCAAGCATGAATCAAAAGCCACTATTGTACTCATGCATGTCATAGTAACTAGCCTAGTCATAATTAAAAAAAAAACATGTAAATCTGATCGTAGTGATCCTTCCTTGGGATAAAACAATCCAAGTAGCCTGGTACTGCTCAAGTAGTGAAAGATGCGCTTAATCCCT
This sequence comes from Ceratopteris richardii, assembly GCA_020310875.1. Classification (NCBI taxonomy): domain Eukaryota; kingdom Viridiplantae; phylum Streptophyta; class Polypodiopsida; order Polypodiales; family Pteridaceae; genus Ceratopteris; species Ceratopteris richardii. Next base: position 33,665,305 of record CM035412.1, on the reverse strand, counting down.
TCCAATGTTTGACACCTAGGCAATGCATAAACATGCTCATCTGTGAGACAGCAAACTGAATATCTCGTCGAGTAATGCATAAGTAAATCAAGCATCAAGCAGCCTACTGATAGAGAACAACATCAAATGCATCTCCATCATCATGAAGAATTAATCATAAACCTTGTTGGTGTAAATTGCAAGCCTACACATTTGGCTCAAAGGATGCATTAAAGTCTACACATTCATGAAGAAGCATAGGAACATATGCTAGTGGTTAATTACCACTTTACCTCATTGTAAAAGTCAAATTGACTTGGTAATCACCTATAAAAATGAGTCGTGGAAAAGTAGCTCATTTGATTGAAGGAATATATCCTAATATTTAGGAGCTTGATCATAGGGAGCCAAAATTTGAATTTGAATTCAAATCTTCACTCATTACATATAAAAGTGAACATGAAAAGTCGCGGGTAAGTGAGATCACTCCCGAGCTTCTCATTTCTCATTTTGAGTGTGTGTGAGGACTATACTATAGACTACACCTCTCTACACCATTAGGCAATGTTGTTCATGCCAATGGAAATGTATACAAGTGTTCATTAATAGATACATTTACATCATTCATCTTTGAGTTCTCTGTTAGTCTACTCAAAAGTCTGTCAACTTGTCAAGGCCATATCTCGGTCAATTCTTCACCAAATTCAGTAATTCAAAGCTTGTTGGATTCAGCTCAAAGTCATCTACATGTTATCCAAGTTTGAAGTAATTCTATTTAGCCATTTCAGAGAAATCTGTGTCGAGGTGAACTCTGGTCATTTTCTGCTACAGTCCTAAAAAGTCGGGGGTATAGCTAAACTTGTTAAATTGATTTCTCTTAGCATAGTTTATCTTTTTACATCATTCCACTTTCAAATGTTAGCTTACTAAGCTAATTAAATACCCCTAGAAGGAATTTTATCAATTTTTATTGTGTTGGTCACACTGAGCAAAACATTCAGCAGGTGTCAAGACATAAATAGAAGGTTTTCTTGAGTTTGTTAACTTCAAAGTTATATGTTTTGGTTCAATCATTACACACATCACTTCCAAAGTACATAGGCCATTTTTTGGTGTTACTGGAAAGCTAAGAAGGTCTACTTATCAAGTTTGAAGAGAAGAGGGCTGGTACAAAGCAGGAGTAGCAGTACCTACTCAGTCTCTTGGTGCATCCATCCATCATTCCCAACAGTGGTATCAGAGCAATAGAGGTAAAATGGGAGATGGTTTTCCTTCATTTATTGATAAATTGGACAGGAACAACTATCAAGCTTGGTCTCTAAGGATGAAGGCCTACTTACAAGGAAGGAGTCTCTATGGATACATCTCAGGAGATGAGGAATTGCCCTCATTCAAAGCAAGAGGATTGCCAACCAAGGAAGAACAAGAAAAACTCAACACATGGTGTGCTAAGGATGCATTGGCAAGGTCTTATTTACTCAACTCTATCTCTGACTTTCTTTTGCCACATATCAGAAATTGTAAGACATCCCAAGAAACTTGGGAAAATTTGTCATCATACTTTTCCTCCAATACAAGGGCTAGGAAAAATCAGTTGTGGATTGAATTCACAACACTAAGGAAGCAACCTAAGCAAGTTGTTTCAGAATTTGTGACCAAGATCAAAGATGTTGCAGATCAGTTAGCAAGCATAGGAGAAGAGATTGAAGAAGAACAAATTGTAAGGCAAGTGATCAATGGAATCAAGGGTGATGACAAATGGGAAAGCTTCACCACTGCAATGGATCTCTACATGGACATGCACACTCCAGATCTTACAACTCTCATGGGACAACTATTTACACATGAAGCAAAGCTCACCAAAAATAGAGATACATCCAAAGGTAATAACTCTTCTGCCCTATACACTGATAAGAAGTCTAAGGATAAAGGCAAGATAAAAAAAATGGAAGATGAAGGTTCTACCTCCCAAGCCAACTATGCAGGGAGAGGTAGATCTTCAAGAGGAAGTAGCATAGGAGGTAAGCAAGGTAGGGGGAGACCCTATAACTCATCACCATGCAACATTTGTGGTTTATCAAATCATACTACAGATGAGTGTTTCAGGAATTACAAAAATCAGAGAGGAAGAGGCTACCAAAGAGGTGGATACTCACAGTCAAGAGGAAGGTTCAACCATCACCAAGGCCACAACAACAATTACAACAACAATTACAATGGCAACTACCAAGGAGGATTCAAAACCAGAAAGGACTACAACAACTACACAGAGGAGCAAGATGACTCTCTTCTGATCATGAACATGACTTCAAAGTCAGGTACAGATGATGACCACCTATTCTACATTGACTCAGGGTGCTCAAATCATGTGGCTGGCAATGTGGCACTACTCTCTGATCTTGAGGAACCAAAAGGTAAACATCAAGTCCAAACAGGTGATGATACAAAACATTCAGCAGTTAAAGTTGGAAATGTTAAGACTTGTGATGGTAATCAGAATTTGTTGAGCAGGGTACTCTATGTACATAGGAGAAAGAACCTTGAAACAAATGTGCAGGGACCAATGTGTGCTTGGGATACCTAATGTATCCAAACAACATATGATTTACAAGTGTGGTGCTTGTCAATTTGATAAGTCTCACAGGTTACCCTTCTCCAAGAAAGGATATATGCATGAAGACTACCTAGAGCTTGTACACACAGATGTATGGGGACCAAGCAAAGACCCCTCAGTCTCAGGTTCAAGGTACTATGTGTCTTTCATTGATGATTATAGCAGATGGACTATATTATACGTCATGAAGCACAAGGATGAGGTATTTAATTGTTTTAAGAAATATCTTGTATTAGTTGAAAACCAGACATGAAGAAATTTGAAGAGGCTAAGGTCAAATGGAGGAGGTGAGTACTTCTCCAATGAATTTGAAGACTTCTTGCAGGACAGAGGCATCAAAAGAGAGATAACCACAAGGTATTCTCCTGAACAAAATGGGGTAGCTGAGAGAAGAAATAAGTTAATTGTTGAGACAGCTAGATCTATGCTTAATGAGAAGAAGTTACCTAACTATATATGGGCAGAGAGTGTTTCTACTACCACTTACCTCATAAACAAGTTACCATCTAATTCACTTGATGGTATGACACCCTATGAAGCATGGCATGGTAAGAGACCATCATTAGATCACTGCAAAAAATTTGGATGTGTAGCACATGTGCACATTCCTTCTCAGATAAGAGGTAAGCTAGACCCAAAGGCTGAAAAATGCATTTTTATTGGGTATGATTTAAATAAAAAAGGTTACAGGTTTTATAATCCTACCAATAAGGGATTTATGATAAGCAGACATGTGATCTTTGATGAAAATGATTCTTGTTATGAGAATGAATGCAGGAAGGTCAAATTACCCTATGATTTGGAAGAGGAATTTCCAAAACTTGCAAAGGAGGAACCTACTCAGAATGAAGACTCAAGTTCAGATGATGAAGACACTATCAACCTTGAAGAATTCAAGGCATGGAAGTCCAAGGGCAAAATGAAGATGAAGAAGCTTGAAGACATACGTGAATCCTCAACTCAACCATTTAGAAGATCACAAAGAGAAAGCAAGAAACCTATCAGATATGGGTATGATACATCTCTTGTTACTAAACATTCTGTTTATCTTGCCAAAGATTTGTCAAACGAAGAACTAGGATCATATGAAGAAGCAATAACCAAATCAAAATGGAAAGAAGCTATGGATGAGGAGATTGAAGCACTCAAGGAGAGTGACACATGGGAGTTAGTACCCAAGAAGGATTCTATGAAGGTAATAGGATCCAGATGGATCTATAAGTTGAAAAGAAATTCTGATCGAACTATTAATAGGTACAAAGCCAGATTGGTAGCCAAGTTTTTTGCACAAACCCAAGGCATTGACTATGAAGATACATTTTCTCCTGTGGCCAAGATGCCAACAATCAGAGTGTTGGTAAGTGTGGCTGCATCAAAGAATTGGAACATGTACCAATTGGATGTCAAGAATGCTTTCTTGAATGGATGGATTTCAGAAGAAGTTTATATGTCACAACCTCCTGGCTATGAGGACCCTAAGAAGGTAACTTATGTTTGCAAATTAAAAAAGGCTTTATATGGATTGAAGCAGGCACCTAGGGCATGGAATTACAGGTTAACTACATACCTCCAAGACCAAGGTTTTGTCATGAGCAAGGCTGACACTTCTCTGTTCATTAAGAGAAGTAATTCAGAGGTAATATATCTCTGTGTTTATGTTGATGACATCATCATTACAGGTAATGATATCAATGGAATCAGGGATATCAAAAGCCAGATGATGAAGGAGTTCAAGATCAATGATCTTGGTTTATTGAAGTATTTTCTAGGGCTTGAATTAGTTAACACTAATTTAGGGATATACATTACTCAGAAAAGTATGTACAGGATATGTTGAAGAAGTTTCACTTGCAGGATGCTAAAGTAGCAAGCACTCCAATGGAGGTAAACCTAAAGCTAAGTGCCGATGAAGGTGATGAAGTCAAAGACATTACAGGTTATCAAAGTATGGTGGGTAGCTTGAATTATGCTACTCTTACAAGAATTGATATTGCATATGGAGTAAGTGTGCTAAGTCAATTTATGCACAAGCCAAGGATACCTCACTTAGAGGCTGCCAAGAGAATCTTGAAGTATCTCAAGGGTACACAGAACCATGGTTTGTATTTCCCTTACACTTCAGATATTGATATCAAAATTTATTCAGATGCAGATTGGGTAGGATGCAAGGATGATAGGAGGAGCACTTCTGGATATATTTCCTTTGCAGGTGACAAACCAATTTCATGGTCTTCAAAGAAGCAAGCTACTGTTGCTTTGTCTTCCACAGAGGCAGAGTATAGAGGACTGGCTAATGCCACACAAGAAGCAATTTGGATTAAGCTTTTGTATACAGAATTGGGCTTATATACTAGGTCTCCAATAATCTTTGGAGATAATACAAGTTCTCTTCACCTTGCAGCTAATCCTATCTATCATGCTAGGACCAAACACATAGAGGTCCATTATCATTATGTGAGAGAGAAGTTGATAAGCAAGGACATTCAACTTACCTATGTATCAACCAACATGCAATGTGCAGATTTGTTGACTAAAGCTTTGGATGGAACAAAACTTTGCAGGTTCAAATCCATGATTGGATTGCAGGATATACTTGAAGATTGAAGATGAAGACTTAAGCCAAAATGTTTGGCTTGAGGGGGAGCTGTTGGTGTAAATTGCAAGCCTACACATTTGGCTCAAAGGATGCATTAAAGTCTACACATACATGAAGAAGCATAGGAACATATGCTAGTGGTTAATTACCACTTTACCTCATTGTAAAAGTCAAATTGACTTGGAATCTTTTGTAATCACCTACCAAAATGAGTCGTGGAAAAGTAGCTCATTTGATTGAAGGAATATATCCTAATATGTAGGAGCTTGATCATATGGAGCCAAAATTTGAATTTGAATTCACATCTTCACTCATTACATATAAAACTGAACATGAAAAGTCGCGGGTAAGTGAGATCACTCGCGAGCTTCTCATTTCTGATTTTGAGTGTGTGTGAGGACTATACTATAGCCTACACCTCTCTACACCATTAGGCAATGTTGTTCATGCCAATGGGAATGTATACAAGTGTTCATTAATAGATACATTTACATCATTCATCTCTGAGTTCTCTATTAGTCTACTCAAAAGTCTATCAACTTGTCAAGGGCATATCTCGGTCAATTCTTCACCAAATGTAGTAATTCAAAGCTTGTTGGATTCAGCGCAAAGTCATCTACATGTTGTCAAAGTTTGAAGTAATTCTATTTAGCCATTTCAGAGAAATCTGCGTCGAGGTGAACTCTCGTCATTTTCTGCTACAATCCTAAAAAGTGAGGGGTATAGCTAAACTTGCTAAATTGATTTCTCTTAGCATAGTTTATCTTTTTACATCATTCCACTTTCAAATGGTAGCTTACTAAGCTAATTAAATACCCCTAGAAGGAATTTTATCAATTTCTACTGTGCTGGTCACACTGAGCAAAACATTCAGCAGGTGTCAAGACATAAATAGAAGGTTTTCTTGAGTTTGTGAACTTCAAAGTTATCTGTTTTGGTTCAATCATTACACACATCACTTCCAAAGTACATAGGCCATTTTTTGGTGTTATTGGAAAGCTAAGAAGGTCTACTTATCAAGTCTGAAGAGAAGAGGGCTGGTACAAAGCGGGAGTACCAGTACCTACTCAGTCTCTTGGTGCATCCATCCATCATTCCCAACAAACCTACCTCCATAGGAGTGGCAATAGGTTTGCAATCTTCAAGGCCAAAACATTGCAATAATATGTCAATATAATTCATTTGACACAAATCTATTCCGCCATCAACTTGCATAAATTGAATGCCTAAATAATGATGCAAATGCCCCAAATCAAACATCTCAAAATAGGCATGCAAACTAGCCTTGAAATCAGCCATATGCTTCTCATGAGGACCAGTGAGCAGCATGTCATCAACATACACAACAATGATTAGAAGCACATCATTAGCATGCTTAACATATAAGGTGCTCTCTGTTTGACTATTCTCAAAACCATTGGCAATCAGGTAGGCATGTATTTGTTTCATACCAAGCACATGGTGCTTGTTTCAACCCATATAATGCATTTTTCAACCTACACACCTTGTTTTCATGCCCTTTTTGCACAAAGCCACGTGGCCAAAAAACATACACTTCTTCATGCAAGTCACCATTCAGAAATGCAATTTTAATGTCCAACTGACATACATTCCAACCATGATGAGTTTCAAGTGCACACATGGTATGAATAGTAGTCATTCAGAATGTAGGAGCAAAGGTCTTATCAAAATCAATGCCTCTTTCTTAAGTATAACCCTTTGCAACAAGCCTAACCTTATACATGTCAATTGTTCCATTAGGCTTACGCTTCAGCTTGTATACCCACTTAGTGCCAATGGCCTTCTTACTAGGAGGCAAGTCATATAAATACCAGGTACCAAGAGACGTAAGGGTCATGTGACCTGGCCCCCATATTCATATATATACATCATTTATAGAGCATTGCCTCAAGGGAGATGTATATAGAGCATGTATACATGTCTCTCCTCTCTTCTCTCTCCCTCCATCTCCTCTTTGCTCCTCTTGTTCTCCATGCCAAATCCCTTCACTGGTATCAGAGCTTGTTGAAGGCTAGTGTGCAAGAAGCTTTAATGGAAGCTTAGTGTAGGTCGACACCTCTTGATAGCTATTCCGTATTTTGACCATAACTCAAGCTACAAAGCTCGGATTGATGTGTTCTAAAGTTCTATGCATAGTTGAGATAGAGGGCTATTTTATGCATAGTTGAGATAGAGGGCTATAACTTCACAAAAGGGTGCAAAACCTCGTTTGGAGTTCTAAATCACCAAAAATTCAAAAAACACATATTGATGTAGAAGACAAATCTATAAGCACTTGAATAGGAGGTCAGTTTTTGAGCCATAACTTGAGTTTTATAAGTCAGATTCAAAGGATTTAGCTTGCTGTATGTAGCTTAGAAAAGATGTTATAACTTTCTAGAAGAAAACAGGTCTAGATTCTGAGTGCTAGGTTGTCGAGATTGCAAAATACAGAGTAGTAGTGTTGCAAGTGAAGGTGAAATTGGCAGTTGATGCCTATTGTGTGTATATGTTGAGCTACACACCTCCCATTTAGGTGTTCTATATATCCTTATGTAGTCAAGAAAGATTTCTTGAATTTAATTGAAGAGCAAAAGCTCAAATTCAGAGGCTATCATCTCTGAAACAACAAAACATAAAGAAACATATTTTCACCACAAGAACCCTAATTGCTTTTCAAGGTTCATTTTGTTGTGGAACTTATCGAGAGAGATTTTTTGGTGTGCAAGCTCTTATTTTTGGAGCTTGAAGGCATTATCCATGTATGATCAATGTGGTAGCTCCTCCATATGAGAGTATAGCATGATCTTATCACGTGTTTGAAATGTGAGATGACATTGTGATATACCTTTTTTGAGATTTATGTCATGATGATTTTGATCATAGCATTGTCAGTGGATGTATAGTGGCATTGTGGTTTCTACCTTGCTTATGCCACTTGGTTACAAATTTACTTGCGATTGCACACATTTTATGAGAGTTGATTTTGAATATTGGCTACTGCTTGTATTTTTGTTTTAATGACTTTCTGAGATGGACAAATCATATGTGGCATACATTGGTTCATGCAAGGTTACACATGTATGTGCATAGAGATGCAAAGAGGCCTCCTGACATGCCTGACTGCGTATGGATGGATATGGATGCATTGGTGAGCTACACTATCTAGTTATAGCTTGTGGATTCTATATATGAGCCTATTATGTATGAGGAAATGAGTAGTGCATTATGGCAGAGACTACATGATATGTATGTGAGTCCATTGACTCATGTGAGACATAGATCACATTGACAGCTTCGATTTGGCATTGTGGTCATGAGGACCATATTCGACGATGTTACTTTAGGCAGATGCGATGAGAACGTCAGAGATATGCACATGATGGAGGTCAAGTAGTGGTTTCAGGAGAGTTTATGGTAGTTGATTATGCTAGTGATGGTGATATCGCGTTCTCCTATGGTTTATCTGAGGATTCCTCTTGTTCATTGGGTAGCACACACATGGCTTGGTTGCTTGATATGTTAGCTAGTTTTCATATTACTCCACATCATGAGTGGTTTTATCGATTCTTAGGCGAAATATGACATTGAGGGTGCAAGAGATGTATGCCTTATGCTACCTAATGGAGCATCCCTTATACTCATATGTGTACGCTATGTGCCTTCATTCCCTATGAGCTTGATTTCCGTTAGCCAGTTACAGGAAAGAAAATGTTATGCATTCCTTGGTGAGCATCATTTTTAGTTGCAGTTGGGACAGCTTATGCTTGTCAGATGTGCTAGGATTGGGCACATGTATCCACTGTAGGTACTTCATGTGAGAGACAATCTCGTCTCAGTGGGAGTTCAGCCTTATGTGGGATGTGAGACTTGTCATGAATCATTTTGTCTACCTACAGATAGGTCTTTTGACATTCATGATGCACATGTATGGCAGGATTCAGATGCTCAGATGCATGCACATGTAGAGCATGTTTTGAATGCTCATGATGCTTATATAGAGCATGCTTTTATTGATCATGTGGATGCTCTTATGGAGCACACTTTGGATGATCAACTGGATGCTTTAGAGCATGATGTGGATGCTCATGTAGAGCATTGTGATGATACTGAGTTAGAGTTTGATCATCAGTTTGATCTTGGTGTTGATGTTGTAGCTCTCAAGATGCATTGTTTTTCTAATTAATTCTAGTGAGGAAGACTAGGCCCAGGATGAATTTCACATTCTCAATTTGTATTTTTCTTTTTGTGTTTAGATACCATATAAATTTTATATGCATATGTATTGTACCTACCATCCTATTCTTCACAAACAATTCATGTATGGCCATTTATGAATAATTACACAAAAGTATTAATTACTTATTTATATACATGAGGAAAACATTACTGACCATTCACTTGTAGAGTTGTGCTTTCAAAGTTAAAACCATGGGAATAGGCGCTTGCCGAACCTCCATTAGAAAAAAATATATATTTATATACATTAGAAAAACATTACTTCCACCTAACTTTAATCAACATAATTGAAATAAATACCCATATGCATATTTATCTTAGACGAGATATAGAGGCATACACACACACACATACATATACATATATATATATATATATATATATATATATATATATATATATATATATATATATATATATATATATATATATATATATATATATATATATATATATATATATATATATATATATATATATTTAAATCACACTTCAAATTAGAAGAAGAGGGAAACAAATACATGCATATTAGAGACAATTACAAAGAAGGTTGATAACTTTTTCTTCTCTTCAGGAGGGACCCACTTGTATTTCACTTTTTTGTTTTCAAAGATCAATTCTCCATGGTGTGTTAAGGAGGAGGAGTTTTAACAATTTGAACCCTTATGCCGAGACAAAGAAGAGATTTCTCAATAGACCATTCTTTAGAGGGTTGTCAAAATTGACCGCACATCTTGAGTAGCATATTACTTTGCCCCCAATGCATCAATATTGGCACTAGTAATTGTTCTTGATGTGTTTGACACATATAAATAAACTCTTCCCAAATGTTCAATACCAAAAGAGGTGCTATCATTGGTTAATATCACAAAAATTGTGCAGAGACTTATGTGGGTATCCCTATGGAAATGATCTCCTCGTTTCCTTACATCGTTCTGGATTGTATCATTTGCATTCAAAAGCAAGGATTGGTTAAGCTTTAGTTCAGTGTTTCGAATGAATCGCAAGTTCACTAGTAAGTTGTTGAGTTGTGTGTCGATAGTTAGTAAATGGTATTTATGACGTGCAGCTAGTTTGGCATTTTTGTATAAACAATGGTTATTATGTTCACGTCCCATAAGGGAATTGGTTTGGCTCTGGGCTTTTGAGGCAAAGGTTCAAGTTTCAACCCCGAGCTGGGCATGTAATGACTTTGGCCACTCAAACCAGTTGTAATCGAGTTTTCACTTTGTCTAACCCTTGTTACTATGTCCATTCACTTGTACACTTGCACTTTCAAAGTTAAATCTCGGAAGAGTAAATTTCGGCTAAACTTTGATGATAAAAAAAAAGAATAATTACTCTGCTATAGTTTCTCTCTCTCTCTCTCTCTCTATATATATATATATATATATATATATATATATATATATATATATATATATATATATATATATATATATATACGCACACTGCACACACACATCTTTTCTCCCTGTCCTCACTTCTGAATTGAGGTCAAGGTATGTTATCAAACTACAAACAGCACAACAAAAATTAACGTAGGATATATATATATATATATATATATATATATATATATATATATATATATATATATATATTTATTTATTTATTTATTTTGCACACACACATCTTTTCTCACTGTCCCCACTTCTGAATTGAGGTCAAGGCATGTTACCAAAGTACAAATAGCACAACAACAATTAACGTAGGAGATGCTATCAGGGACGTACAATGCCTTTTTGACCACACGTAAGTTCGTACTACACACAAAATGCTCCCATGATACTTTGGAATTGTTCAATGTCATAAAATATAAAATTTATTTAAAGCGAGATTCTCCGTATATAAAATATTAGGTCATCTACAAAAACCATACAACCATACATTTAAGAAGTAATACAAAAGATAAAGAGGCAGTTATATATATATATATATATATATATATATATATATATATATATATATATATATATATATATAGAGGTTTGAATAAAATATATATATATATATATATATATATATATATATATATATCCTTTCGAAAAGAAAATTGTCTCTTTTGCTTTTGTATTACTTCTTAAATGTATGGTTTTTGTAGATGACCGAAATTGTTCAATGTCATAAAATATAAAATGTATTTAAAGCGACATTCTCCGTATATAAAATATTAGGTCATCTACAAAAACCATAAAACCATACATTTAAGAAGTAATACAAAAGCAAAAAGAGACAATTTTCTTTTCGAAAGGATAGGGATTTAATATTCATAATTACAGCGGTTAAGAAGGTTTGAATAAACTAGATATTAATGTGCATACACACACACACACACATATATATATATATATATATATATATATATATATATATATATATATATATAGAGAGAGAGAGAGAGAGAGAGAGAGAGAGAGAGAGAGAGAGAGAGAGAGAGAGAAAGAGAGAGAGAGAGGATGCCAAGATGCATGTGGATAAAAGGATAAAGGTGTTATAGTTCAAGTACTAAAAAACTCAAGGTATTTAGGAATGTTATGTTTGATCATATATTTTCATGGTTTAGCAAGAATGAACCTATATACGTTTATGATATGCAAGTGAAAAAGATAAAAGGGGTAAGAAAATCATTGCTTAGACCACTTCAAGGATCAAATACAAAACAAGATTCAACAAGCATTTTACTCTTGAGAAGGAAGGAAAATAAGTATCTCTCCAACTAGCGATAAAGAGCGTATAAACAAGTAAAGGATAGTCAAAGGTATAAACCAAGAAGACAAGTCATAAATATGGATGGAGATTGAAGAGGATTTTCAATAAATGGAGTAAAAGAGAACAAGAACTAATCCCACAAGAGGAAATGTGCTCTTCAAACATTATGTACCCTCTTAAATTGCCAAGCTGTAATTGATTATGGAAAATAATTACCAATACAGGTGAAAAGTAATACAGAATATGAAGCTAAATTTTTGAGGATATAAAAAGCAAAAAGAATTGATGCAAGCTATGCAAGAGGAGGTTGAAGCAGGAAAAGACATTCACACTTGAACATAAGTGCCAAGATAGAAGGAGATTAAGTTCATAGAGAACTTATCATTAGTGTCTATGTGAAAGGCGGCCATCCAAAATCTTGTATATGTTTGGTATAATAAAACATTTAGGGGGTTCTGGTTAGCCAAGAACTATATTAAGATCATCCATTTGTGAATCTCGCATACAACAAAATCAGGCTCTTTGTTTTTTGGATCTCTATGCTTTTCTATAGATTTTCACATATAAGTACAAAGAGTGTTTGTGAAATTGATGGAAACATTAACCTACATTGTGAGGACCTTAGGAGCTCCCCTTCATACCCAAACGTTAGGCTCTCTTTGGTGATTCAAGTGGAAGACCTTTCTTAGCCTTTCCATTGGAGATGTATGTTAGTGGACTTATAAGTGCATCTCGCCAAATTGGCTTCTTTAGTGCTTTGGGTTTATGTAGTGGACCATATAACTTGGATACCATGTTGTGATCACTTCATGCATTTTTTGATGCAATCTAGGCCAATGACTATGATGCTTTTTCTATGATCACATTCTTTATTTGTAGAGGAGATTCATGATAGGTTTTTTATAGATTTCAAAGCTCAAAAATGTATTTAGTATGTGGATGATACAGATGATATACTTTGCTTTTAGAACTCTACCCAACAAAAATACAATTCACTACTTTATCATCTGATTTCTGGAATTTTTGTTTAGGCACTAATGCATATGCAAGGCAACCAAAGACATGCAGATGATCCACAGATGGATTGCGACCATGGCAAGCCTTATATGGAGTGATGATCAATTGCAATGTTTTGGTGGGACATCTATTAAGTACATATACTGCACACATAATGGCCTCAAGCCAAAAACTATGTGGTAAAGCATGACTTTTGACCATACACCTGACCATCTCCATGATGGACATGTTCTTTCTTTCAACCACTCCATTTTGTTGAGGTGTATACAACGCTGTACACTAATGTTTTATCGCATGTTCAACCATAAATGCATTAAAATTAAAAGACATGTATTCCCCCCTCGATCCTCCCAATTTACATGGTGATATATTTTTAGTCAAAACTAGAAACAATTTGAAGCACATGAATACTTTGGACTTTACTTCAATGGATACACCCATGCATGCCTAGAAAAGTCATCAATAAAGGTCACAAAGTAAAGGTAGTTCCAAAAGAAGGTGTCTGGAATGCTGCATGTTGCCCAAAATACATCCTTCACAGACATGTTTACAAGGTGACTCAAGTTTGGGCAAAGAGGATACCACTTCAGATTTTTGCAATTCTAGGAAACTAGCATAATTCAGATGACCAAAGCGTGCATGCAAAATTTTTGCATGTCAGATGGTCTAAGAATCTTGAATTGCACATGTTGAACCGTTGATGGATTTTGGATACTCAATGAGCTTATACATCCCATAACATGAAATGCTAGAAGCAATAATGACATCACCATTTGAGAGATCATGAACTATACACATGTCATCAACAAATTTGAAAACCAAGCCAATCTTCGCTAATGCTAAACATCACAATAGATTTTTCTTGATCCTTGGCACATACAAAGCATCTGAGAATGTGAAAGAACTACCATCAGTAGAAGTCAAAATGATCTCACCAACTCCCATTACATATTGTTGTGCATATCCTTTGGCAATCAATCTCACACTATATTTTGTTGATATATTTTGGTAGTGATGTGTGTGAACACATTTGGGACCATCATTGGACTTTTTTCCCTCTTTGGGGAGTTTTTTCCTGCAATCAATCTCACACTATATTTTGTTGATATATTTTGGTAGTGATGTGTGTGAACACATTTGGGACCATCATTGGACTTTTTTCCCTCTTTGGGGAGTTTTTTCCCCCGACTTGTATATATGCCTATAACCCTAACGTGTTACTTATCTTTGTACATTCACTTGGTAATAGATTCAGTATTGTGTGTTCTTCTTCTTCTTCCTTGTGTTGATCGCATGCTTCTACAGACCTCAAATTCCAACGATTGGTATTAGAGCAGGCATCGCTTCATCTAAAGTATTGTTGATAGCTCTCCGGACATAGTATCACAATCGCGCACAAATTGGTGAGCATACTCAGGCCTCAAAGTCTACTACATGTTTAACACAGCTCGACAAGGTAGTTCTATTCAACTTTTTGAGATATTTTCATTTTTCTAGATCACGGTATTTAGTCAATGGCCATGGCTAAACGCACTGATTTATTTTATATGTTGGTTGTTGAGGACAAGTTAAATGGTACTAATTACCCATTATGGGAATATATGATGCATCATGTATTGGTAGTAAAAGGACTATGGAATATTGTGCAAGGTATTGAAAAATGTCCTACTACACCTATGAATATAGTTATTGAAGGTACATATGAAGCAAAGTCTCATGGAACAATTAGGCTTGGAGACTTTTACTAGTGTAATGTACTTGAAATTGGTGATGTGTTTGTTTACTTTAAAAATGGTTAAAGATTTACCATGCACAATATTCTTCATGTTCCTCAACTTTCACGTAGATTGATGTCAATTGATCAGCTTAATGACATTGGATATACAATGGGTTTCTATGCGCAACCCTTTCTTATATCAATAGGAAACATGCTTATTGCTAAAGGAGAGGAATTCAGATTACTTCATACTTTTTATCTATAATATAAAACTTGTTAATTGTTAGTAACTAGCCTATGACTATTTTATGACATGGCATTTTGGTCCATATGTCTCATAATGAAATGGAGTCTCTTTTGCATTTTGGCTACTCGTCCCTGTTGATATATTTAGGTAGTGATGTGTGTGAACACTCTAGGACCGCCGGGGCACTTTTTTCCCTCTTTAGGAGGTTTTTTCCCCCGGCTTGTATATACGCCTATTGCCCTAATGGGCTACTTATCTTTGTACATTCTCTAGTAATATATTCAGTCTTGTGTGTTGTGCTCCAAGCTTCTTCCTCTTCCTTGTGTTGTTCGCGTGCTTCCGCAGACGTCTAACTCCAACAATTGGTATCAGAGCAGGTCGTTGATTCTTCTAGGGCGCCGTCGACACTCCTCCGTTTGCAGTCTCAGATTCGCACAAAATTTGGTGAGCATACTCAGGGTGTTTTCGAGATCAAAACTGCTTCGCTCTGTGGTGCCGAAATCGCGATCTGAGCTCGTTTCGGCCTCCGAACGCACTATCGCAGTGCTTGTGCAGGCTATTTCGTCCTTTTGTGCCAAAGGTATATACCAGTTTCTGTTCGCCAGTTTAAGCGTCTCGAAGTCTGCTACAGGTCTAGCAGAACTCGTCTAGGCAGTTCTGTTCAACTTTTTGAGATACAGTCAATTTTTTGCATCAAGGTATTTTAGTCACCGGCCATGGCTGAAAGCAGTGATGTATTCCGTATGTTGGCTGTTGAGGATAAGTTGGATGGTACCAACTACCCATTATGGGCTTATATGATGCGACATATACTGGTTGCAAAAGGATTGTGGAACATTGTGCAGGGTGTTGAAAGACGTCCTGTTACACCTGTAACGACAGGTACTGCAAATACAGGTGTTGGAGCTGACGAAGATGGTGTCGAAGATGATATTCCGCAGATTCCTGTTCGTGCTGCTGTTTCTGTTACACCTACTGCAGAGCAGATTCGTTGGGATGGCAGAGATGCCCAGGCACATGCATTGATAGCTTTGTCTGTCAAACGTGCCATTATTCCTCACATTCGCTCTTGCAGATCAGCAAAGGATGCTTGGGATACACTTACCACTTTGTACCAGGCTAGGAATGAGGCTCGTGTTGCTTACCTCCGAAAACAGTTGGAGAGTGAGCACATGAATGAAGGTGATTCGATGGACAGTTTTCTTACAAAGATCAAAGACCTGAAGGAACAATTGATTTCTGCTGATGAGGTTATACCAGATAGCTCACTTGTGCAGACCGTTCTGAATGGCCTTCCTGATTCATATCAGAGTTTTGCCTCTACTCTTCGATTGATGATGAAAGGCAATCCGAATGCCTTGTCATTTGAGGAATTAGTCTCTGTTCTGTTGCAAGAAGATCAGTCCAGGCAGAACAGGTCCATTATGCGTGTTGCAGATCAAGCTTTCCTAGCTAGTCAGAAGGGCAAAGGAAAATGGAGCTCTTCTACTAGTAAGCAGAAATCTGCAAATGCTGCACAATCGAAGAACCAGGATAAAGATGAGAAGAAATCAGAAAAGCAGAAATTGTTCTGCAAGTAATGTAAAGGAAATGATCATATTATAAAGAACTGTCCAAAACTGGCTGCTAAAGAGGCAAAGAAGAAAGAGGCTGGAATGGTTGTTGCAGAGGCCTCTACACCAAAAACAGAGTCTGCAAATCTTGTGCAGGAAGAAGAATGGGCGTTTACTACTGTTTGCAGTTTTGACCCATCTTCTCATGATCAGTGCATGTCTGCAGTAGACTCAGATGTTTGGTACTTTGACAGTGGGGCAACCAAACATATTACCTCGCAGCGCAGTTTCTTCTCTTCACTCGAGCCTGCCCCTACAGGGAATACTGTCACATGTGCCAATAACTCCTCTTATCCTGTTATGGGAGTTGGTAAGATCATTCTGAAAAATCTGTGAATGATTCGGCATGTGCAGTTCATGATTCTCAGGCTATGTCAGATGCAAAGCTTTGGCATGCACGCTTTGGTCATCTGAATTTTGCTAGTTTGTTACGCCTGCAGAAATCTGAAATGGTGTCCTCTTTGCCCAAACTTGAGGCACCTGGAAAACATGTTTGTAAAGGCTGTATTTTGGGCAAAATGCAGCGTTCTTCCTTTCCAAAAGATGGTTCAGTTCGGGCTATGCAGAAATTGCAGCTTGTACATAGTGATGTCTGTGGTCCTATGCAGACACCCTCTTTTGGAAATTACCTTTACTTCGTGACTTTCATTGATGATTTTTCCAGGCATGCATGGGTATATCCACTCAAAGCAAAGTCCGAAGTGTTCATGTGCTTCAAACAGTTTTTGGTTTTGGCTGAAAATCTGTCAACATGTAAAATGGGCACCCTCCGTTCTGATCGAGAGGGGGAATATATGTCTTCAGATTTTAATGCATTTTTGGCTGAACGTGGGATAAAACACCAGTGTACAGTGCCGTATACACCTCAACAGAATGGAGTTGCTGAACGAAAGAACAGGTCACTCATGGAGATGGCGAGGTGCATGGTCAAAAGTCAGGCTTTACCACATAGTTTCTGGCTTGAGGCTGTCATGTGTGCAGCATATGTACTGAACAGGTGTCCCACGAAAGCGTTCAGTCTATCACTCCATATGAGGCTTGGCATGACCGCAAGCCATCTGTTGCGCATCTGCGTGTTTTTGGTTGTTTGGCATATGCATTAGTGCCTAAACAACATCGCAGAAAATTGGATGATAAGGCAGTAAAATGTATTTTTGTTGGGTACAGTTCTGAAAGTAAAGGCTATCGTCTGTATCATCCACAGACTAAACGCATTCTGGTTAGCCGTGATGTTGTCTTTGTGGAAGATGCTATTCAGCCATTGCTTTCATGTACTAAGGAGACATCTGTTAGCTCCAAAGACATGTATGATACTTTGATGCCTCTTTTTACAGGTGGACAGGCTAGCGCTGGTCCTAATGAGGCAACTTCTCAGCCTTTGCAGGTTTCATATGATGATGCAGATCATGCCATTTCTGATGCAGATTTACATGATGCACTTGTTGATGAGAGAGCTGATATTGAACAGGCAAAAACTATGCCAAAATGGCTGGTGCAGACTTTGCGTGACAGCAAATTAGATGCACCTTTGTCATATCGTACTCGTTCAGGCTCTCATAGTACCTCCTTTGCATCAGATTGCTATGCTATGGCTGCATCTAGTCTCTGTGATGAGAATGAGCCTGTTTCTTTTGATGAAGCACAAAATTCAGAAAATTGGATGGCTGCTATGCAATCTGAATATGATGCTATAATGAAGAATGGTACATGGTCTTTATGTGACTTGCCTCCTGGCAAGAAGGCCATTGGCACTAAGTGGGTATACAAGCTGAAGTGTAAACCTGATGGTACAGTTGACAGGTATAAGGCTAGGCTTGTTGCAAAGGGTTATGCGCAGGAAAGAGGCATTGATTTTGATGAGACCTTTGCACCTACATGCCGTATGACTACTGTTCGGAGCATTTGTGCACTTGCAGCCCATCATGGTTGGAATGTACATCAGTTGGACATTAAAACAGCATTTCTGAATGGTGACTTGCATGAAGAAGTGTATGTTTTTCAGCCCCATGGCTTTGTGCAGAAAGGGCATGAAAACCAGGTGTGCAGGTTAAAGAAGGCGTTATATGGTTTTAAGCAAGCACCACGTGCTTGGTATGAGAAAATACATGCCTATCTGATTGCACATGGTTTTGAGAACAGTCCAACTGAAAGCACCTTATATGTTAAGCGTGCTAATGATGTGCTTTTGATCATTGTTGTCTATGTAGACGACATGCTGCTCACTGGTCCTCTTGAGAAGCATATTGCTGATTTCAAGGCTGATTTGCATGCCTCATTTGAGATGTCTGATTTGGGGCATTTGCATCACTATTTGGGCATTCAGTTTATGCAAGTTGATGGTGGAATGGCTTTGTGTCAAACGAAATATATTGACACATTATTGCAGCGTTTTGGCCTTGAAGACTGTAAGCCTATTGCCACTCCTATGGAGACAGGTTTACGATTGAGTCTTCATGATGCTGGAGATGCATTTGATGCTGTTCTCTATCAGCAGGCTGTTGGATGCTTGATTTACTTATGCATTACTCGGCCAGATATTCAGTTTGCTGTCTCACAGATGAGCAGGTTTATGCATTGCCCAGGAGTCACGCATTGGAAAGCGGTTAAGCGCATCTTTCGCTACTTGAGTGGTACTCGGCTACTTGGGTTGTTTTATCCCAAGGGGGGATCACTACCGCCAGATTTGCATGCTTTTTCTGACTCAGATTGGGCTGGTTGCTATGACACTCGTGTGTCCACCAGTGGTTTTTGCTTCATGCTTGGTAGCTCATGTATATCTTGGTTGAGCAAGAAGCAGCCTACTGTGGCCACTTCCAGTTGTGAGGCTGAGTATAGGGCAGCTTTCACAGCGACTGTTGAGTGTGTGTGGCTCAGACGCCTTATGGCTGATTTGGGTGTTGGCCAGTCTTCTGCCACCACCATCTTCACTGACAGTCAGAGCGCATTGGCAGTTGCGAGGAACCCTGTGTTCCATGCTCGCACTAAGCACATTGAGGTGCATTATCACTATGTCAGGGAGAGGTTCTCTGCTGGGGAGATCAGCTTGGCATATGTGCCCACGCAGGAGAACATTGCAGACCTTTTCACGAAGGCTCTGCCTAGGGAGAAGTTTGAAGCTATCCGCAAAGCTTTGGGCTTACTTCCTTTTGTGGAGTGATTTCCACATAGCTCGGCACTTCCTTATACATGAGTGCCAGCTCCTTGTTCACCGCATCACTCTCAGGGGGGATTTGTTGATATATTTAGGTAGTGATGTGTGTGAACACTCTAGGACCGCCGGGGCACTTTTTTCCCTCTTTAGGAGGTTTTTTCCCCCGGCTTGTATATACGCCTATTGCCCTAATGGGCTACTTATCTTTGTACATTCTCTAGTAATATATTCAGTCTTGTGTGTTGTGCTCCAAGCTTCTTCCTCTTCCTTGTGCTGTTTGCGTGCTTCCGCAGACGTCTAACTCCAACAGTCCCTACTCTCATTTTCTAATTTTTTGTTTTGTGAGCATCTTTATGTTGGTGCAACTTACAAGCCTACACTTTTGGCTTGAAGGTTACAAAGAAATGAGGTTCCATGTGAACCATAGCTAGAGGATTCTTATCTCTTTACCTCTTTGTAAAAGTTAAATCTTCATTGATTTGAGAGAATATGTGTAACCACCTACCCAAGGGAGTTGTGGACTTTATTAGTTGTAAAGCATCAATCAATTAGAGAGAATATCTCCTAGGATGTAGGAGCATGGTTATAGAGAGCCAAAGTTTGAATTCAAATTCAAACTTTGGACTCAACCTCTATAAAAGATCAACTCAAAAATTTGCGTGTGTAAGTCACTTTCCGAGCTCCTCATGTTCATCTCTGAGTGTGTGTGAGGCCTACACTCTAGCCCACACCTTTCTACACCATTAGGCAATGATCTTCATGCCTATGGCATTGTACAACATTGTTCATTAATAGATTACATTTACATTGTTCATTTCTAAGTTCTCTGTCATAGTCTCTATCAGTCAGTCAACTTGTGCAGCTCATATCTCACTCATTTCTCCACCAAATTCAAAGATCTATAGCTTGATGGAACCAACTCAAAGTCTTCTACACGCTGTCACAATTTGAAGGATTTTTATTCAGCCATTTCAGAGAAAAGTGCATTGAAGTGATCACTGGTGGAAGTCTGCAATAGTCCTAAAAAATCGGGGGTAAAGGTTTACTTGCTAAATTAATTTCTTTGAGCATAGTTAATATTTTTAAGTAATTTCACTTGAAATCATTCTCTTACTAAGCTAACTATATACCCCTAAAAGGAATTTTTTCAATTCCTACTGTGCTGGACATACTGAGCAAAAGATGCAGCAAGTGTATTGTAAAAAATAGAAGGTTTTCTTGAAGACTTGAATTTCAAAGTAATCTGTTTTGATTCAATCATTTCATACATCATTTCCAAAGTACATAGGCATTTTTATGGTGTCATTGGAAAGCTAAGAAGGTCTACTTATCAACTCTGAAGCATCAAGGGGCTGGTACAAAGCAGGATTTGGCAGTACCTACTTATCTTCCTGAAGTATTCATCCATCTTCCCAACAGTGGTATCAGAGCAAAGTTAAGGTAAAATGGGAGATGGGTTTCCTCCATTTATTGATAAATTGGACAGGAACAACTATCACGCATGGTCTCTAAGGATGAAGACATACCTACAAGGAAGGAGTCTTTATGGATACATCTCAAGAGATGAGGAATTGCGCCCATTCAAAACCAGAAGACTACCAACAAAGGAAGAACATGAGAAGCTCAACACATGGTGTGCCAAGGATGCATTAGCAAGGTCTTACTTACTCAACTCCATCTCTGATTTTCTTTTGCCACATATTAGAAACTATAAGACATCCCAAGAGACTTGGGAAACCTTGTCATCCTATTTCTCTTCCAACACAAGGGCCAGAAAAAACCAATTGTGGATTGAATTCACCACACTAAGGAAGCAACCTAAGAAGGCTATTTCAGTGTATGTGACTAAGATTAAAGATGTAGTAGATCAGTTAGCAAGCATAGGAGAAGAGATTGAAGAAGAGCAGATAGTAAGGCAAGTGATCAATGGGATTAAAACTAATGACAAATGGGAAAGCTTCACCACTGCCATGGACCTATACATGGACATGCAAATTCCAGATCTTACCACTCTCATGGGGCAATTGTTCACTCATGAATCCAAGCTCAACAAGAATGGAGACTCATCCAAAGGTAATAGCTCTTCTGCCCTATACACCGATAAAAGTAAGTCCAAAGATAAAGGCAAGAACAAGAAAGGAGAGGATGAAAGCACTACCTCCCAAGCCAACTATGTAGGGAGAGGTAGATCATCAAGAGGAAGGGGCAGAGGAGGTAAGCAAGGTAGGGGGAGACCTTATAACTCCTCACCATGCAACATTTGTGGTTTATCAAATCATACTACAGATGAGTGTTTCAGGAACTACAAGAATCAGAGAGGTAGAGGATATCAAAGAGGTGGATACTCACAGTCAAGAGGCAGATTCAACCATCATCAAGGGTACAACAACAACTACAACAACAACTACAGCAACAACAACTACAGCAACAACAACTACAATGGAAACTACCAAGGAGGATACAAGTCCAGAAAGGATTACAACAACTACACAAAAGAACAAGATGATTCTCTTCTGATCATGAACATGACTTCAAAACTAGGTACAAATGATGACCATCTCTTCTACATTGACTCAGGTTGCTCAAATCATGTGGCAGGCAATGTAGCTCTTCTCTGTGACCTTGAAGAACCAAGAGGAAAGAATAAAGTACAAACAGGTGATGATACCAAGCACTCAATAGTTAAAGTTGGAAATGTTAAGACTTCTGATGGGAATCAAAACTTGTTGAGTAGGGTACTATATGTACCAACCATTACCAAAATTTTGATAAGTGTTGGACAGATTGTGGAAAAAGGTTTGTAGGTCAGGTTCAACCAATATGGAGCATTTGTGGAGGATCCCAAGCATGGGTTCAAGAGAATAGCTAAAGGAGAAAAATCAGGTAGACTTTTCACTTGCGAGCTAGAAGATACAAAGAATATTGCACTCTACAATTACAAAGATCAAACACTTTCAGAGCTTGAGATTTGGCATAAAAGATTAGGGCATGTAGGTGAAAGAACCTTGAAGCAAATATGCAGGGACCAATGTGTGCTTGGGATACCTAATGTATCCAAGCAACATATGATATACAAGTGTGGTGCTTGTCAATTAGGAAAGTCTCACAGGTTACCCTTCTCAAGGAAAGGCTACATGCATGAGGACTACCTAGAGCTTGTCCATACAGATGTATGGGGACCAAGCAAAGACCCCTCAATCTCAGGATCAAGGTACTATGTATCTTTTTTTGATGATTATAGCAGGTGGACTGTATTGTACTTTATGAAGCACAAAGATGAAGTGTTCAATTGTTTTAAAAAATATCTTGCACTTGTTGAGAATCAGATAGGAAGAAACCTAAAGAGTCTAAGGTCAGATGGAGGAGGTGATTACTTCTCCAATGAGTTTGAAGCATTCTTGCAGGACAGAGGAATCAAGAGAGAAATCACCACAAGGTATACTCGTGAATAGAATGGGGTAGCTGAGAGAAGAAATAGATTGATTGTTGAAATAGCTAGGTCAATGTTGAGTGAAAAGAAATTACCTAACTACTTATGGGCAGAGAGTGTATCTACTACCACTTACCTCATGAACAGGTTGCCATCTAAATCTCTTGATGGGATGACCCCTTATGAAGCATGGCATGGTAACAGACCCTCACTTGATCATTGCAGGATATTTGGATGTGTAGCATATGTACACATTCCTTCTCAGATAAGAGGTAAGCTAGACCCTAAGGCTGAGAGGTGTATCTTTATTGGATATGATCTAAATAAGAAGGGGTACAGGTTCTACAATCCTTCAAATAAGGGATTCACGGTTAGTAGAGATGTTGTCTTTGATGAAAATGACTCTTGGTATGAGAATGAATGCAGGAAGGTTAAACTACCCTATGACTTGGAGGAGGAGTTTCCAAGTCTTACTAAGGAGGAACCTACTCAGAACGAAGACACCATTTCCAACGATGAAGACATTATCAATCTTGAAGAATTCAAGGCATGGAAGTCCAAAGGCAAATTCAAGATGAAGAAACTAGAAGACATACCTGAATCTTCAACTCAAGCAATCAGAAGATCACAAAGGGAGAGCAAAAAACCTATCAGATATGGGTATGACACCTCTCTTGTCACTAAACATTCTATTTATCTTGCCAAAGACTTGTCAATTGAAGAACCAGGATCATATGAAGAAGCCATGACCAAGACAGAATGGAAGGAAGCTATGGATGAGGAGATTGAAGCATTGGAAAGTGACACATAGGAACTAGTACCAAAGAAAGAGGCTATGAAGGTAATTGGATCTAGATGGATCTATAAAATCAAAAGAAATTCTGATGGGTCAATTAGCAGATACAAAGCTAGACTTGTGGCCAAGGGTTTTGCACAAACCCAAGGCATTGACTATGAAGAAACATTATCACCTGTGGCCAAGATGCCAACCATCAGGGTATTGGTAAGTGTGGTTGCATCTAAGAATTGGAACATGTATTAGCTAGATGTAAAAAATGCTTTTTTGAATGGATGGATTTCGGAGGAGATATACATGTCACAACCTCCTGGTTTGAGGATCCTAATAAGGTAACACATGTATGGAAGTTAAAAAAGGCTCTTTATGGATTGAAGCAGGCACCTAGGGCATGGAACCACAGGTTGACTACATCTCTTCAAGACCAAGGTTTTATCATGAGCAAGGCAAACACTTCTCTATTCATTAAGAGAAGTAATTTAGAGGTAATATACCTATGTGTTTATGTTGATGATATCATACTTACAGGTAATGATGTCAATGGAATCAGACAAATCAAGAACCAGATAATGACGGAGTTCAAGATCAGTGATCTTGGTTGTTGGAACAAACCAATCACAAATTGATGATTACAAAGAGCTTGAA
This sequence comes from Ceratopteris richardii, assembly GCA_020310875.1. NCBI lineage: Eukaryota > Viridiplantae > Streptophyta > Polypodiopsida > Polypodiales > Pteridaceae > Ceratopteris > Ceratopteris richardii. The sequence goes on along the minus strand of CM035412.1, from coordinate 33,640,549 downwards.
GCATGTCAATGATCAGATTGAAGTTCAAGAAGTCACTTGAGAAAGTGAAGAGATCTCAGAAATGAAGTTTGTATACATATGTACATTACAGTTGGAAACTCTTGTAATTTGAGAAGGATGATAAGGAGTAATGTAATAGATGTAGGATAAGTCTAGAACCATATGTATATAAGTCAATGATGTGAAGAAATACATGAGAGATTCATTAGAAGACAAGTGTCATAGAGATAGATGTGAAGAGAGTCATCTTCAAAAAATAGCGATGAGTATTTCGTAGATTTCTCTCAGTATGATCATGTGGATCAAAAATCCTTTTGTTCACATCTAGTCTAGAAGCTAATGAAGCTATGTTCAATGTTTCATGGTCTAATTCCTCTTCTATTGTGAGTATGATCAATAGGAACATGTGTATGTAAAATCTGCAGATGATCTCTCAGAGTCGCGCACTTTTTTGTGCCAATGTTTTGCTTAGATCTTAATGCACAGTGTAAAGTTTTTGATGAGTGAGCATTCAAATCTAAGTTAGAAGGTAAGGAAGCTATGGCTAAAAGCATTTATCAAAACAGGATCTGTGCTGTGAGAAATCAATCTTAGAAGTTACCTATGTCAAAGTCGCTTGTTCAGAAAGATAGTTTCTGACATACTTTTGATCTTAAGGATCAAATTAAAGTTTTAATGATTCTTTTGATGAACTAATTGTTGATATGATTGTGCAAAGGTAGTTTGAAGATATGTGCATCATTGGTTTGAAGAAATTTGAAGATATGTGCAGGAAATGAAGTCCATTTTTGAAGCAGACTTTCTGAAGAAGGAATTTCTTTACTCAGAGAAGTGTTAGTGAAAGTTTTGATAAAAGAAGACAATATTTGTGTAAAGTTTGATCCATAACTGATATAGAAGTGTTCTTAGATCAGTATAGATCAGACCTTTGGAGATTAAGAAGTCTCCAACAGTGGTATCAGAGCTGAAGGTGTAATACAAGTAAAGTAAAGGCATTGGAAGTCCCGACTGTTGAAGGTATTGAAGTTCTTTCTAATCGAAGGTGGACAAGGACAAATTCTTGAAGATAACTTGCAGAAGTACAAAGCACGAGTGTGAAGGATCAATAAAGATCAAAGCTTCATATCAAAGGTATAGTCTATCATCATAAATCATTGTAATTGCAGACATAGAAGATCAAAGATGGGAGAAAGCTTGGAGATTGATAAGCTAGATAGGAAGAACTATCCAGCTTGGTCCATGAGGATGGAGGCATACCTCGTGAGCAAAGATTTGATGGCATTCATTACAGGAGAAGAAGAAAAGCCTGAGTTTGAAGATCCTAGTGTTCCAACTAGGGAGGAACTTGCAGGTTTGAAGAATTAGATGAGAAATGATGCTCAAGCTAGGAGCATGATTTACATGGCTGTAAATGATTATCTTTTACCTCACATCAGAGGTTTCGAAAGTGCAATAGATGTGTGGAATGCTTTGGAGGAGCATTTCCAAAAACAACCAAGTCAAGGAAGTCTTCATTATGGGCAGAGTTTACAACCTTTAAGAAGAAGAGCTCACAATCATTTTCTGATTATGTGGCAAGGATGAAGGATATTGCAGATAGCTTGGGAGCAGTAGATGAAGACATTGAAGAGGATAAGTTGGTAAGGCAAATACTTACAAGTTTGAGAGGAGATGAGAAGTGGAAGCCTTTCATATTGTCCATAGAATTGTCACTAGATCACTTTACTCCTGATCTTAATCAATTGCTAGGACACATGCTAACTTTTGAGGAGGACATTAAGGGAGACAATGATAGGAGTGCAAGCCAAGCTATGTACTCCAAGGACAAGAAAAAGAATGGCAAAGGGAAGCAGTCAACTGATGATGAAGGACCTTCAAGTCAAGCTAACTTTACAAAAGGAAGGATGAACTTCAGAGGTAAAGGAAGAGGAGGTAAGAACAAAGATAATACTAAAGCTTGTTGGATTTGTGGCAGAACCAATCATTTGGAAAATGATTGTTGGTATAACAATCAAAATGGTGGAAGGAATAATGAGAGTTTTAATCAAAGAGGTAGAGGAGGTAGAAACCAAAGAGGCAACTTCAGAGGAAGAGGTGGTAGGACATCATATGCTAGAGGAGGTGGAAGAAGCTTTCAATGTCAGTCCTACAACAACAATTATTATAATTATGCACCAGATCAGAAGGATGATATGACTCTCATCTTGAATGCAACTCATGAATCAGTAGGAGAAGATCAAAGGGTGTTTTATATTGACTCAGGATGTAGCAATCATCTGAGTGGCAATATATCACTGATGACTGATATGGAAACAAAGGTGAATGGACATACAGTTCAAACAGGTGACAACACCAAGCATAAGGTGGAAAGCATTGGATCAGTGAAGACAAAGAATGGAAGTACACTCTTGATGTTCCTACTATTCCTAAAAACTTGATAAGTGTAGGGCAAATTGTGGAGAAGGGATATGAAGTCAGATTCACAAATGATGGTGTCTATGTGCAAGATCCAAATCAGGGATATAGAAACATTATTGCAGGTAAAAAGAAAGGAAGGTTGTTTACTCTCAAAGTCCAAGGTAATGTGGGACATGCTCTATCTACTTATGGAAGTCAAAAGATGTCTGAGTTAGACCTATGGCATAAAAGGCTAGGTCATTTCAATGAGAGAGCCATAAAGGAAATGTTAAGGAATGATCTGGTGCTTGGTTTGCCAAAAGTTGAAGGGCAACACATGCTGTACAAGTGTGAAGCTTGTCAATTAGGTAAAGCACACAAAAGTTCATACAATAAATCAGGATATAAGTATTCAAATATGCTTGAATTGATTCATACAGATGTGTGGGGTCCTTCAAGGGACTATAGCATAAATGAATCCAGACATTATGTGTTTTTTGTTGATGATGCAACTAGATGGATTACTTTATATGTAATCAAGGACAAATCAGAAGTGTTCAAGACATTCAAGCATTATCATGCAAAGGATTACAGGACAAAAGCTCAAGAGGTTGAGATCAGATGGAGGGGGAAAGTATTTTTCTAAAGAGTTTGATGATTATTTGTGGAATGCAGGTATAAAAAGAGAAGTAACTTGCAGGTACTCTCCTCAACAAAATGGAATTGCAGAAAGAAGAAATAGAACTCTTGTAGAATTTGCAAGAGCAATTATGAAGGAAAAGAATTTCCCAAATTACTTATGGGTAGAAGCTATCAACACTGCAACATACCTTGTGAATAGATTACCTTGTAAAGCTTTGGATGGAAGAACTCCTTATGAAGCATGGTGGGGTAAGAGACCTACTCTTGATCATTGTAAAGTATTTGGATGTTTAGCATATGCTTATGTTCCTTCACAATTGAGACATAAGCTAGAACCCAAAGCAGAGAAGTATGTGTTTATTGGGTATGATGATAGACAGATGGGTTACTGATTGTGAAGTCCATCCACAAAGCAATTTCTTGTTACCAAAGATGTTACATTTGATGAGCAAAGCACATGGTATACAGGATCAACAAATGAATATGCAGATGTTAAAGAAATACAAAGGAAAGGGAAGACAAAAGTAAGTGTGTATGAAGAAGAGATTGATGATGTTGATTATAAAAGTAAATTGCAGGATAATGTTGAAGATGGGCCAAGATTTGATCCAGAATCAAATGTGGCTGAGACTTCAAGAAGTGCAGAGGTTAGAAGATCCTCAAGGGAAAGAAAAGAGCCTATCAGGTATAGCTATGGCACATCTTTCTTAACAACCAAAGATTATGCTTATATTGTGAAGACAGAAGAGGATCCAATCACATATGAAGAAGCTAAAGGTAAATAGAATTGGGAAAAGGCAATGCAAGAAGAGTATGATGCTCTACTTGAAAATGAAACATGGGAGTTGGTGCCAAGACCAAAGAATCAGAAGGTCATTGGATGTAACTGGGTGTATAAAGCAAAAAGGTTTGCAGATGGTAAGGTGTCTAGATACAAGGCTAGACTTGTGGTCAAAGGTTATGCTCAAACTTATGGGGTAGATTATGATGAAACCTTTAGTCCTGTTGCTAAGATGTCTACAATTAGATCATTGATTGCTATTGCTTCTTGTAAAGGATGGAAGTTATCACAATTAGATGTGAAGAATGCATTCTTGAATGGATACATTGGAGATGAAGTATATATGGAGCAACCAGAAGGTTTCATGGATTCAATTGGATTAGATTATGTGTGTAAGCTCAAGAGAGCTTTGTATGGGTTGAAGCAAGCCCCAAGAGCATGGAATTACAGGCTTGTTAAGTTCTTGAATGACTGTGGATTTCAGGCATCAAAGGCAGATAGTAGCTTGCTAGTGAAGGAAAGTGAAAATGGATACACATACATGTGTATTTATGTTGATGATATTATTGTCATAGGTACAGATGCTCAAGGAATCAATGAGCTTAAAAAACAAATAGAGAAGGAGTTTAAAATAAGTGATTTGGGAAACTTATCTTATTTCTTAGGAATGCAGATTGTATATGCTCAACATGGAGTATATGGTACACAAGAGAGATACTTGAAGAATCTTCTGGTCAAGTTCAACATGGAGAATTGCAAGCCTTCAAGCACACCATTGGAGGTAGATAATAAATTGAGCAGGTATGGAGGTGAAGAATTTAATGACATGAAGAAATATCAGAGTTTGGTAGGTAGTTTAATCTATGCTACCTTGATAAGGCCAGATCTATCATATGCAGTAGGTGTGTTATCACAATTTATGCATTGTCCAAAGAAGACTCATTGGATTGCAGCTCAAAGGGTACTCAGATATATCAAAGGAACCCTAAGTGAAGGTCTGTATTATGGATTTACTTCTGATACAAGAATCAAAGTGTTTAGTGATGCAGATTGGGCAGGTGATTCAGATGATAGAAGGTCTACTCATGGGTATCTCTGTTATATTGGAGATAAATTAGTTTCTTGGTGCTCAAAGAAGCAACATACAGTTGATTTGTCATCTATAGAAGCTCAGTATAAAGGAATGGTAGAGGCTGCAAAAGAAGTACTATGGTTAAAGACCTTGTTGAAGAGTTTTGGAACTGATCAGAGTACTCCAATTATTTTTGGAGACAATATGAGCTCATTGTATTTGGCAGCTAACCTTGTTTTTCATGCCAGGACTAAGCATATAGAGATTTAGTATCATTTCTTGAGAGAAAAGGTACTTGATAAAGAGATTGAAGTGATGTATACTCCAACAAAAGAACAAGTTGCAGATATGTTAACAAAAAGCCTGGATGGACCTAAGCTACAACGATTCAAGGAGATGGCAAGAGTGAAGAAGAATGGAATAATCACAAGTAGTGATTGAGGGGGAGTTGTTGGAACAAAGCAATCACAAATTGATGATTACAAAGAGCTTGAAGCATGTCAATGATCAGATTGAAGTTCAAGAAGTCACTTGAGAAAGTGAAGAGATCTCAGAAGTGAACTTTGTATACATATGTACATTATAGTTGGAAATTCTTGTAATTTGAGTAGAGCTAATCCTTAGGATGATAAGGAGTAATGTAATAGATGCGGGATAAGTCTAGAACCATATGTATATAAGTCAATGATGTAAAGAAATACATGAGAGATTCATTAGAAGACAAGTGTCATAGAGATAGATGTGAAGAGAGTCATCTTCAAAAAATAGCGACGAGTATTTCGTAGATTTCTCTCAGTCTGATCATGTGGATCAGAAATCCTTTTGCTCACGTCTAATCTAGAAGCTAGTGAAGCTATGTTCAATGTTTCATGGTCTAATTCCTCTTCTGCTGTGAGTATGATCAATAAGAACATGTGTATGTAAAATCTGCAGATGATCTCTCAGAGTCGTGCACTTTTTTGTGCCAATGTTTTACTTAGATCGTAGTGCGCAGTGTAAAGTTTTTGATGAGTGAGCATTCAAAATCTAAATTAGAAGGTAAGGAAGCTATGGCTAAAAGCATTTATCAAAACGGGATCTGTGCTATGAGAAATCAATCTTAGAAGTTACCTATGTCAAAGTCGCTTGTTCAAAAAGACAGTTTCTGACATACTTTTGATCTTAAGGATCAAATTAAATTTTAATGATTCTTTTGATGAACTAATTGTTGATATGATTGCACAAAGGTAGTATGAAGATATGTGCATCATTGGTTTGAAGAAAGATATGTGCAGGAAATGAAGTCGATTTCTGAAGCAGACTTTTTGAAGAAGGAATTTCTTTACTCAGAGAAGTGTTAGTGAAAGTTTTGATAAAAGAAGACAATATTTGTGTAAAGTTTGATCCATAGCTGATATAGAAGTGTTCTTAGATCAGTATAGATCAGACCTTTGGAGATTAAGAAGTCTCCAACATTGGTTTACTAAAGTACTTTCTTGGACTTGAGTTAGTTTATACTAACTCTGGAATCTACATTACTCAGAGAAAGTACATACACGATATGTTGAAGAAGTTTCATTTGCAGGATGCCAAAGTTGCAAGTATTCCAATGGAGGTAAATCTAAAACTAAGTGCTCATGAAGGAGATGTACTTGATGACATTACAGGTTATCAAAGCATAGTAGGTAGCTTGAATTATGCTACCTTGACAAGGATAGATATTGCTTATGGAGTTAGTGTGCTAAGTTAGTTTATGCACAAGCCTAGGGCACCTCACTTGGAGGTTGCCAAAAGGATATTAAAATACCTCAAGGGTACTCAACATCATGGTTTGTATTTCCCTTACACTTCAGACTTGGATACAAGATTTATTCAGATGCAGATTGGGCAGGATGCAAGGATGATAGGAGGAGCACTTCAGGATACATTTCATTTGCAGGTGGTAAACCAATATCGTGGTCTTCAAAGAAGCAACCTACTGTTGCTTTATCTTCTACAGAGGCAGAGTATAGAGGATTGGCCAATGCTACTCAAGAAGCCATATGGATCAAGTTATTGTATACAGAATTGTGTTTGTATACTACCTCACCATTGATCTTTGGAGATAATACAAGCTCACTTCACCTTGCAGCTAATCCTATTTATCATGCTAGGACCAAGCATATAGAGGTCCATTACCATTATGTGAGAGAGAAGCTATTAAGCAAGGAAATTCAACTAACATATGTATCAACCAACATGCAGTGTGCAGATTTGTTAACTAAAGCATTGGATGGAACCAAGCTTTGCAGGTTCAAAACAATGATTGGATTGCAGGATATACATGAAGACTGAAGAATGAAGACCAAGCCAAAATGTTTGGCTTAAGGGGGAGCTCTTGGTGCAACTTACAAGCCTACACTTTTGGCTTGAAGGTTACAAAGAAAGGAGGTTCCATGTGAACCATAGCTAGAGGATTCTTATCTCTTTCCCTCTTTGTAAAAGTTAAATCTTCATTGATTTGAGAGAATACGTGTAACCACCTACACCTACCCAAGGGAGTTGTGGACTTTATTAGTTGTAAAGCATCAATCAATTAGAGAGAATATCTCCTAGGATGTAGGAGCATGATTATAGAGAGCCAAAGTTTGAATTCAAATTCAAACTTTGGACTCAAGCTCTATAAAAGATCAACTAAAAAATGCACGAGTATAAGTCACTTTCCGAGCTCCTCATGTTCATCTCTGAGTGTGTGTGAGGCCTACACTCTAGCCCACACCTTTCTACACCATTAGGCAATGATCTTCATGCCTATGGCATTGTACAACATTGTTCATTAATACATTACATTTACATTGTTCATTTCTGAGTTCTTATGTTCATATTACCAAAGATCATAGAAAAAAGATTGATCCTAAGTCTAGAAAATGCATTTCTCGTAGATACTGACATAAAAGAAAATTTGGGTATCACTTTTGGGATCTTGAAACATGTTTAGTGAGCAATAATACTGATGTCATAGTTATTGAGTTAAAGATGCATAAAAGACCATAAAGGAGGTTGAAATGAGAGTATTTCTATTTAAGGATGCTAGTCCTTATGTTACTATGCAAAAGAATCTGACACAAAAAAGTTATGCATGATAGTGCTAGTAGAACCTTGCTAGTACACATTGTCAACAACCATTGAAAAGATCTTCAGGTGTCTTACATCCACATGATATGATTGTTGTAGGTTCAGATTTTTTTATGTTGACATATGCTAGTGACCTTCTTGTTAGCAAGAAGCTATGCAAATAGATGATCATGCCAAGCGGCAGTGCCCCATGAAGAGCAAAATCAATTATTTTAACAAAATTAGTACTTTAGAATCCATACTTTTTCCAAAGTGTAGGAAAGATTTACCATGCAAATGGATATATAATATGAAGTTCACATTAGATAATTCTTTTGAAAAGTACAGAGCACATGGAAAAGAAGTTATGCAACAAAAGGGAGTCACTTCTTAGCAAATTTTATCTCTAGTGGTCAAGGTTAATACATTAATCATGTTTCTTGGGTTAGTTGCAAAAGAGAACTTAGACCTAGTACAAATGGGTGTGAAGATTGCTTTCTTTCATGGATATCATATAGATGAGAGCTATATGGAACAAACAAAAGATTATGTAGTTCTTGGCCAAAAGGCTCTACAATGTAAGAAGAAGAAGAGATTGTATGGACTTAAATAGCCACCTAGACAATGGTATCAAAATTTTGATGCATTCATGAAGTCCCAAGGCTATTTTAGAAGCAATGAAGATTATAACTATATTGAGAGATGCTCAAATGGTGGTTTGTTCTTGATGCTTTATGTTGAGGGTATGTTTGATTGCGAGGAAGTCCTTAGAAGACTTCTCTCTCTTGAAGACAAAGTTGAGTTAGAATTTCAATGTGAAAGATTTGGAAGATTCCAATCATACTTGAGATAAGAGTAAAACATGCATATACCTTTCCAAAATTGAGTACATATCCAAAATATTTCACATGTTCAATATGCATGTTAGAAAGCCATCGAAAGCAAATTCCTTCATATGTGAAGCTGAACAAGGATCGTTGTCCCAACTTAAGAAGGAGAAGGAATTCATAGCCAGAATTTCTTATAAAGTTGTTGTTGTTGTTGTTGTTGTTATTCTCATCTATGCTAAGGTAGCTATTAGACCAAACGTTGCATTTGTAGTGGGAGTTATGAGTAGATATATGTCAAATCCTAGCAAGAACCATTATTAAGCAATCAAAATGATACTAAAATGTTTGAGTGGCATTAAGGAAAAGTGTCTATGATGAAATAGAATTAATGCATCCATTTTTATATAGAGAACTTTGACGTTGGTTGTGTAAACATCATGAATTCTATGTGGCATACATTCTTGGATGCTATATCTTGGATGTCTCACCTTCAATAATGTACAATTATTTCCACTATAAAAGTAGAGTATGATGTGGCCAATGAGGCATGCAAGGAAGCATTATGGATTAGATTTTAATGTGACATGGACATATCTTAGCATGTACCTCATGTTACCCAATGATAGTTGGAGTGCTATTACATCTGCTAAGAATTTGGTCTATCATGCAAAGACCAAGCACATTGAGCTGCAAAATAACTTTGTTAATAATTTCTTAGACATTGAACCCATCTTACTTGGGATTAAGGTTCATACGTAAGAAAACACAAGAGATGCTTTGATCAAAGCTGTAGCAATAGATTTAGACACAATTATCACTTGATGATCACTCAATCTTGTTTTGCACAATCTCTTGTAAATTGTGTAACATGACCATCATGCAAGAGGTATGGATCATATACTTATACTAAGATAGTCTTTTTCGTTCTTTTTTTCCCTCCATCAACCATATTGGAATTTAGTGGGAGATTGTTACCATCAATGTCTATGTGAAAGGCCAAATGGATGATCAACATTTTGTATACGTTATTGATAATAAAACATATAGTAACTAGGAGAGACACAAATTGTATTGATATCACTCATTTGTGAGGCTTACATACAATGAAATGGTGCTCTCTATTTTTAAGTTCTTTGCATTTTTTTACATGTCCCCTTCAAACATGTTGGCCTATAACATTGGAAAACATACAAATAGGGGTGTTGCAGTTTATTAACCTAGGCTAGTTGAAAACTGTTTTGTTCAACCTCATGTAGTAGAACTTGTCTAAACCTTTAACTTTGTTGGTAAGATGACTAAATTTAGAGCATCAATAGGTATTGCATTAGGTAGAGGACAAACTATCCATCTTTGAAGGGTGATCTTGAAGAAATGGTGTTCATGCATCAAATAAAAAGATTTAAATAAAGTCGCTATCCCAAGCATGTGTGTATAATTCAAGGAGTTCAATGGTCTCAAGGTAAAATCAAGATCTTGGAATCAAAGGTTGGTTTAGCACTCGACAAAGTAAGGTTATAAGAATTAATGTAGCCTCCTCGCTATTCTCAAAGTGGAGAGGTAACAAACTTGTTTACATCTATATATTTGTTCATAATCTTATAATCAAATGAGATGATGAAGAAGACATAGAAGAAATAAAAAGAGGACCAAAGTGTAACATATCGTATTTGGTAGAAATGAATTATTTGGGCATCAAAGTCTTGTACCAATAAGAAGGTATATGATTTATGAAGGGAAAATACATATTGAACACATTAGAAAAATGAAGTGCGACAAAAAACATTGGGAATTATGTGGGATCTAGCATCAAACTTAGTTACTTGGAAGGTGAAAATATTCAAAATGTATTTTTATACATTTAAATCATTAATGAAAAAATAACAAGGGCACATAAACCATATGTGGTTGAACTAATTCCAGAATTCATGCATGGATCCAAAGCCAAACTTCATCAAGCCAAACGAGCAATTAGATACCTAATGTATTCCATGATGAAGGGTATTTCTATACTTAACAGCGAGTCGTAACAAACGAGAACTATGTCGTAAAAAGAGAACACTTACGTCAAAAATTACATGTTTTCACCTCATTTTTGGAATTCCTTTACACCAGTATACATATATTACAAAAATGAGGTGAAAACAAGTAATTTTTGACGTTTTTTGTCATTTTCTCAAAAAAAAAAGAGCTCAAAATGTAGTCAAAATTTCACTATATTAGGCATTGACGTGTCCCAAAATGTATATGATAAGACATTGACATGTCCAAAATCTATATGCTAAGACATTGACATGTCTAAAATATATATAAGAATGTAGAAGTCAATAGTTTTTACACAAAAATAACATTTTAGACATATCTTTAATGGGTGGATATCTGATTGTTATTCAAAATTGCTACAAAACATGGTTTCATTAACCAAACTACTTTGAGGCATTTACATAAGCACTAAAAATGTCTGAGAGCTTCAATGCAACTCACAACTTTGTCGATCTATGTCTACACCCTCATCATCTGATGCACTTGATTCAGTCTCATACTGTTGAGAGCTCTCTTCTTCTTCTTCTATATCCACAAGAGCTCTATCTTCATCCACGTACATACCAAATTCTGCAGGATCATGCACAACTCTTCTTGTTTTCCTATGATTTCCTGTACCACATACATCTGGAAGCTTTTGTTTTATCATGTTGATGGTTGCTTTCCTCAAGTGACCAGTTTTTGTCAAGGAAAAATCATAAACAAGAATATCTACATCATCCATTTTAAGAGTGGATGTGCTTCGAATATTCTTTTTCCTTTTTGAACCTGTTCGTTTAGCATCACACACCATTTCTAAGTTATATTTACCTGTGAATGCATTACTACTTTTAGTGTAATACCAATGCACCACCAAAGCCTCTATTCTTCTCTGATCAATATCTTTAGTTATCTCTAAAACCTTTGCAATCCAAAATGGTCTGGTAGCCTCATCACCATCAGCAAGTACTGCAATAAGCGTTCCAACATTTATCTCTATTAAATTTCCTTGCCATCTTGCTTCTGCCTGTTTTGTCATCCTTGGGCCTACATAAATATTTCTTTCTGGTGGATGTATAAAACTTTGAAGTGCATCTGCATTACATGCTTGGGCCACATTCACGGATCTTTGTGTACAAAAATCCCATGTGAATGGAACATCAACTGGCCAGTGACCTGCAATTGTATACTGTATAATCTCTTCTTGATGATTGAAAAAGTCCTCCCACCAAGATACATCTTGATCTCCAGCATATTTTTTTGCACGCTCAATATGTCTCTTCTTTTCAATGAGTGCATGCATCCAGCTTTTACTTTGATCAACCACACTTCCACATCTTTCTGTATTGTTTTTATCTTCATATGGTGATTGTTCTGCACCATACACTGTTACAGTAGACAAATTAGGCACCTGCAATAAGAATCTGCATCCCTCTGTAGGCTCCCACCCAAGAGAAGATGAATACTGCTTTGCAAATAAAAGGGTTATTTCATCAACCCTCCTCATCAAGAATACATGGTTGAAACTAATATTGTGCAATGGAGCCAAAACCTTAGCACTGTTATCAAGGCCCATTGAGCAAAAGTGCTTAAAGTCATAAATCTGTGTGAGGTGTTGAACTTCTGGTTTTGGAGTATATGCTTCTGAAATCAGCTCAGATAAAATCGGAAGAGTAAAAGCATTGTTACATGCCAACTTCTTAGAGAAAGTACTGAACATTTGATCAATGTGATCATGAGTGTGGCCAACCAGAAGAAAATTTACCTTAACCTTCTGAAATACCTGTTTTTCAACAAGCATGCTTAAATATCCAAAGACTGTAGAATTTTTATTCTCTCTTGGAGTATTATCTAGTTGCAAATATAGAGTTGGTGGCAAAAGACCCTTCCATGATTGCAAAACACGATGAATGACAGTAACTGTAAGGTTTGGATCAGTATGCACATTCGGATATGTGAAGAAAACCTTGGACATTACAGTTCCATTGTATACCAAAGCGCCAACCAAATGCATTTGCACAAGGACTTCATCTCCAATGTCCTTAGGGATGCGATAAAAATGTGGCAAACAAGTTTTTTTTTTATCCATACCATCGATCAACAAACACATATAACGCTCCGGATTTCTGAGTGCCTTACTTCGATGATGAATTGCTTTCTTTCTCTCTAATGCTTGACTGTCACGATGGTTGTTAAGAAGGTTTTTAAAATTATGCTTTTCCTGTGGTGTTGTAGCCCCTTTTGCCATGTTTTTCAAAGTGGCACAAACTGAACATTCACCCATTCTAACTTTACGAGGAATAGAAACATTGTTAAACTCCTCCTTCCATAATCGAGTAAAGTGACGATACAACACATACTTCTCATTTCTATTTTCCATGTCTTCTCTATATATTTGAAATACCTCTCGACGAGTAAAGTTATCTGACAAGTGCAACCTTCCAGTTGTAGGCATAACTTCACAATGCAAGCTAAAATAGTTCATCATCCAATTCATTGCATGACGTCCAACAGATCCTTTGGTCCCACCATGGAACGTATCCAAAATGAGATCCCCATTCAAAAACCCTTGTTGAACCCTATGTATTCTAAAATTTCCTACACCCATTGCAATTTTAAATGCAGCCCTACAACATGGCATCCCTTGAGTAAAGAAATATTCAAAACCAACACGCGTTACTGACATGTTATCCTCAATCATTTGCATGCAAGAAACAAGGTATATATCTTGCCTTTCACTATCTAAATGGAGGAATTTTTCTCTTATGTGCTTTAGTTTCTTCATCCCTAAATTATACAAGCATTTCAAACCACAACAATGCTTCACAATATCCAATGCAATCTGTCTATCTGAAGTAAGAAATTTAAATCTTTTTCGACTTACTTCACAAGACCTTCTTTTAAATCGTAGATTGAGCTTGCTGTGCTTTTTCGTTGCTCCACATGCACTTGAGTCAGAAGGGAGATCAATGGTTGGATCAGATGGGAGATCAAGAGGTGCATTTGTATGAGCAGCATTGCACTTTGAATTGGATAACTTAAATGACTCAACAGAAAACATGGAATCATCAGCACGTTCTAAATCATAGGGATCATCACTTCTCTGGAAAGGCTCAACTGAGAACAATGAATCAATATGAGCAGAGGAAGCTGATGCCCAAGCATCCACTGAAAAGATTGAGCTCATCTTCACTGAGTTCACAGAAGACTGAAGATGAATGACCTTTTTAAATAAGTAGAAATCCGAGATCAAGTGAAGATATCACATCAAATGTCACATCAAGAAGATATGAAATCAAAAGCTTATTAAAGTACATTAAATAACATAAAACATCAAATTACATCAAATCACTTAATTACTCAAATATACACTAATAAGGGAACCAAAGATTTGATTCACTTTTGATTCAAATGAGAAACACAGTTGATTTCTAACTTCATATGAGTCATTCAGTCTAAGCATTGTGAATGAATCAAAATATATCAAAGTTGTGTTCCAATAGGAATATGTAATAAAATTGTTTGGATGAAATTTTACAAGAAGAAATTTTACAACTGGAATATATCCAAGTTGAGTTCCAACTGGAATATGCTATGCCATTGAACACTATACAAGAAGAAATTATACATTTGGTTAAGATTTCAAGGATTAGGTTTTATTGTGGTCTTGGCTAGATATCAAAGAGGTAGATGAAAGTATATTGAAAAAGAATTATGTGTAAAAGAGGCACACAGAAAGTATATTCATACATTGATTTTCCATTTCAACAATGTGTTACAAGATAAATGTGAATATGAACTAAAGTGTGGAGGATAACACTATAAAGATGTCATTAATCCCACAACTTAGACCTAATTTTCTTCCAAGCAACAGACTCTAAGAAAAAACATCTACATTAGATTAGAAATCCTCATGTACATACCATACTGTTGCCATTGAAGTTTAATTTCCATGCAAATGTATATAAATAGTTGCAAGGTTCTGTACTAGAATGTTTATTCATAGTGATTTTCCATTTCAACAGTGAGTTACAAGATAAATGTGAATATGAACTAAAGTGTGGAGGGTAATACTATGAAGATGTCATTAGTCTCCCACATTTAACACAACTTTGACTTGATTTTCTCCCAAGAAAGAGATTCTTAGAAACAAATCTCTACATGAGTTGAGACATCCTCATGGACATACCATACTCTTGCCATTGAAATGTAATTTCTATGCAAATGTATATAAATAGTTGTAAGGGTCTATGAATATTTCATTAAAGTGGCTCTGAAACAGCCTATTTGTGTGGGTGCTATTCCCTGGTTAGATAAGTTGACAGATTTAGTTAGCAAGTGGACTCATTCAGTTAGATCCAGTTAGCTTCTGGTTCAAGTTACCCAATTGCCTATAAATACAAGAGGAGGAGATCATTCGCATTTTCAAAATCCACGAGCAAGAGAGAGCAGCAGAGCACAGACAGCCATGGAGCACAGAGGTCAGCATACCAGCAAGCCAAGCCTGATGGAGAAGAAGAATGTTGGCAAAAGTACCAAGAGGTAGACAAAATCATAACTAAAAAAAAGATTCCAAAAAGATTCCCTCTGTATGTCTGTGTAAATTTCTCATTTCTAGGTCTCTATTTTTCTTGCCTCTCTAAATATGGATCCAAAGCATGTACAGGTCGATGCCTGGCATCGACTTTAAGGTGTAAGTCGATGCCAGGCATCGACTTAGGATTGCAAGTCGATGCCAGGCATCGACTTGCTCCTGCAAGTCGATGCCAGGCATCGACTTGTGGGTGCAAGTCGATGCCTGGCATCGACTTGCAGCCCCAAGTCGATGCCAGGCATCGACTTCGTCCCAAAAAACGATGCCAAGCATCGACTTGCCAGCATCATCATGCACTGAAAAGTCGATGCCAGGCATCGACTTTTGGGTGCAAAATCGATGCTTGGCATCGGCTTTTGGGCCCAAATCGATGCTTGGCATCGACTTTTGTGCCCAAGTCGATGCCAGGCATCGACTTTGTGTTCAAGTCGATGCCAGGCATCGACTTGAGGGTAAAAGTCGATGCCAGGCATCGACTTGGCCCAAAAGTCGATGCCAGGCATCGACTTGGGGCCAAAGATGGATGCCATTCATCGACTCTTGCACCCCCAACTCGATGCCTAGCATCGACTTTCACTCTCAAGTCGATGCCTGGCATCGACTTGCACACAAAGTCGATGCCTGGCATCGACATGCACTTAAACATCGATGCCTGGCATCGACCTGAAGCTCAAAATCCATGCCTTGCATGGACATGGGCTGATATTTCTTATTGCTTGATATTTCCAATTGCTTTCAGGGATGCGGAGTACAAGGATGAAAGGCCCATTAAGAAGCTCAGAGTCACCATGGGCTCTGCTGACCAGCAACGTGACAAAGGCAGTGGTCACCAAGCAAAGGCAAAGAAAATTATTGCACCATTATCCTCTGAGAAGGCCAGCAACCCACTAGGAATATCCTCAGGTGGACAGAGTAGCATTAAAATTCCTGTGGAGGATCCAAATATGAGGGAAAGGTCGAGGGAGACAGAGGTCATGAAGACAGATCGTCCACTTCGGGACATGACAAATCTCGAATGGTGCCTTCAGTACGTGGAAGAGAAGAATGCAGTCCTCCTTGTGTTCGCAGGGGCCTATGGCAGAGGAAACATCACGACAACACAAGGTTTTCAGTATGGCCTTGTTTACAAATTGGATTATGAAGATGAAGATTCTGACAACCTGCTTTTCTTGGTGGAGACATCCAAGGGATTAAGAAATGTCATATGCAAGATGGAATTCTTGTGCCCAGAGTGCTGTGTTCCAGAGGAGCTAGCTCAGATATGCAGAGACTCAGTGAATTTCATCAAGGACCTGATGCCATGGATACAGGGCAATATCATGCCAACACAGCACAAGAAGACGACCCCTGTAAAGGCAAGGGGTAAGCAGAGTGTGCAGAAAAAGCCCCAAAAGAAAAAGAAGATAATTGCAGAAGAGGACTTTTCTGACTCAAGCTCTAGCTCTGGGGACATTATTGTTGCACCTGGTGGAGAGCTTGCATCTGGTGTGCTTGGCACTGAGCAGAATAAGATGAGGGAGGACATAGCTAGAAGAAAAATTGTGAAGAAGGGGCAGTTGTTCCACCTGCCTATTAATATTATCCACAGGCCACCCGTGGATCCAGTCACAGGGAGGAGGCCCCTTGAGATCAGGGAGCCACATAATTTGCATGTCCAAAATCTTAAGAAGAAAATGAAAATTAATCCTCATGCTACTGTTGTGCCATTCCTTGTAATGGTGGATCCGCATGAGTGCAGCTGTGTGGAGGATTTCAATGAGAATTTGTTTGAGGAGTACACTTATTATGTGATTGGAGGTTCACACTCTGCAGAGGCTCGTAGACAGTTAGTGAAGGAGCACCCTACTACATTTTTCTTTAGGTATGCAGAGTGTAAGATATATGCTGGTCTTACAACTGAGGAAGCCAAGCTTCTTGCTTGGGATCACAACAACGATAATGACTACAGGCAGAAAATGTCCTCCATAGAGAGAATTCGGTTCTTCCACCATGAATACGAAGATTGTCTTGTGAAGGAAGCTGGGAGAATACATCCCAATCTACGAAAGCAATGCCTTATTGAGGTTGGAATTGCATTGGATGAGAATAGAAAGTCAGATGCTTTGAGGAAATATGACCCATGGTTTCAACTGGCATTCAGATCAGGTGAGATCTGGGATCTTCAGGATAGAATCTTCACAATGTGGGAGCACAAGGAGGTCAAGGGCCAGAAGCAACGAAAGTCGAGGCCAGACCCACAAATTGATCTGAGGGGAAAGGGAAGGAAAGTTGACCTTTCAATTGAGGAGGCTCCTGAGGACATGAAGCTGACCCATGGAGGGCCCTTCAAGGAATCAAGGATGATACATTGATCATATCAACTTTGTCAAGGGTAATCTCGAAGGAGTTGAGCCTCGAGGAGATGGTGACTGAGCTCAACAAGTATGTATGTTCTTCTCAGTTCCTTTTTCCCTCCTCCCATGCTTCTTGTCTAACCTAGTCTCTTTTATATTTATGTGTCTGTAGTCATAAAGTGTACATGAAGATTCAGGAGGTGATGATGAAGAGGCTGGGTTGCTTTTCTTGGACAGAGGTCCAAGCAGACTATCCAACCACATCATCCTACAAAGCCTTATCAGAATATTTCATCCTGTTTCGTGATTGGGTAGATTCTCTTATCAGAATATTTCATACTAAACAATTTGATGCATTGCATGGCATCAACATGGGGGCATAAGTCGATGCCTGGCATCGACTTGGGGGCATAAGTCGATGCCTAGCATCGACTTGCAGCATAAGTCGATGCCTGGCATCGACTTGGGGGCATAAGTCGATGCCTGGCATCGACTTGCAGCATAAGTCGATGCCTGGCATCGACTTGGGGGCATAAGTCGATGCCTGGCATCGACTTGCAGCATAAGTCGATGCCTGACATCGACCTGCAACAAAAGTCGATGCCTGGCATCGACCTCGTGGCAAAAGTCGATGCCAGGCATCGACTTAGGTCCCTAGGTCGATGCCATGCATCGATTTTTAGTAGAAGGTCGATGCCTAGCATCTACCCCAACAAGAAATCGATGCCATACATCCGTTCTTTATGTTCTGTTTGCTGTACTGAAGAGCTCTTCTAATGACTACTCCAATTTGTTCTGCAGAAACCAAGGAAAAGTAAGTCTACAGAGGTACTAGATGATTGCCCCCCTGCATTCCTTGGTCACATTCAAAGAGCAAGGCATGAGAAATCTAGACTGAAAGCGAAGGAGATGGATTTTGATGATGAACCCGATCTTAAATGTTTCTCCAATCCCCTAGACCCCCTTAGGCCTGTATATTACAATGTGTTCTGTAGTGATGTAAATAATATTTGTTCTGTTGTGCCTAGAAAACATTTCTCCCTTCTCATAGCGGACATACCCTATGGATTTAGGATGTTAGGATCAGTTAATGATGATGAACCCTTCAAACACCCTCAGATTCGGAAGATGGTCACTGATTTTGCAGAGTTGACTATGTCTCCTCTTTGGAGGATAGTAATTTTCCATAGCAGAGACCAGTCTTTCTCTGTTTCAACTGCTCTGAAGGCAAGATGTCATGCTGTGGAGTGCCTAACTTGGTAAGTAATCTTCTTTCTATCTCCATGGCTTTCATGATGCCCTATGTGACTCATAGTTCTTTTTTGCAGGGTGAAGACAAACGTAAATCACACTCCTTTGCATCGGTTTGTGAGTGCCACTGAATGCATTACAGTGGGCTATTATGATGAAGTAAGCAAAAGGAGAGTCAGGGAGCATTGCAATGAGAATGGGATCTCAAATGTGCTCATGTTCCCAGCCGTTACCAAGAAACTTCGTCATGTAGCTGGGGACATGACATTGGTTAACCCTTATCAGAAGCCACAAAAACTCATAATGAGATTGCTTCAGCTATTTTCCAATGATGATGACTGGGTCCTAGACCTTTTTTCGGGCACAGGTAATTTCAATTTTCACAATTTTCATTAGTCATTGTTGATTGAAGCCTCTAATAGGTTTTCTGCTGTTTCAGGAACGACTCTGGCTTGCTCCTTAAAGATGTTCAGGCACTGCATAGCTGTGGAGAAGGATGATGCTCAAGTGAGCTTCATTAGAATGAGAATCAATGGGCTGAATGAATGCCCAGATGAAGACCAAGAGGTTGGAAGGAAGCACATTGCAGATACGGAGAGATTCCAAGCAGCTTCAAGGGAGCCTGTTCCCCCACTTGCAGATGAACCTGGGGACATGGCTGACCTTGAAGAGCCAATCTTGGAGCAAGAGAGGCAAGATAGGTGTTCTAATGTGCCAGAGGATACCAATACCCTTGAGCCTGAGGAAAGCTATGATCAGCTTCTATTGTAGATTCACATAACTCTTGTAAAACACATGAAATGTAAAATATCATTTTAATGGAAATATAATTTGGAGTTCTGCTTCCACTTGGTGTTCAGCTTGATTTATCTTGAGCATTTCTCTGATCATGTGTGAATGTTTCTTAGTATAATTTTGTTGAATATTATCTTCTCTTGGGAATGCTTTTGTGAAGTGTATTTCATATTCTGTTAATATGGCCAGGCATTCAATGGGGATCTTAACCATACAAAGGGGATGATCTTAATTGCCTTGTTAAAATGCTCTGATTTTTACAACACATGTTCTCTAACTTTCGAGTAACTCTTAATTAGCTATCTTCTGTGCTTGTTGAGGTTATAGATGTAATAAAGGAGCTTCGCGAATTCTTACATGTACCTTTTCAACTCTAATCTATTGTCCAAGATCATGATGTGGGATTCTTGGTCATGCTCAACAACTAGTTTTCATGGCAGCAAGAATTTTAGTATATCTATCTTGACTACTTGGGATCTGAGATCAAGCTTCTAAAGACAATATTTACAAGCAAGACTCGTGATGCTTTCTAGATATTCTAAAATGCCCACTTTTTTGCTTCATATAATGGTATTTAGGTAAAAAGAAAAAGAGAACATGTCTTTGTTCTCCTTTGTTGTGACTCAGTGTTACTTATAATGTTAATTTTAAGGAAAAGGAATTCTCTAATTTAG
This sequence comes from Ceratopteris richardii, assembly GCA_020310875.1. Lineage (NCBI taxonomy): Eukaryota > Viridiplantae > Streptophyta > Polypodiopsida > Polypodiales > Pteridaceae > Ceratopteris > Ceratopteris richardii. The sequence goes on along the minus strand of CM035412.1, from coordinate 33,620,089 downwards.
ATCGGGTTAGATACAACGAAAAGACAAGAAGTACAAGTGATATTTATTTCACGGAGCTCGAAAAAGAAAACAACAATAGCATATCTTCCTTAGAGGTGGAGTACAAAGACTTGGCATAAGAGAATTGTGCAAAAATGTGGCCTAGTAAGCCATTTGAAGAGTCAAGTTTGTAGGTATAGATCCAACTTGTATTTTCACTCGAGATAATCATTTGCTTCTAATAGAATTCTTGCTAACAAGAATTCACATAAAGATTATGTTAGTATGATAAATGCCTCCTCTCATGATTGTATGTTGTATTGCACATTTTAAGGCCCCTATTATGAGGTGAATTGAATTTTCCATGCTCAATGAAGGCTATATTGGATTACTTATGTGTAGTAGATGGCTTAGGTGGACGTGGATCACTGCCAAGTGGGGTTTTGATTTAAGTAGTATGCAACAAAAGTTAAAGAAGGAGGCGATTTAACTTGTAGGCCCCATATTAAGGCTCAATTGATTCTAAATTTTGAGCTCAAGCTCAATTTCTATCATGAAGCTAGCTAGTTGGTTTTGTGTACTCTTTAGCAATGGATCCCATGTATCATGTACAGGTGAGTGGTAGTCCATTATGTAGGGGTGACTACTCATGCACAACCGCCCATGTGTAGCCGATGGTAGAAGGCTATATCTCTATGTTGGGCTATTTATAGATGAAGTTTGCAATTATAGTTCAAACATTGCATTGAGCTAGCATACCTCTATCTTTTATTCCCCTATTTAGACTTGTCAATCGACACCATGGAAGCTCCATTTTGAGTGTCCACAAGTGGAAAAACACCATCGCAAGTGCACATGTGGAGAAACGCCATCATGCCACTTGCTATTAGTAAGCATTTTTTCTTTTTTGCTAATTTTTGTTTGTTCTCTTTTACTTTACTCATCTCTTGTGTAATTCATTTCTTACCTATTAAGTACCATTCTTCATAATAACATTAAATTTTTATCGCACACTAGCCATCTAATCTTTTCTTCCTATGCTTCATCAAAAGAGACTAGCTTATGGCTATCTTAAAAAGGTATTATGGAGGTGACTTGAGAGTGTGAGAAAGTAGGATAAGGAAATTTCGCATTTCTTTTTTGTTCCTTAAATTCTTCACAAAAAAACATTCTAAAATATTTTACTCTCTTCAATGCCTAATCGATCATGAAGGTGCACATAATTTACATTGGCATTATGAATGTAATGATTTTTATCCTCCAAAATGTATTTGCATTATTTTCTCAATAGGACTTTCACTTGCTTTTCCATCATTAAAATGAGGATTCAAAGTGTTATAAGCATTATTCAACCTAATTGATGTTCCTAGATACATGAAGGTAGATATAGAGTTGCATCTTGTCAAAATAATAATTTTGTCAATAAGAGATTCATTTGACTTCCCATGACTATAACAAGACTAAAAGGTGGTATAAACATCATTCAATTTAGGATTTAGGCAACATTTAGGCGTAAATTCATTTCTCAACTAACCCTAAAACCTAAGATCAATTTTTGGGCATGGTGTATAAGTCTGAGAAGATAGATGAAACATAATATTAGCTCACTTAGAGTGTGAATAAACTCCGAGAAGGAAGCATGCTAGTCAAGCTACTATTAATAGCCATATTCTTTTCACATTTCTACTCAAAGAATAGAATCAAATAGCCTAATTTTTCAAGTATAAACTGCACTTAAATTATATTACCAATTGTATATACCAATCAGATTTGGAAGCTCATATAGACTATAAGGATTTGGTATGTCTCTATGATTGTGTAGTGTACAAATATATTTTACGGGAATTATACATTCTTCCCTAGATGGTACTAGATCAACTCAACATTACTAGGATCTTTGAATCAATACAAATGAAGTGATTGAGGTATTAGAGCAATTTTGAAGTTGATTGAAGCAAGTTGCAATTCCAAACATCATGGACGAGCATCTCAAGGTTAAAGAAATATTTTCAATTAGATTATCCAAAAGATAGGAGTGTGTACATGTACCGATCCTCATTAGTTCCCTTAAAAGAGAACCAAATAGTTTTATAAGGAAAGTTGAGGTGGCTAGAAGTCGTTACGGTTCATTTTAATATTGAGATTAAGAAACTTGAAAAAACCAATCAGCAACCTTAGAGGATTAGAGTGTCAAGCATTCTTACAAGAAATGCACTTTATGGATTCATTTCTGGCGATGAAGTTCTTGGGAATGAAAGGACATTTATAATCTTGTATGTAAAATTGCATTGTGTAATGTTTCACAAGACATGTGTTGCATACATAGCTCACATATCCCATGTTTTTTTAGTAGAAAATAACATCAAATGCATCTCCAAGATAATGAAAATTCAATCATAAACTTGTCTCCATGGGAATGAACCAAATCTCAAAGGTCAAAAGGTTGTAATAAGACATCAAAATACTTTGATTGGTGCATAGAAATAACTTCATTAACTTGCATAGATTCAAATGAACAAATAATGATGAAAATATCATGGATTTGAGGTTTTATAAGATGCATGCAAGTCAAAATAACTAAAAAATATGTCTCTTTAGGATCAATGAGCAACATTTCATCAACATAAATTAATAATAAAAACATCATCTACATGTTTCACATAATCCATACATGAAAAGATAAGCATGCATAATTTTATACCAAGCATGTGGTGCTTCTTTCAAGTCGTACAATGCCCTTCTTCAACTTTCACACCTTATTGTCTTGATCTCTTTGTACAAAAGCATGAGGCTAAATATATACACTTCCTCATATAAAGCTCCATTCAAGCATATTGTTTTGATGCTCACTTGATGTAAATTCCAACCCTTGTGAGATATAAGTGGATATGTCATGAATGTTTGTCATATGATATGTAGGAGCAAAGTTCTCATCAAATTCAATGCTCTTATATTGAGGATAAGCTTTTAACATGATTTGACTTAATATTCATTAGTTGTCCCATCAAACTTACATTTCAAATTATATACCTATTATTAATGATGAATTCTTGCATTGAGGCAACCGCATACAAAGTAAATACCATTCTTAATGAGAATATCAATTTTCTATCACATAAAAATCAATCAATTTCTTGAATTTTGTGCTTATGGGTCATTCTCATAAAAAAGATTCAATATATGCATTGCATGATAGTTTGATGAAAAAGAGGCATCATGCAAGCATAAGCAAGCAAGATAAGGAAAAAGTGTATTCAATTTATTGTCCCTCAAATCATGCTTTAACTCGTCAATGTAATTTCTCTCATGAATAAGTGCATTGCCTACATCTTCGCTATAAAATGGAATGATTTGTGTCCTTATCAAAAACCAATGTTGGATAACAAAAGAGACCAATGGAAGCTAAGGCTTAGCTCTTATGTCCTCCAAAGAATGGAGAAGAACAAGTTTTTTTGAATCTTTATGCATTCATTTAAAGATCAAGATCAACCACGAAAAATAGAAGTCTAATTTACTAGTATAGTATTTTTGGATTGGCTTATTCATCACCTCAATAAGATGATTAAAAGAGGAAGAATCTATTGATTTCTTGGAATACTCCTGGGCTTTGAATTGATATTCATGGATCATAGATGAGAACGACAATTACATAACATGGATAGAAAATTGGTTGTGTTGAAGGTTTCCAACAAGATCTTTTTCAATAACCATGGAAATCAACACGTTTATGGTCATCTAAAATTCACATTCCCTCTTGCCCTTGAGAGCTCCAAATAATGAGAAGTCCATAACTTATTAAAGGTTGTAATTGTTGTCTATGGGAAAAGACCTACGAAATAGATCCTCTGAAAGGTAAGTTGACACTTGCTGCTCCATGAGAAAATAGAGGGACAAAAGTTCTAGACATTTCATGAACGAGAAACAATAACATGGCCAAATGGATGGTCTAATGTTGAATCAATCCTTGATTCATTGACATAATTCATCTCTACAACCTACGATCAATGCTTCTTGGCCTCTTGAAAATGTAAATGACATAATATATGTTGGTACTCAGATAGAAAAGCTAAATTCTCCTTAAAAGTAATAGTAATGCATAGCCATTGGGAGGCCTCTCCATGGTATAACCATGAAATATGCAAGGGTATGCAAAAAGCTATTCAGTTTGAGTAGATCTTGCATGTACGTGGATTCTTCTTCATAAGTATGTGGATTCTACTCCATAAACACTCAAACCTAGTTGTGAAGAAGAATAATAGAGTTCATAAAATTTAGGAACCTTTAAAAATTTGGCTATCTTTTTCTATTATGCTGATATGGAGAAGGCTCAAATATACACATCTTCACCACTTCCATGCATCTTTATTGCCTCTAAAGTCCTTACAGACGTTGCAATCGATTTATTGACTTAATCTAGTTGCTTTCTTGCTCCGCACACACATATGGAGAGGTACATGAAACTTTTTTCTACTTTTCCTACCTCATGTATACTTAAAATCATTTGAGATTTTGTACTCATTCATTATTCTTCATCAATTCGTATTTGCAATTCAAGCAACTAAGCCATCTCCATAGTATGGTTTGGGATGTTCCTTTTAAGCAACAATATTCTAATTTAGTTAATTTCATGTACTAAAGTCTGCTTTGAGTGTGATACATCTCGATATACATCTCTATATAGTCTAAAAACGACTAACAAAAGCTCGAGCGTATGTATGTATCAAATTTGATCCTAGGTTAGGCCAATTACCAACAAAATCTTGGATGTATGTATGCACTAAAGTTGTTCCTAGGGCAAACTTGTGCTACTTTTAGTTGTGCATAAAATCTCCTTAAAAGTCGGATAGTAATGCATAGACATTGGAAGACCTCTCCATGATATAACCATGAAATATGGAAGATCTCTCCATGATATAACTTATTCTAGCCGCTTTCTTCCTCGTTCCACATATGGAGAAGTACATGAAACTTTTTTATAGTTTTCCTACCTCATCTATACTTCAAATCAAGTTTGAAATTTGAAGTACTCACTTCATTATTCTTCATCAATTCTACTTTATCTGATTCATTAAGTGTACTTTTGATTCTTTGAAACTTGGGTTTGAACTTCTATTTTTGAGAGTAACCAAAGTTTTATTGTGCATATTTGCAATCCAGGCAACTAAGCCATCTCTGTAGTATGGTTTGGGATGTTCCTTTTAATTTGCTTCATGTAGTGACGTCTGTTGTTGAGTGTGATAAGTCTCGATGTACATCTCTGTATAGTCTGAAAATGACTAACGAAAGCTTGAGCGTATGTATGTATCAAAGTTGATCCTTGGTTAGGCCAACCAACAAAAACTTGCATTTATGTATGCAATAAAGTTGTTCCTAGGGCAGAATTGTGCTGCTTTAAGCTGTGCATAAGAATACAGTTACTCCAGCATGTGTATTCCCTTGATTAAGAGTAAGAAACGAACAATTATGATATAAAATTTCATATCTGATTTGAATGAATAGCAATAAAGCCAACATGAATATTTACACCCGTTTGTCCGTATGGAGTTGAAAAAAGGAGGTGGAAGAATTGGGGCTTTACTCTACTCCAAGATAACCTGCAAACTATGGAGTTCCTCATGAAGAAAAATCATATATAAGAATTGATCTCCTCACAAAAAGCCTCCTTTGGTCGCACGACGCAACTTAACTATAAAATGCTGTCAAGGAGAAGCACCATGAGCAGTTCAACTAGCTATGGTGATTTTGAGAAATTCTCTCTAAAAATCCTACATCTTCCTTGCACACTGATTCTTTTAAAATTCTCTGTACAATTCTCCATCCTCCTTAAATAGTGCCTCGCGCTATTAGGAATTGAGAAATGTGTGAGTTCATATCACGGAGATGAATGGAGAGAGAGAGAGAGAGAGAGAGAGAGAGAGAGGATACCTCGGTCATTCGTTTCTCTTGGATGTCAAGATAACCTATGGATGAGTGAGCGTCGTCCAAGACCTTGCCGAACAGGAAGGCACACAGCGGAAGAGGGGTTCCCGCTACAAGAGCCCCGCACGTTCCTAGTGCCATTAACAGTTTGTCCAGCGGGTCGGCGAATCTGAATAGCTGGAGGAGACCATCGTCACTCTGTTGGGTATGCGTGCTCTCCCCATCCATTGCTGCTTGTCCTGCTTCCGCTATCTCCTTGTCCACTGCGAGCTCCATCGAATGAAATTTACTTGTCGATACACTCGCCAACTAAGCGTTGAAGAAGATTAAACGTCCTTGCTGCGTGCGTCTCACAACGAACTGAGGCACGGACATCGAGTGGCGCAAATATCATCCACTGAGTCGATGGAATCGTATGTGTGCGTTAGAGAGAGAGAGAGAGGGAGAGAGAGAGAGAGAGAGAGAGCGGCTGTGAGTCTAGGCCTTTGGAGTGAGGGCCAAGCTGATAGCAGCTCTGTATCGTGTCAGAGAACAATGTGTAAATGAGAGAGAGTGAGAGAGAGAGAGAGAACGAGAGAGCCTGCGGAGTGTGGATGTAGGTCTCTGCAGTGACGAGCATATGGGCATTGGGCTATCCATAAGACGTACCCGTAACCCGATCGTAATTTGTAGCAGAGAGCGATGCGATTTGCATGAGAGAGAGAGAGAGTAAAGCGGGTTTTTTTCAATGAGGACTGTGTACTTTCTGTGTGGCTCAGTGGAGGATGTTCCCCACCTGTTTTTTCATTGCAAGCATGCCAAAAAGTTCTGGGACCAGTTGAGAAGTATCTTCATGCTAACAACTTCCCTCAACTCAATAAATGGGATGTTCTTCTTGGTTGCTGCAGGAATATGGACCTTCTGCTCTGGAATATTTGGAGAGGACACATCCTATGGAAAATATGGTTGAGTAGAAATAATGTTATCTTAGTAATGGGAATATGAATTTTCTCATTTCCCTTCCTAGTAGTCTCAAAAGAGTCTCTCATAAATGTACTCAACAAATTGTATCTGCCCCTTTGTCCAATGATAATGTATTCAGGATCATGGCTGAAAACAAATACACTAGGTGGAGAAACCTTTTATCCTCTTTGTACTCCGGAAAAAGACTAGAAATGGTCTTGTCATTGTAATTTTTTTGCTGAGGTGGCTCCTGCCCTGAGCACAGATTGTATCATCGTTAAATAAACTTTCCTGTTTTTTCTTCAAAAAAAGCGGGTGCAAATGTAGGAGTCGTGTCAGAAACACCGATAGCACGGTAGTCTGTATGTGTGTTGTATGTGTGTGTGTGTGAGAGAGAGAGGGAGAGCCCTTCAAACTTCACAAGTAGAGGCAAGTAGCCTCAGGCAACACCTCTTCGTTATTGAATCAGATGGAGCGAGCTGCGAATTTAGGCCTCTCAAGCGCTTGGACTTTGAAGCTGGCCACCTCGTGAGTCGTCGAGATGGAGAACCGTGAATCGAGACTGGGGATCACGATTCACGCCTCTCCATTGTGTCTTAGAGAGAGAAAGAGATAGAGAGAGGAGCACTCAGTTAATGCTTATGGAGAAATTGGTAGCGATTCGCGAATCACTATTCACTATTAGTGAATCGGAACTCGGAAGCGATGTTGGCTCGAGCATAACAGACAAGAAGGACAAAAAGCGGAACGATGCTTAGCTTCCGCAATAACTATGGCCTGTTGGCTCTTTCAATGGTTTTCATTTCTTTTATTACACAAAAACAAAAGCAGAAAAGCTCGACATTTAAGTAGGGCTGCTTTTTGAGTCCTCAAAAAGTGTAAGTTGGCCGCTTGTCTTCTAGAAAGGACATTTGTCGGTCTCTCATTGGTCATCGCACCTGCCTTCATGTAAATCATGTAAAGAAGGTCAGTACTCCGTACATTGCTAACAGCCGTCCTCTTCTGATTTGTTCCTTTTATTTATATTTATTTAATTGTTTCTTTATTCTGCTGTGTTGTTGTCCTCATATATTCTATAATGGTCATTGGCCAGTATTTATGACTTTTGAAAAAGACCTTTTGCATGCAGTTTTTGGACCAATTCTCTTTTTTTTTTTTTTTAATGGAGGTTCAGCCGAGGCCAACTCCTCCAGGCTTTAACTTTGAAATTGCAACTTTACAAGGAAGGGCATAGTACCCATGGGACCCCCCTTATCCCACAAGAACAGGGGTTTACATAGCTGGGTTAGACTGCGGTCACATCTACCGCGAAGCAGGATAAACGGTGGCACATCAGCCACAAGATACAAGGTTTCCATGATAACATGTCCCTCACATGTTGCCGGTGGGGGTTGAACCCTCGACTTCGCCTCAAGAGGCGAAAGGCCCAACCACCCAACCAAGCGGCTTGGGACAATTCTCTTTTTATTCAGACAACAACAAAAGTAATATTAATGAAAAAGTAATAAAGTTCTCCTTTACTTTTTTGGTCCTTTAATATATTGTATTATGTTAGGAAAAAAAGAAGTTCAAGATGGATGTAAGAAGCTCACAATATTCATGTATTGAGAAGTTTGAGACTCTCTCTCAAGTCTCAAAGAATGAATTGAAGCCCCCTTCTCTAGTTGATTCTTGTGAGTATAAATTTCTAGATCAAGTAAATGACAAGTACATACAAGAGTAAGGATTTTCATTCTTGTGAGTACATATTTCTAGATCAAGTAAACGACAAGTACACACAAAAGTAAGGATTTCCTTTGGAGGAGAGTGTGTAAGGTGCATGTGTGGTTCTCGTATAGAACATGTGGATAGGACTTGAGTATAATATCTAGCTATGTATTCCATAAACCTTGTCATGTCAGGTGCCTTTCAGGTTGTGTGACTTGTGGTATGGAAGGCTGCCATCATTCGTCTTCACGTTCATCCTCATCTAGAAGACCATTAATTTTGCCCTTTTTTGCATGCATGAGGCATCGCTCATTATACTTGTCCTCGTGTCAAGAAGGTCGTCACTATTTTTGTCCTCATCTCATATAAAGAAAGTCATTAAATTGTGGTCCTCATGAAAAAAACGGCTTTATATATTGTTTTCCTCTTTGATTGTATGTTGGCCTCATGCCAATGTCTTGGGAAAATGTCCTAGCACTTTCTGTTTCGGACCGTATAGTTCCATAGATCGAGATAGTTCAATAATGTTTTTTTTTTTTTGGAAAATGGAGGTTCGACCAAGGCCTACTCCTCCAGGCTTTAACTTTGAAATTGCAACTCTACAAGGAAGGGCATAGTACCCATGGACTCCCCTTATCCCACAAGAATAGGAGTTTACATAGCTGGGTTGAACTGTGGTCACAACTACCATGGGGAAGGATAAACGACAGCACATCAGCCACAAGATACAACTTTCCATGTTAAACATATCCCTTACATGGTGCCGATGAGAGTTGAACCCTCGCCCTCGCCTCAAGAGGTGAGAGGCCCACACCCGGACAAGTGACTTGGGACATGGAGAGAATTTCTATATTTTATTCATGGAGACAATAATGTTTCAATAATGTTTTTCATTCATGGAGAGAATTTCTATATTTATGGTAAATTAGTATTTCATTTATATTTCAAAAAGAAACATCCAACTGTTTTTTTATAGACTCTTAAATAAAATTAGAAAATTATATTACAAGATTAAGAATTCCTTTTCGAGGACTCTCCACCATGTCCATTCTCAACACGAGAATCAAGGAGTGATAAAATGAACCGCTATAAAAATATGTACATAATAATATGTACGTTCCAAAGACTTGAATATAGGATTTTTGTAATATGTTGCTTTGTAAAGTTAATAAATCTCGTGGGGAAATAGGAATTTCAAGCTTGCCTAAACCTCTATATCATGAGAGAGAGAGTGTGTAAATGATATCCATTTAAGCATAGAGATTTGATCAAGATAGGACTATCTTTTTATCCCAAACTCACATTTCATTTTTTCCTCACGTTGACAGGTCCCTACTTCCACAACCTTAACTTTGATAGTACAAAAGTACATGTGAATGGGCGTAATACGTGTGACCATTTGTATTGCTACCACTCTTATATTGATGATGAAAGGTGATCAAAACACCTTAACATTTGAAGATCTAAATCTCGTTTTCTTTATAGGACGAGCAATCTAGATAGCGTAGGTCCATTATGGATGTAGTAGATCAAGCTTTTATTCAATGATGAAAGGTGATCAAAACACCTTACCATTTGAAGATCTAGATCTTGTTTTCTTTATAGGAAGAGCAATCTAGATAGCATAGGTCCATTATGGATGTAGTAGATCAAGCTTTTATTCCTACTTAGAAGGACAAGGGTAAAGTTATATTATCCTTTACTAATAAAAAATCTATAAAGGTTGCATAATCAAAGAAGGAAGGCAAGGATGAGAACAAATACAATGAAAAGAAATTATTCTGTAAGTTTTGTAAGACCAACTTACAAGACCAATGATCATGCTATAAAGAACTAGCCTAAGCATTCTACTAAGGAGGTGAGAAAGAAAGAGGCCAAAATGGCTATTGTAGGTACATCTTACTTATAAGATTGAGTCGTCCTACCTCGTACCTAATGCACAATAGGAATTCATTGCACATTGTAGTTAGGATGCATAACCTAAATATATTGCTTCCATGAATTTTTAGAGGGTTGCACAAACAAGGGAGAGGTCATGCTTGTTTCATAAGACCTGAGACTACTTTTGTTGTCCCAAGAATTAATCGTCCACCAGGAATCAATTTTATTAGCAAATGGAGTCATGTAAAGCATCTCTAAACTGCCTGATCATTTGAGAGGCAACACACATCCCAAATTATCTTAGGTATCCCCTTACAATTTGGGCCCCCAATCCATAGGATGCTCCTAAATGTGGTTTCTCATTTTTCAAAGGTCTTTGTTCATAGGCCTCCAACATGAAAAGTAAGTAGATAGTAGTGATAATAAGAAAAGTGTTGGCTACCATGATCTTGTCACTGACATTGAGTTCTAATCCCTTCAAGTGTTGTAATTTAAACTCACATTTTTCAAGAACCCAATTCCATATTTATGCCATCGAGATATGAAAGGTCGTACGGACACCTAGAAGTCCAATGGTTTTCCTTCACTCGACCTATTGGGGGTTTTTAGTCTAGTCTTCTCATGTTTGATCTTATATCCAAACAAGGTGGGTAATGTTTTAGGCCATTCCCAAAATGTCCTCACCTAATCTAGGTCATTTCCAAGGAGAGTAGTTGTGTCATTTCCAAGGAGAGTAGATAGTAGTGATAATAAGAAAAGTGTTGGCTACCATGATCTTGTCAGTGACATTGAGTCCTAATCCCTTCAAGTGTTGTAATTTAAACTCACATTTTATGAAGAAGAATTATGTGCATGATATTGTGCATTTGGAAAATAACTTGCATGAGTTGTGTTTAAGTTTAATGAATGCTCTAAGATATTCATGATGCAAATTTTTTGAAGCACAAAATTTATTGCCTTCTTTTTTTATTATGGTTGAATAACATTCATAAAAATGTGATAATTTCATTTATCATAGAAGGCCCCATTCACAACTCCATCATCCAATATAACAAATGTGTGATAAGGCTCATATCAGCAAAAGAATTGGTGTTTCATTCTTTATATCAAAGTGATTATCTCTTAAAAGTGTGAAAAGTAAGTGCAAGAATTTCAAGTATATGGAAAAGGTTCATGGTTATGTCAATTGCTTCATATGGGAAATTGAGATGGGAACTATGATTGATGAGGCGATAAGTGAGGCATGTGTTGGAAAACAATGTAAAAATAGTTCAAGATTGGGCTAAATTCTGAGTTAAGTATAGCATATGATGTGTTTTTCCTAGCTTCCTCTTCAAGTAGTCATGCTGGGCACATCGGATACATTGTAAACCTCTCAAAGAACTCATTTGGGTTGGATCCTTGTGGACGATGACACACAAAATATCTTTTTAGAAATTGATTTTGCAAAAAGCACATTTAATGCTGTTTTTTTTGTGAGCATAGCTTTTTATGATTGCATTTGCATGAAATCTATTGCTTTATGCTTTTAGAGCATGCTTTTAGCAAGGACTCAACCACTATATAAGAGGCCATAGTCTCATTGTTGAGACTTCACTCAAGGTGATCAAGGAGGTGCTCAAGCTTCAAGGATACTCTACACTTCAAGGACAAGGAGGTCCTCTACTTGGAGGAAGTGTTCTCATACACTTGGAGGAGTTGTGCTCTATAACTAGAGATATATGGGGGAGTTCATGTTAGCTTGCCATTAGCATCTTGCTAAGTTACTATGAGTAACAAGTCTATTTTTGTTCCTACTTGTTAGTTCACTAGTTTCTGATTTAGGGATAATCAAAATTCGGGTTTGTTATAAAATAGTTCTAAACTTTTCATATTCTCCATATTTACACACACACACACACTTCATACCTCTTAGGCACACAATCTCTTGTATCTAGTACCTATTTCTGCCTAGATTCAGATATTGTCAATTTGTATCATATCCACACATTGTAATTTGGCATTGGAATATGGATAGTCTAGGTGAGAATTTTGGCTTATCGTACACTTTGAAGACTTGTTTATCTCTCTCTATCTCTCACTCATCTCTTTTTGAGAAATATTAAAGTGTGTATGCTAAGGTTCATGTGTTGGAAGATCCTATAAACCTGTGAAATATTGTTAGTATGTCCCACCTCACTTCCAATAGCATATCAGGAAGCATTGTGGCTTTCTCATCTTGCTTGTGATATGGGTTTACCTCAATATGTACCTCGTTTGCTTAGTGATAGTCACAATGCCATAGCATTGGCTGAGAATCTGGTCTATCATGCAAAGACCAAGCCAAGCACATTGAGGTGCAGTATCACTTCATTAGAGATTGCTTAGCCACTGAGCACATTATTCTTCAAAAGGTTCATGCTCGAGATGATGTTGTAGATGCTTTGACTAAAGATTTACCACATGATAGCTTTTAACCCTTTTGTCACTTGATGGGGGTTACTTGATTCATGATCTTACAAAGTTACTTGTATACTATGTAACATGACCATTAGGTGGGAGGTATAGTTTGTATACTTACACTCAGGTATTCTTTATTTTTCTCCCATAGTCACTATGGCCATATTGGCCTTTAGTGAGATATTGTTATTGTTAGTGTCCATTTGAAAGGCCAAATGGCTGCTTGACACTTTTGTATATGTTCTTTAATAAAACATATAGTGGTTTGGTCAACCACAGACTCTAAGTTTGGCTACATTTGTACGAACTAAGAAATCTATGTTTGTGGTCTGTGTACTATGTGTTTTCTATGTATTTTGCACCCCTTGTGTGGAGTACTATGTGTAGTGCCGGAGTTCAAGTTTCTACAACAAGGGTATCATTGTGGAGCTCTTGAGAAGGAGATTCTACCATCATGGATCGCCAAAGAAATACTTCAAAGTATAAAATCCATAACTGTCATGGACAAAGGAAACCATCTTGAGTCTTAGATTCCATGTGACTTTACATATCTCACGATTGGTTTAGAGTTTGGAGAAACTAATGCCTCCATTACATCTGGAACATGCCAAAACCCCAAGATCAATTATCTATTTATAGAATTTTGATGCCCGAAGGTCTTGTTTCTAGTTGATGACATCATCAACTTGTAATTACCCCTAAATTGCACTTGAAAAACCTATATAAGGAGGGGTGGGCCACATTCATTATCAATCTTTCCAATACCAATTGCTGGGTTGTAGGGTATGCACACATTCTCAATTGTGCATGGGAACCCTCCCTAGACCATGAGAATAACCCGACATTCCTACATAAAAATCCCACGCATGGAGTTTCTTGAGATTTGGTTCTTACAAGAAGAGATTTTAGAATATCCTAGAAGATATGTTAGTTAGAGAGAGATTTACTTTTTGACGTTTCAAAGGAGCACATGGGGAATAGAGCTTATCTTATAAATAGAAGCTCATTTTTGTAAAGGAGGAGAGCTTTTGGTCGACGTGCTCTCATGTAATATCTCTTATCAATGGAAGATGCTCTCATTTACTCCAAGACTTGTTACATTTACATGTATTGTTGTCTTTGTGAGTGTGTGAGAGTGGTGTGTGTGTGTGCCTATGCATGTCTCTCCTTTGTATGAGTAGAGTAGTTGCATTCTCTTGTATTTTCCTCATGGACTAGGATCCTTGACTCCCTATTCTCCTTGTTTTCAAGCATGTGGCAAAGCATGGGGCTGTATCCAATGACTTGAACATGTGGGAGGTAGGGGTGGATGAGAGGAGAGTCACTCTTGAGCTTTCCTTCTTGCTTCCATGCAAGGTGGTGAGGGTTCTTGGTCGTTCCTTGCTACAACCTCAACACCAATCTTGGGAGCTCAGGAGTCGTGACCACCAAGTAAGTACCCTCCAAGTTTCAATTCCAATTTTTGGCTTGTTCCTTGTTCTAGTCTTGTATAGTCTTGTATATTGGACATCTCGTCATGTCCTCTTGTAATATCGTACTATGAGATCTTGTCTAGTTACTTCTTGTATCCAGTTCATCTCCCTGAAGGGAATTCTTGTAATTGAGATATCTTGTTTCGTACCTAGAATCCCAGGTTGTGGGATCTCCTGTATCATCTCTAGTCTAGTTTTCCATACCTATCGGTCTCGGGTTGTGGGACATCTTGTATCAGTTATATATTCTTGTATTGTTCTCCCTACGTGGGTGTTCTGAGAATCAAAAGTATCATTCTAAAATCTTGTTTAGTCCAGTCAAAGAGCACAATCTAGTGCTTGCTCCCGTGACATTTTGGCAAGACTACCTTCTTCAAGACTAAGCACCATGGAGATTATTTGAGAAGTTTTTTTTTTCTGCACTTAAAGTCATTCAACAACAAGTCCAAGAGATATGAGAAAACCAAGAAAGGACTCAACAACAAAATATTCAAGATGTAATCACAGATCTTCAAAGGAAAACGATGATAAATTTATGATTCATGTTCAACAAAGAGTCTTTAGTAGGATTGAAACTAAATTAAGTATGAGTACAACTAACCATCCCAGATAGATGATCAAATTAAAAAAGTCAACTAGATCTTGGAAGATACACAAAGAGCTTATGTAACTTCCAAACATACTAACTCCAAAGATTTTTTGGCCTTTGGTTGAATTTGCCTATAATACTTCCAAGAATACATCAACTAAATCTAATCGTGTCATGTTGATGTATGAGTTCTAGCCTAGGTCCCTATATATAGTTGGACTCCAAAAAGAAAGGGTTTAGGCAGCTCAAGATTTCCTTCAAGACATGAATATAAAGCTCATGTTTGCTAGAAAAAACTTGAAAAGACAACAAGATTGAGCTAAAACGTATGCCTTTTAAAAAGTTTGAAGTTTCTTTTCAATTTTGGGGTCACGTTTATCTTCAAGTTCTATAATGGTCCTTTTCCAATCACTAAGAAATTGTGTATGTAGGCCTATTATTATAGCTTCTAAAGGAAATTCAGATTCATCTAATATTCCATAGATTCATCTAGTATTCCATCTAACTCAACTTAGAAAAAGTTTGACGGGTTCAGATTATCATGTCGAGCAATAGATATTACTTAAACTTCGAGTAAGTGAAACGGCTCCTCATGAACTTGAAAATATACTTTGCACTTGAGATAAATGTACAACAATGAGTGCTTAGTAAAATGGAAGGATGGAATCCTAATTCCACTTGGGAATGAGTCTCCACAATTAAGTTGGAAAACACGATGAGTAAATACATGTTCTTCTAGGATAAACCATGAGGCTTGAGGGATTTCCCACAAATACATATATGTGGCTAAATTTTTGAGGATGATTTTTTTTCAAAGAGGGAAGAATTTTATAAATTGACTTGAATTAACTAAGAAGATTAATTAAAGACCAAGACTTTCTAGAGCGTAGGAAAGCAAGCAGCTTGGCCTAGTGGCTAAGTCTCATGGATGGGAAGGAGGAGGTATTAGGTTCAAATCCCACAAGAGACGTGTTTGAGAGTTTTCCTAAAGATCTCGAAGGCCTTGTAGAAGGTTTCTCTCAAGTTAACTCTAAAGAACTCAGACACATCATTGAACAACTACTCTAGTGGAAGAGGACTAAGGCATGTGGCAAGCATGTATGCCACTTGCTTAGTTGGGCTACCCCTTGATGAGGCTATATATATGAGGCTTTATACACATCATTGAACAACTACTCTAGTGGAAGAGGACTAAGGCATGTGGCAAGCATGTATGCCACTTGCTTAGTTGGGCTACCCCTTGATGAGGCTATATATGGATGATAGGGATCATTCAGTCATGATCCTCACATGGAAGCTATGCTATAACACCTTGTGCCTTCCTATGGTGTCATTTGTATGTCTTTTTACCTTGTAGATGCATTTTCAATATATTACCTTATCCATTGCTTCTTTCACACTCGTGTCCATGTATGGTTCTCCTCCAATGCATCAATATCCTCCTGCATAGCTTAATTCCATCCTTTATACTTGCAAGAATTTTCATATGTATTTGACTCCTTGTCTTGAACTAATTTGTTCATGTAGGCTACTTGTTTTTCCATAAATGAATCATATGTCAATCTATCAATAGGTTAATTAGCCGTATATTATTATCTTTCTTCTCCCTTAGGAGGTATGAAACTCCCTTTCCTTGGAGACCTTACTTTAGACTTCAATATTTATCCCTTCTTCAATATATCATCTCCATCTTTGATCTATAAGTTGATTAAGCTCCATGCTTACTTGATCATCTCTTTGAATGTGGCTTGGAGTAGCTCATCAAATATTGCATCCCTTGATACCTTTTTCTCCTTAGCACATAGGTTATAATAGCCTTAGCCCTTTTTATCACTAGCATACCCAATAAAAAGAAATTCTACCCTAGGTTGATGCTTTCCTCGAAACACACTAGGTATGTGCATGTAACCTAAACAACCAAAAGTCCTTAAATGAAATCAATTAAATTGTTTAATTGTTTGTGCTTCATACGATGTCCTTGATTGTATCCCCAAGGTTGGGGCTTTGTTCATCGAGTAAGAAACTTTGGTAATTGCATCATCACAATAACAATTAGGTACATTATTTTCATTCATCATTGAACTTGCTACCTCCTATGATTTATTCTGTACTTTATTTTTGCTACCCCATTTTTTTTGGGGTTTTGTACTTGCAAGTGAACTATCTCTTGATCCCTTGGCACCATAAATAATCATAAAACCCTTGGGAGAAATACTCTTGCCCTTTCTCCCGACTGTCGATGACCCTGCCCTTGCCCATCCATCTGTCCGTAGGGTCCTCCACCATGTTGAAGTCTCCACCCTGCCCTCTCCGTGGGACATGACCAAACTTCACTTGGATTTGGTTGAATTCAAAGACTCGAATGGCTTTTCTTGGTCGAATCTCCAAGCGGGCGAGGACCTGAGGAAAGCTAGACTCGACAGATGCTACATCTCTCAGAGTTTTACTCATCAGTGGGGCCACCCTACCATCACGCAACGCACTGACCTCACTATCTCTGATCACTACCCGATCGTTATCACTTTTCAACCTTCTAACAAGATCCGCAAGGCTCCGTGGTTCCATGCCAACGCAACCACCTTCTCTCTCCCCTCCGTCCATCAAGAAATTGCCGATGTGTGGAAGACGGCGTTCGCTTCTGGCTTGGCCCCAGCCAAGTGCTGGAGAAGTGCGGTCGACAAGTCTCGTAAGATCATGATCAGAACTAAGAAGATGCTCGAGACCGTGCGGCGGGCTCGTAGGGAAGCTCTTTACCACAGACTCTGGCGGCTCGAGGAGGAAGTGAACAAAGGAAAACACCAAGCCCAGAAAGGTCTCCGAAAAATCAGAGCGGTGTTGAGATACGAGGAAGAAATACAAAGGAAAAACTTGCAAATTTTTTTCAAGGAGTGGTGGGCTGGCAAAGCCGACAAACCCACCAAAGAGATGTGCCGCATCCTTAAAAGGAAACACAACAGAGAATCGATCCCCCTACTACTAGATCCACATGGCAATGTATGCAATTCGGAAAAAGATAATTTTGGCATCATCGAAGGGCACTTCACGAGACTCCTGGGAACTTCGAACCCCCTCTCCCACCATAGAAGGGACTGTATGGCTACCATTTCTAGGGTTTCCCCCCGGAGGATTCCACCCAACCTCCACTCCCTGCTTCATGCCCCTATCGCTGAATCAGAAATCATTGAGGTCATTGATGCCCTCCCTCTCGGTAAAAGCCCGGGACCCGACGGACTCACTAATGAGTTCTTTAAATCCTTCAAGCTGGTGGTTGCCACCCCTCTTCGGATGGTTTGGCAAGAAGCGCTAAAGTTTGGTGCTCTTCCTTCCTGTCTAAATAATGGAATTATCAAGTTGATTCACAAGAAGGGGGAAAAGAACAGAATCGAGAACTGGCGGCCTATTACGATGCTCCAAACAGGATACAAGATCATCGCCAAAGTCATTGCCAACAGAATCTCGTGCCACCTGAGATCTTGGCTTAGTGAGGACCAAAAAGGTTTCATCAAAGGCAGGTCTATTCTGGAAACCATTATGGATATTTGGGAAGGTATTCAATTTGCAAATGAGTCTAAGCAAGATGTGGTCTTCCTCAAGATCGACTTTGACAAAGCCTACGACAGGCTAGAATGGGACTATATTCTGCAGTCGCTCCAAGATCTCGGATGTAGTCAGAAATTCACCAAGATGATCGCGACCCTCCTCGGAAACGCAACGACCCAAATTAACGTTAACGGCAAACTTTCGAAGGCGATCCATCTTAGAAGATCTATTAGACAAGGGTGCCCTCTGGCCCCCCTTCTTTTTGCCATCGCCACTGAGGGGCTGAGCAGACTTGTGGCACATCATGTGGAGACTGGCAATATCAAAGGCCTCCGGCTGCCTCACGACCACAGTCAAATCATCGTGAGACTATTTGCCGATGATATGAACGCGTTCGTTCACAATGATAATACCAGCCTGGAGACTTTCTGGAGGTGTCTTGCTACCTTTTGTGAAGCCTCTGGATCCAAAATCAACCACTCTAAGACTGCCTTTAGGGCTATTGTGGGACATCAACCTGGCCTTCTCATTGATCATGGCTGTCAAATCATTCCGCAGGGCCAAATCTTTCGACTTCTTGGAATCCCCTTGGGGTTTGGCGTCTCTATGGAGCAGAGATGGAACTGGGTGTTGGCCAAACTCGAAAACAAGCTTAACTATTGGAAAGGTATGCAAATCAATCTCGCTGGGCGTGCGATGGTTATCAACACGTTCCTCCTCTCTTCTACCATCTATTTCCTTTCTTGCTGGAGACCGAATGAGCAAGGCCTGTCCAAACTGAATAGTATTTGTAGAAACTTTCTTTGGACGGGCGATCATAACAGAAGGGGGGTGCCTAAAATCAAATGGGCCATCTGCACTAGCCCTAGAGATAGCGGGGGGCTTGGTATCCTGGACATTGGGTGTATGGCTAACAAACTGGCTGCCAAATGGATGATTAAGGCTTGGTGCAATAGGGAGGCCTCGTGGGCCAAGCTGATCTTCAGAAACAAGAATGAGTTGGCTCTCACGGGGTTCCCAAACTGGAAGAATCTTGACATCATGACCCTGCTATTCTCCCCGATCCCCGTCTTCCCGAAAGGCTCCAATCTCGTGTGCTCCCTTTGGAAGGGCTGGAATAAAGTCAAAAGCTTCACAAGAATTAGTGAGGACTGGAAGTGGGCGGCCGGAATCAGACAAAACGACTCTATCTGGTTCCCGATACATGGCATCAGGAGTGTGGAGTCGTGGAACATTCAAAATGCCAAGAGGTTATGGAACAAAGGATTCAAAAAATGGAAACACCTCTGGAATCATGACACCCACAGCTGGATCAACTTCGAGGATATTGACCCTTGCATAAACATCTCCTACGAAGAATGGAACACTTTGCAAAGCCGATGCCTCGCATGGGATCGTCACAAGACTCGCCTTCTCATGGGACACAACACACCGAACTCGCTTGGTCTCAAATGGCACAATGGAAATAGCCTACTCAAAATCCCGAACATCAAAGAAACGGCTGACCACCAGATCAGCCTCAACAAGAAGTGGTGCCTGTCTTGGACACGGCTTCGGTGGGACATGAAATTCATGGGTATCTGGCACCCCCTTATAGAGATTAAGAAGTCTGTCCTCTTATGGCAAATTCTTCATCGAGGAATTTGGACCAACCATAAGGCTAGCAAACTTTGTGGGATTCCTCCTTGGTGCAAACGGTGCCACCGGGCTATCGAAGATGTCCCACACATCTTCCTTACTTGCCCCAACTCCTACAGAATCTGGCAGACGGTTGGAATGAAAATCAGACTTCAAAAACAGCTTAGTTGGAAACAAGTCCTTTTGGGAGAAGCGATCGGTTGCTCTGCGACACTCTGGAACGCCATCAGAGGGGAAGTCTTGTGGAAAATTTGGCGGGAGAGGTGTGCTCTCAACTTCGGCGATCCCCCCAGGGAGTGGTCGATCGAGAAATCACTATTCCTCCTTGGCAAAAGGATTGTTAACAGTAAGAAATCCCCCCCCTTCAGGCACCATCAAGTCCTCCTTTTGATCAACAACAAGCTCAAACCCAAGTGGGCCCCGCATGAGGGCGATGAGAGGGTGATTAACCTTCTCTGTAATGCAACCTAGGATTCATTCAAGCTTCCCCTGCTTTGTGGGATTTGGGGGGTCCCGTGGGCACTAGTCCCCTTCTATTGTACCTTTGTTTCTTAATTTAATTCAAGTCCGGGAGAGTAGGCTATTGCCGAACTTCCTTTATATTAAAAAAAATACTCTTGCCCTCCACGTGACCTTAAAACCTTCACGTATCTAGATGTCTGCTTCTCTATACAATACTTGAATTGTTTAAAATAATTCAATACGTCTGATTTGTTATTTATGGAATAGATCCATGTCATCCTAATGTAATCATCTATGAACGTAACAAACATGATTGTTTGGCTTGACTTCAAAAATATGTGTTTATGAGCTCCAAATGATGATTTCTTATGTTTGTACTCTTTTTGAAAGGTAGCTTGCTTTGTTTGCCTGTCTAACAAGCCTCACACAAGTGCTTCATTTTTTGAGAGTGGAAGTAAAATAACACTTCCATAATGCATTTCTTCTACATTTCTTTCATCCTTTGAACATAAATGTGACATATTCGTTCGTGTGATATGTCTAAAATTGAATTATGAACAGGTCCACATTGAAAATATGAAGTATAAGCTTAACTAGGGTTTATCTCCAATGTAAATGACCTTCCTAGATTCTTTCCATTGGTAATAGGCTTGTACGCTTCTTAAGGACTCTCCACAAAGCAACCTTTCTTATTGCAATTCACTTTATATCCTCTTTCAACCATCTGCCCAATTGATACATGGTTCTTGGTTATTCTTGGTACATGGAGTACAACCTTGAGGTAGGTACTCTTTTGGTTGTTGTCCAAGACACACCTCTTGTGTCATCCCTTATCTAAACATGCCCTTTTGTTTTAGGTTCATGAAAATTAGTAAGCCAATCTTTGCTGAAGATCATATGTTGGTTTCAATCACTACCTATATACCAAACATTGTCTATCTTCTAACTTTGCTCACTTACATGCATCATTTCTAACAAATTTTCACAATTAGAATTGAAAATATCATTGGCATAGTTACCTTGAACTCTCAAATTTTATCAATACCTCTGAGTTTTCCTTTGGTTTGTTGCTTGATAGAATTTCCTTGCAAATTAAGATGTGTTGACACACACAACACCCATCTCCATTATTATTGATCCTTGGATATCTTACTCTAGCTCCTCTTCCTCTACCTCTTCCTCTTTGAGATTAGTATCATTGTTGTTGACACTCAAGGTCAAGCACCAAGCATGGAAGCACATCAAAGAAGTGTACATACAAGAAGAGGAAGCATATAGGGAGCTCCAAGAAGTACATGTCAAATCTTCAAAAGAAATCCCTATTAAAAAGTGATTTTCATCACCAAAAACCATTGTAAATACCATTTCATATTTTTGAAACTCCATTTTGTTCAATCTGAGGAGTTCTCGAGGTTGATGAGTACTAGAAGCATTATCCTACCAATTTTCATAATTTTTGGACTCCATCTAAGCCCTCAAATAAGCCCTAGAAACTAATTTTTAACTAGGTTGGACACTAGGTTTGGACAGGGCCAAAACCACTAAAAAAAACTATAAAAAGAGCTAGAGAGCTCATTTTAGGGGTTATGTTGTTAGATATTTGAAGCTTTATAAGAGAGCTCTTTTGGAATAGAAATCTTTCCATTGTTTCTCTCTTTGCTCTTACCTTGTGCACGTGTGTGTGTATGTGTGTGCATGGAAAGTCTCACAAGTTACCCTTCTCAAGGAACATGCATGAGGACTACCTAGAACTTGTTCATACAGATGTATGGGGACCAAGCAAGGATCCCTCAATCTCTGGACCAAGGTATTATGTATCTTTCATTGATGATTACAGTAGGTGGACTGTATTGTACTTCATGAAGCACAAAGATGAAGTATTCAGTTGTTTTAAAAAGTATCTTGCACTTATTGGGAATCAAACAGGGAGAAATCTAAAAAGGCTAAGGTCAGATGGAGGAGGTGAGTACTTCTCAAATGATTTTGATGCATTCTTGCAGGACAGAGGAATCAAGAGAGATATTACCACAAGGTATACTCCTGAACAGAATGGGGTAGTTGAAAGAAGAAATAGATTGATTGTTGAAACAGCTAGGTCAATGTTAAATGAGAAAAAACCTCGTAACTATTTGCGGGCAGAGAGCATATCTACTTCCACTTATTTGGTACACAGGTTGCCATCCAAATCTCTTGATGGGATGACCCCATATGAAGCATGGCATGGTAGAAGACCTTCACTTGATCATTGCAAGATCTTTGGATGTGTAGCATATGTGCATATCCCTTCACAGATAAGAGGTAAGCTAGACCCAAAGGCAGAGAAGTGCATCTTCATTGGATATGATCTAAATCAGAAAGGGTACATGTTTTACAATCCATCAAACAAGGGATTCTTGGTCAGTAGAGATGTTGTCTTTGATGAAAATGACTCTTGGTTTGATAGTGAATGCAGGAAGGTAAAGCTACCTTATGACTTGGAAGAGGAGTTTCCAAGCCTCACTAAGGAGGAGTCTACTCAGAATGAAGACACCAATTCAGATGATGAAGACATCATTAACCTTGAAGAGTTCAAGGCATGGAAGTCCAAAGGTAAACTCAAGATGAAGAAATTAGAGGATATAATTGAATCCTCTAATCAAGCAATCAGAAGATCACAAAGGGAGAGCAAGAAACCAATCAAATATGGGTATGACACTTCTCTTGTTACTAAGCACTCTGTTTATCTTGCAAAAGATTTATCAATTGAAGAACCAGCATCATATGAAGAAGCTAAAACCAAGGCAGAATGGAAGGAATCTATGGATGAGGATATTGAAGCACTCAAGGAGAATGACACTTGGGAACTAGTACCAAAGAAGGAGTCTATGAAGGTAATTGGTTCTAGATGGATCTATAAAATAAAGAGAAATTCTGATGGGTTAATAAAAAGGTATAAAGCCAGACTTGTGGCAAAGGGTTTTGCACAAACCCAAGGCATTGACTATGAGGAAACCTTCTCACCTATGGCCAAAATGCCAACCATCAGGGTATTGGTAAGTGTGGCTGCATCAAAGAATTGGAACATGTATCAGTTAGATGTAAAAAATGCATTTCTGAATGGCTGGATTTCAGAGGAGGTGTACATGTCACAACCTCCTGGCTATGAGGATCCAAACAAGGTAACATATGTATGCAAATTAAATAAAGCTCTTTATGGATTAAAGCAGGCACCTAGGGCATGGAATCATAGGTTGACCACATATCTTCAAGACCAAGGTTTTCTCATGAGTAAAGCAGATACTTCTCTATTCATTAAGAGAAGTAATTCAGAAGTAATATCCCTATGTATATATGTTGATGATATCATACTTACAAGTAATGATGCTAATGGCATTAAACAGATCAAGAATCAGATGATGAAGGAGTTCAAAATTAGTGACCTTGGATCACTAAAATATTTTCTTGGACTTGAGTTAGTCTATACTAACTCTGGCATTTACATTACTCAGAGAAAGTATATACAGGATATGTTGAAGAAGTTTCATTTGCAGGATGCCAAAGTTGCAAGTACTCCAATGAAGGTAAACCTAAAATTAAGTGCCCATGAAGGTAATGTACTTGATGACATTACAGGGTACCAAAGCATAGTGGGTAGCTTGAATTATGCTACCTTGACAAGGATAGACATTGCTTATGGAGTAAGTGTGCTAAGCTAGTTTATGCACAAGCCTAGGGCACCTCACTTGGAGGCTGCCAAAAGTATCTTGAAGTACCTTAAGGGTACTCAACATCATGGTCTCGATTTTCCTTATACATCAGACTTAGACATTAAAATTTATTCAGATGCAGGTTGGGCAAGATGCAAAGATGATAGGAGGAGTACCTCAGGGTACCTTTCATTTGCAGGCGATAAGCCAATATCATGGTCTTCAAAGAAACAACCTACTATTGCTTTATCTTCTACAGAGGCAGAGTATAGAGGATTGGCCAATGCTACTCAAGAGGCCATATGGATCAGATTATTGTATACCAAATTGGGCTTGCATAATACATCTCCAATGATCTTTGGAGATAATACAAGCTCTTTACATCTTGCAGCTAATCCTATTTATCATGCCAGGACCAAGCATATAGACGTCCACTATCATTATGTGAGAGAAAAGTTAATAAGCAAGGACACTCAGCTAGCTTATGTATCCACAAACATGCAATGTGCAGATTTATAGACTAAAGCATTAGATGGTACAAAACTTTGCAGGTTTAAGACAATGATTGGATTGCAGGATATTCATGAACACTAGAAGTGAAGTCCAAGCCAAAATTTTTGGCTTGAGGGGGAGCTCTTGGTGTAAATCACAAGCCTACACATTTGGCTTGTAGCTCATACACATATGAAGTTTCATGGAAACCATTGCTAGTGAAGAATTACTTCTTTACTTTTGTAAAAGTCATTTTTTTTACTTGAGAATAATTGTACCTACTACAAAAAGTCATGGACTTGATTAGTTGGAAAGTAACAACCACTCTGAGATAATATCTCCTAGATAAAAGGTACATTTTTAGAGGGAGCCAAAATTTGAATTCAAATTCAAATATGATTAGAACACTTATATAAACTCTCTTGGAAAAGTCGTGGCAGAAGTGGTCATATCCCGAGTTATTCATTACCATTCTGTATGAGTGTAAGGAGTACATTGTAGCCTACACCTATCTTTATCATAAGGCTATGATTACCTAGCCTATGACATTGTACAACATTGTTCATTAATACATTATACTTACATTGTTCATCTATGACATCTCTGTTATAGTCACTTTCTACTGTCAACTTGTACTGAGCATATCGCACTCATTTCTCCACCAAATTCAATGATCTATAGCTTATTGGAACGAGCTCTAAGCTATCTACATTTTGACAAAGTTTGAAGTAAATCTATTTAGCAAATATAGAGAAATCGGCATCGAAGCACTCACTGGTCCATACCTATAGAGATCCTAAAAAGTCGGGGGTAATGATAATTTTGCTAAATTGATTTCTCTGTGCATAGTTGATCATTTCAAGTGGTTCCACTTGGAATCAGTAGATTACTAAGCTAATTAGATACTCCTAAAAGGAATTTTTTCAATTTCTACTGTACTGGTTATATTGAGCATTACAAGCAGCAGGTGTATGACTCAAAATAGAAAGTTTTCTTGGAGTCTTCTATGTTGAACTAGTCTGTCTTGATCAAATCTTTTCATAGATCATTTCCAAAGTACATAGGAACTTTTAAGGTGTCATTGGAAAGCTAAGAGGGTCATTTATCAACTCTCAAGCATCAAAGGGCTGGTACAAAGCAGGATTTGGCAGTACCTACTCATCATCTTGAAGTGTCCATCTATCTTCCCAACAATCTCCAAGTCTGATACATGTATAGAAGAGCTCAATAGGGTGTTTTGCTCAACTTTTGGGATATAGTCATTTTTTTGCATCAAGGTATTTTCGTCAATGGCCATGGCTGAAAGTAATGATGTATTATGTATGTTGGCTATTGAGGCAAGTTGGATGGTACTAATTACCCATTATGGGCATATATGATGCATCATGTATTGTTAGCAAAAGGACTATGGAATATTGTGTAGGGTGTTGAAAAACAACCTACTACACCTACAAATACAATTATTGAAGGTGATACAGATGATGTTGAAGATGATGATCTTCAAATTCTTGTTCGTGTTGCGATTCTTGTTGCACCTACTCTGGAGCAACTTCCTTAGGTTGGCAAAGACTCTCAGGAACATGCATTGATAACTTTGTTTCTCAAATGTGCCATTATCCCTCATGTTTGCTCTTCAAAAATAGCAAAGGATGCTTGGGATACACTTACCACTTTGTACTAGGCAAGAAATGAGGCTCATGTTGCTTACCTCTGAAAACAGTTGGAGACTGAGCACATGAATGAAGGAGATTCTATGGATAGTTTTTTTACAAAGATCAAAGATTTGAAAGAGTAGTTGATTTTTGTATATGAAATTGTTCTAGATGGTTCATTTATGCAGATCGTGCATAATGATCTTCTTGATTCATATTAGAGCTTTGCTTCTACTCTTCGATTGATGATGAAAGGAAATCCAAATGCCTTAATGTTTGAGGAGTTAGTCTATGTTTTATTGTAGAAAGATCAGTCTAGGAAAAATAGGTCCATTATGCATGTTTTGAATCAAGCTTTCTTAGTTATTCAGAAGGGAAAAGGTAAATGGAGCTCATATACTAGTAAATAAAAATGTGCTAATTCTGCATAATCAAAAAGAGAAGACAAGACGAGAAGAAAACAGAAAAGTAGAAACTGTTTTGCAAATATTGTAAAGGAAATGATCATGTCATAAAGAGTTGTCTAAAACTGACTACAAAAGAGGCAATAAGAGGCTAGAATGGCTGTTGCAGAAGCCTCTACACCTAAAATAGAGTTTGCTAATCTTGTGCAGAATGAAGAATGTGTGTTTACTAGTATGCTTAGAAAATAGCTATTCAAAAAAAAATTACTCTGAATCTAGTAGTATCAATTTGGGAATGCAAATCGAGAAAACAATGTATCCTTTTTATGGACCAACACATCATTCTAGAAGAGAGTACCTACATCTTGATATTGTAGGTTTTGCAATGGATGATCTAGGTAACAATAGAGGAACTCCTATTTGGCAAAGAGAATCATTTTTAATACTATGTTGATGAGATGGAGAACCCATTATTAGAAGATGTTCACACTTAATGAGGGTGTGTCTCATCCAAAGTAAAACTAACTCATGTATCTGAGAACATTGATCCTAAGGCATGAGTGAGAGGCATGCAAAAGTGAGTGAGTAGCACCATGACATGCACACACACATGGTACAACAAAGAGTGAGACAATGGAATCTTCTATTGCCTCAAGATGCTTTTAAAAGTCATACAAACTTAATCTCCAACTAGTTAACCTCAAAATGTCTAACCCCAAGAATGAGCTCTCTATCTCTTTTTAAAGTTTTCTTACTAGTTTTGGTTGGTTTTAGATCTAGTGTCATGCTCAGTAAAAAATTAGGTTCCTAAGCTATTTTGAGGGTCCAAACGAGCTCCAAAAATTATGAAAATTGAGATGAGGTCCTAGTTGCACTCCTCAAGCCCAAGGACTCCTTATCTTTGTACATTCTAGTGGTAATACATTCAGCATTATGTGTTGAGCTCCAAGCTTCTTCTTCTTCCTTGTGTTGTTCGCATGCTTCCGTAGATGTCTAACTCCAACAATTCGTATCAGAGTAGGTCACTCCTTCGTCTAGGGCGTCATCGACACCCCTCCGATTACAGTCTCAAAATCGCACAAATTTTGGTGAGAAGCATACTCAGCGTGTTTCTCAGATCAAAACAGCTTTTCTATGTGGTGTCGAAATCACGATTTGAACTCATTTTAGCCTCCGAACGCACTATCACAATGCTTGTGCAGGCCATTTTGTCTTTTTGTGCCAAAGGTACATACCAGTTTTGGTTCATCAGTATAAGCGTCTCGAAGTCTGCTACAGGTTTAGCAAAATTAGTCTGGGCAGTTATGCTCAACTTTTTTATATGGTCAAGAATAGGCTTTACCACATAGTTTTTGGCTTGAGGCTATCATGTGTGCAACATATGTACTTAATAGGTGTCCCACTAAAGCACTGTAGTCTATCACTCCATATTGAGGCTTGGCCTGATCACAAGCCATCTATTTCTCATCTGTGTGTTTTTGGTTGTTTGGCATATGCATTAGCGCCTGAACAACATCGCAGAAAATTAGATGATAAAGCAGTAAAATGTATTTTTGTTGGGTACAGTTCTGAAAGTAAAGGCTATCATCTGTACCATCCACTGACTAAACACATTCTGGTTAGGCGTGATGTTGTTTTTGTGGAAGATACTATTTAGCCATTGCTTTCATGTACTAAGGAGACATATGTTAGCTCCAAAGTCATGTATGATACTTTGCTGCCTCTTTTTACAGGTGGACAGTCTAGTGTTGGTCCTAATGAGGAAACTTTTCAGCCTTTGCAAGTTTCATGTGATGATGCACATCATCCCATTTCTGATGCAGATTTACATAATGCACTTGTTGATGAGAGAGATGATATTGAGGAGGCAAGAACTATGCCAAAATGGCTAGTGTAGACTTTGCTTGATAGCAAATTAGATGCACCTTTGTCATATCATAATCGATCAGGCTCTCATAGTGCCTCTTTTGCATCAGATTGCTATGCTATGGTTGCATCTAGTCTTTATGATGAGTCTGAGTCTGTTTTGTTTGATGAAGCACAAAATGCAAAAAATTGGATGGCTGCTATGCAATCTGAATATGATGCTATAATGAAGAATGGTACTTGGTCTTTATGTGACTTTCCTCCTCGCAAGAAGGCCATTGGCACTAAGTGGGTATACAAGCTGAAGCGTAAACCTGATGGTACAGTTGATAGGTATAAGGCTAGGCTTGTTGCAAAGGGTTATGCACAGGAAAGAGGCATTGATTTTGATGAGACCTTTGCACCTACATGCCGTATGACTCTCCTGTTCAGAGCATCTGTGCACGTGCAGCCCATTGTGATTGGAATCTATATCAGTTGGACATTAAAACTACATTTCTGAATGGTGACTTGCATGAAGAAGTGTATGTTTTTCAGCCCGGTGGCTTTGTGCAGAAAGGGCATGAAAACCAGGTGTGCAGGTTAAAGAAGGCATTATATGGTTTAAAACAAGCACCACGTGCTTGGTATGAGAAGATACATGCCTATTTGTTTGCACATGGTTTTGAGAACAGTCCAACTGAAAGCACCTTATATATTGAGCGTGCTAATGATGTGCTTCTGATCATTGTTGTCTATGTTGATGACATGCTTCTCGCTGGTCCTATTCAGAAGCATATTGCTGATTTTAAGGCAGATTTGCATGCCTCATTTGAGATGTCTGATTTGGGGCATTTGCATCATTATTTGGGCATTCAGTTTATGCACGTTGATGGTGGAATGGCTTTGTGTCAAATGAAATATATTGACACATTATTGCAACATTTTGGCATTGAAGACTGTAAATCTATTGCCACGCCTATGGAGATAGGTTTACGTTTGAGTCTTCATTATGCTGGAGATGCATTTGATGTTGTTCTCTATGAGCAGGCTGTGGATGCTTGATTTACTTATGCATTACTCGGACAGATATTCAGTTTGTTGTTTCAAAGATGAGCAGGTTTATGCATTGCCCAAGATTCAAGCATTGGCAGGCGGTTAAGCGCATCTTTTGCTACTTGAGTGGTACTCGGCTCCTTGGGTTGTTTTATCCCTAGGGGGGATCACTACCACCAAATTTCCATGCTTTTTTTGACTCTGATTGGGCTGGTTGCTATGACACTCGTGTTTCCACTAGTGGCTTTTGCTTCATGCTTGGTAGCTCATGTATATCTTGGTTGAGCAAGAAGCCGCCTACTGTGGTCACTTCCAGTTGTGAGGCTGAGTATAGGGCAGCTTTCATAGTGACTGTTGAGTGTGTGTGGCTCAGACATCTTATCGCTAATTTGGGTGTTGGTCATTCTTCTACCACCATCATCTTCACTGATAGTCAGAGCGCATTGGCAGTTGCGAGGAACCCTGTGTTCCATGCTCGTGCTAAGCACATTGAGGTGCATTATCATTATGTCAGGGAGAGGTTCTATGCTGGGGAGATCAGCTTGGCATATGTGCCCACGCAGGAGAACATTGTAGACCTTTTCATGAAGGCTCTGCCTAGGGAGAAGTTTGAAGCTTTCAGCAAAGCTTTGGGCTTACTTCCTTTTGTGGAGTGATTTCCACATAGCTTGGCACTTCCTTATACATGAGTGCCAGCTCCTTGTTCACCGCATCACTCTTAGGGGGATTTGTTGATATATTTAGGTAGTGATGTGTGTGAAAACACTAGGACCGCCGGGGCACTTTTTTCCTTCTTTAGGAGGTTTTTTCCCTTGGCTTGTATATATGCCTATTGCCCTAACGGGCTACTTATCTTTGTACATTCTAGTGGTAATACATTCAATATTGTGTGTTGAGCTCCAAGCTCCTTCTTCTCCCTTGTGCTGTTCATGTGCTTCCGTAGACGTCTAACTCCAACATCTCTAGCTACCTTCCCTTAGACTGCTCTGTTGGATTAAACTTGCTCGTTGGTATCTTCTATTGCTAATAGTCATGTACATTCAATTTGGGAACAAGAAGATTATAGAGTTGGATTTATCATACAAAAGGATAGAACACCTCAACATTCCAAAGCTAAATGATATGAGGAAACAGAGCAGGCATATCAGTAAATTTGATTGCACAAGCAATCATACATTTTGTAGATGTTCTGAAGAGGTTATATTCAGTTCTTATATGAGATTTTGTTTTTTAAGATTTGGAAGATTATCAAGATATTGTAGTACTAGCATACATGATAAAATAGATGGAGTGAACATATCTTCATTCATAAACTATTCATGCAAACCTATCATCTTGTCTACATATATTTTCATTTGTGGATGGGTATGGATAAGGACATATGATCTTGATTAGAGAGGCATGATAAACTCTTGATGGTTAAGAAAAGTGTGCCTAAGTCTATATGATGTCTTTTGTTTTTCCTAGCTCTATTCTTCCATGCCAATATTTGGATGAGAAGAGCATATGGGGAAATTTTAGGAGTTCCCTTTTTCTATAGTATGGAGTGCTCTTCATGTCAACAATTGTACGTATTCTTATGGATATTGGGCATGCTCTGTATAGGTACCTTCACCACTTTTTTAGCTAGCATTTTACAATATGTTTTATCCAGCAAAACATATATACCTTCGATGGCATATTCCCGAGGGGATTGTTGGAAATGCAAACTTCCTTGAGAGTTTTGCACTTGTTATTTCAGTTTGTTTAGTTTTTAACAAAGTCAACCATGGCCAAACCAAGTTCAAGAATGGTCAAAATTGGTCAAAATATTTTATTACATATTTAGAAAGTACATCTCAAGAGCTATCCAATGATATATCATATTTTGATGAGAGGATATGTTTTGAGGGTTCAAAACCAAAACCATAATTTTACTTTTCACATGTGCTTTTGCTTTTCATGTGCTTTTACTTTTCACATGTGCTTTTCATCTCCAAAAGCCATCAAAAACACCAAAATCAAGGTGCTTACCCTAAAAATCACATGCACAATTGATTTTCAATGTTAGTGCAAGTTTTTAGAAGAAAAACATGTTTTTTTGTAGTTTTTCGACCTTGCTTTTCATGACTCAACAAAAAATATATAAAAAAGAGGTCTACATCACACAAAACACTCAATTTTAAGAGCTAGACTCAGTGGAGGTCCTCTTCAACCTTGTGGGGGAGTGGAGATATGGTTTCAACTCTACAAAAAGGAGTTCATTAGCTTGGAGCTTAATTATACTTTGAGGAGATCATCTACGCTTCCTGGAGATTATGAATATATGAAGATATGCTACAAATTGATGCATTTATATGCAATTCTTATGTTTCTTTGTAACATTCATGTGCTTCATATTTTGGAGTGTATTGAATATATGTGGAGCTTTACTCCATCTCTCTATTGTATTGTCTATTCTCTCCAATGACTCTATTTAATTTTTTGCCTCTATACTTCTTGTGGCCCTTAAAAACCAACAAAAAATTCACATATAATTGTATCCAAAAGAATAATCCTCATGGATTTATAATATAGGATCTCTAGGAGGAAGGATGTAGATTGTGACCATCACGAACATGCACAAGCTATCCTCTAGGTTTTAGGAAGTTTCATAGAGGATTTTATTTTCTATATATTACCTTGCACCTTTTAGTGTTAGCATGGGAGATAGATAGGACCATTGCAAAGATAGTGAAGGTGGGATGTAGAAATTTTAATCTACTACCTATGAATTCTCTTATGTGAGCTAGAATGATAAATTTTCATAAGATGCAAGGATTGTTTTTGACAAAACTATCACTTGTGTGCACATTGAAGGCAACGAATACCTTGACAAACATGAATGTAGGTCTATTACCTTATGTCAAAGGTTTTGGAGTCAATTTTCTATGGGACTTTGTTCTATAGTTTAGAGGATTACATGGTTTATTATCTCCATTCTAGTATGGTCAAGCTTATATAGTTTGGAACTCTACACTTATCTTTCATATTATCACTCCACAAAGGAAGCATCATATGGGCTTCAGTAATTTTGATGATCTTACATGATTGAACTAAAAGTTTGAAAGCTAAGTGTACATGGGAGATAGTAGGCACCACCAAGACAACTCCCACCTTAATGTTCTTCTCATGTGAGACTTTTAATGGAAAGGGTACAGGGGAGGGACACATAGAGATGACCATGTACTTGTAGTACATGGGGTTTAGGGAGTTTCTACATATTGACATTGCAAACAATTAATTTACATTTTTGAGGAGGAGCATGTTTTTAAAGGGAAGGAAATGTCACATCACAGGGGATGGGCATAAGTATGATGGCACTTGGTACCAATGGTTACAATTACTTCATATGGTAGGAGAGAGAGAGAGAGACAGATAGAGTATGATGGGTGGTGTTCATGAGTATGGACTCATGTATGATCATGAGAGCTCACATGAGTAGCAATGATGGGCTCAAGAAAATTGCTTTAGAGCTACCCAACATATACCAATGGATTTGACATATGTCCACGAACCTTTTGAATGCATATTGCGAAGTCCATATGTATATAAAAATTTTTATATTGGAAAATATATACACATGTAGGTAGACAGATACAGTCAAAGTATGGATAGAAAATGTGGATTGTGTGGTAGTGTGAGGTTTTGGCATTGTATTTTATAATTAGAGATAGGAGTAAAGACGGTTCTTATGTAGATGTGTGTGAACACACTAGGACCATCGGGGCACTTTTTTCCCTCTTTAGGAGGTTTTTTCCCCCGACTTGTATATATGCCTATAACCCTAATGGCTCACTTATCTTTGTGCATTCACTTGGTAATACATTCAGTATTGTGTGTTGTGCTCCAAGCTTCTTCTTCTTTCTTTTGCTATTCATGTGCTCCCAGACTCCTCAAAATCTAACAATTGGTATAAAAGAAGGTCGCTGCTTCATCTAGGGTTTCATCAACACCCCTCCAATCATAGTCTTAAAATCGCTCATTTCAAACTATGAATGCACTATCGTAGCACCTATACAAGCAATTTCATCCTTTTGTGCCAAACATATATACAATTTTTGATTCACCAATACAAGAATCTCCAAGTCTACTATAGGTATAGTAGAGCTCAATAGGGTAATTCTGCTCAACTTTTTGAGATATAGTGATTTTTTTGCATCAAGGTATTTTAGTCAATGGCCATGGCTGAAATTAATGATGTATTATGTATGTTGGCTATTGAGGACAAGTTGGATGGTACTAATTACCCATTATGGGCATATATGATGCTTCATGTATTGTTAGCAAAAGGACTGTCGAATATTGTGTAGGGTGTTGAAAAACAACCTACTACACTTGCAAATATAATTATTGAAGGTGATACAGATGATGTTGAAAATGATGATCTTCAAATTCTTCTTCGTGTTGCAATTCTTGTTGCACCTACTCTGGAGCAACTTCCTTGGGATGGAAAAGATTCTCAGGCACATGGATTGATAGCTTTATCTCTCAAACGTGCCATTATCCCTCATATTTGCTCTTGAAAAATAGCAATGGATGCTTGGGATACACTTACCACTTTGTACTAGGCAAGAAATGAGGCTCATGTTGCTTACCTCTGAAAACAGTTGGAGACTGAGCACATGAATGAAGGAGATACTATGGATAGTTTTTTGACAAAGATCAAAGAGCAGTTGATTTTTGTAGTGAATTCTTTCTAGATGGTTCATTTGTGCAAATCGTGCTTAATGGTCTTCTTGATTCATATCAGAGCCTTGCTTCTACTCTTTGGTTGATGATGAAAAGAAATCCAAATGCCTTAAAGTTTGAGGATTTATTCTATGTTTTATTGTAGAAAGTCTAGTCTAGGAAAAATAGCTCCATTATGCATGTTGCTAATCAGCTTCTCAGCTAGTCAGAAGGGAAAAGGTAAATGGAGCTCATCTACTAGTAAGTAAGTTGAGTCGATTCATGCATAGCCCTGGCACTAAGCATTGGCAAGCTGTAAAGTGTGTGTGTTTAGATATCTCAGAGGCACTTTGAGCTTAGGTTTTCTTTATGGCAGAGATGTTCAGCCATGCTTACATGCTTTTACTGATAGTGATTGGGCTGGTTGTTATGATACTCACGTGTCCACTTGTGGTAATTGCTTTTTCCTTGGAGACTCATGCATATCTTGGTTGAGTAAGAAGCAACCTACAATGGTGACATTGAGTTGTGAAACTAAGTATAGGGCAGTTTTCACAGCTACAGTGGAGTGTATATGGTTGAGATGCCTATTGATGGATCTTTGCATGGAGATTGATGCTGCTATGCATATTCTCATTGATAGTCAGAGTGCTTCGACTACTGCATGAAACCTAGTGTTTCATGCACGGACCAAACATATTGAGGTGCATTATCACTATGTGAGGCATGCATGAGATATTGATTTGGTGCCTACACAAGATAATGTGGGAGAAATATTCACCAAAGCTCTTCCACGGGAAAAGTTTGAAGCTTTTTGCAAAGCGTTAGGGTTATTACCTTGTGGGGGCTGATCTGCCACTCCCTGTATGTGTTCACATCATTCGCTCTAGGGGGGTTTGTTACACTTATGTGTTCCTCGAGTAGCTTTGATGTGAATCTTTTCCCTATACATGGGGACTTTTTACTCTAGTGCTGGCTAGAGGTTTTTTCCCCATGTTGCCACATACATGATTCACTCATATGTGGTGGTACTTTGTACTTAGGGATATTATTTAGCTCTTACTTCAGTTCAGTTCATCATCAATAGAGAGATCTATTTCGGTCATCTGCCTTCTCTGTGTGTCTTACTGCATTTGTGCTCCTTGTGTGTGCATCTCGTGTGTCTCTCACACTTCTACACACACCCAACAATTATCATGTCATAAAGAGTTGTCTAAAACTAGATGCAAAAGAGGCAAAGAAAAAAGAGGCTGGAACGGTTGTTGCAGAAGCCTCTAGACCTAAAATAGATTTTGCTAATCTTGTGCAGAATGAAGAATGTGTGTTTACTACTATGCTTAGGGAATAAGTATTCAAACAAAAATTACTCTGAATCTAGTAGTATCAATTTGGTAATGCAAAATCGAGCAAACAAGGTAGCATCTATACGGAGCAACATATCATTCCAGAACAGAGTACATACATCTTGAGATTGCTGGTTTTGCAATGGAAGATCTAGGTAATGATAGAGGAACTCCTATTCGGCAAAGATAATCATTTTTAACACTATGTTGATGAGATGGAGAACCAATGATTAGAAGATGTTCACACTTAACTAGGGTGTGTCTCATCCAAAGTAAAACTAACTCATGTATCTGAGAACATTGATCCTAAGGCATGAGTGAGAGGTATGCAAAACTACGTTGATGAGATGGAGAACCCATGATTAGAAGATGTTCACACTTAACTAGGGTGTGTCTCATCCAAAGTAAAACTAACTCATGTATCTAAGAACGTTGATCCTAATGCATGAGTGAGTGAGTGAGTAGCACCATGACATGCACACACATGCGCACACACACTGTACAACAAAGAGTGAGACAATGGAATCTTCTATTGCCTTATGATGCTTTAAAACTCATACAAGCTTAATCTCCAACTAGCTAACCTCAAAATTTCTAACCCCAAGAATGAGCTCTCTAGCTCTTTTTAAAGTTTTCTTACTAGTTTTGGTTGGTTTCAGATCTAGTGTCATGCCTAGTTAAAAATTAGTTTCCTAAGCTATTTTGAGGGCTCAACTGAGCTACAAAAATTATGAATTTGAGATGGGGTCCTAGTTACACTCCTCAAGCCCTGAGGACTCCTTAGCTTCCACAAAATGGAGTTAGAATTACAAAAAACAATTATTTACAAAGGTTTTTAGTGATAAAAGACATTGTTTATTAATCTATGATTTTGGAAAATTTTGGAAGCATTTGGGAAACTTCATTGGTCTCCTCTTCTTCATTGGTTGTCTTTCTTGCTTAAGCTTTCTACTATGCTTGGGCCCGCTCTCTAGCTACCTTCCCTTAGACTCCCCTGTTGGCTTAAACTTGCTCATTGGTCTCTTCTATTGCTAACAGTCATGTACATTCAACTTGGGAAAGAGGAATTAGAGGATTCATATCAATCAATTTGATTGCACAAGCAATCATACATTTTGTAGATGTTCTGAAGAGGTTATATTCAGTTCTTATATTAGATTTTTTTTAAAGATTTGCAAGATTATCAAGATATTGTAGAAGCAAGTACTATTATACAGGATGAAATATATGGAGTGGATATATCTTCATTCATAAACTATTCATGCAAACATATCATCTTGTCTACATATATTATCATTTCTGAATGGGTATGGATAAGGACATATGATCTTGATTAGAGAGGCATGATCAACCCTTGATGGTTAAGAAAGTGTGCCTAAGTCTATATGATGTCTTTTGTTTTCCCTAGCTCTATTCTTCCATGCCAATATTTGGATGAGAAGAGCATATGGGGAAATTTTAGGAGTTCCCTTTTTCTATAGTATGGAGTGGTCTTCATGTCAACAATCATATGTATTTTGTTCTCTAATAAAACATATAGTGGCCTGGCTAGTCATAGACCATAAGTTCGACCGCATTTGTAAGACCTAAGAAGTTTGTCTTCGTGATCCCTATGTACTGTGTTTTTTTGCGTATTTTGTAGTCTCTATGCGGAGTAACTATCTGTAGCCTTAAGGGCTTGGTTTTCTACTATGAGGATATCATCGTGGAGATTGCGGGAAGGAGAGCGCACTGTGGTGCATAGCCATCAAAATACTTCACTGGTATTAGAGCAGTTTGAGGCAAAAGCTTTGTTCTTTTTGTGAGAGCGAAGTGAGCACCCGCCAGCTTACGACTATGGCAGCGACCAAGGCATAGACCTTGGCATACCTTGTCATCCGAGTCACCAAAGTCACCGTTGGTGTCCTTGTCTGCACGCGAGGGAGGATCTCAACGATTAAGGAATATAGAGGTTCCTGGTACTTCCCGGGAGGTCACCCATCCCAGTACTGTTCCCCTCGGAGCTCACTTAACCGTGGCAATCTCTTGCCACTAAGCTACACTCTTGTGGTGTTTGAAGAAGGGGAAAGACTAAGGTTGACATTACCTTGAACATGTTTTGGTCCCTCGAAGCTTCATTCTTTGCTTTCAAAGCCTATTTTTGAAGCATTTTTGGGGTGCATTTTGGAGCCTTTTGGAGTACTTGTGCACATAGTTCTATTTGATTACTCTTCTAGTTTTGACACCACTAATGATGTCAATCATTTACTAAGTCTTGGACAAAGCTTATTTTTGAAGCATTTTTGGGGTGCATTTTGGAGCCTTTTGGAGTACTTCTGCACATAGTTCTATTTGATTACTCTTCTAGTTTTGACACCACTAATGATGTCAATCATTTACTAAGTCTTGGATGGTTTTTCGAATTTCGGAGCTTCGCTTGTAGTTCACATATATTGAACTTACAAAACGTGGCATTGAGTTGTCATAACCTCACAACTGACCACTGAGAAAAACTTGAGCAATACTTGTTCACTTTATAATGCTCACATATTGATTACATATAACATGTTTCCTCCTTGAATCCAATCACAACATCATCATGCGTCCTTAGTATAATATTTAGTGATTCAACGATTGCATAAAACCACTTCATAACATCCACGTTTGGGTTGATATTTTTTGAGGCTCTTTTCAAATTTTTAAAGGGTCCAATGGCTTACTTACTTTTGTATTGCTTAAAGGATCTTTATTTCTAAAGGTGTTTTCATCTCATAGTAACCTTGGCACCTACTTTGCTATCATTGAAGTCCCTCATTAAGAGATCATTTTGTAACAAGGGCTTCACCCTCAAGTTGGTACTCTCCACACTAAAGAACCCACTTTGTAAAGGGTCACTTTGTATTCTCCAAGGGGTTCATTCTTCGGTTACCACACGCTAACATTGGCACACCATTTGGCATTAACTGCAGTCCTATTGTAACACAAGAAATATAAGAAATTTAGTGTGTATGTGCATTTGTGGGTTGGAGGCAAGTCTAAGCCCACCCTTGAGCTTTCTCAATTCCTAAGCCTACTCTACGACTTGCTTGGTGTGCAACATGCTACTCTAAACCCTCTCTCTGTGTCAACTCATCTCACTTTTGGTACAAAGTATCAAGCTACTCTAAGCCCCCCTCCAAGGTGTGTCTCTTATCATCAAGTATAGGGAGATTTTTATGCCAAAGGATGAGCAGTTAAATGGCACTACGTATTATCTTTGGAAGGACATAATTAGGGCATACCTATATACCAACCTCTTATATGAAGTAGTTGAAGGAACTGAATGTGAGCCAAACAAGGAGAGTAATCTAGTGGTCTGGAACGTATGGAATTTCAAAGAAAAGAGAGCTTTAGGATAGCTACTTTTGGCTTGTGATGAATTGAACAAGGTCCACATTAGCTCTTGCAAAACATACCACAAAGCCAACAAGATCTTTATGAGGACAAAACTCCTAAAATCTAAATTTTAGAGATCGAGTTTCACAATCTCTCAATTAGGCCCCAAGATCCCATTACTAAAGTTATAGAGATCTTTAAGGATTATCAAACAAATCTAATGTTGTGTGGCCGATAAGTTTCTAGAGAGAGCATGGCCATTCGCCTTCTCAATAAGCTCCCGCAATCTTATGAAACTTTTGTGACAACCCTTTACAACCACGGCCAAGTATTAACTTTGAAAGAAGTTTGATGACTTTTGCTCCTCCAGGACTCTCCAACAAAGTTGGCATCCTCACAAGAAACTATGATGAAGGCTAAGGGACCCTCCAATAAGGCAAAATATACTAGTCACAACTCGAAGAACAAACCTAAACAAGGTTCCAACAATTCATTAAAGAAGTTTGTCTGCACTTACTGTGGTAAAACAGGCATCTAGAAATTATACTACAAAAAGAAGAATAGTTCCAAAGCTTCTAGCTCTAGGAATCAATCTAAATCCTCTCAACATAGGTCTCAATGTTCTAGTGAAGACCTATTTATCTCCACAAAAGCCCAAGGTTTAATTACTTTGAATTCCTCTCAAGATTGGATCTTTGAAAGTGGGGCCACATCTTTGTTGGAGTTCGAGGTCTGGAGAAGCACACAAATAGCACAAGGAAGAAGACGAAGAAGCATGGAACACAACACACAATACTGAATGTATTACCACTAGAATGTACAAAGATTAGTAACTTCTTAGGGCAATAGGCATATATACAATCGAGGGGAAAAAAACCTCCGAAAGAGGGAAAAAAGTGTCCCGGTAGTCCTAGGGTGTTCACACATATCACTACCTAAATATATCAACAAATCCTCCCTGGTAGTGATGCAGTGAACAAGGAGCTGGCATTCATGTATAAGGAAGTTCCAAACTATGTGGAATCAATCCACAAAAGGAAGTAAGCCCAAAGCTTTGCAAAAAGCTTCAAACTTCTCCCTAGGCGGAGCCTTCATGAAAAGGTATGCAATGTTCTCCTGTGTGGGCACATATGCCAAGCTGATCTTTCCAACAAAGAACCTCTCCCTGACATAATCATAATGCACCTCAATGTCCTTAGTGTGAGCATGGAACACATGGATCCTCACAACTGCAAATGCACTCTGACTATCACTGAAGATGGTGGTTGCAAAAGACGGACTAACACCCAAATCAACTATAAGGCATCTGAGCCACACACACTCAACGCTTGCTATGAAAGCTTCCCCATATTCGGCCTCACAACTGGAAGTGGCCACAGTAGGCAGTAGGCTGCTTCTTGCTCAACAAAGATATACATGAGCTACCAAGCATGAAGCAAAAGCCACTAGTGGACACATGAGTGTCATAATAACCAGCCTAGTCAGATTCAGAAGAAGCATGTAAATCTGGGAGTAGTGATCCCTCCTTGGGATAAAACAATCCAAGTAGTCAGGTACCACTCAAGCAACGAAAGATGTGCTTAACCACTTGCCAATGCTTGACACATGGGCAATGCATAAACCTGCTCATCTATGAGATAACAAACTGAATATCTGGCCAAGTAATGCATAAGTAAATCAAGCATCCAACAGCTCGTTGATAGAGAACAACATCAAATGCATCTCCAACATCATGAAGACTCAATCGTAAACCTATCTCCATAAGATTTTTGGAGATAGACCTCTGCGGAAGCACGCAAAGAACACAAGGAATAAGAAGAAGCTTGGAGCACAACACACAATACTAAATGTATTACCACTAGAATGTACAAAGATAATTATCCCATTAGGGCAATAGGCGTATATACAAGCCGTGGGAAAAAAACCTCCTAAAGAGGGAGAAAAGTGCCTTGGAAGGTCCTAGAGTGCTCACAAACATCACTACCGAAATATATCAACAAATCCCTCCTGGGAGTGACACGGTGAACAAGGATCTGGCACTCATGCATAAGGAAGTGCCAAGCTGCGTGGAATCAATCCACAAAAGGAAGTAAGCCCAAAGCTTTGCAAAAAGCTTCAAACTTCTCCCTAGGAAGAGCCTTCGTGAAAAGGTCTGCAATGTTCTCTTGTGTGGGCACATATGCCAAGCTGATCTCTCCAGCAGAGAACCTTTCCCTAACATAATGATAATGCATCTCAATGTGCTTAGTGAGACCATGGAACACAGGGTTTCTTGCAATTGCCAATGTGCTCTGACTATGAGTGAAGATGGTGGTGGCAGAAGACTGATCAACACCCAAATCAGCCATAAGGCATCTTAGCCACACACACTCAGCAGTCGTTGTGAAAGCTTCCCTATACTCAGCCTCACAACTGGAAGTGGCCATAGTAGGCTACTTCTTTCTCAACCAGGATATGCATGAGCTACCAAGCATGAAGCAAAAACCACTAGTGGACACACAAGTGTCATAGCAATGAGTGTCCTCTAAGGCTTGCTTGGTGTGCAATGAAGTTTGGAAGATCCTAGAAGATCTTTATGAGAACAAAACTCCTTCTAAAATCTACATGTTAGAGGCCAAGTTTTACAATCTCTCAATTAGGCCCTAGGATCCCATTACTAAAGGTATAGAAACCTTTGAGGATTATCAATGCAAGCTAGCATTGTGTGATCGACAAGTTTCTAGCGAGGACATGGCCATTCACCTCCTCAATAAGCTCTCATGATATTCTGAAACTTTTGTGACAACCCTTTACAATCGTGGCCAAGTATTAACTTGGAAAGAAAGTTGACGACTTTTGCTCCTCCACGACTCTCGAGCAAAGTTGGCATCTTCACAAGAAACCGTGATGAAGGCCAAGGGACCCTTCAACAAGGCAAAATATACTAGTCACAACTCCAAAAACATGCTTAAACAAGGTTCCAACAATTCATCAAAGAAGTTTAGCTACACTTATTGCGGTAAAACAAGGCATCTTGAGAATCTCTACTGCAAAAAAGAATAATAGCTCTAAAGCATCTACCCTAGGAATTAATCTAAATCCTCTCAATAGAGGTCTCAAATTTTTAGTGAAGACATATTTATCTCCACACAAAACCCCAATCCCTAATTACTTCGAGTTCCTCTCAATAGTGGATCTTTGATAGTGGAACTGAATCTCATATGTGCAAAGATTGAGACTCCTTTCAAGAGATCGAAGATCACATTGGTGAATTCTATTTAGGCAACATTAACAAAAGTCACCCCTTGATAGGAAAAGTTCAAATCACCAAACGTCACCTGAGAGAGAATTTTTCTCACCTGAGAGACTCTTTACTTGAGCGTGGCTTATGATCTCGATGCCTGACAACTCTCCATGGTTTTTCATCTATTAGTAAACTCCTCCATCGCAGGCGGAGCTTCAAAACTTAGAAGCCTCCAATCTTGGTTTTGATGAAGGCATTCTGTCGCCGATTATCATCGACATCTCTCAAAAGTAAATTGTGACATTCAAACCTTTGCTCAGCTAAGCCCAACTCACAATGTAGTGAAGATAAGCTCAACCGACAATGTAGCAAATGATCTCTATTCATGGCACAATCCCTCTCTGACCTAAGCACATCACATGGGATTTTGCAGTATTGGTGCCTTCCCCTTCACCTTTTGGGAGAGGGAGAGAGATAGAGGTGGGGAGGGGGAAGAGTAGCTACATTGTGCCAATTTAACTCTAAGAAAGCGTGCACCATTATTATTGTTGTATTACCAACTTGGGTCAATAAGAAAACACTCCTCAGTAGCGACCACTCAAAGAAAACAAAATTTTGATTACTCTTTTGCTTTTCTTTTTTAATAAAAGGAAGTTCGGCGTTGGCCTATTCTCCCGGCTTTAATTAAAATAAAGGAGAAAAGTTACAAGTGAATGGGACTAGTGCC
This sequence comes from Ceratopteris richardii, assembly GCA_020310875.1. Taxonomy (NCBI): domain Eukaryota; kingdom Viridiplantae; phylum Streptophyta; class Polypodiopsida; order Polypodiales; family Pteridaceae; genus Ceratopteris; species Ceratopteris richardii. The sequence continues at coordinate 33,577,050 of CM035412.1, read as the reverse complement.
CATGAGACCCCCCAAATCCCACAATGCAAGGGGCAAGTTCGCTAAGCTAGAGGGCATTACAAATGAGGCAGACAAATCTATCATCTACCACATGTGGGACCCATTTGGGTTTCAACTTGTTATTTTCAAGGAGATAAATACAGTGATGTCTAAACGATGGAGATCTCTTATCTCGGGAGATTCTTTTACCTAGAATAAACAAGGATTTCTCAATCGACCATTCCTTTGGAGTTTGGCCAAAATTGACAGCACATCGCTCCCTCCAAATCTTCCAAAGAGTCCCACCCTGGATGGCATTCCACAGCCTTGATGAGAAGCCCACCACCTCACCCAATAGTGCCTGTTGCCAATTGATTTGGTTTGTGAGTCTCAAAACCCGCATCACATGATGCCAGATAACACGGGACTTGGGGCAATCAAAGAAAAGGTGAACTAAATCTTCGATGCATCAATGGCAAGGCTTGCACCATGGAGGCACACCACAAATTTTGTTAGCCCTTGCATTGGACCAGATACCCTTATGTAAGATCTGCCACATGAGAACGGACTTTTTGATCTCAATTAGGGGGTGCTAAATAGACATGAACTTTAGTTCCCATCGAAGTTTGGTCCAAGCAAGGCACCACATCTTGTTAAGGGTGTGATGAACATCTAAGTTCTCTTTGAAGTTGGGGATTTTGGATAGTTTATTACCATTGCTCCATTTGAGGCCCTCCAGGCAAGGAAGATCGTGTCTGTAGAGAAGGTGGGTAGTTGGGCGGTCCCATGCTAAATACCTGCCTTGAAGAAGAGTCCATTCCTCGAGGGTAACTCTATGTCTCGGGTCTAAGTCTTTGAACCTAATCCACTGGCCGGTCTCTTGTTTCTAGAGTTGTTTCCACTGTTTGAACCCCTTGTTCCATAGTGGCTTAGTAGTTTGGAGGTTCCAAGACTCCACCCCCCCTAATGTCGATGATCGGGAACGAGATAGAGTCATTTTGTCTTATCCCAGCCGCCCACTTCCACTCGTCACTGATTCTAATGAATTGCTTGGCCTTGTTCCAACTCTTCCATAAGGAACACACGAGGCTAGAGCCTTTAGGGGACATCGGGTGGGGGGAGAACAGAAGTATGAGGATCCCTATGTCCTTCCAACCAGGAAGGCCAACTAAGGTAAGGTCTTTCATGTGTCTGAAGATCAATCTAGCCCAAGGGGACTCACTATTGCTCCAAGCCTTGATAAACTACTTCACCGCCAACTTGTCAGCCAACCCAGCGATATCCAAAATACCCAAGCCCCCCGAGTCTTTCGAGCTAATGCAAGTTTCCCATTTGATTTTAGGAATTCCCCTCCTATTGGGATCCCCCATCCATAGGAAGTTTCTGCATATTCTTTCCACTTTGGCCAACTCTTTCTCCTTAGGTCTCCAACACGAGATAAAGTATATAGTCGTAGAAAGCATAAATGTGTTAACAACCATAGCACACGCTGCCAAGTTAACTTGCATACCTTTCCAATGATTTAGTTTGCTATCCAATTTGCATAGCACCCAGTTCCACCGTCGGTCCCTTGAGATGTTGAAGCCCATCGGAATACCGAGGAGACGGAAGACTTGACCTCTAGGGATAACTTGACACCCCTGATCTAGCAACAGTTGGGTTGGAGGTCCACAGATCGTTCTGAAAGAAGTTTTAGCATGGTTGATTTTTGAACTAGACACCACACAAAAGGTGTCAAGGCAACTCCAGAACACCTCAATGCTGTTCATATCGTTATGTACAAAGGAATTCATGTCATCGGCAAAGAGTCTCACAATCATTTGGATGTGATCAAGAGGTAGGGAAAGAACCTTGAGATTGCCAGCATCCATGTGATGCTTTAATAGGCAACTGAGGCCATTCTAGGCGATAACGAAAAGTAGTGGAGCCAGTGGGCAGCCTTGCCTGATAGATCTTTTTAAACGTATGGGCTCAGAGAGCTTACCGTTGACATTTATTCTTGTTGAAGCATTTCCGAGTAGAGTGGAAACCATCTTCGTGAACTTTTGGCTGCAACCAAGGTCTTTCAGTGATTAAAGCAAAAAGTCCCATTCCAATCTATCATACGCTTTGTCGAAGTGGATCTTACTGAATACTAGATCTTGTGCAGACTCCTCAACAAATGCAAGGCCTTCCCAAATACCGACAATTGCTTCAAGTATAGATCTACGTTTGATAAAACCTTTTTGGTCCTCACAAAGCCATGACTTTAAATGACAAGAGATTCTACTGGTGATAGCTTTGGCAATTATCTTGTATCCAGTTTGGAGCATGGTAATCGGCCACCAGTTTTCAATTTTGCATCAATAAGTTGAAGACTGACGTAGATGGTTGCGAAGGAAAATCAACGTAGTGCTCCTTGCACACCTTCAGACCTGCACCATCGCGCTTCGGATCTGTATCTGCTAGCAGTTCTGTGTGCCAATCGCACGACAACCAATGGTGGTCGATCGCACGACAGACGGCTTCCTTCCCGCGATAGACGCGTTCTCTACGACTGATGGTCTTTTGTGCGATTGATGGTTTTCTTCTACCCGATTGAGATGGTTTTGTGCGATTGATGGTTTTCTTCTCTTCGACTGATGGTTTGGTGCACCACGATGGCCGGTTTCCCTTCCCACGATTGACGGCAGACTGGTTTGGTTTTCTCCTCATTGATCGGGGTACTCCTTCTGTGGGGAGCGGGTCGTCATTCCTCGTGGCCTTGTCAGATCGTTTTAGACGTTTATTTCAGAGGAACAAATTGGTTCAGCTCCCTTAGAAAAAATAAAAGTGAAATCTAAAGTTTAGAATTTAGAATCTGCCTTTTATTAAAGCTTTATAAACTTTAGAATTTAGAATCTGCCTTTTTATTAAAGCTTTAAAAACTTTTTCTAGATAGGAAAAGAAAAAGAAAAGAGTAGGCGATGGGCTGGGTAGGCCAAGTGCACGAGTGGTTTTGTCAATCGTGAATTGTACCTATTCTGTTTTCGCAAAGTTCTTTGGTGGAGGCCACAAGTGATCTTAAAGAGCCTTTGTGACGGAAAGTTTTGGAAGCTAAGGCTGGTGAGCTAGAGAGGTTAAATTTCTTAAAGCGTGCCCAAAAGGAGTCTTCAAGGTTATGTGCATGCAAATTAAAAACTAGGTGCATGCACATTAGTTAGCTTTTGATTGTTCTCGCCTCAATGTCGACCTTTTTTCCTTCGTTGGTCCTGAGCAACGTGGCTCCCCCCCAATTCCAGTGCTCCCTTGAGATGGATTTTGTCTCATAAGACGTCGCACCTCCGGTGGTCTCTTTGTGCAAGGAGTCTGAGGTGGCAAAGCAAGAAAAACTGAGGAAAACTTGTCTGATCAGTCAAGTATTTGGCCCTAGGCCCCCTCTAGAAAATGTGAGAAATTGGCTATGCAAGGAGTGGTTCCTGTATGGTCTAATTGTGTGCAAATGTCAACTCTTGCTGGCGAATCACTTGCTTTTAGTGTTTGAGAATGAAAAGATGGCCTTCCAAGCCCTGCAAGCCGGTTCTTGGCAAGTGGGCCGGTCCACCTTATGTCTATTTAAGTGGACACCAGACTTTGTTCCGAACAAGACAAAGCCTCTTCGTTACCCGCTATGGGTGGAGCTTCCCAATCTGCCATATTTCCTGTATGGATTTCTTCGAGAAATCGTTTCACCGATCAGTCGCCTGATGGCCTCAAGAGAGGATGTTGGGGGGTTCATCTACGATGGAGCTCAACATTCTTTCAACGCTCGATGGCACCCACAAATCTGCATAGAAATGGACTTGAATCAGGTCCTCCCCTCGACGATCTCCATAAACTGCGGAGATGGTAAGAGTTGGGTTCAGGAAGTTAATTACAAGAATTTGCCCAATGCGTGCTTCTCTTGCGAGCTCCAAGGTCATAGATCAAAGACTCCCTTTGAAGCAAAATACCAATTACTTTTCTGCTTTTGACACCACTAATGATGTCAATCATTTACTGATTCTTGATGGTTTTTCAAATTTAGGAGCTTCGCTTGCAGTTCACATACATTGAACTTACAAAACGTGGCATTGGTTAGTGATTGAGTTGTCATAACCTCACAACTCACCAAAAGTTGAGTGATAATTGTTCACTTTATATAACATGTTTCCTCTTCGAATGCATAAAGAGTTTACTTTTGTAATGCATAAAGAGTTTTTACTTCTAAAGGTGCTTTGATGCTCATAGTGACCTTGACACCTTTGCTATCATTGAAGTCCCTCATTAAGAGGCATCATTTTGTCACAAAGGCTTCACCCTCAAGTTGGTACTCTCCCCGCTAAAGAACCCACTTTGTAAAGGGTCACTTTGTATTCTCCAAGGGGTTCATTCTTAGGTTACCACACGCTAACATTGGCACACCATTTGGAATTAAGTGCCTTCCTATTGTAACACAAGAAATATAAGAAAGTTAGTGTGTTTGTGCATTTGTGGATTGGAGGCTAGTCTAAGCCCACCCTTGAGCTTTCTCAATTCCTAAGCCTACTCTAAGGCTTGCTTGATGTGCAACAAGGTTTGGAAGATCTTAGAAGATATTTATGTGAACAAAACTCCTTTTGAAATCTACATCTTAGAGGCTGAGTTTCACAATCTCTCAATTAGGCCCCAGGATCCCATTAGTAAAGTTATAGAAACCTTTGAGGATTATCAATGCAAGCTAGCGTTGTGTGACCTACAAGTTTCTGGTGAGGACATGGCCATTCGCCTCCTCAATAAGCTTTCATGATCTTCTGAAACTTTTGTGACAACCCTTTACAATCGCGGCCAAGTATTAACTTGGAAAGAAAGTTGAGGACTTTTGCTCCTCCAGGACTCTCGAGCAACGTTGGCATCTTCACAAGAAACCGTGATGAAGGCCAAGGGCAAGTCAAAATATACTAGTCACAACTCCAAAAACATGCTTAAACAAGGTTCCAACAATTCATCAAAAAGGAAGTTTAGCTGCACTTATTGTGGTAAAACAGGGCATCTTGAGAATCTCTACTACAAAAAGAATAATAGCTCCAAAGCCTCTAGCCCTAGGAATCAATCTAAATCCTCTCAAAAGAGGTATCATTCTTCTAGTGAAGACATATTTATCTCCACAAAGGCCCAAGCCCTAATTAGTTTGAGTTCCTCTCAAGAGTGGATCTTTGATAGTGGAGCCGAATCTCATATATGCAGAGATTGAGACTCCTTCCAACAGATCAAAGATCACATTGGTGAATTCTATTTAGGCAATGTTAACACCGTTAACAAAAGTCTTCCCTTCGAAGATGGGAAAAGTTCAAATCACCAATCATCACGTGAGAGAGAATTTTTCTAAGCTCAGAGACTCTTTGCTGGAGCATGGCTTGTGATCTCGATGCCTCAATCAGATGATTCTCCATGGTAATTATATCTATTAGTAACCTCCTCCATCGTAGGTGGAGCTTCAAAACTTAGAAGCCTCCAATCTTGGTTTTGACCAAGGCATTCTGATGTCGATTATCATCAACATCTCTCAAAAGTAAATTGTGACATTCAAACCTTTGCTCAGCTAAGCTCATCTGACAATGTAGTGAAGATAAGCTCAACCGACAATGTAGCAAATGATCTCTATTCATGGCACAATCCCTCTCTCACCTAAGCACATCACATGGGATTTTGCAGTACTGGTGCCTTTCGCCTATCCTTTTGGGAGAGGGAGAGAGAGAGAGAGGGAGGGAGTAGCCATTTTTTACCACCGTATTGCCCGTTTTGGCCATTTTGGACCGTAAAATAAGGTCATATATTTTATTTGACCTTCAAAAATTACGTAAAAAATGTAAAATACAAGTAAAATGTGTAAATAACGTTCAAAATTGAAGGGCATAGTAGACCGTCAAAATGCAACACTAGCTACATTGTGCTAATTTAACTCTCAGAAAGCGTGCACCATTATTATTGTTGCTCTTCAATAGGGACCACTCTGCGAAAACGGAAATTTGATTGCTTTTCTACTTTTGACACCACTAATGATGTTAATCATTTACTAAGTCTTGGATGGTTTTTCGAATTTAGGAGCTTCGCTTGCAGTTCACATACATTGAACTTACAAAACGTGGCATTGGTTAGTGATTGAGTTGTCATAACCTCACAACTGACCAAAAGTTGAGTAATAATTGTTCACTTTATATAACATGTTTCCTCTTCGAATCCAATCACAACATCATCATGACTGCTTAGTATAATATTTAGTGATTCAACGATTGCATAAACCACTTCAAAACATCCACGTCTGGGTTGCTTTTTGGAACCTTTTCTCAAAATTTTTTTCTCAAATTTTTAAAGGGTCCAATGGTTTGCTTTTGTAATGTTTAAAGGCTTTTTATTTCTAAAGGTGCTTTCATCCTTATAGTGACCTTGACACCTACTTTTCTACCATTGAAGTCCCTCATTAAGAGACATCATTTTCTAACAAGGGCTTCACCCTCAAATTGCTACTCTCCACACTAAAGAACCCACTTTGTAAAGGGTCACTTTGTATTATCCAAGGGATGCATTCGTAGGTTACCACACGCTAACATTGGCACACCATTCGGAATTAAGTGCCTTCCTATTGTAACACAAGAAATATAAGAAAGTTAGTGTGTCTGAGAGCATCTGTGGGTTGGAGGCTACTCTAAGCCCACCCCTAAGCTTTCTCAATTCGTAAGCCTACTCTAAGTCTTGCTTGGTGTGCAACAGGATACTCTAAGGCCTCTCTCTATGTCGACTCGTCTCACTTTTGGTACAAAGTATCAAGCTACTCTAAGCCCCCCCTCTCCAAGGTGTGTCTCTTAGCATCGTGTAGGGAGATTTTAGCGGTTAAATGGCACTAGCTATAATCTTTGGAAAGACATAATTAAGGCATACCTATATACCAACCTCTTACATGAAGTAGTTGAAGGAACTGAATGTGAGCCAAACAAGGAGAGTAATCTAGGAGTCTGAAATGTATGGAATTTCAAAGACAAGAGAGCTTTAGGATAGTTAATTTTGGCTTGTGATGCAAGGTCCACATTAGCTCTTGAAAAACATCCCACAAAGCCTACAAGATCTATATGAGGACAAAACTCCTAAATTCTACATCTTAGAGATCGAGTTTCACAATCTATCAGTTAGGCCCCAGGATCCCATTACTAAAGTTATAGAGACCTTTTAGGATTATCAATGCAAGCTAATGTTGTGTGCCCGACAAGTTTCTAGAGAGAGCATGGTCATTCGCCTTCTCAATAAGCTCCCACAATCTTATAAAACTTTTGTGATAACCCTTTATAACCGCGGCCAAGTATTAACTTGTGAAGAAGTTTGACAACTTTTGCTCCTCCACGACTCTCCAACAAAGTTGGAATCCTCACAAGAAACTGTGATGGAGGCTAAGGGACCCTCCAATAAGGCAAAGTATACTAGTCACAACTCCAACAACACACCTAAACAAGGTTCCAACAACTCATTAAAGACGTTTGGTAGCACTTATTGTGGTAAAATAGGCACCTTGAGAAATTCTACTACAAAAAGAAGAATAGCTCCAAAGCCTCTAGCTGTAGGAATCAATATAAATCCTCTCAACATAGGTCTCACTATTCTAATGAAGACCTATTTATCTCCACAAAAGCCCAGGGATTAATTACTTTGAATTACTCTCAAGAGTGGATCTTTGACATTGGGGCCACATCTTGTTGGAGCTCGAGGTCTGCAGAAGCACGCAAACAACACAAGGAAGAAGAAGAAGAAGCTTGGAGCACAACACACAATACTAGATGTATTACCACTAGAATGTACAAATATTAGTAATGTGTTAGGGCAATAGGCATTTATATAATCAGGGGGGAAAAACCTCCTAAAGAGAGAAAAAAGTGTCCCGGTAGTCCTAGGGTGTTCAGAGACATCACTACCTAAATATATCGACAAATCCTCCCCAGCAGTGTTGCGGTGAACAAGGAGCTAGCACTCATGTATAAGGAAGTGCCAAGCTATGTGGAATCAATCCACAAAAGGAAGCAAGCCCAAAGCTTTGTGGAAAGCTTCAAAATGCTCCCTAGGTAGGGCCTTCATGAAAAGGTCTGCAATGTTCTCCTATGTGGGCACATATGCCAAGCTGATCTCTCCAGCAAAGAACCTCTCCCTGACATAATCATAATGCACCTCAATATACTTAGTGTGAGCATGGAACACAGGGCTCCTCACAACTGCAAATGCACTTTGACTGTCAGTGAAGATGGTGATGGTTGAAGACTAACAAACATCCAAATCAGCCATAATGCATCTCAGTCACACACACTCAACAATCGTTTGTAAAGTTGCCCTATACTCAGTCCATTACTGGAAGTGGCCACAACAAGCTGCTTCTTGCTCAACCAAGATATACATGAGCTACCAAGCATGAAGCAAAAGCCACTAGTGGACACAAGAGTTTCGTAGCAACCAACCAAGTCAGAGTCAGAATAAGCATGTAAATGTGGTAGTAGTGATCCCCCTTGGGATAAAACAATCCAAGTAGACGGGTACCACTCAAGTAGCGAAAGATGCATTTAACCACTTGCCAATGCTTGACACCTAGGCAATGCATAAGCCTGCTCATCTATGAGACAACAAACTGAATGTCTGCCCAAGTAATGCATAAGTAAATCAAGCATCCAACAGCCTGTTGATAGAGAACAACATCAAATGCATCTCCAACATCATGAAGAATCAACCATAAACCTATCTCCATAAGATAGTTGGAGTTAGACGTATGTAGAAGCATGCAAAAAACACAAGGAATAAGAAGAAGCTTGGAGCACAACACACAATACTAAATGTATTACCACTAGAATGTACAAAGATAAGTAGCCTGTTAGGGCAATAGACATATATACAAGCTGGGGAAAAAACATCTTTTAAAGAGGGAAAAACATGCCTTGGTGATCCTAGAGTGTTCACACACATCACTACCTAAATATATCAACCAATCCCCCTTGGGAGTGATGCGGTGAACAAGGAGCCGACACTCATGTATAAGGAAGTGCCAAACTATGTGGAATCAATCCAAAAAAGGAAGTAAGCCCAAAGCTATTGGAGTTAGATGTCTGCGGAATCACGCGAACAACACAAGGAAGAAGAAGAAGCTTGGAGCATAACACACAATACTGAATGTATTACCACTAGAATGTACAAAAATAAGTAGACCATTAGGGAAATAGGTGTATATACAAGCCGGGGGAAAAAACCTCCTAAAGAAGGAAAAAAGTACCTCGACGTTCCTAGTGTGTTCACACACACCACTACCTAAATATATCAACAAATCCCCCCTAGGAGTGATGCAATGAACAAAGAGCTGACACTCATGTATAAGGAAGTGCCAAGCTATGTGGAATCAATCCACAAAAGGATGTAAGCCCAAAGCTTTGTAGAAAGCTTCAAAATTCTGCCTAGGCAAAGCGTTCATGAAAAGGTCTGCAATGTTCTCCTACATGGGCGCATATGCCAAGCGTATCTCCCCAACAGAGAACCTCTCCCTCACATAATGATAATGCACCTCAATGTGCTTAGTGCGAGCATGGAACACAGGGTTCCTTGCAATCGCCAATGTGCTTTGATTGTCAGTGAAGATGGTGGTGGAAGAAGAATGACCAACACCCAAATTAGCCATAAGGCATGTGAGCCGCACACACTCAATAGTCGCTACGAAAGCTTCCCTATACTCAGCCTCACAACTGGAAGTGGCCACATTAGGTTGCTTCTTGTTCAACTAGGATATACATGACCTACCAAGCATGAAGCAAGAGACACCAGTGGACACACGAGTGTCATAGCAACCAACCCAATCACTATCAGAAAAAGCATGCAAATCTAGCAGTAGTGATCCCCCCTTGGGATAAAACAATCCAAGTAGCTGAGCACCACTCAAGTAACGAGAGATGTAGTTCCAGCATCATGAAGACTCAAGCACAAACATGTCTCCATAGGAGTGGGAATAGGCTTATAGTCTTCAAGGCCAAAACGCTACAATAATGTGTCAATATATTTCGTTTGACACAAAGCCATTCCACCATCAACTTGCATAAATTGAATGCCCAAATAGTGATGCAAATGCCCCAAATCAGGCATCTCAAATGAGGCATGCAAATCAGCCTTAAAATCAGCAATATGCATGTCATGAGGACCAGTGAGCAGCATGTCATCAACATACACAACAATGATCAGAAGCACATCATTAGCATGCTTAACATATAAGGTTCTTTCAGTTGGACTGTTCTCAAAACAATCTGCAATGAGATAGGCATGTATCTTTTCATACCAAGCATGTGGTGCTTGCTTTAAACCATATAATGCTATCTTTAACCTGCACACCTGGTTTTCATGCCCGTTTTGCACAAAGCCACGAGGCTGAAAAATATACACTTCTTCATGCAAGTCACCATTCAGAAATGTTGTTTTGATGTCCAATTGATGTACATTCCAACCATGATGAGCTACAGATGTCATGCCCCTTTGCCTGCCTCCCTCGTTTTCTATCCAGGTCCCCTTGGTGCTTGGGTGGGTTGCCGTGCTACGCCTAATTTTGCGCAACTATAAGGGCAGTGGTAATCGTGCATGCCTCCAGATGGCAGACCGGCTAGGAATGCCCCCAACATCTGGGCTAAGATGCACCATGGGCATGAGTGCTGAGCCTTCCCTTCCTCACCTTTCTTAGGGATGTCCATTGCCCCTTGGATTGTGGGTAGATGCCCAAAAACGGGACGCCCCCATGTCACCATGAAGGGTCTCGAACATAAACGGTTGGGACGGTCGGCAGTGGCCATCCATCCCTCATCTTGCCCGCTCACTTAAACCTTGGCCGACACTTGCCGTTCAGGCTTTATCGTCTCTTGATAATTAAGGAACATCATAATGGACACAACGGGTGTGCGTGGAGTGGCAACGAGGCCCTCCCATCACAAATTGGGCTTGAACCCTATGGATCATATCCGGCCAGGATGGGACCAAATTATAACTCAGAACTGGCTCGGGGCCTAGGTGTTCCACTTTGGCTCCAACCTTGAGCAGAATGGCCCACTTAGCCATTTTGACGGCAAAGGGCAAAATGGATGACCACTCATGAATTGACTTAGAGGGAAGAGGCAAAGGTGCCATGACCCTACTGCGAGGTCCCATCCTTGTGCAAGATCTGGCTTAAGAGGAGCTTGGCTTGTCCTGATACAGTCGGAGTGGGGCAAGCCGTCCCTTCTTTTAGTCCCTTTGCTTTGAGCCAAACCTACGGTGTTAGGTTCGCACCTCTCTTGCATTTAGGTAAAGTTTCCCTGAGATATGCATTCGCATGACAACCCATGGTACTAAGGACACTGCCCCAAATTTGAGGATAAGAAAACCATGCACAGTCGCACAAAGCCATCACAAATGTCACCCTTTTGACTTCACCGCAAACAGGAATCATTCTAGGGCCTGTAGGTGGACTTCATGAGGACGCGAAGTCTATTGGAGAGGGGGTGGATGTCATGCCCTTTTGCTTGCCTCCCTGATTTTCTATCCAGCCCCCCTTGGTGCTTGGGTGGTTTTCCGTGTTGTGCCTAGTTGTGTGCAACTATAAGGGGAGTGGTAACCATGCATGCCTCTGGACGGCGGGCCGGCTAGGAATGCCCCCAACATCCGCGCTAAGATGCACCATGGGCATGAGCGTTGAGCCTTCTCTTCCTCACCTTTCTTGGGGATGTTGGTTGCCCCTTAGATCGTGGGTAGGTGCCTGATAATGGGAATGCCCCCATCTCACCATGATGGGTCTCGCACATAAACGGTCGGGACGGCCGACACCGGCCATCCGTCCCTCATCTTGCCAGCTCACTTAAAGGGGCTTTGGAAGTGTGTGGCAAAGGAGAGACACTATGCCTCTTGGCAAATGACAACCATGGACTTGACGGCTTCGTGTCCCCAGGCCGGCCCGCCTTCGACGGCCGTCCCTCACATCTCTCAGGTTAAGTCCCCATCTTCTGCTACAATCGGCCTCCAGGCCATCACAACCTCATGTCCCGCTTTGGCTTTTGGGTTACTTAAGGGGATCGCCACTTCAACTCATGGCCGTCCTTCTCCTTGTGGGTACAAGCTAAAACCCCCCTTGGACCAGGACCGTCACAACAGATGCTACGAACAGTATTCATTCGGCAAGTAGGAGCAAAGGTTTCATCAAAATCAATGCCTCTTTCTTGCACATAACCCTTTGCAAATTGTACCATCACGATTACGCCTCAGCTTGTATACCCACTTAGCACCAATGGCCTTCTTGCCAGGAGGCAAGTCACATAAAGATCAAGTACCATTCTTCATTATAGCATCATATTCAAATTGCATACTAGCCATCCAATTTTTGTGCTTCATCAAATGAAACAGGCTCATTCTCATCACAGAAACTAGATGCAGTCATAGCATAGCAATGTGATGCAAAAGAGGCACTATGAGAGCCTGAATGAGTATAATATGATAGAGGTGCATGTAATAGTTTGCACTTGCCATTTTGGCATAGTTTTTGCATGCTCAATATCAGCTCTGTGATCAACAAGTGCATCATGTAAATCTGCATCAGAAATGGAATGATCTACATCATCACATGAAACCTTGAAAGGCTAAGAAGTTGCCTCATTAGGACAAGCACTAGGTTTTCCATGTGTAAAAAGAGGAAGCAATGTATCATACATGTCTTTGGAGCTAACAGATGTGTCCTTTGTACATGAAAGTAAGGGCTGAATAGCATCTTCCACAAAAACAACATCACGGCTAACCAAAATGTGTTTAGTCTGTGGATGATACAGACGATAACCTTTGCTTTCGGAACTGTACCTAACAAAAATACATTTTATTGCTTTATCATCCAATTTTCTGTGATGTTGTTCAGGCATTAATGCATATGTTAGATAACCAAAAACATGCAGATGAGCAACAGATGGCTTGCGACCATGCCAAGCCTCATATGGAGTGATAGACTATAACACTTTAGTGAGACACCTGTAAAGTACATATGTTGCACACATTACAACCTCAAGCTAGAAACTATGTGGTAAAGCTTGACTCTTGACCATACACCTCGCCATCTCCATGAGTGATCTGTTCTTCCGTTCAACATCTCCATTCTGTTGAGGTGTAAATGGCACTATACATTGATGTTTGATCCCACATTCAACCAGAAATGCATTAAAGTCAAAAGAATATATTGCCCCCTTGATCACAATGAAGGGTGCCCATTTTACATTCTGATAGATTTTCAGCCAAAACCAAAAACTGTTTGAAGCACATGAACACTTTGGACTTTTTTTCCTTCAATGGATATACCCATGCATGCCTAGAAAAATCATCAATGAAAGTTGTGAAGTAAAGATAATTTCCAAAAGAAGGTGTCTGCATCGGACCACAGACATCACTATGTACAAGCTATAATTTCTGAGTAGCTTGAACTAAACCATCTTTTGGAAATGAGGAATACTGCATTTTGCCCAGAATACAACCTTCATATACATGTTTACCGGGTGCGTCAAGTTTGAGCAAAGAGGACACTATTTCAGATTTCTGTAGGCATAGCAAACTAGCAAAATTCAGATGACCAAAGCATGCATGCCAAAGCTTTGCATCTAACATAGCTTGAGAATCATGTATTGCACATGCTGAATCATTCACAAATCTTTCAATAGATTGATCTTCGTCAAAAAATTATCCATAGAATCACCTTCATTCATGTGCTCACTCTCCAACTGTTTTCGGAGGTAAGCAACATGCACCTCATTCCTAGCCTGGTACAATGTGGTAAGTGTATCCCAAGCATCTTTAGCTATTCTGCAAGATGGAATGTGAGGGATAATTGCACGTTTGATAGACAAGTCTATCAATGCATGTGCATGAGCATCTCTACCATCCTAACAAATTTGCTCTGCATTAGGTGCAACAGAAACCATAACACGAGCAAGAATTTGCAAAATATCACCATCTTCAATGCCATCTACATCAGCTTCAGTATGTGTATTTGCAATACTTGTATTCATACGTGTAACATGACGTCTTTCAACACCTTGCATAATATTCCATAGTCCTTTTGCAACCAATACGTGATGCATCATATAAGCCCACATTGATGGGTAATTTGTACCATCCAACTTATCCTCAACAACCAACATACGATATACATCACTGCTTTCAGCCGTTTCCACCAACTAAATACCCTGATGCAGAAAAATGATTGCATCTGAAAAAGTTGAACAAAAGTACCTTGACAAGTTCTACTAAACCTGTAGTAGACTTTGAGATGCTTATACTAGCGGACCAAAACTTGTATATGCCTTTGGCACAAAAGGACAAAATAGCCTGCACGTGATGCGATAGTGTGTTTGGAGGTCAAAACAAGCTCAGATCATGATTTTGGCACCACATATTGAGGCTATTTTGATCTCTGAAACACCTTGAGTATGCCCACCAAATTTCGTGCAATTCTCAGACTACGACTAGAGAGCTGTAGATGATGCCCTAGATGAAGCGGCTACCTGCTGTGATACCAATTGTTGGAGTTAGACGTTTGTGGAAGCATGCAAACAACACAAGGAAGAAGAAGAAGCTTGGAGCACAACACACAATACTAAATGTATTACCACTAGAATGTACAAAGATAAGTAGCCCATTAGGGAAATAGGCGTATATACAATCCGGGGGGAAAAAACCTCCTAAAGAGGGAAAAAAGTGTCCCGGTGGTCCTACACTGTTCACATACATCACTATCTAAATATATCAACAGAGTGGCAATGGGTTTACAATCTTCAAGGCCAAAATTTTTCAATATGTGTCAATATATTTTGTTTGACACAAAGCTATTCTACCATCAACTTGGATAAACGAAATGCCCAAAAATGACATCTCAAATGAGGCACGCAGATCAACATTAAAATTAGCAATATGCTTCTCATGAGGACGAGTGAGCAACATGTCATCAACATACACAACAATGATCAGAAGCACATCATTTGCATGCTTAACATATAAGATGCTCTCAATTGGGCTGTTCTCAAAACCATGTGCAATCAAATAGGCATGTATCTTTTCATACAAAGCATGTGGTGCTTGCTTCAAATCATATAATGCCTCTTTCAATCTGCACACTTGGTTTTCATGCCCTTTTTGCACAAAGCCATGGGCCTAAAAAACATACACTTCTTCATGTAAGCCACCATTTAGAAATGTAGTTTTAATGTCCAATTGATGTACATTCCAACCATGATGAGCTGCAAGTGCACAAATGCTTCGAAGAGTAGTCATTCGGCATGTAGGTGCAAAGGATCAAAATCAATACCTCTTTCTTGCACATAACCCTTTGCAACAAGCCTATCCTTATACCTGCCAACTGTTCCATCAGGCTTACACCTCAACTTGTATACCCACTTAGTGCCAATGGGCTTCTTGCCAGGAAGCAAGTCACATAAATTCCAAGTACCATTTTTCATGATAGCACCATATTCTAATTGCATAGAAACCATCCAATTTTCAGAATTTTGTGCTTCATCAAACAAAATAGGCTCATTCTAATCACATAGACTAGAGGCAGCCATAGCATAGCAATCTTATGCAAAAGAGGCACTATGAAAGCATGAATGACTACAATATGATAGAGATGCATCTTTTGCTACCATGCAAAGTCTGCACCATCCATTTTGGCATAGTCTTTGCCTCCTCAATATGAGCTCTCTCATCAACAAGTTTATCATGTAAATCTGCATAAAAAATGGAATGATGTGCATCATCACATGAAACATGTAAAGGCTGATAAGAAGCCTCATTAGGACTAGCACCAGACGGTTCACCTGTAAAAAGAGGCAGCAAAGTGTCATACATTTCTTTGGAGCTAACTGATGGCTCCTTAGTACATGAAAGTAATAGCTGAATAGCATCTTCCACAAAAACAGTATCATAGCTAACCAAAATGTGTCTAATATGTGGATGAGACAGATGATAGCCTTTGCTTTCAAAACTCTACCCAATAAAGATCCATTTCATTGCTTCATCATCTAATTTTCTGTGTTGCTGTTCAGACACTAATGAATATGCGAGATAACAAAAAATGCATAGGTGAACAACAAATGGCTTATGACCATGCCAAGCCTCATATTGAGTAATATACTACAATGCTTTAGTGGGACACCTGTTAAGTACATATGTTGCACCCATAACAACCTCAAGCCAAAAATTATGTGGTAAAGCCTGACTCTTGACCATGCACCTTGCCATCTCCATGAGTGACCTACTCTTCACTTCAGAAACTCCATTCTGTTGAGGTGTATACGACACTATACACTGATGTTTTATCCCATGTTCAGCCAAAAAATGCATTAAAGTCATAAGACATACATTCCTCCCCTTGATCAAAACGGAGGGTGCCCATTTACATTCTGATAGATTTTCAGCCAAAACCAAAAACTATTTGAAGACATAAACATTTTGGACTTTGCTTTCAATGGATATACATATGCATGCCTGCAAAAATCATCGATGAAAGTCACGAAGTAAAGATAGCTCCCAAAAGAGGGTGTCTGCATAGGACCGTAGACATCACTATGAACAAGCTAAGATTTTTAAGTAGCTCGAATTGGACTATCTTTTAGGAACGAGGAATGCTTCATTTTGCCCAAAATACAGCCTTCACATACATGTTTACCAGGTGCCTCAAGTTTGGGCAAAGAGGACACAATTTCAGATTTCTGTAGGCATAGCAAACTATCAAAATTCAGATGAACAAAGCATGCATGTTACAGCTTTGCATTTGACAAAGCCTGTAAATCATGTACTGCACATAATGAATCATTCAGTTTTTTGTAGTTTATGAACTTGTACAACCCACGGCATAAAATGCCAGAAGCAATAATGACATCGTCATTTGACAAATCATGAACTATATATCTATCATTAACAAATTTCACAACCAAGCCAATCTTGGGTAAAGCTGAAACTGATAACCGATTCTTCTTGATCCTTGGCACAAATAAAGCATCTAACAATGTAAAAGAACTACCATCAGTAGTAGTCAGAATGATCTTACCAACTCCCATGACATGATTAGAGGAGTTGTTGGTGCATGTGATAGTATTTCATGTAGGGGCAGGCTCAAGCGAAGTGAAGAAACTACTCTGCAATGTAATGTGTTTGGTTGCCCCACTATTAAAGTACCAAACATCTGAGTCTACTACTGACATACATTGTTAATGTGAAGATGGGTTAAAACTGCAAATGATAGTAAACACCCATTCTTCATTCTGCACAAGATTAAGCAGATTGTTTTGGGTCTAGAGGCCTCTGCAACAACCATTCCAGCCTCTTTCTTCCTTGCCTCTTAAGTAGCCAGTTTTGGACATCTCTTGATGACATGATCGTTTCCTTTATAGTATTTGCAAAACAATTTCTACTTTTCTATTTTCTTCTTGTCTCTATCTTCCTTCTTTGATTGTGCAGAAGAGCTCCATTTACCTTTGCCTTTCTGACTAGCTAGGAAAGCTTGATATGCAACATGCATAATGGACTTGTTCTTCCTAGATTGATCTTCTTGCAACAAAACAGAGACTACCTCCTCAAATGTTAAGGTATTTGGATTGCCTTTCATCATCAAATGAAGAGTAGAAGCAAAACTTTGATATGAATTGGGAAGACCATTCAAATCAATATGCACAAGTGAACTGTAAAAATCATTAGCAAAAATCAATTGTTCCTTCAAATCTTTAATCTTGGTTAGAAAACTGCCCATGGAATCTCCTTCATTCATGTGCTCACTCTTCAACTGTTTTTGGAGGTAAGCAACACGAGCCTCATTCCTTGCCTAGTATAAAGCGGTAAGTATATCCCAAGCATCCATAGTTTTGCAAGAGCAAATGTGAGGAATAATGGCACGTTTGACCAACAAGGCTATCAATGCATGTGCCTGAGCATCTCTGCCATCCGAATGAATTTTCTCTATAGAAGGTGCAATGGGAACCGTAACATGAATAGGAACATGAAGAATATCACCATCTTCAATTCCATCTACATCACCTTCAGGAACTGTGTTTGCAAGTGAAATAAGACATTTTTCAACACCCTACACAATATTCCACAATCCTTTTGCAATCAATACATGACGCATCATATAAGCCCATAATGGGTAATTGGTATCGTTGAACTTATCCTCAATAGCCAACATACGGAATACATCAATACTTTTAGCCATGGCAATTGACTTAAATACGCTGATGCAGAAAAATGATTGTATCTGAAAAAGATGAATAGAATTACTCTTACGAGTTCCACTAAACCTGTAGCAGACTTTGAGATGCTTATATTGGTGAACTAAAAACTCTCTATATATTTGGCACAAAAAGATGAAATTGCCTGCACAAGCACTGTGATAGTGCATTCGGAGGCCAAAACGAGCTCAAATCGCAATTTTGACATGACAGAGCGAAGCAGTTTTGATCTCCTAATCACCCTGAGTATGCTCACCAAATTTTGTGCAATTTTGAGACTATGGGCGGAGGAGTGTCCATGATGCCGTAAACGAAGCAGTGACCTGCTCTGATACCAATTGTTGGAGTTCGAGTCTGCGAAAGCACACGAACAACATAAGGAAGAAGAAGAAGCTTGGAGCACAACACACAATACTGAATGTATTACCACTAGAATGTACAAAGATCAATAACCCATTAGGGCAATACATGTATATACAATCCAGGGGAAAAAAACTCCTAAAGAGGGAAAAAAGTGCCTTGGTGGTCCTAGTGTGTTCATATATCAACAATCTCATATGTGCAAAGATTGAGGCTCCTTCCAAGAGATCAAAGATCACACTGGCGAATTCTATTTAGGCAACAACAAAAGTCTCCCCTTCGGAGGTAGGGAAAGTTCAAATCACCCATCATCACAGGGAATGTAAAGCCTTATCCAATGTATTTTTTGTCCCAAACTTGTCCATGAACCTATTCTCAGTTAAGGCTATCATCGATCATGAAAACAAGTGTTATTTGATAACACATTTGTAAAGGTGATTGATCCTATAACTAAAGACATCATCACAGAAGGAAGTGAAGACAAAGGTTTGTATAAGGTATCATGTTTTCTATCTAAGGAGTCCCTTTCTAGCCTCTGGTATCAAAGATGTGGGCACGTCTCATACTTAACCAAAATTTCTAATCATAGATGGTTAAGGGACCGCCCAAGATCAGACAAGTACATGATATCTTACAAGCTTGCACCCAAGGCAAGCAACACAGGGCTCCCGCTCCCAAGGAGGCTTCCACCCAAACTAAAAACCCCTAGCCCTAATCCATTGGGTATACTTTTTGAAGTCCAAGGCAGATACCTTTCCAAATTTCGAGAATTGATATCTCAAGTTGAGAATGAAGCAACGAGTTTAGTGAAGACTAATAGATTGGAGGGAGATGGTGAAATTATCAATCTTGACTTTTATAACTTCTTAAAGCAAAAAGGCATCAAGAGACAAGTCACTCAACCTCACACTCCATCCCAAAATGGAGCTGTTGAGCAAAAGATTTGAATTGTAATGGAAATGGCACGTACCATGCTTCACGAAAAAGCATTACCATTCAAGTTTTGGGCAGAAGTAGTACACTTTGTAGTGCACATAATCAATAGAGACTTCACAAGTGCATTAAATAACAAGACTCCTTTTGAAGACTACTATGGATGCAAGCCCAATGTCAATTACTTTAGAATATCTGAATGTGAAGCTTTTGTCCATGTCCAAAGGAAGATCAAGCAAGTTACAATCCAAGTCCAAGAAACACATCTTCAATGGCTATAGTAAACAATCTAAAGCTTATAGATTTTATGATCTTGAGAACCACTCCATCACCATCCCAAAAGAGTTTATACTTGAAGAAGCTTCAAAATACTCAACCAAAGATTCAATTTCAAGTTTGAGTCCACCCATCTATACCTCAGAGAGGGGCACAATTATTTCTAAGAACAACTCAGAGGCAAATACTTCACATCAACCAAGAAGATCTCAAAAGCTCATGAAAAAAGCAATGTAAACAAAGCCGCCATGTAAATTATGCACTTATGCTTTAGATTCAGCAGATTCTAGAGCCTTCTAACTACAAAGAAGCCCAAGGCAAACATGAATGGGGAGAAGCTATGCACATAGAGATGGATGAAATTGAAAAGAAAAACACTTGGACACTTGTTCCTAAGCCTTCAAATCATCAAGTCATTGGAGGTAAGTGGCTATACACAGTCGAGTACAAATTAGATGGTACATTGGTCAAGTACAAAGCAAGAATCATAGCTAAGGGATATAAGCAAAAGCATGGCATTGATTATGAAGAAACATTTGCCCCTACAACAAGGTTTACAACTATAAAAAAAATTCTTGCACTAAGTGCACACTTCGAATGGCCGTTTACTAGCTCGAGATAAAAAGTGATTTCCTCAATGGATATCTTCAAGAAGAATTATATGTTGAACAACCTAAAGGTTTCAAGATGAAAGGAAAGGAAGATCAAGTGTACAAGCTTCACAAAGAACTTTAGGGACTTAAGAAAGCTCCCACAACCTGGTATGAAAAGATCCACAAGTTCTTTGAAGCGAAAGGATTTCAAAGGAGAACTACTGATGCTTACTTATACATCTATAAAAAAGAGTCCTTAGTTGCAATAATCATCCTCTATGTAGATGACTTGATCTTAACAAGTTCAAATGAAGAGCACATCCAATTCATCATCATATAGCTTCACCTTGAGTACTTATGATAGATCTTGGACTACTTCACTACTTCTTAGGTATGGAAGTTTGGCAAACAAAAGAAGGTATATTCCCATCGCAAAAGAAGTACTGATCTGATCTTCTTTCCAAATATAACATGGACCAATGTCGTTCAATATCTACACTATTTGATCCTAACATCAAGATCACGCTAGATACTTGTGGATGTGCATATTTATCGACAACTTGTTGGCTCATTACTTTACCTAGCCAATGCTAGATGAGATATTACCTATGCAATTGGAATACTCAATCAGTTTGCACATCAGCCTCGCCAGACACATTGGGATGTTGCTCAGAGACTACTTTGATATCTTGCCCTCACCTGACGTCAAGCTCTTTGTTATCGAACTCATCAGATATTCATACTCAACTTGGTCTTGTGACCTTGATTCCCCATAGTCTACTTTTGGATACATTTTTTTTGCTTGAATTAGGACCCATCTCTTGGGCAAGTAGGAAGCAGCCTATAGTTGCTATGTCATCTACCGAGGACAAGTACCTGACATCCAACTTTGCAACATGTGAGGCCATCTAGCTTCCATGATTATTATCTAACATTGGTGTTTTAAAGGTTGCTCTGACATGCATCCACATGGACAACTAGTTAGCCTTGGCCATCACCAAGAATATAGTGTTCCACGCTAAGATGAAGCACATTGATATCTAGTACCATTTCATGAATGAGAAGCTCGAATCTCAAGATATTACTCTAGTGCAGTGTACCTCTCAAGAGAACCTTGCAGACATGTTCATGAAGCTCTACCTCCAGTTCCACTCTAGTGCTTGGTGGACCTCTACAACATTCAACCACTCCAAAATGGAGCTATAGAGGGGGTGTTGACAATATGATTTATCCTACATCATTTCCATTTGTATCCACATGATTTTATCTCCATTTTGTATCCAAGGGGCACTCCATGTCCATTTTATTTCCATTTATATTGTATCTCTTTTGTATTTGGGTACCCTTCCATTTGCTTCTACCAGTGTATTCATTCTCCTTCAAGGGGAATTACCCCACATATGATATACTTTGGAGAGCCCACTCCAGCTCTATATAAAGAGGGCCTCTCCCACCATTTGTGCTTGGTTAGAAGCTTGAGGAGCCTACTCCATGATCTTGACAATCTCACTTTAATTCATGTGAGTTTTCCCATTTCATGATCTACTCACTTTTGAGTCTCATGCTCTTTCTTTTTGTGAGTACAATCTTCTTTTTATCTTGCTTACACGTGTGTACTCTCTATAATGTGCATGCAGTAATGTGATATGTAGGAAAGCATTCATGTGTATGCATGTGCATTATGCTCATGTATGCATGCATTCATGTTATGCATGTGCATGTATGTGCTTATGTCATGTGCATGCACTAATGTGATATGTAGGAATGCATTCATGTGTATGCATGTGTATGTATGTGCATTATGCTCACGTATGTATGCATTCATGTATGTGCATGTGCATTTATGCTTATGTATGCATGCTTTCATGTGTTATGCATGTGCACGTATGTATGAATTCATGTGTATGCATGTGCATTATGCTTATGTATGTATGCGTTCATGTATGCACATGTCCATTTATGCTTATGTATGTATGCATTCATGTATGTGCATGTGCATATATTCTATTGTATGGATGCATTCACGTGCTATGCATATACATTAATGTGTGTGCATTTATGCTAATGTATGTATGCATTCATGTGTTATGTGTTACCGTTAGTGTCCATGTGAAAGGCCAAATGGCCACCGGACACTTCTTTGTATATGTTCTTTAATAAAACATATAGTGGCCTGGTCAGTCACAGACTGTAAGTTCGACCGCATTTGTAAGACCTAAGAAGTCTGTCTTCGTGCTCCCTGTGTACTGCGTTTTCTGCGTATTCTACAACATCTGTGCGGAGTCATAGACCTTGGCATACCTTGTCATCCGAGTCACCGTTGGCGCCGTTGGCTGCGCGCGAGGGAGGACCTCAACGATCAAGGAATATAGAGGTTCCCGGTACTTCCCGGGAGGTCACCCATCCCAGTACTGTTCCCCCCAGAGCTCGCTTGACCGCGGCAATCTCTTGCCACTAAGCTACACTCTTGTGGTGTTTGAAGAAGGGGAAAGACTAAGGTTGGCATTACCTTGAACAAGTTTTGGTCCCTCAAAGCTTCATTTTTGCTTTTAAAGCCTATTTCTGAAGCAATTTTGGGGTGTTTTTGGAGCCATTTTGGAGTACTTTCGCAAGTAGTTCTCTTCACACAGGTCCAAGAACATCAAGAAGAGTGTTCCTTGTACTTCTCAGACAATAAATATCAACCTTTGGGGCTGTATTTTCAGCCACACTCGTAAAACTACAGGTTTCTCGAGGGGTTTTCAGTTTTGGTGGGATCAGTCGCTGCAAATTTATGCAGGTTTTTAAAGCCTAAAACATCAGAGTTGACAGACACTTGCAGGTGTTATTGGCTAGTTTTTTGGGCTGTGTATTCAGCCTTTCAGTGTCATTTTACTGCATATATTGAGCACATACACACCATGTACGCTTCTGTGGATACCGCTTATGTACGTCCATGTGGGCATTGATATAGCGGTTACGTTCTTTGCATAAAGCCTTTTACGTTTGATAAAGAGGGTCGTGGTGAGGTTTTCTTAACTGGGAGACACCCAGATGTCGGGGTCTCTTCGGTGATGCAGGTGGAAGACTTACCCAGCCTCGCCATAGGAGATGTATGATAGTTGTTCATAGGTGCTCGATAAGCCTAGTTGGCTTCTATTGGGTAACTGATTATATGCAGTGGAGTCAGTGATTCACTATGCAGGTAGACATGTTAGTACTTGCAGTTTTATGATACTTTGAAACTGGTCATATGCTAATTTTGCAGAGGATACTCTGGCAAAATTTTTCCAGATTTCTGGTTTAGTCAACTATATAGTGGTCGATTTACTCCTTGATACACTTATTTGTTGGTGTTTGGACTCTTCTAGCTCCATTATCATTCTATTCAGTTCTCTACGATCATGGCATCAGAGGTCTCAGGCACATCCGATGGATCAGGGTCTAGTGCTAGCGTTCCGAGGAGGAGCTATAACTTGCAGGGCAAAGACCATTTTGAGATCCGAAAATTTGATGGCACAAACTTTGCTCTATGGAAGAATCAGATTAAAGATGTGCTGATTCAAAGAAGGCAATGGAAGCCAGTAAATGGGATTTCAAAGAAGCCTGCTGACATGGATGAAGATGATTGGGATGAGTTAGATGAAATGGCCAGGTCTACCATTCGCTTGCACCTAGCAGATAATGTTTACTTTACAGTATTAGACTGTGAAAGTGCAGAGGAGCTTTGGAAGAAGTTATGCAATACATATGAAAAAGAGACGGCATCAAATAAAGTATATCTGATGAGAAAATTATACGACCTTCGTATGAAGGACACAGATAGTGTTGCTGCTCATCTAAATGAGTTTGATGCCATATTCTCCCAGTTACAGGCTCAGAAAATGGATATGGACAATGAAATGAAAGCAGTATTGCTGTTATGCACCCTGCCATCATCATGGGATACATTTTGCACAGCTATTAGCAATAGTGCACCAGGTGGTAAACTCGTCTATGATGACATATGTGGAGCACTCTTGAGTGAGGAGATTCGTAGAAAATCTATGGTTGGCACTCAGAGTGGAGATGCATATAATGTTCGTGATTCTTACCAAGGAAAGAATCAACAACGTGGCAGGAGCAAGAACAAGGAAAAGAATGATCAACGGAATAAGAGCAGAAGTAAATCAAGGAAGAGGGATATTGAATGCCATTATTGTCATAAGAAAGGACACATGAAGAAAGACTGTTATGCATTAAAGAATGCTAAAGGTAAATGACAGAATGTTGATGGGCATGTTAAACAGTTACCTGCACCATCTACTTCGACTGTGAAGATTGAAGAAATTAATGCTATTTCTGATGATGCTGATGTGTTGATACTTGATAGTACTGTGCCATCTGAGGCACTTATGGCTGATTCTCTTTCCCACACCTGGCTGCTAGATTCTGGTGCTTCTTTCCATGTGACACCACATAGAGAATGGTTCTCTAATTATGCAGCAAAGTCTCTTGGTACCGTGAGACTTGGTGACTCTTACCAGTGTGATGTTGTGGGGATTGGAGATGTGGTTGTGCAGTTCATTGACGGTTCAAAATTTACTATGCATAATGTACGCCATGTACCTCAGTTATCACGCAGTTTGATGTCAGTTGGTCAACTTGATGACCTTGGTTACAAGGTGGTCTTCTATGCTCAATCCTTTCGTATATCAAAGGGCAATATGGTTATTGCAAAAGGAAGGAAAGTTGGCTCACTTTACCCTTTATTTGTATCACAGAAAGAACACTTGTTAGCTGTTACTGAACAGCCTATGGCTTGTATTTGGCATGGTCGTTTGGGCCATATATCTCGTAGTGGAATGGAAAATCTTTCTCGTTCTGGCTACTTACCTGTGTTATCTTTCTCTGATTTTTCACTTTGTGAGCATTGTCAATATGGAAAGCAAACCAGAAATGTGCATAAAACGCACATTGACTCTTCAATTCAGCCTTTAGATCTTGTTCATACAGATGTGTGTGGTCCTATGCCCACTAGGTCCTTAGGTGGTTCTCTTTACTTTGTTACTTTCATAGATGATGCTACTAGAAAAGTCTGGGTATATCCTATCAAATCGAAGGATGATGTATTCCCTACTTTCAGAAAATGGCTTGGTTCAGTTGAGACTGAAAAAGGAACTAAGCTTAAGGCTTTACGTTCAGATAATGGGGGTGAGTATACCTCACATGAATTCAGCCTTTTCTGTCAGTGTAGAGGGATTCGTAGAGAGTTTACAGCTCCTTATACCCCAGTACAGAATGGTGTAGCTGAGAGGATGAATAGAACTATTCAAGATAGAGTAGTCTCTATGTTGCATCATGCAAACCTCTCACAAGGTTTTTGGGCAGAAGCAGTATTGACTGCAGTTCATGTGATTAACCTTTCACCTAGTACTGCCAAAGGTCTGAAAGTGGCACAAGAGTTATGGACAGGGAAACCACCATATTATGATCATCTTCGAGTTTTTGGGTGTGAAGCATATGTTCATATACCCAAGAATCTTAGACAGAAGTTGGACCATAAGTCAAAGAAATGCATTTTTCTTGGATATGGTCGAGAAGGACAATTTGGATATCGCTTATGGGATCCTGAAACACGGTCAGTGATCAGAAGTAGTGATGTCATTTTTAATGAGTCTAAGATGCATAAACAACCGATTAAGGAGGTTGAAGTGAGAAGAGTGGTGTTTGAGGATACTAGTCCTCCGGTTAGCATGCATAAAAATGCTGCACATAGGGATGTTCAAGAGAATGTCCATTCAGATCAGTCTACACATGTTCCTGTTCAGCAACCATTGAGACGTTCTGCACGTGTCTCATATCCACCTGATAGATATGTTCCAGGTTTAGATTCTGTTATGCTAACAGATGCCGGTGAGCCCTCTTGCTACAAAGAGGCTATGCAGACAGAGGATCATGTCAAGTGGGAGCGTGCCATGAAGAGTGAGTTGGATTCTATTCACAAGAATGGTACTTGGGACTTAGTACCTTTGCCAAAGGGAAGGAAAGCTTTACCATGTAAATGGGTATATAAGCTGAAATTCACATCAGATAGTGCTTCTCCAAAATATAAAGCACGACTTGTTGCAAAGGGTTTTAAGCAACAACATGGTGTTGATTTTGAGGAAATCTTCTCCCCAGTGGTCAAGATGACTACTTTGCGCATGTTGCTTGGATTCGTTGCAATGGAGGACTTAGAGCTAGTCCAAATGGATGTGAAAACAGCTTTCTTGCATGGAGATCTTACAGATGAGATCTATATGGAACAACCAGAGGGTTATGTAGTTCCTGGCAAGGAAAGTCTAGTTTGTAAGCTCAAGAAGAGCTTGTATGGACTTAAACAGTCTCCTAGACAATGGTACCAAAAGTTTGATGCTTTTATGAAGTCCCAAGGCTATTCTCGGAGCAATGAGGATCATTGTCTCTACACAAAGAGATGTTCTGATGGCAGCTTGATATGCTTGATACTTTACGTCGATGATATGTTGATTGCTGGGAAGTCCTCTTATGATTTGTCAATTCTCAAAAAGAAGTTGAGTCAGACATTTGATATGAAGGATTTGGGGGATGCCAAACATATTCTTGGCATGCGCATTACTCGTGATAGGAGTAAAAGATGCATATACTTGTCTCAAAGTGAGTACATATCCAAAGTACTTCATCGATTCAATATGCAGGGTGGAAAGGCATTGAGTACACCTTTACCCACATATGTGAAATTGAGCAAGGATGACTGCCCCAAATCAGATGAGGAAAAGGAATTCATGACCAAAATTCCCTATCAGTCTGCTGTTGGTAGTCTCATGAATGCTATGGTAGCTACGAGACCAGACATTGCATTTGCAGTGGGAGTTGTGAGCAGATATATGTCTAATCCTGGCAAGAAACATTGGGAAGCGGTCAAAATGATTTTGAGATATCTGAGTGGCACTAAGGACAAGTGTCTATGCTTAGGTAGAGGGAAAGCATCCATTATTGGTTACACAGATTCTGACTATGCTGGTTGTGTAGACAATCGTAAGTCTACATCAGGGTACATTTTTCATTTTGCTGGAGGTGCTATCTCTTGGAGATCTCGTCTTCAAGAATGTACAGCTGTTTCCACCACAGAAGCAGAGTATGTTGCAGCAAGTGAGGCATGTAAGGAAGCATTGTGGCTTTCTCGTCTTGCTTGTGATATGGGTTTGCCTCAGCATGTACCTCACTTGCTCAGTGATAGTCAGAGTGCCATTGCTTTGGCTAAGAATCCGGTCTATCATGCAAAGACCAAGCACATTGGGGTGAGGTATCACTTCATTAGAGATTGCTTAGCCACTGAGAGCATTATTCTTGAGAAGGTTCACACTCGAGATAATGCTGCAGATGCTTTGACTAAAGCTCTACCACAGGATAGCTTTCGACACTGTTGTCACTTGATGGGGGTTACTTGATTCTTGATCTTACACAGTCACTTGTATACTGTGTAACATGCCCATCAGGTGGGAGGTATAGTTTGTATACTTACACTCAGGTATTCTTTATCATTCTTTCTTTTTTCTCCCATAGTTACTCTGGCCATATTGGCCTTTAGTGGGAGATTGTTACCGTTAGTGTCCATGTGAAAGGCCAAATGGCCACCGGACACTTCTTTGTATATGTTCTTTAATAAAACATATAGTGGCCTGGTCAGTCACAGACTGTAAGTTCGACCGCATTTGTAAGACCTAAGAAGTCTGTCTTCGTGCTCCCTGTGTACTGCGTTTTCTGCGTATTCTACAACATCTGTGCGGAGTACTGTGTGTGGCGACCAGAGCTCGGTTTTCTACTTTGAGCATATCGTCGTGGAGCTCTCGAGAAGGAGAGTCCAGTGTGGTGCACGCCATCGAAATACTTCATTATGCACGCGCATGTATGCTTGCATTCATGTGTATGCATGTGCATCATGCTTATGTATGTATGCATTCATGTATGCGCATGTGCATTCGAATTCGCTATATATGTGAACATAATTTTTGTTATTATCATTTCATGTGCTAATTCTTTATTTTTGTATGCAGGAAAATGACATTGTCTAAAGAAATGTCTTTATTTTGTGCATGGGTGTGTGCAGTGTTAATGTATGAATTGTTAGACACATCAACCATATTTATGGAACAAGGCATAGTGCAAACGTGGTTCCACTTCACATAAATCATGGCATGAGCTATAAGTGTTAGAAAAATTACAAATCGTAGAAATGTTCATAGGCATAGGTAGGCATGGGCCTACCCATGTCCACAAGGTCTTGTTCGAGACCAGCTATTGAGTACCTATAAGAATAATATGTTTAAGAGGCGTCTTAGAGTGTCTCAAGAAACCTTTCACTATCTTTGTGGAAAACTTGTACCATTTCTTAAGAAAAAATCAACATAATTACGAGATGTGGTGCCTATTGAGGATAGAGTAGCAATTGCACTAACGAGACTTAAAACGGGTGATGGATTATTAGGAATAGCTGATACGTTTGGATGTAAAAACTAGTACAACTTGCGAGATTCTCCATACTTTTTGCAAAGCATTAGTGAAGTCTAGGCTTAGGGACATGTACATCAAATGGTCTTCAAGTTCTTGTCTTGAATGTTTAGCTTATGACTTTGAGGCAAGAAGAGGGATTCCTTTTGTGGTTGGTGCAAATCCCTATCATTGCACCAAGAGAAAACCATGTTGATTACTTTAATAGAAACTGATTCCACTCTATTTTGTTACAATTGATTGTAGGTGCAAATTGATTGATATGGAGTTACAGTATCGGTTGGGCAGGGTTCGTGCATGACTCATTAAATTTCACAAGGAGTGAAATATATGCAAGGGGTGAGTTAGGGAAGTATTGTTTAGTAGGTGATTGTGCATATCCTACTTGCCAATACATTTTAGTGCCATTCAAGGGATGAAAAGAAGGCTTATCACATGTTAAGTATTAATCGAATTTCATCCAATTGAGCACAAGAATGCTAGTTGAGAGAGCTTTTGATATGTTGACGGAAAGATTTAGAATCTTGTTAAAAAGGTGCAATATGGATTTACATTATGTACCTAATGTTATTGCAACTTCTCTTGTGCTTCATAATGTGTGTATTTGTCATTGTGAATCATTTGATATGGAATGGGTATGAGAGGTTGAAGCAAAATTAACAAGTCTTCGTCAAAATGTGGACGAAGAACAATAAGTGATTGCAAACTCTATGATAGAGCTAGGAGCAACACACAAAATCCAAATGGAGGAAATCATGGACTATACTCGATGTGCCACTGAAGTACTTGACAATGAGCTTTGGATTGGATCAGAACAAAGCGATAGCATTGCTCTAATAATGTACAAAGAGAATGCTAAGATGAATATGCAATGCATCTTCGGAAACGATGCTCTTGAAGAAACTAGTTCTCCTTCATGTTCCATTTAAAATTACAACACACTTTTTTTATTTGATCCTTCACAAGAAAGAAATGTATATGTATAAAGCATTTAATTATCTCATGAAATGAGGAACCTATGCTTTATTATCATTTCTTTATGATCAAATTATTCAATTTCTGAAAAAAAAGTGTGTTCTATTCATGTTCCGCCGTCCCCATGTATTCACACTAGGTAGTGGCACAAAAATAAGATCTCCCTATTCACCCTTAACTGTGAATAGATGAGTGATGAAACAAACTATTTTCTTTTAGTTTTAAATAAGACTTGAACATTTTCTATCCTTGTTCCATTGCCCCAATATGAAGCTACCCTTATTTCCCCCATTTGTAAAGTTTATATGCTTATTGTCATGACTTTTTTTTTTTTTTTGAGACAATAGGAAAAGAGAGTAAATTAAAGAGTAAAAGTACAATGTACACAGGAAAGCAGAGATCCCATCAAGAACAAGTTACATATTGAGGACCATGATAAATCTATCACTGGAATAACATTCCAGAAGGGATTCCCTCCATTTACAGGGAGGAAGAGACCTAGTAATAGCAATTTGATCCTGGGGGCCCTGTTTGATAGACAACAGACTCTGCATTCCAGAGAGATACAAAGTTTTTCTAAGGGAAAACATATAGTTCTTTTTGCCATTCTTGAAAAGGACTTGGTTCCTACTAATCCATATATGCCAAAGGATGTGTCCCCTCCACAAATGCCAAAGCACTAGATCTAGTTTATTACAGCATCCAAGAATAATCTCTTTTAGCCCAAGTTGAGGTAGCTTTTTAATAGCCAGGATAGGGTCCAACACCTTCCAAAATTGTTTAGCATGCCAACAATTACAAAAGAGATGGGTTAAATCCTCTTCCCTGCTGCACAGAGCACAATTACTATTATTGATATTTGCTCTCTTAGCCCTATTGCCAGTCCATAAGCCATTATGAAGAATCAGCCATTCCAAGTAGGAATGCTTGATATTGTAGGGGAAAGCCCAGATGACTTTGAACCTGTATCTCCATTGATTGGCAGACCAATTACATCCCCATCTGCTATTAAGTTTGTTAGTAACACTGAGAACAGAGCCTTTGTTGAGCTTGAAACTTTTCCACATTTCTTTGGCAACTTCAGTGATATGTATGTTGGCAAGCCTGCACTCCTCAAGCTTTGTCTTCAGGAGATACTTCCTTTCCAGAAGAATCTGCAAACATCCAGGAGAAAAATGAGTCAGTGAAAGGATATAATTATCAGATATCAACTCACCTGAGTTAAAAAACCAGGCCCAGTTTTTAACACCAAGCTTAAAGCATTTGTGTTCTCTAATCTCAAGATTTTTGTTACTCCACAAGGCAATCCAGCCCAACCAAGGAGATTCCTGAAGGAAAAAATTAAGGTTAGCCGAATACTTTGAATTTGGAGAAAAATAGATTTTAACTTTCGTCCAAACAGACCAAAACCTGCAAGAGAGGCTACTACCTACAGGAACAAAAGGGGTAGGGGAAATAACAATATCCCAAAGATGATTATTAGTCCAGGCTTTATAGTTTTTGACATGAAACTTCAGAATGTTTCTTTTAAGAAGACAAGCCCAAATGTCACTAGAGCTTAAAGCCATGTACACCCGTTTAGCGGCCAAGTTCTCAGCCATTTTCAAAGGGCAGATGATACCCAATCCTCCTTCATGCTTAGGCAGACAGCAAATCTTCCAAGCCACTTTAGGAACTTTGTTAACTTGGTCATTACCTCCCCATAAGAATCTTCTAGCCAGAGTAATCACCTGATTTAATTGCTTCTTGGAAGGACTCCAACAAGCCAGGAAGTACACTAAGGAAGGGAGGAGATAGTGCTTCAAAACAAAACATCTGTGAGAGAGGGAAGCATAAACATTATACCACCTGAGCATTTTTCCCTTAAATTTTTGAAGCACCCAGTCCCATCTTTGCTGCATAAAGACATTAAAACCCATGGGGATACCCAAAAGTCTAAAGATCATTCGATCCTGCAAAATGATACAACCAGTGTCAGAAATACAGTTGGGGGTGATATGGTTTGAGGACCAAAAACCATTTTTGGAATGATTGATATGAGAACCACTGGCAAGACAAAAGGTATTCAAACAGGCCAGGAAATTTTCAGCATACAGAGGATCAGCAAGAGTACACATATTAGTATCATCAGCAAACATTTGAAGCCCAAGTTGATGATTGGAATTGGGAATGGGGATACCTTTGATTTTTCCATTTTCCATTTCATTGTTCACAAGCCAACCAAGGGCATCACTTGAAATAGCAAACAGAAGGGGGGCCAGGGGACAACCCTGCCTAATGGATCTAGCAATCTTAAAAGGGGGGGAAAGATGACCATTAAGAGAAACTCTGGACCAAGCATTTCCAAAGAGGGTACTAACATACTTGATGAATTTTTTACCCATGCCAATATCATGGAGAGATTGAAGGATAAAGTCCCATTCTATTCTATCATAAGCCTTGTCAAAGTCAACCTTGAAGAAATAGAAGTCAAGCTCAGCTTCATTAGCAAAATCAAAACCTTCCCACAGAGAAATAATGGCATCCAAAATGTATCTGCCCTTAATAAACCCTTTCTGCATGGGGAGAATGATAGTGTTCATGATTGGGCTAAGCCTTCTAGCAAGGGCAGAAGCAAAGATTTTATAGACAGAATTGAGACAAGTTATAGGTCTCCAATTATTGAGATCTTCCTTAGGGCCCCTTTTGTGGATGAGTCTAATAACCCCCATATTCATGTCAGATGACAAGGAACCTTTCCTAGTGGCCTCATTCCAAATCTCCAGAAGGTAGGGAGTAATGAAGTCTTTAAGCTCTTTGAATAGTTCATTAGGAATACCATCAATACTAGGTGATTTACATAGTTTCATTTTATCAATGGCTTCTTCAATCTCACCAGCAGAGAGGGGCAAGTCCAGGAGAGCAGCCAGACCTTGAGGGAGAGTTTTCACCCTGACAGAAGCAATATGGGCCCTGGCTCTCTGGATTTCTTCCCCCCTCTTGGGAGGACTAGAGAAGACATTCATAAAGAAACTAGAAGCTTCATGTAAGCATTCTTCCATGTTTTCAGCAATGCCCCCATTACTTTTAGCAAGAAGAGGAATGAAATCCTTATTTTTCTTTTGCTTGAGCATCTCATACATATGTATGTTAGGTCTGTCAATGTTCCTCTCCCAATACCTTCTGGAGTTAGAAAGGGACCAGCTAGCATCCAGGTATTCCTCACATCTGAGCTTGTGTTGTAACTCAATGAAGTCCTTACAGGGGTTATTAGAATCATACACCTTGAGAGCTTCAAGGATTTTCTCTTTCTTGAGAGCTCTAGCCTTGGACACTTTAGCTTTATAAAAGGTAAAAATCTTCTGGATATCCTTCACAGCATTTTCCCAACTTTTGAAAGCAGGGGTGTTCTGGGAAAAGTGCCAACTAATGGCCATCTTAAGTTGATTGATAATCGACGGGATCTTGAGCAATCTAGAATCAAGGTGGGGCCATCCTGCTCTAAAGGGCATATGATTCCTCTTAAAACAAAGACAAAGGGGAACATGATCAGACAACATCATAGAATGATCAGTATTAGCACTTATTTCCCAAAAGCTTTTTCCATACGAAGAATTAACATAACATCTGTCAAGTCTGGCACCAAGAGCATTATCATTAGACTGCTTATGATGCCAAGTGATATCGGTGTGTTCAGAGTGATCAATCAGATCGTGAAAGTGGCAAAGAGAGTACCAACTAGACTTTTCAGAGTCGTAGATGCGAGCCCCCTTCTTGTTCAGCCTATCATTGATGTTGGTAACCATATTAAAGTCTCCAATAATGCATATATTACCTTGAAGATTTTTTAATTCTTCCCAGCAAGAGCTTCTCCTATTCCTGCAATTAGAGGCATAAAGACTGACAATACACACATCCATAGGGAGATCAAAAGAAACAGCTACCCATTGCAAGGAAGGGCTTTTATACACTCCTTTAATGAGATGACAAATCTTCGGGTTAACTCCTATGGCAGCACCTCCTTTACCTTGATTATGATCAGTGAAAAACCAATTGAAGTGTCTATCAATGATATTCAGCTGGTGGACTAACTTATTACCACCAATCTTCAGCTCCTGAAGACAAACCACATCAGGGGGCTTGGAAAGATTTCTTTTCCAGATGTTAATGACTTTAGCTCTGACAGGATCAGACAATCCTTTGCTGTTGAAAGAAACAATGTTCAGAGAATCCATAAAACAAACAGTAAGAAAGAAAAAGACAAAGGGACTTAGCATTTAGAAGTTTTACTAGGTTGGAGATTAGAGTTAGATGTTCTAATCCCATCTTTCCTTTTAGATTTACCTTGTATTTTCACCACAATGTCATTCACTTTATTAAGAGCAGCAGGGAGTTCAAAATCAACAGGAACATCGTTAGACATTTGGGTCATGATTCCGTCGTCAGCTTTATTTATCTCATCCATTAACACATCTTCATTAAGGTCTGAATACCTGTTATTATGAAACTTTTTTCTCCCTACAACCTTCCATTCATTAGCATTGATAGGGTCTTCAAGAACTTGTTTACCTGTGGCTTCCAACTTGTTACCTTCTGAGGGGTGATTTTCTGGAAGATTTTCCTTGTTCGATTCATCTACATCCAAGAACGAAGGATTAGTAACCTCAAGGAGAACACTGAAAGGATTAGATAACTTCCCTGACTTTTTCCTTGGAATTTTAGGGTTGGGCTTTTTGGTATTTGACGCTGTTTGACCATTTGAGTTGGTCTTATTGGGAGGAACACCCCGAACATCTGTCTCAGGTGCTGCAGAAACATTATTAGAACCCGAGGGGGTATTATTAAGCATAGGACAGTCCTTGATGAGGTGCCCCTATTTAAAACACTTAAAGCAAGCATTAGGAAGATTCCTATATAGAACTTGTTGTTCATGGAGAAAAAAGCCGTCAGAATCCTTGATACGAATATTCTGTTTGATCGGTTTTGAAACATCTATTTCTATCATCAACTGGGGGTCCCATTTGGGGTTTATTCCCCCAGACCTAGATTTCTGACCAAGAACTTTACCAAGCATAGCTCCTAGTTTATTTAGCCAAGGATAGAAATCAACTGGAAGATCAGGAAAATCCACCCAAATAGGGAGTTTAGTAGGCTTGGGTCCTTTTGGATTGAACCCAACATGCCACCTAAAGAAGGAAATAGGGATATTCTTGATAAGCCATTGACCTTCAGAGATAACCTTGAAAGCACTGGTAGAATCATCGAAGAAAAACAAATAGTAGTTATTGGGTAGGTATTGAACTTGTTTAACGAATAGTCCCCTAGGCTCCCAATTCATTTTCATCCAGTTCCTAAGGATATCCTGGGCAGGTCTCGACCCGTGGCAAAGACCAATAACCACTTTCTCCGTAAGCTGTGAATGCCAGTTAGACAGGGAGTTCCTATCAATGATGAACTCCTCCTCATCAATAGTTTCTTGGTTTCCTATGTTTTGAAAGTGAGGAGAATCTTCCATAGGTCCCTTACCTTTTTCCGTGGCAGTGTGGGAGCGGGGGGAGAGAAGCATACCTGTATCAGTGTCACAAGGGAAAGCGATGTTGACCTGTGAATGTTGTTGCAAAGCGCGTTCCGGTGATCTTGTAGCATCTGCGAAGGAGCGAGAAGACAAACATTTGTTGACGACGTCTTGGAGGGACATGATGCCCCCTGCGAGGGGAGGAAAGGAGAGGGGAGCCCCCCACAGCGACACGCCAGGCCCTGGGCCAGACAGACTAAACCCAGAGAAACCCCCGGCAGGGAGGCCACGCAGGAGGAGAAACCCTAGAGAACATGCACGACTTAACTCGCCCACTCGCCCCAGTCGTTCTTTCTCTCCATTTGTTGCATAACTTGCATTCCACGACTGAATCTCACGTGTTAGACACATATCTCTCCTCTAAAACTTTTCGGGGTCAGCCAATGTTTCTTTTTCATGCATGTGCCCCAAAATCAGCCCGCATTCATTAAGTTCCCATGTCGTTAAGATCATATACTATAAGGTTCATGCATCTGCCCAAAAATCAAGTCCACATTCATGAACATCTGTCCTTAAACTATTTTGGACAGGGGAAAATTATGAGCTCACTGCATCTGCCGCTGAATCACGTCCACATTCATTAAGTCCCCATAGCATATGCGCCAGTAATATTTCCCTGGTGATGTCACCAAAAACTTAACATCCATCTGACTTTTATAACAGAGTAAGAACATCTGTCCATAAGCGTCTATAAAAGAAGTTGCTATTCGCTGGTCTACTCAAGAGTCCTTGGTCTACCTAGTGCATCGTGCACATGAGTGGTTGGCCACGTGAAGTTCAGTGATAAAGTTCCCTTTTCGCCAGCATGGCAATATTATCTGCTGATGTTGTATGGTAACACATAATGTGACTTGGATGGAGTGTTATCGTCCTGCTTTTTTTGGTTCGATCGTTCGAATGAGTAATGTAACTCATAGGGGTAGCACATGGATATGTTTTCAGTGGTCCGAGATCACTTTTTGGGTTACCCGAAAAGTGTTTCAAGAGCACATGGATATCTGGTGGTCGGATTTCAGATGACTGGAGATAGACTTCGGGTGATCGGATTTAGGTGCACATGAAGGTTCGGTGGCCGGATTTCAGGTGGCCACAGAAATAGACTATTCTGATTGGTTGTAATTTTTTAGAAATCATGTAATAAACTTGATGATCCGACCTATAACAATAAAAAAAAAACACATTAGATTGAAAAACCATGAAATATTTCGTAAAAGAATTTCAATTATTTTAACCTCAATTGAATAAAACATAATAAAAATATAAAAACTACGTTCTTCTATTTTAAGTGATGTATTATGTATGTATGTCCAGACCATGTGTGCGCAGCCTCTGAAAAAACAAAATAAAACTAATATAATATAAATGGTTGGAGTTCAAGTCATCCGAACGGACTTGTGCTAACGGGCACCAGCCCGTTGAGATTTGAAGTTTTGGGTGAACCAAAAAGATCAAAACATCTCCAAAGTTCGGCCAAGCTCCCTCATGTGCAAGAGGTATCAGCTGAAAGATTTCGAGCTATGCCATGTTGGAGTATCTCACTTCATTATTAATTTTATTTTTTGTTATGAGATAATCCCTTTTTTTATAGTGAGCTAATCCACATCATTTTCTCCTTTTTAATACTGAAAATTCACTATGTATCAAAGTGGAATATTCTTTGAAGAAACTTTCAACATTGACATATTTTTTGAACAAATAGCTATCGATATTGCTGTGTGTAAGTAGCTATAGTGGAACCAAATGAAGCAAAACCAATGTTTACTTTTGAATAACACATTAAATTTCATATAATCTTGATTATTAAATGAATGGTCTAAATTCATATCATGTGCCCTGAACTTCGATCATCGGAAGTCCCGGTGGCTATCATAGATGTGCCCATATTTACGGCGATCAGGTGACTCATCATACATCTGCCTCTAGGCAACAGGGGGATGCTGAGATTACATTGTTACAACTGTGATGTGTCACATAGTCCTAAATGTTTGTTGCCATGTATAAATTTATCAGCAGCTAATGGCTTGGTTGGTAAATCTGCCCACATGAGGTGTCTGGAGACATAGGTAAGTTCTAGTTTCTTTTGCTTGACCAGTTCTTTATATAGTGATATTTCAGATCCATATGCTTCATTTTTTCGGAATGCTTTGGGTTGCTGATCAGCTGAATACATGATTGATTATCACACATAATCTTTAAGGGTATATAGGTTGAGATGGTAAAAGTTCTTTGAGTAGTGTTTGCAGCCATACACCCTCTTTAGCAGTAAGTGCAAGAGCCACAAATTCAGCCTCTGCATATGATAAGGCCACTGAGGTTTGCTTCTCTGAGAACTAGCCAACTGCTCCTGCAAGCATATAGACATCACCAGCAGTAGAATTCCGAGTATCTATCCCCCCCCCCCCAAAGTCAGAATCTGACCATCCAAATATCTCGAGTGGAGGATCATGACTGAAGGAACGAATAAAATGAAAGCGATGGTTTTGGGTATGTCTTAAATAATGAATACAACGCTTTAAGGAGTACCAATGTGACAAGGAGGGATTATGCATATACCATGAGAGAGAATTGATGGCAAAACAAAGATTGAAGCGAGAACATGACACCAAGTAACGAAACTTGCCAATAAGCGGTTGCACAAGAGAGAAAACAGGAATAGAAGAATTTACAGAGGAGGGAGTGGGCGATGTTTGATCTTAAGAGCTAATGGTGTGTGAACTGGTGTGACTGTATCAAAACCATATGTGGACAATAAATCAGAGGCAAACTTTCTCTGATAAAGTGATAAGTTGCCCATTTGATAAGGTAATGATAGCTGTGCCAACACGTTCGGCTAATGGTGACAATTCATTGCCAAAGCGTACCTCTAAAGGATCGCTAAGAGTCTTGTAATGAATAAGATTATCCAGACAGGAGGTTAGATGACAGGTTGCACCTGAATCAAGGATCCATGGCATCACTAGATAAAGAATCAAACTGTAAGCATGCCATAAAAGCAAGAACAGATTCAGCGTCACTGTCATCGGTAACATAGTCCGGTGTTCGACGATCAGTGATGTGATAAGATTGATGGGAATTCTGCTTATGTAGACTCCACAGGCCCGTAGGCGCACGTATATCAAGAAGTTACTCACATGAATAGCATAACAGACTCATTTCATTATTAGTTCATGGTGTATAAGTGGATTACATGGGCCGCAACCCTTTCGGGTGCGTGGTTTATTTTTTTAATAAAAGGAAGTTCGGCATTAGCCTATTCTCCCGGATTTTAATTAAAATAAAGAAGAAAAATTACAAGTGAATGGAACTAGTGCCCATGGGACCCCCCAAATCCCACAATGTAGGGGAGGAGTAAGGCAAGCTAGAGGGCATTACAAATGAGGGAGATAAATCTAGCATCACTTTCATGTGGGACCCATTTGGGTTTCAACTTGTTGTCTTCGAGGAGATAAATACAGTGATGTCCAAACGGTGGAGATCTCTTATCTCGAGAGATTCTGTTCCCTAGAAGAAACAAGGATTTCTCGATCGACCATTTCTTAGGAGTTTGGCCAAAATTGACAGAACATCGCTCCCTCCAAATCTTCCAAAGAGTCTCACCCCTGATGGCATTCCACAGCCTCGATGAGCAGCCGACCGCCTCACCCAACAACACTTGCTGCCAATTGATTTGGTTCGTGAGTCTCAATATCCGGGTCATGTGACGCCAGATAACACGGGACTTGGGGCAATCGAAGAAAAGGTGAGTTAAATCTTCTATGCATCGATGGCAACGCTTGCACCATGGCGGCACACCACAGATTTTGTTAGCCCTTGCATTGGACCAGATACCTTTATGCAAGATCTGCCACATGGGAACAGACTTTTTTATCTCAATTAGGGGGTGCCAAATAGACATGAATTTTAGTTCCCATCGAAGTTTGGTCCAAGAAAGGCACCATCTCTTGTTAAGCATGTGATGAACACCTAAATTCTCTTTGAAGTTGGGGATTCTGGATAGTTTCTTTCCATTGCTCCATTTGGGGCCCTCCAGGCAAGGAAGATCCTGA
This sequence comes from Ceratopteris richardii, assembly GCA_020310875.1. Taxonomy (NCBI): domain Eukaryota; kingdom Viridiplantae; phylum Streptophyta; class Polypodiopsida; order Polypodiales; family Pteridaceae; genus Ceratopteris; species Ceratopteris richardii. The sequence continues at coordinate 33,537,611 of CM035412.1, read as the reverse complement.
CCGCAGAGAAGGCGGGTAGTTGAGCGGTCCCATGCTAAACGTCTTCCTTGAAGAAGAGCCCATTCCTCTAGGGTAACTCTAAGTCTGGGTCCAGGTCTTCGAACCTAATCCACTGGTTGGTCTCTTGTTTATAAAGGTATCTGGTCCAATGCAAGGGCTAACAAAATATGTGGTATGCCGCCATGGTGCAAGCGATGCCTTCAATGCATCGAAGATTTAGCTCGCATGTTCTTCGATTGCCCTAAGTCCCGTGTTATCTGACGTCACGTGACCTGGGTATTGAGACTCACGAACCAAATCAATTGGCAACAGGCATTGTTGGGTGAGGCGGTTGGCTGCTCATCGAGGCTGTGGAATGCCATCAGGGGTGAGACTCTTTGGAAGATTTGGAGGGAGCGATGTGCTGTCAATTTTGACCAAACTCCTAAGGAATGGTCGATCGAGAAATCCTTGTTTCTCCTAGGTAAAAGAATCTCCCGAGATAAGAGATCTTGACCGTTTAGACATCACTGTATTTATCTCCTCGAAAACAACAAGTTGAAACCCAAATGGGTCCCACATGAGGGTGATAATAGATTTATCCGTCTCATTTGTAATGCCCTCTAGCTTGCCATACTCCTCCCCTGCATTCTGGGATTTGGGGGGTCCCATGGGCACTAGTCCCATTCACTTGTAACTTTTCTTCTTTATTTTTATTAAAGTCCGAGAGAATAGGCTAAGGCCAAACTTCCTTTTATTAATATATATATATATATATATATATATATATATATATATATATATATATATATATATATATATATATATATATATATATATATATATATATATATTTCCAGCCATCCTGCACGACATTGTGATCTTAGGTGATCAGTTCAACTTTGAGTTGGGTCCCCGTGATGTTGAGGCAACTTCTCTCTATCCAGACTATAAATACACATCAGTAGAAGAATATGTCAATAAATTTGTTTGACCTGCTCGAAATCAGAGAGGGTTAGTATATGAAGATTCAAGACACTTGTATATGCTTGGAGATAAATAAGTTTATAGCATCGAGCTCTTGTGGAAATGGTGATATGCGGAGGAAGTATTTATAGCTTCTTTTCAGATTATACTGAGAGCCGTACTTAGTGTTTCAGAGGACCAAAACAGAATAAGTCAAACAAGGTTAAACGGCACTATGGAATTTTACATGTAAGGATTGCTCAAGCTGTATGTTTAAGGCCCAGCTTCCTTGGATCCTGTTATGCTTCATTTATGGATGGAAATCAGGGTGCTTGACGGGCATGCGCATCAAGCATTGCTGTTTTCTAAATGAGGGATCCCTTTGAAAACCTGGATTATAAAGGCTTCGTAAAAAAAAACATTCTACCTATATTCTTCATCTTCAACAAAAATATAGCTTGCAAATTCTTTTGTATCTTTAATTCATGGCTTTTTCTTCAAAGCTTGTGTATTTGATCTTATAACACCCTTTTGTTGCAAAAAATGATCGCTTCTGTTGGAAAGAACAGGTACACTCACACAGATGCAATTCCAAGAACTCATTATTGACTTAGTTGCCCAAATGGGCGTTATTATACATGTTGGATGTAGGTCGGTGGTTACACCAGAATTCCTACGAAGTGCATTATTCAGTATTTCTAATTTATTGAATTTCCAACACACCTCTGTGAATTGGAAATGCTGTTACAAAGAGTTTAATCCAACCTGAGTGCAACATTCTAAGTGTTTGACTTTAGGCAGTGATTTAGTAAGAAAATCAGCCCATTAATATTGGGTACGAACATGGACGAGTTCTACAGTTCCTTCTTAAACAGATTCGCTAATGAATTCAAGTTTGAGAGCTATGTGCTTTGTTTTCTCAGAATGTTTGAGATTCTTTGCAAGTTTAATTGCTGACAGATTATCACAGTGAAGCTTCAGTGATTGGCGCGGCAGAAGCTTGGTTTCTTCCAGTAAAGACTTCAGCCAAAGACCTTCCTGAGAGCAAGTGTCAGAGAGACATATTCAGCTTCCATCACCCAAGAGCATCAGGAGCTCAGATTCTGCGTGAATATCTTTGGAGACCCAATCCCCATGGGTATGGTCGCGAGCAGGAGGTTGAGGTAGAGTGCCCGACACCACATCCCAGAGCCAGGCTTTCTTGAGAAGTAGAGTGAGGTGCATTGCCCGGGTAAGGTAATTGGGTCCGGTGAGCTTGTCAAGTTGGTAAGTGCAAACAAGGAGGAGGGATGACATAGCTTGTTGAACCATGTTGTATTGTTTTCACGCGTGAGATAATCAGTTGAGATTCTTTCAATCTATAAACTGACAAAAATCTTTAATATCATGGTTTCTTGCAAGGAGGCCCACCTTTGACCCATATGATACACATAATAAATTAGAGACATGAGAATACCAATTCTAGATGGATGAATTATTCAATATGGTGAGGAGAGACATGAGGATCCAATTTTTAGATCCATTAACTCCAAATGTGATGAAGTTGGCATCCTCTTTATGAGTGATCATGCATTCTTGTCTGCACTTCAATGATTGTGAAGCGAATAACATTCAATGAGTAAGTTAGACTTCTTAAACATGAAAAGAATGAATAGAAGTTTGGAACTCATACATACGTTTATGAGCATAACATTGGATAAACTCATACCACAAATTAGATAGCGGTTGGACTCTTATAAATTCCATGAGCATGCGAGTGAATTGTTACACAAAAAGCTTGGGAAGGTGTTGAGATATCAAGCTCAACATGTGATGATCAAGGATGACACATCACTTTTTCTCTAACATGTATAATGGTCACGTCATTATATGTCAGAGACACTTTAGTGAGCTTTACTAAATTTATCTATCGAGAGTGATGACACATTTGTTTCTTTCCAATTCACTCATTTGCGGACATTAGGATTTATCTTTGTATTATTATTTATATATTCCACTAGTTGTATTGTTGTATTAGGTAATTCTTGTATATTCTCTTTACGCAATAGAAGAAGAATTGCCTCAATCTATGTGTGCTCCTCTCTTTGTGTGTGAGAATGCGTGAGAGCTCTCAACCTTATCTCCTTTCTTTTGATATGGTATCATAGCCAGTGTGGCTATAAAGAGCTTGTGGAGAAGGCTTATAACGAAGAGTATATGAGAAGGCGTGGAGAACAGGTGCTTCACAAATGATTTCAGATTGCTATGAAACTTGGTGTGGAGGTAGAAGGCATCAAAATATTTTCAAGAATTATCCATAAGTCCAGAATCTACAACATAGAATCTAGAAATCTTCCAATATTGACAAAACATGAACATACCACAATTAATCCCCTAAATCAGATGTGTGTGTGAAAGATCACATACTTACAAAATTAGCATTGAATGCTAACATGTTGCTCTCAGAAATTCTCATACTCATGAGAACACATCTTCTCTAACACCTCATTTGAATGCATATAGCATGCATGTACTGATTCTCTTTTACATATGTCGAATAGGACTCCTCCTGATATGGATGCCATTGCCTCCATAAACTCCAAGTAGTACCTGTGTGCATAAAGAGAATATGTACCTGAATTCTTAACATAAGATGCAAATCTTATGTTAACCTCCATCCAATGTCTTTGAAGTACACCGAAATCTTCATGTAGAAGACAATATTCAAATACATTATGTAAATGCCTGATCCACACCACCAAGCTGCTGATGGGTAAGTCTTCTCGATAAGCAAGAGTGTGAGCACACTCGTCTCCAAGAAGTACTCCATAACTGGTTCGCAACATGCTCCGAGAGTGCACCATGGCTGCTCCATGTGTGCTAGAGCACCATCTCTACTAAGGGACCAAAGCTGGCGTTGCAATTGGTGTAGGATGTCTAACAAAGTGACCCAAGACTCTCTTATATAGGTTTTAAATCTTCATGCAAAAAACTCATAAAAAAGTGCTTTATTTTAATCACATCGCTTTTCAAATTGCTTTTGATTTATTTTAAGTGAGTTTGCTTTATTTTTTAAGTTGATTTTAGCTAACTTTAAAAATAACTTCTAACTACTTGATGAATGATCTGACAACATTTTTATGATCCTCATGCCCAGAGCTATCATATGAGGTCAAAACCCTAAATCAACAAAAAATTAGAGTTACAGTTTTCTCCCAAATCTGATTTCTGATGGCTGAATGTCATATACCATTGGAAAGCTCTCTTCAAGCTCTACAAGATAGGCTCATAAAAATTTTACCCATTTTTTGCCAAAAATGACTAAGTACCAAAATTAGGGTTTCTGCCCTAAATGGATTTTGGACTGATGTGACATTATTTTCCAACAATCCCCCCCCTGCATTGTCACACTACAACATATGAGGGACATACCAACGCTGCCTATACCAACGGTCACTGTTGGGGTCGGTATAAACATTGGAAAAGTGCACTTAAAGATACCGACGGTCAAGTGACCATTAGTGTGACCGTTTAAAATGGATCATCAATGTGTCCCGCAACTGTCGGTATAAGCACCAGTATGGGCATCAGTATAAGCGTCGGTATGGGCATCGGTATAAGTGTCGGTAATTTACTGGAAGTTACGGACGCCCATACCGACGCCCATACTGAGGCCATGTTTTAAACATTCCAGGAACCCGAGAGAAAAATTGAACATTTTTGCGCGTGTTTGAGTACTGATTGTCTTTTGTCGAACTGCGTGCGCGAATCGAATTGCGACCTGCATTGTCTTGTGCACACACACACACACACACAGATCTCTCTCTCTCTCTACACACACACACTCTCTAGGTTTAGATCTCACATCTTGGTAAGTGGTGCACGTACTCTTAACCTTTGTCTTTCTCTATGCTTTAGGTCATATAATTTCTGTTCTATTTGATTTTGCAGAAGTCCTTTGGTGTCGATTGTTTGGAATTTGACACTGAAGCTGCTATCTCCTATCTTCTCAAACCTATAAACATACACTAGGGTCCACATATTTGCATTTACCTCACAAAAGGTTTCTCAATGTACTTCTGCTCTGTCATGTAGATACACTAAACAAAATCAGGAACTAAATCCTGGGACTTGTGACTGAAAACTCACAACTTAGTGTATTATGAACAGTAGCTGATTCATCTTTGACTGTACTCAACTCAACTCATGGGTCTCAAAATTTCATATCTATGATGTCATCTTGTCTTCATCCTCTTTCATAACTACTCTTCTAAGATATGACCTGCAAATGACAATCTCATAGTAAAAACTAATACCTGTGATTTGATGTTGATCTGGTTCCTTCATCTTCTCCAAACTATTGTTCTTCCTTGAATTTGAAGTAGCCTTCTCTTCATCAAGTCTTGAACTTCAAACAATACTTTTGTAAAGTATTTTCATACACTTCCAAAAGTATTCAGTTGCTAACACATCATCAACTTCATACTCCACACTGATAAATAAACATGTGACTAAATTGTCTAATTCTCAAATCTCTACTCATCTAGATTAAGTGTGTATGTTAAATGTAAAATGTTAGAAGCTGCTCTTAAATCATATGTTGTAAACCTGGAAGTCAGGGAACCTGGGAGTCTAGGATCCTCGAAGCTCTGATACCAAAACCCTAAAGCTCTGATACCAAATGTTGGAAATTTAGTAGGCCCATAACTAATACCACAGGTCCATAGTTCCATAAGTCCAGAATCTACAACATAGAATCCAGTAAACTTCCAATATTGACAAAACATGAATAGACCACAATTAATCATACAAATGATGAGACAAAGATAGAGAGATAATAGACAAAATGTGTAAAGTGTTATGTAAGCCACTGCTTGCTCACACTATCATATATAGAAATGTCAATTTACAATGTGGGAGTCAAAATCTCAACCACTCTATGTGAACAGAAATAGATGGATGAGTGAATGTACAAAATTTACAAGAATATTCAGATGTAGGGATAGAAATTAGAATATGTATGAGATGTATGACCTGATAGGTTGTAGAAGAGTGAATATGAGTGACAGAAAGAGGAAAGATCAATTGGAAACTCATAATCAACAAACCCTAATCTAATTTTAGCCTATGGAAGACCCTAAATCAGATGTGTGTGTGAAATATCACATACTTACAGAATTAACATTGAATGCTAATATGATGCTGTCAGATTCTCCTTTAGATATGCCAAATAGGACTCCTCCTGATATGGATCCCATTGCCTCCATAAACTCCAAGTAGTACCTATGTGCATAAAGAGAATATGACCCTGAATTCTTAACATAAGATGCAAATCTTATGTTAACCTCCATCCAATGTCTTTTAAGTACACCGAAATCTTCATGTAGAAGACAATCTTCAAATACATTATGTAGATGGCTGATCCACACCACCAAGCTACTGATGGGTAAGTCTTCTCCATAAGCAAGAGTGTGAACACACTTTCTCCAAGAAGTACTCCATAGCTGCTCCTCAACATGCTCCTAGAGTGCACCATGGTTGCCCCATGTGTGCTAGAGCACCACCTCTACTAAGGGACCAAAGCTGGCATTGCAATTGGTGTAGGATGTCTATCAAAGTGACCCAAGACTCTGTTACATAGGTTTTAAAGCTCCATGCAAAAAACTCATAAAAAAGCTCTTTATTTTAATCACATCGCTTTTCAAATTGCTTTTGCTTTATTTTAAGTAAGTTTCCTTTATTTTTAAAGTTGCTTTTAGCTAACTTTAAAAATAACTTCTTGACCTTCTTTTTCACACTTCTGACTACCTGATGAATGATCTGACAACATTTTCATGATCCTCATGCTGAGAGCTATCATATGAGGTCAAAACCCTAAATCAACAAAAAATTAGGATTAGGGTTTTCTCCCAAATCCGATTTCTAATGACTAAATGTCATCATTGGAAAGCTCTCTTCAAGCCCTACAAGATAGGCTCATAAAAAGTTTACCCAATTTTGTGCCAAAAATGACGAAGTACCAAAATTAGGGTTTTGGCCCTAAATGGATTTTGGAGTGATGTGACATTGTTTTTCAACAGCAATCCCTTCTCAACAATTCGGCTTACACTTATGAGGTTCTTGGTGATCACATATAATACCTTGCTCAATAGGTTCATATTACCATATGGAGTCTTCACATTACCTATCTTCAGATGTCTTGTGTCATTTCCTATTTGGACTTCATGTTTATTCCTTGGATCCTCCAAGTTTGAGAGTAGAGCTACATTCCCTGCTACATGATTTGAGCAACTTGTGAGTCTATATAGAATACATGTTCATCTGATTTACCTTCCATCATGGTCATGTTCATTAGAAGAAGTGAGTCCTCTTGGGTTTGGTCATCTGCATAATTGTTGTAGTCTCTCCTTCCTTTGTATCCTCCTTAGTAGTTGTTATTGTTATATGAGTTTTTATTGTATCCATTAAAGTTGTTGAATCTACCTCTTGAGCTTCCATAGCTTCCTCTGTTATAACCTCTTCCTCTTTAGTTCCTACGATTCCTGAAACAATTCTCAGTGATATGATTAGTTAGCCCACATATGGCACATGGAGATGAGCTTTGAGCTCTCCCTGCCTTGTCTTCCTCCTCTGCCTCTTCCTCTTGAGCCTCTACCTCTACCTACAAAGTTTGCTTGAGAGTTGCTACCGTCATCATCAAAATTCTTACCTTTTCCTTTGCTATCTTTGTTCTTATTCTTATCCGTATAGAGAGCAGAGGATTGATTACCTTTTGAGTTGTCTCCATTCTTAATAAGCTTTGCCTCATTTCTGAACAGTTGTCCCATGAGAGTGTTGAAATCAAGAACTTATGTGTCCATGTAGAGGTCCATGGTTGTGGTGAAAGCTTCCCATTTGTCATCTGCCTTTATTCCATTGATTACTTGCCTTAGTATATGATCTTCATCAATGAATTCTCCAATGCTTCCAAGCTGGTTTGTTATGTCCATTTTGGTGAAAAAATTAGTCACACTATGCTTAGGCATCTTCTTCAGTGTGGTGAATTCCATCCATAGTTGATTCTTCCTTGCCTTGGTACTTGATGAGAAGAATGCTTCAAGAGCATTCCAAGTCACTTGTGAACTCTTGCATATCCTAATGTGTGGAAGTAAAAAATCAAAGATTGAGTTAAGAATATATGACCTTTCTAGAGCATCCTTTGAACACCACGCATTCAACCTCTCTTGTTCTTCTTGTGTTGGTTGGCCCTTGCTGATATTTTCAGCTTCACATGATGAAGTAGCAATAGTGGGTTGTCTCTTTGAATACCATGAGATAAGACAATCTCCAAGATAAAAACAAAATCCACTAGTACTTCTTCTTGTGTCTCTATCACCTGCCCAATCAGAATCTGAAAATCCATTAAGTAACAAATGTGTAGATTTTGAAAATACCATAGCAAAATTTGAAGTTCCCTTCAAATATCGAAAGATTCCCTTTACTGCTTTCCAATGTAACACTGTCGGATTCTGCATGAACCTTGATACTTGAGAAACAACGAACTATATATCAAGACATGTATTACAAAGATATGTCAAGCAACCAACTACTTGACTATATAGAGTAGCATCAAATGCCTCTGCATCTGCTACCATTTGTAAAGACATGTTCTGATCCATAGGTGTTTGCATAGGTTTAGAATCATCCATCTGAAACCTCTCCAAAAGTTTCTCAATGTACTTTTGTTGTGCCATATAGATACACTAATCTCGAAACAGAAATTGAATCCCAAGATAATAATGTAAAATGCCTAAATCATTCACATCAAATGTTTTCTTCAATTCTTTTTTGAACATCTGCAAATCTTCATCTCTAGGACCTGTGACTATAATATCATCCACATAAATGATTGCTATAATCATGATACCTATTTCATCTTTAACATAAAGAGTTGGAGCTGCATCTGAGTTATGGAAACCAATGGATAAAAGATATGTATGTATCTTTTCATACTATGCTCTAGGTGCTTGCTTTAAACCATACAAAGCTTTTACAAGCTTACACACTAAGTGTTCTTTACCTGTCTCTTCAAAACCTTCTGGCTGCTGAATATACACATCCTCATGTAAATCACCATTTAGAAAAGCAGTCTTAATGTCAAGTTGATATATATGCCAACCAAAATGTGCTGCTAAAGTAAGTATTGACCTAATAAGAGTCATCTTAGACATAGGAGCAAATGTCTCATCATAATCAATACCTTTTTGTTGTGCACATCCTTTGACAACCAACCTGGCTTTGTATCTATCAATAGTACCATCTGCTTTCCTTTTCATTTTGAAGATCCATTTTACACCTATAGCCTTCTTTCCGTTTGATTCTTATGAATAGAATCAATCTCTTCTTGCATAGCTAAATAGGAATGTTAAGTGCATCTCTAACACATGCAGGTTCATCTTCAATAGTCGTAAATGCCAAAATATCATGAATCTCAAAGTCTTCAACAAAACTTACATGATCTTTTTGTTGTTGCTATCTAGTGTGACTTCGTGTTCTTACATGATCTTGTTGTTGTTGTCTAGTCTGACTCCTTGTTCTTCTAGTAAAAGTTTTTATACCACTATCTTTCTAAGTCTGATATAACCACGTAGGTGTATCCTTAAGTAGTGGTGAATGTTGGGATAGATGGATGGATGCTCCAAGAGACTGAGTAGGTACTGCTAAACCTGCTTTGTACCAGCCCTCTTTTGCTTCAGAGTTGATAACTAGACCTCCTTAGCTTTCCAATGACACCATAAAATGTCCTATGTCCTTTGGAAATAATGTGTGCAATGATTGAATCAAAACAGATAACTTTGGAAGTCACAAACTCAAGAAAACCTTCTATTTTTGTCTTGACACCTGCTTAGTATTTTGCTCAGTATGACCATCATAATAGAAATTGGAAAACTTCCTTTTAGGTATATCTAATTAGCTTAGTAAGCTACCTATTCCAAGTGGAATGATGTAAAATGATAAACTATGCTAAGAGAAATCAATTTAGCAAGTTAAGCTATATCCCCGACTTTTAAGGACTGTAGCAGAAAATGACCAGAGTTCACCTCGACGCCGATTTCTCCAAAATGGCTAAATAGAATGTCTTCAAACTTTGCTAGCATGTAGATTACTTCAAGCTGAATCCAACAAGCTTTGAATCACTGCATGTGGTGAAGAATTGACCGAGATATGTCCTTGACAAGTTGACAGACTTTTGAGTAGACTAACAGAGAACTCAGAGATGGACAATATGAATGTATGTATTAATGAACATTTGTATACAACTCCATTGGCATGAATCTCATTGCCAAATGGTATAGAGAGGTGTGGGCTTGAGTGTAGACCTCACACACACTCAAAAATCAGTAATGCTAGGCTCGGGAGTGCTCTCTCTTGCCCGTGAATTTTCATGTCCATTTTTATAAGAGATGGGTAAAAATTTGAATTTAAATTCAAACTTTTGGCTCTCTATGATCAAGCTCCTAAATGCTTGGAGATACTCTTTCAATCAAGCAACTAATTTTTTCACGAATCCTTTTGGTAGGTGATTACAAGAGATTCCAAGAGATTCCAAGTCAACTTGACTTTTACAATGAGGTAAAGTGGTAATTAATCACTAGCAGATGTTCCTATGCTTCTTCATGTATGTATAGACTTCAATACATCCTTTGAGCCAAATGTGTAGGCTTGTAATTTACACCAACAGTGAAACTCTTTCTGACCCTTCAACTTCCACAGGTTCTGGAACTTGTCCTGCAGAGGTACTAGGACTTTCTAGAACTTTAACTTCTTCCATTTCTGGAACCAAAGTCTCATGTGGAACTAAATCTTTAGAAGGTTGTGAAATTCCTCTTTCTTCAACTTTTTCTTGAGTCCTAGGAATTTTAACTCCCTCTTGATATGGCTGAACATGTACATCCAGAATCTTTCTAAAAAATCCATAATCATTTTCACTAATGAACTCTAGAATTTTTGCTTCTTTATCATAAACCTTATTTTCAGCAATATAAGCATTATGTGAAAGAATAACGTCACTTGTCTCTGGAACATAAAACCTGTATCCTTTACTCTCAACAGGATATCCAATAAAAACAGCTTTCTTTGCCTTTACATCTAGTTTGCCTCGGTCCTTTTTCTCAACATGTACGTAAGAAAGTGATCCAAACACTTTGAAATAACTCACATTAGGTTTTCTACCATAATAAGCTTCATAAGGTGTGATTACCTTTAAAGCTTTTGTAGATGACATGTTTAAAATGTGGTTAGCTGTATGTACTGCATCAAACTAGAATTTCGATGAAAGCTTCTTGGATGCCATCATGCTCCGCATCATTTCAACAAGTACTCTATTCTTTCTTTTTGCAACACCATTCTGCTAAGGCGTGTAAGCAATAGTAAGGTGTCGAGTAATACCTTTCTCATCAAGAAATTTCTGGAACTCTTTTGACAAGTATTCTCCACCTCTATCACTTGTGAGAATCTGGATAGTTTCTTGACTTTCATTTTCAACCATAGCTACAAACTTCTTGAACATAGGAAAGACTTCTAACTTCAACTTAAGACCATAGATCCACGAGTATCTCATAAAATCATCAATGAATAGAACAAAATACCTCAAAACTTGAATAGATTCTGCTCTCATAGGTCCATTCACATATGAATGAATAATCTGCAATTTTTTGGTAGCTGTAATATGACCATGTTTCTTGAAAGGTAGTTTATGCATCTTACCTTCAAGACAACCTTCACATATATCCGAATCATCCGGTAGCTTGAATGAGGGTAAACTCTCAACCATACCTCTATCTTTGATACTTTTGAGAGCTCCAAAACTAATATGTCCAAATCTATACCTCTATCTTTGATACTTTTGAGAGCTCCAAAACTAATATGTCCAAATCTTTCATGCCATAGCTTCATATCTTTGACCAGTGACGAAGATTTGAATGCATATGCCTGATTGATTTTTGACAAAACAAAGATCCCTCCTCTATGCTCACCTTGTAAAAGACACTTGTCATCTTTATGTGATAAGATCTTACAAAGATCTTTCTCAAATACAACTTTAAAACCATCACTTAAAAATGCAGATATAGATAGCAAATTCTTCTTCATTACAGGTACATAAAGAACATCTGAAATCTGAAAATTACCACCTTCTCTTGAATTTAGGGCAACATCCAAATCATTGCCATCTGCAATAGTAACTCTTCTACCTGAAGAATAGGAAAGAGAAGAAAATACATCTCTGCAACCTGTCATATGCTTAGTAGCACCTGAGTCAAATATCCAAGGACTTGCTGAAAGAACTTGTAAAGCTGCCTGATCATAAGCTACTTCCTCAATGGTGATACAGGCATAAGAATCACCTTGAGATTTCCCTTTTCTATCATCTTCTACAACATTACCTGATGCCTTTTTTTTTTCTGCTGCAATCCTTTTATAAAATGCTGACTTAATATGTTCAGGTTTCTTGCAGTAATAACATATTACTTCCTTCTTCTTAGAAGACTTCTCTTTAGATGCCGTAGATACAGAATCTGAAGTAGAAGGTGAGAGGGACCTACTTTCCTTCTTGAATTGTTTTTCCTTCTTATCCTTCTTCTTCTTTTTACCCTTTGATGAAGATGAAAGTGCCTCTTCATTCTCTTCCATTCCATTCAACTGATCATCATCTTGAAGTAACAAGAACTCTAGCTCTTCAAATGTAACCTCTCTATCTCTTGTGGTAAGGGTAAGAGTGGTTATAAAAGATCGATATGAAATAGGAAGTGAATTAATTAGCGTATTTACCATTTCTTCATCTGATATCTCAACTCTATATTTAGAAGTTGATCTCTCAAGTCAACGAGTCTTATAATGTGGGTTTGAATTGACTTACCAGCCTTCATCCTTGTATTTGCTAGTTGTCTCCTCAAGTCAGCTTTCCTAGCAGGATTTCTACTTTGAAAAAGATTCTCAAGCTTTAACCAAGCTTGACCAAAACTTCTGCAAGATCTGATATGTGGTAGAATATGCTTTTTGACACTCATCGCTATGAATGAAAGTGCTAAAGCATCTTTAGCATCCCATCTTGCCTGATCTTCAGTAGGAGGAAATCTAGGTAAAGTGTTGGCAGTGGTCTGGACGGTCAAGGACTTACAAGACAAGGGAGCCAACGAGAAGGGCCAAGTAGACAAAGCAGTCAAAGAAGAGCTGGAAAATAGGCCATCATTTTTTCCTGAATTAATATTTTCCAAATAGTGATTTCATTCACTCCCCACCAATGTAAATACCATTCCACCTTATTGTAGCTCCATTTTGTGCAAGCCAAGGATTCCTTGAGCTTGAGGAGCATTAGAAGTACCTATCTATCAATTTTCATATTTTTTAGACTCCGTTGAGCCTCCAAATAGGCCCTAGAACCTAATTTTTATCTAGGTCGGACACTAGGTCTGGACACAGCCAAAGCTAGTCAAAAACTATAAAAAGAGCTAGAGAGCTCATTTTTGAGGTTAGCTTGTTGTAGAATTGAACTTGTAAGAGCACTTCTGAGTAATCTAAAGAACTCCATTGTCGATCTCTCTTTATTCTTGCATTGTGTGTGCATGTTAGTGTGCTTCTCACTCACACACTTGTGCCATCACTTGTTCGAGGTCTTCATACCATCCTCACATCTTCCTGGATTGACATTAAAGGAGGTGCTACTCATCACTGAGCTACACCAAATTTTGGCACCGTTGCCGAGGATCGAGCTTTGAGGACGAGCGTGTGATGGTAAGATGTAGAGTTGTGATGTTGGCGTAGTAGATAATTTCTTTACTTGTTCTTACTTTTCTCTTTCTTACTTCACCATCATCAAAACCATCATCATCCTCACCATATCCGATCTCCATCCCCATCATCGCAAAAATTCAGTTTTTTTTTTTAATCATATCACCTTCTCCACTCCATTCCCCTCATTTCACTTGTGAGAGAGAGCGTGAGAGAGATTTGTGTGCGCTGCTTTTGCATGTTTTTTGAGTGATCTTTCAGGTTGTAGCTGTATCGTCATCCCCAGCAGTCTCCGCAGGTACGGAAAAGTTCGGCTCTATCTCTATGTTGCAGACCTCTGTCGATCGTGATCGACAGAAAATTTGACCTTCTGGTAAAACAAAGTGCACCACCATAATCTACATGATGAATACACTCTAAATCACTAATCACAGTAAAAAAATTTCGTGTTTCTCTGTCAATCGCGATCGATACTATCGATTGTGATCGACAGCCACGATCGACATCCTCTGTCAATCGCGACCGACAACCTCTGTCAATCACGACTGACAGACCTCGACGGATTGCCACGTAGGACTCAGTCGGTGTTGATCGCGATCGAATGAAAACTGATGATTGACTCAAAGACTCGTGTTGCCACGTGTCCATCGTGGCGGATAGAACTCCGATTGACTTAAATCACGGCAAAAATCTCGGAAAAAATGTCGATCGCAATTGACACCATCGATCACGATTGACACCATCGATCGCGATTGACAGGACTCACGACCGACTCTGTCGATCACGATTGACACTGTCAATCGCGACTGACGTGTCGATGGCAACTGACAGCCACGACGGACACCTCTGTCAATCGCGATTGATAGACGTGTCGATCGCGATTGACAGACCTGTCGATCGCGATTGACATCCTGATCACGTTAATTAATGAGTGGATCACCCGCATAGGATAACCAGTTGTTGTACATCGGGAAATTGTTACACATACATATTGCATTTTTAGCCAAATTTCTAGGGTTTTATGCTCCAAGTTTTTGGGGTAAATTTTAGGCATACTTATCAAGGAATTAGTGATTTGTGAGGTCCCTACACGTGTGTTTTGAGAAAAATCCTATGAGCTGTTAGCCCGTTTGAACCTTGTTTTAACTCCAAAACCCTGAACTGTCATAACTTCCTCATATGAAATCCGTTCGGGGTGATCTTAGGCTCGTTGGAAAGCTCATGGGATTATTAGATATAGTAATTTTAAGAGGACCATACCCAGGGGGGAACAAAACTAAGGGATCTCTAGAGTTGTTTTCCACAAAGACATAGTGCAAATTGATACCTGAATTCCATAAATGAAAGTGATTTGTTCTGTCATTTGACTTTAAGTCTTGAGTGGGACCTTTACAGGTCCATTGAGAGCACTAGGGAGTATCTAAAGCAAGGGCATTCACCAAGCTTGAGAACGGGGTTCTTGAGCATCAAAGAGCAAAGGATCAGCAAGTGAGGTTGGAATATTCTCAACTCCCTCTGTCATTTCCTAGCTTAGGATAAGTGCGAGTAGTGCTAGGAGTAAGTCAGGGCGACGATAGGCATCTATCAAGTTGAAGACTACCTAAGCACTCAAGTTCAAGCGGAAACATAATCTCTCTATGGGATCGATAACTGTAAAGGAAAAAGAACTTAACGTGGTACGAACAACTTAAAGTGCGGAAAGTCACGCAAGTATTCCTGATGACGTGATATCAGACAAGATCATAAACACGATTATAATCAACTAAAAAAAAACCAAGTAACTGATACGAAAGAACTCGGCAACGAGGTTGTACCTTGGGCAAAAATTGGGATTATTCAGTAAAGCATATGAACCTTAGATCAGAACGACACCTAGGGAGAGATAGACAGAGTCTTAGGTCTTCAGAGGCTAGTGTCAATCATACTGCTAGGTCTTGGGCCCAATAGTTGAGCCATTATTCGCACTACCCTAGCTCTGAAACCAGTGAGTCTGAGATGTCTCAGGGTATTGTAAGCTGCCGGATTGGCAATTGTAAATCTTTTTCTTTTCATATTCCGCACGAACTGAAAGGTCGTTGCGTAGATTTGTATCTATTTATAATCTAATGAAAGGACGCTTTGGTAACGATCAAGAGGATCGCCAGACTGATTGTCTGGGCGATTGCATTCTGTGAAGTTGTCGTAGCGTGGTGTTGCGAAATCTGAGTATTACTGTTCTTGTCTCTGTTTGATTACATTAGCTTGTGTTTGGGCACATGTTCCTTTAAGTTAGAAAATGTAAGTCTCTATTACGGTAATGAATTGCTTCGGCGCTGTGTATTGAGAACATATCAACCGGAGTGTAATCGGTAAGGTTGTGGAAGAACTAGCAATAGTCTGAGTACAGACAGTAAGATTGTGAGAGAACGAATCAGAGGATTGATAGTAATTGGTATGCAGAGTTTTTGAGTGTTAAAGTACTACGAAGTAAATGTGTTGATTGGGAAAATTAAGTAATAGGGCCTTTGATTAACAGACCCCTTCCACTCCCAAGAACGCGAAAAGAGCTTAAACACGCCTGTGATGGCAACGCGCGTTTAACACTGGCGCCGTCTATGGGAATGTGGCAATAGAGTGTTACAAATTGAATGTGGGAAGGTGATCATAGATTGTGAATTGACAGTAAGGTCGAGTAGTATGCAAGTGTTGCAAAGGTGATATATGCCGGTTACTCGGTCCGGCGAGTCGTATCCGAAGTACAGGAGAGACCGACAGCCTTGGGGGTACCAAATTTGTTAAGGACACCCCCAGGAGGCAGAAGCACAGATCGGTTAAGCTCAGTAGTAGAAGAAGCAAAGCACGGTAGCAGTGATTCCGGTAATATTCCGGTAGAACATACTACAATTTCGGTAGATTTCGGTGTAATTTCGGCACAGTCTGCAGAAGATACAGTAACTTCGGAGTCTACAAGAACGCAGTGTGCAGTTGATCCGACACCGTCTGATCAAGATTCGAACCTCTCTGAGGATAGAAGTGTGTTATTCAGAGAGACCAGTGCTGGTGAAAGAATATCCTGGGTTGGGGAAAGTTCGACTAATTCCGATGACAGTTCGGTCCCAGTTGCAGGGAATTTACAATTTTCCGGTGACAGTGTTTTACTTCCTGGTGAATCTTCATTTCGGACACCATTGTTCGGGGTAAGTGTGCCTACATTTGATACCAAAGAAGAGGATAGGCTATTCGAATTGGAAATCCGTAAGAGGCTGAACGCTATTTTCAAGTCGGAAGGTGAACAGTCTGATCATACACAGTCTGAAGGACCGGAAACACCTCCTCAGAACTCAAGAGATAGTAACAGTACCACTACTAGCACCATGAGTGGACAACAACAACAACAACAGCAACAACAGCAATAGCAACCGCCACTTCCACTTCGATCTGTTCCAACAGGGGTAACATACACCAAGTTCGGTGGATTTCGAGGTGATGACCCTGATGCCCATGTGCGTACCTTTGAGATAAGTTATGTCGTACTAAACCATCCACCCGATCCGGCATACAAGGCCATCGTATTCCAGTCTACATTAGTCAATGAAGCAGCCAGGTGGTTAACCGAGTATGATATCAACCATTTCGGCACCTATGAAGTAGTAAGGGATGCGTTTTTGCAGAGGTTCTAACTGAAGAAGATCCCTACCAAAATTTTCCATTACTTGCAGAACAATAGACAGAAGCCGCATCAGATTGTGAAGGAATATGCCACATTATTTAGAACTCATTTAAGAAACTTACCTCCGGCACATGCTAATTTACCGGATGATGTCATAACCGAGTGGTTTATTAATGGTTTGACCCCACAGCTTAAACAAATCATGATCATCTGATGTGTGGGTGCTATGACACTAGATGTTGTCATAGCAATGGCTCTGCAACTAGAGCATAAGGTTGGCGGTTTCACTGAAGACTTGGAGTGGCTGAAAGCCAGTAGAAACATTGCAGAGGACCCGGCTAAACAGATGTACTGAAACAGGACCCGGCTACGCGCCTTTAGGTCCTGGCTAAAGAAAACTTACGCGTAAAACCAATAGGCTTAAGCGTTTACGCTGCGCGCCTTTAGGACACTTTAGCACAAGACCATGTTGGTCTTCCCTCCTTTTATTTAGGGAAACGGCTAAAGAAAACCATGTAGGAGGGAAGACCATGAAGGGAATGCGCTATGCGATTAGCTCCCTTAATCAGATGTATTGTGCTATCTGTAATACCACCGGACATTCCACCGAAAATTGTGCGTATAACACCAAAGTGTAGGGACCAGCAACTGTAAATGCCACTATACAAGAACTAGGGCAGCCAGCCACTCACTACGTGTCGCCACAGATGCGAAACAATCCGCCGCAAGGATATAGGAATTATCGAGGACAACGGAATACAAATTACAATACAAATCGTTGGGAGACAAGAACATCACAGGAAGGTACTTCCTTGCCACCACCGCGATGTCATTTTTATGGTGAGCTTGGTCACATCCGAAGATTCTACAAGGATGCAGCCGAATATGAACAAAGAAAGAAAGAGCGTCAGAATCCAATGACCAATATGGTCTATATTTCACCAGTGGAAACTCAAGCAGTAGTGGTCCAGACAAGATCCGATAAGCAGTTGCAATCAGCAACGGAGGTGTTTGAACCTGGCATCCATGAACAGCAGAGAATGTATAACAAGGCTAGCCAATGGACCACCAAAGAGCCTACGGTGTTCCCTGATCCAGTTCCAGTGACACAGGTTCCCTTGCCAAAGGTAGGAGCGTAGGAACAAGATTGTATCCTAGTAACAGGACAATCATCATCAGAACCAATGAAGAGTGCAATTCCAACAGACCAGATATGGGATATTCTCTCAAAGGCTTCAATTACACTTCCTTTGGGGCAACTACTTGCCTTGGTGCCCAGAGTTCGACAGCAATTCCAGCAACAGCTCAGTCCTGGATCTCCCAGTACTCTGGCAACAACCACAATCCAACCGGAAGCTGACTCTACGGTGGATCATGCGGTCCCCTTAATTACGGTATGGCACAAGAATCACAAAATTACTCAAGTACTAATTGATGGTGGGTCTGGTGTAAACATAACGACTGCAGCTCTTTGCAAAAAGTTGGGGTGGACGCAAATCGAGCCTATGCAGTTCTTTGTCAGAATGGCAGACCAGTCCCGAGTCCATCCGGTGGGCCTCGTAAGGAATATCCCAATCACTTTGCAGGGCACCACATTTAAGATGACTTTTGTCGTCTTAGAACTACCGGAGTCCAGTCTCGATTATAATCTTCTTTTCGGTCGACCCTGGTTAAAACAGGCTAAGGTTATACAGGATTGGTCAGCACAGGAACTAACTTTCAAAGATAACCATCGTAAATATGTTGTCAAACTGGATGCTATTCAGCCCTGCAAATTACATGCCAGACCTTATGTAGCAGAGCCGGTCCACATGTTGGATGGTTTATCCGATGACGAAGAAGTAGAATTTTTGAAGAATAACAAAGATTTGATCTCTTTGGGGACTGTCGATTTGCAATCCGTAGCAGACAACTGGAGTCCGACAGCCTTTACGGTGATGCCCGTGACCGGAGATGCTGATGCCAATCATAAAGATGCTATGGATGGAGCCACTTTGCAGAAACTTTTACAGTCAGCTGACGATTCGGCAAAACCTTGGCAATTCTATGTTCCCAAAGATCAGTTAATCACCTATAATTTGGGAGATGAAGTGGACCCGCGACCTGTCAAGATAAAGGAAGGATTATCTGAGGTATTTCAAGCAAATTTGATAAAGCTTCTTTGTGAGTTCTCTGATATTTTTGCCTGGGATTATCGTGATATGAAAGGTCTGGATCCTCGCATCTATCAGCATCGGGTCATAATCAAACCAGAAGTAAAGCCGATTAAACAATCAACCTACCGAATGAATCCTAACTATGCAGCACAGGTCAAGGCAGAACTCGATCGGCTACTAAAAGTGGGATTCATTGTCCCCATTGAGCATGCGGAATGGATCTCCCCGATCGTGATCGTACCAAAGAAAAACAAGCAGCTCTGAATATGTGTAGATTATCGGAAATTGAATGCAGCCACGGTACTTGATCCATTTCCTCTTCCATTTCTTGACACAATGTTGGACAGAGTGGCTGGAAATGAGATGTATTCATTTCTCGATGGTTATAGTGGTTATAACCAGGTCAGAATGGCTGAGCAAGATATACCGAAAACAACATTTATTACGAATTGGGGTGTTTTTGCTTGTACAGTCATGTGGTTTGGGTTAAGGAATGCTCCTAGTACCTTTCAGCGTTGTATGCAGGAAATTTTTTCACCCTACCTGACTTCTTTTATGCAAGTATACTTAGATGACTTCTCTTTATTCGACAAAATTATGGCACACCTGTATCATTTACGGTGTTGTTTCGAGAAATGCCACGAATACCGACTTTGCTTGAACCCGACCAAATCTGTCTTTGCGGTTTCTTGTGGTAAACTACTTGGCCTTATTATATCTGCACAAGGCATATAGGTTGATCCAGACAAAGTTGCCGCCGTGTTGGAAGCACCTGTGCCTACAACACCAAAAGAAGTTATGTGATTCATGGGATAGATTCGGTGGCATGGTCACCATTTACGGTGGTTAGCTCATCTCGCCACACCACTTAATCGACTCATGACGAGCACTCCATGACAGTTCGATTGGACTCCACAATGTCAAACTGCCTTTGATCGTTTAAAAGAATTATTGACCCAGGCACCAATTTTGCAACCCCCGGATTGGGAACGCCCATTCCACGTCTTCGTTGATGCCTCAGATATCACAATTGGAAGTGTTTTAATGCAACAATCTGATAAGTGGTTCAGACCTGTCTATTACGCAAGTCGTTGACTCGCTCCTGCTGAACGAAATTATTCAGTAACTGAAAGAGAATGTCTTGGTTTGGTGTATTCTGTAAAGAAATTCCGGCATTATTTGTTAGGCCAAAAATTCACCTTTCATGTAGATCATGCTGCGCTGGTGTATCTGGTCCGGCAATAGCATTTAGGTGGCCACTTGGCACGTTGGGCTCTATTGTTACAAGAATTTGATTATGAAGTGATTCATCAACCCGGCACTGCACATGCATTAGCAGATTTTCTCTCTCGATTAGATTCCGGTGAAGCTCCGGTAGGTGTTGATGACACCCCACCAGCAATTTATGTTACTGAAACAACTAGTGATGAATATGCAAAACCTCCTGTGCCACCTACCTACTATGATCAGTTATTAAACTTTCTTACTGATGGATGTCTTCCCCCTCAAACTTCTCTTGCGATGAGGCGGAAAATTGCAGTTTACAGTCGTAGATTCCGGTTGATTGCCGGACAGTTGTATTATATGGATCATACTAGGGTTTTGCTTCATTGTATTCCTCCACATGAAGTAAACTAGGTTATTACTATGGCACATTCAATACCTTCCGGTGGACATTTTGCAGAAGATTGAACGCACGGAAAAATTCTGCAAAGTGGACTCTGGTGGCCTACCATGTATAAGGATGTAACTCAGTTTGTGCAGCAGTGTGACAATTGTCAGCGATTTGGCCAACCATTACAACGCCATTTCTTTCCTCTGCAACCTATATTACATTTGGAACCTTTCTAGAAATGGGATCTTGATTTTATTGGACCAATCACACCTCCAACAATCCTTAGCAACAATCGATACATTCTGACATGCACAGATTATGCTACCAGATGGGCAGAAGCTTGGGCCTTACGGTCCGCCACAGCTGTTTCGGTCCTGTCACGAGGAAGGAGATAAGGAAGAGAGCTCACACACACACTCTCACTCTCAAGGAGAAGCACACACACAGATTGAGGCAAGGAAGAATGATCTTCTTCTTCTTCTATTACATAAAAGGAATGTACAAGAATGACCTAAAAAACAAGAATACAACAAGTGCAATATATAAAGATCAGTACATAAGGAAAAACCTAATATCCGCGAATGAGTGAGCTGGCAAGAAACAAATGTGCCATCACTCTCGGTAGATAAATCTAATAAAGCTCAATGAAGTATCCCTGACATATATTGGTATGACCACTATACATGTCAGAGAAACGAAAAACTGATACGTGTCATCCTGGATCATCACATGTTGAGCTTGATATCTCAACACTCCCCCTCAAGCTCAACGCCATATCTTGTAATCCAAGCATCTCTTGAAACTTCTTTAACTTCTCAGCTCCAAGTGCTTTGGTGAAAATATCAGCAACCTGCTCATCTGTTCTCACATAAACAAGATCAATATCACCTACTAATACTTTCTCTCTGATGAAGTGATAATGTACCTCAATATGCTTTGTTCTAGCATGGAAAACAGGGTTCCGTGCTAATTGTATGCTGCTAAGATTATCACAATAGATAGTAATAGGCTTTTGCACTTCCACACCTAAATCTGCAAGTAACATCTCCAGCCATGATGCCTCACATGCTGCCATTGCAGCACCTCTATACTCAGCCTCTGTACTCGACAAAGCAACAGTGGGTTGCTTCTTGCTGCTCCATGTAATAGCTTCACCTCCAAGTGAGAAAAGAAAGCCACTAGTAGATCTTCTATCTGGAGTACTACCAGCCCAATCTGCATCGGTGTATCCATGAACCTGCAACTCCACACCAGCTTCATAAAACAATGCATAATCCAAAGTAGCACTCACATAACCTAGAGTGTGTTGGAATCAATATCCCATTGGTCCAACAGTAGCTTCATAGGAAGCTTGCTCTTAAAGTCTCTGATCTCCCAGAGCACGCGACATCGTATAGATATTTCTACATAACTTCTTCAACAGATACCATGTGGCAGCGTGGATAAGGCAATAACCTCCCATCCTACCGACCTGGGTTCAAAACCCGTCGACGGCAGTCCGTGAGTTATAATTTTAGCAATTAATAAACTTGAAAAGCAAGAACGAACCGCGAACGCGGAAGATGAAGATTTATTTCGAGAGTGCTTTATTCGCGTAGCGTTCATGTTTTATTGGAGATCGTAGATCGTTGTTTTATTGCTTTTGAGGAGCTTTTCAGAATACACAAACACTATATAACAAGAGCTTGGGCTCATTGTTATTCATCCTTCACCTAGGATCAACACAAGCTTTCTAGAGCTTGGACCTCAGTAGAGGTGGTGTTTCTTCTAGCACATGGGGCAGCCATGGTGCTAACTTGAAGCTTGTTGAGGAGCAGCTATGAAGTTCTTCTTAATGATTCTTCTTGGAGAAGATGAAGGGTGTGCTCACACTCTACCTCATGGAGAGGAGGTTATCTCTTGTTCATGGCAAGAAGACTTGATTATTAGCAGCTTGATGGTGAGGATCGCCCATCTACATGATTTTGAAGATTATCTTCTACAGGAAGATATTAGGTTGAAGATTATCTTCTACAAGAAGATGTCTGGCTACTTCAAAGACATTGGATGGGACCATCTACATGGCGTATTTGAAGATCATCTTCTACAAGAAGATGTTAGGTTGAAGATTGTCTTCTACAAAAAGATATCTGGCTACTTCAAAGACATTAGATGGAGTTTAACATAAGATTCACATCTTATGTTAAGTATTCAGGTACATATTCTCTTTATGCACACAGGTACTACTTGAAGTTTATGGAGGCTGTGGCGTTCATATCAGAAGGAGTCCTATTCGGCATAGGTACAAGAGAATCAGTACTTATATGCTTTATGCATATTTTTATGAGGTGTTTGAGAAGCTGTGTTCACATGAGTTTGAGGATTTCTGGCAACAATCTTGTTAGCATTCCATGCTACTTTATAAGTATGTGATCTTTTCACACACGTATCTGACTTAGGGTCTTCCATAGCCTAAGTTTAGATGTAGGTTTGTTGACCATCAGTTTCACACTGATCCTTCCTCATTCAACCACTCATATTCACTCTTCTATAACCTATAAGGTCACACATCTCATGTATATTCAGATTACTGCCCACACATCTGAATATGTTTGTTACATTGTACATTCACTCATTCATCTATTTCTCATCACATAGAATGGTTGAGAATTTTGCTCCCACATTGTACATTGAACATTGGTATATATGATTCTATGAGTAAGCGCTGGCTTACGTAACACCTTACACATGACGTCTATTCTTTCTCTATCTTTATCTCATCATTTGTATGATTAAGTTGTGGTATGTTCATGTTTTGTCAATATGGAAGATTGCTGGAATTAATGTTGTACATGACTGGAACTATGGAACCATGGACCTGTGACATGAGCCTAAGGGCCTACCTCACTTCCAACATTTGGTATCAGAGCACTAAGGTTTTGGTTTCAGAACTTTAGATCTTTGGCATCAATGCATTAAGGCTCATTCATAATCCCAGGTTCCCAGAATTCCAGATTTACAACATTTGATTTGAAAGCATCTTCTAACATTTGACATTTGACATACACACTTAATCTAGATGAGTAGAGATTTGAGAATTAGACATTTCAGTTACATGTGTATTCATCAGTGTGGAGTATGAAGTTGATGATCTGTTAGCAGCAGAATATTTTTCGAAGAGTATGCAAATACTTTACAAAAGTATTATTTGAAGACCCAGACTTGATGAAGAGAAGACTACTTCAAATTCAAGGAAGAACAAAGGTTTAGAGAAGATGAAGAAATCAGATCAACATCAAATCACAGGTATCAGTTTCTACTATGAGATTATCATTTGCAGGTCATATCTTAGAAGAGCAGTTATGAAGAGATTTGAAGAATTTCAAGGAATGCTTTTATACACTTTCATTATTTGAAAGTTAAAGGATACATCAAACAGGTATCTAGAGGTTTTTCTAGAAAGTTTTGAGAGATCTCTTTCATGGCAAGAAAGTGCATCTAAGAAGACAAGTGCAGAGATGAGATGAGTTTTTTCAGCCAATTTTCTGTTGTAAGTTGGTTGGATATCAAGGTACAAATGTATCTAGAGAAGGTAACTCTAGAACGGCAATTCATCATTCAGACAACGATTGGTGAATTTAGTCGTTTCAGACATTTGAAGCAGAATTTTGATTCACAGATATGAGGAGATGATAAAACATGTTTCTATATTCACTTCCATTTATGTTTGTTTTATCTCTTACTCTTAGCATTAGAGGAAGAGAAAAGTTCGTTTGAAGAAGTCAAGAGTGTTTGCTACTTCAAGATGAAGAGAACAAAAGGTATGGAAGAGAAGTTTGAAGATGTTGACATCATCAGGTGGAAGAAAGATGCAGAAGAAGAAAGTCCATCATTTCCAAAAGAAAAGTAAGACTTCCTTTTCTCTCATATTTTCCATATACTTTTCCTATTTTATCCTCTACATCCAAAGACAAGTCTACGAGAACATCTTGTTTAAAGAAGAAGCAGTTTCTTGTTTTGCATTACACTTGGTCATGATTTAGTAGATTTGACAAAGAATTGCATTGAGAGAAAGAAAAGCAGCAGATATATGTTTTGACTCATATGTATATGAGTTATGAAGCTTTTAAGCAGGCAGCTTATATGTTCCCTCAAAGAATTCTTGGAATGTCAATACAGAGCTACTTGATATATGACAAGTTGCAGAGAAGTATATTTCTTCTTTATCTAACTCTTGAGGTAAAAGAGTTTTTTGTAGCAGATGTTGAAGACTTGCGTTGAGGTTTTATGTTTGGAAAAGGTTACCTCATATTCAATATTTTCAGAAAACTTCAGAAAATTCAGACTTGTTGATGTACCAATCAGTTGAAGAATCTACTTTTTATGATTGTCTAGATTTTTGGATACATGTTTGTATTCCAAAAGGTGTTCCATCAGATCCTATCACTTGATTGAAAAGTGGAGTGAGCCAAAAGAAAATCAAGCAGGTACTATCACATTTCACCCGGGTAAAATATGAAAGTTATGAAGTATCAACTTGCAGCTTTTGGAGTTCTCAAGGTGAGAAGTTTGTCCACTTATGGTTCAAGTAGGAATTTTAGATTCCTTAAAGGATTTGTTTGAAGAAAAGTTTTACAACTTTTTGAGAAGCATGGACACTTGGAGACATTCAGGTAGCAAATCAAACATTCAGACATGAAGGTTTGATAAGAGCAGATTCTACACAGGAGAGATCATTGATCTCGTATGATCTTATATGATCTTGAGTATTTATGATTCAATTGTCTATCCTTTGTTTGTGAAGATTCTTAACATTGGAAGAAGTAAGTCAAAGATTCAGGTTCTATCAGATTTGTCTTGCAGAGAGATAGAAGAAGATACTTGTTATGTTACAAAAGGTTATGAATCCTAAAAAGCTTTCAGCAAGGTTTTATCAGCTAACCTTATTCTATAATATGGGAAGCTGAAGACTTACAGTAAAAAGCTATTAGCAACTGCAGTGCTAATAAAAAAAAAGGGTTCAGAGATTTTGTTTCAGATACAGGTATTGATCACTGAACATCAGATTTATTGAAAGAAAGAAGACATTCCACATTTCATAAAGTCTGATATATTTGAAGAATTTTGGATACTAGTGTTAAGTCATCCAGGGGGTGATGAAACATGAAGACTTGTTTTCAGCCATATGTAAAAGAATGTAGAATCATACCTACAGGTATTCCTATTTCAGGTATTCCTATATTTCCTTTGTCAGGTTCTCTTTATGTTCCAGCTTTGAAAGAAGAAGGAAGAAGGAGAATGTTTGGAGAAAGTTCCTGTTAGGATGTTCCTGTTCAGGAGAAGGTTCTAGAGTTCTATTGAGGAGAAACTTGATATTTCAGAAAGGTGTATTTCAGAAGTGCGCACATATATGTTTATACCAACTTCTGAAGGAAAGAGGTATGAAGGATTTAAAGGATGAAGACATGATGACATCATAGATCTTTACTCATATTTCAGTTGATTTCAATTGATTTGAGTTGATTTGACTTGAGTACAGTGAGAGATGAACCAGCAGTGTTCATAATACACTACGTTGTGAGTTGACAGTCACAGGTTCCAAGATTCAGTTCTTGATTTTTAGTGTATTTACCTGACACAGCAGAAGTACGTTGAGAAACCTTTTTTGGAAGGTAAATGCAAATATATGGATCCTAGTATATGTTTTCAGGTTTTTGAAAACAAGAGATAGCAGGTTCAGAGTCAGTACATGCTACATTTGTTGTCAAGCAGTGATTGCTTGATGTGTACACTATTGGATATCTAGTTTGCATATTTTCTCAAGTATTATGGTTCATATTCAGCAAGTTCAGATTTTTCAAAGGAAAGTCAGATTCAGTTTTGAAGAAGACTTTTGAAGAACAAGTTTTGAAGTACGGGAGTACAAGCTTGAAGCTTGTGACAAGCTATTTGAAGCTTGTGATAGTTTGCAGCTTTGATAGTTTGCACATCCAGTTCAGATTGTACCAATATGACATTGCAGGGGGGATTGTTGGAATCAATATCCCATTGGTCCAACAGTAGCTTCATAGGAAGCTTGCTCTTAAAGTCTCTGATCTCCCAGAGCGCGCAACATCGTATAGATATTTCTACATAACTTCTTCAACAGATACCATGTGGCAGCGTGGATAAGGCAATAACCTCCCATCCTACCGACCTGGGTTCAAAACCCGTCGACGGCAGTCCGTGAGTTATAATTTTAGCGATTAATAAACTTGAAAAGCAAGAACGAACTGCGAACGCGGAAGACGAAGATTTATTTCGAGAGTGCTTTATTCGCGTAGCGTTCATGTTTTATTGGAGATCGTAGATCGTTGTTTTATTGCTTTTGAGGAGCTTTTCAGAATACACAAACACTATATAACAAGAGCTTGGGATCATTGTTATTCATCCTTCACCTAGGATCAACACAAGCTTTCTAGAGCTTGGACCTCAGTAGAGGTGGTGTTTCTTCTAGCACATGGGGCAGCCATGGTGCTAACTTGAAGCTTGTTGAGGAGAAGCTATGAAGTTCTTCTTAATGATTCTTCTTGGAGAAGATGAAGGGTGTGCTCACACTCTACCTCATGGAGAGGAGGTTATCTCTTGTTCATGGCAAGAAGACTTGATTATTAGCAGCTTGATGGTGAGGATCGCCCATCTACATGATTTTGAAGATTATCTTCTACAGGAAGATATTAGGTTGAAGATTATCTTCTACAAGAAGATGTCTGGCTACTTCAAAGACATTGGATGGGACCATCTACATGGCGTATTTGAAGATCATCTTCTACAAGAAGATGTTAGGTTGAAGATTGTCTTCTACAAAAAGATATCTGGCTACTTCAAGGACATTAGATGGAGTTTAACATAAGATTCACATCTTATGTTAAGTATTCAGGTACATATTCTCTTTATGCACACAGGTACTACTTGAAGTTTATGGAGGCTGTGGCATTCATATCAGAAGGAGTCCTATTCGGCATAGGTACAAGAGAATCAGTACTTATATGCTTTATGCATATTTTTATGAGGTGTTTGAGAAGGTGTGTTCACATGAGTTTGAGGATTTCTGGCAACAATCTTGTTAGCATTCCATGCTACTTTATAAGTATGTGATCTTTTCACACACGTATCTGACTTAGGGTCTTCCATAGCCTAAGTTTAGATGTAGGTTTGTTGACCATCAATTTCACACTGATCCTTCCTCATTCAATCACTCATATTCACTCTTCTATAACCTATAAGGTCACACATCTCATGTATATTCAGATTACTGCCCACACATCTGAATATGTTTGTTACATTGTACATTCACTCATTCATCTATTTCTCATCACATAGAATGGTTGAGAATTTTGCTCCCACATTGTACATTGAACATTGGTATATATGATACTATGAGTAAGCGCTGGCTTATGTAACACCTTACACATGACGTCTATTCTTTCTCTATCTTTATCTCATCATTTGTATGATTAAGTTGTGGTATGTTCATGTTTTGTCAATATGGAAGATTGCTGGAATTAATGTTGTACATGACTGGAACTATGGAACCATGGACTTGTGACATGAGCCTAAGGGCCTACCTCACTTCCAACAGAGTGCGCCTCAGAGCATCCAAATGTGGCTTCCTGGGAACTTGCATAAACTGACTTTCAAGTCCAACAGTATAACTTAGATCAGGCCTTGTAATTGTGAGATATATAAGACTTCCCACAATTTTCCTGTACATAGTAGCATTTTCCAATGCTTCACCTGATGTAGTATCCAATTTTAAATTCTGATCTAATGGCATAGAAAATGGCTTACAATCAGCCATACCATACTTTTGCAGCATATTCAAGGCATATTGCCTTTGCGACATCCATATACCTGTTTCTGTATGTATAAACTCAATGCCCAAGAAATAGCACAGCACACCAAGATCTTTCATGTCGAATTCCTGCATAAGAAGTTTCTTTACCTCTTTGATGCTTTCTTCATTATCACCACCTACATTCAGGTCATCAACATAAATAGCCACAATAGTGATGCCATCATCAGCCTTCCTTGCATATAGTGAGTGATTTGCATCACACATAGAGAACCCAATGTCGGTTAAGTAATCAGCAATCCTTGCATGCCATGCACGAGGGGCTTGCTTCAGCCCATACAAAGCCTTTTGCAACCTGCAAACATATTCTGGATGCTTTGAATCTTCATATCCTTGTGACTGGTCCATATATACTTCTTCTTGTAACTCACCATGTAGGAAAGCATTCTTCACATCCATCTGATGCAAAGTCCATCCTTTTGCTGTAGCTAATGCAACAAGTGTTCTGACAGTAGACATTTTAGCTACAGGGCTGAATGTTTCCTCATAATCAATGCCATATGTCTGTGCATAAACTTTAGCTACCAATCATGCTTCATACCTGCTTATGCTACCATCAGCATTATGCTTTACCTTGTAAACCCATTTGCAGCCTATGGATTTCTTTCCTTGCGGCAATGGAACCAGCTTCCATGTATCATTTCCATAAAGTGCAGCCATCTCCTCATCCATAGCTTTTTCCCAATCTGCATTACCAATTGCATCTTCAAAATAAGAAGGTTCAGCATCTTGTATTACCTTTGTCATGTAGGCACAATGGCGAGCCATGTAACTATCATATGTCAATCATTGCACTGAATTACGCATCCTCCCAGATCTTCTTGGTCCTGGGTCACTTCTTCTTGTGTCATCTGCATGTGCCCTTCTTACTCCTGGAGTCTTCATAGAGGGCAATCCAAGTTCCTTATCAATACTCTTTTCTGAACCACTTGAATCTCCATCAACATCGTCAAAACCTGCACCTGTTTTACTACCAGCAGAAAACTTTTCTTTACCTTTCTTGGATGTATTTGATGAATTTGCTGGACTGAAATTTCCACGCAATCTTCCACTCCATGGATTTGAGTTGGAACT
Source organism: Ceratopteris richardii (assembly GCA_020310875.1). Lineage (NCBI taxonomy): Eukaryota > Viridiplantae > Streptophyta > Polypodiopsida > Polypodiales > Pteridaceae > Ceratopteris > Ceratopteris richardii. The sequence continues at coordinate 33,507,552 of CM035412.1, read as the reverse complement.
ATTGCTTGGTGATGCATCCGGTCCACTCAAAACTTGAGATTCTGCACTAGATTTTTCAGCATTTTCTTTGTCATTTGGTTCAAGATTCAGTCCTTCTTTGGCATCTGCATAGAAGCTTGACAGTTCATCAAATACCACATCTTTGCTCACCTTCACCTGTCGTGTGAGTGGGTTATAACATTTGTACCCCTTTTGCTCAAGGGAATATCCAATGAAGACACATTTTTCTGCTTTCGGATCAAGCTTCCTCCTCAACTCATCTGGAACATGTACATATGCAATACAGCCAAAAACTTTCAGATGTGATAAGTTTGGCTTTTTACCTGTAAACTTCTCTTCAGGTGTAACTTGATGTACAGCAGCAGTCGGAGTTCTGTTCATGATGTATACAGCAGTATGCATAGCTTCTGCCCAATAACAATGAGGCATATTCTTCTCAGCCATCAAGGCTCTTGCTATTTCTGCAATATGTCTATTTTTGCGTTCAGCAACACCATTCTGTTGTGGTGTGTACCTGCATGAAAACTGACGTCGAATTCCATGATTTTTTAGAAAACTATTGAACTCATTTGACATGTATTCACCTCCTCCATTAGATCTTAAGGTTTGAATGTACTTCCCTGTCTGCTTTTCCACCATAGCTTTAAAAATCTGGAAGTGAGTGAACACCTCGCTCTTCTCTTTCATGAAATATACCCATACTTTGTGTGTATGATCATCAATGAAGGTAACATAAAACCTGCAACCGCCCATAGATATGGTCTTTGTCGGACCCCAAACATCTGTATGTACTACTTCTAGTACATTCTCACTAGCATGCTTGTCATGTGGAAATGATGCTCTTGACATGCTGCACATACCTTTTGCATTTCTGCAACTTTGAAATTTGGTAGTCCAGGGACAATCTCCTTTGACTGCATCATTTTCAGCCTTTGCAAGTTTGCATGTCCAATCCGTTTGTGCCATATCTCTATATTTGCAATAACTCCTGCACCTTTTGCAAACATGGCTGCATTCATGAATAGGTCTTGATGCCCGAGGAAAAAGTGATTATATGAGACTTTATGATGTTCAAAACCCCTCGCAATCGGTCTACTTGGATTACCTAGAGCCCACAATTATCTCGAAATGGATTCTTCTTATAATTTCTGTAAATATGCGAGTCTGAACCATCGATGGTCTTGGATCTGTTTAAAATGCAATAAAAATCCATGACTTTCCATATCTGTGACTCAACAAGAGAGCCAAGTTTGCTGATTGAACAGGACTCGGGACGCTGGTCCTACTATAAAGTTCTCACTGGCTGCTACCTGAAGATTATGAATTTAGAGGGCAACCCTCTTTATCAGCTTGAGCCTTGTTTGGGACTCAAGATAGTGATTGATTTGGGCCACAAAATATGCCTCGGATATTTCATTTTGGGCCACACAGCATAGATGGGAGATGTATCCTACTGAGACAGGAAACTCAAAAGCATAATAGACAAAGACTCAACTATCACATTTCTCGCTGACCACATTTTGGGGACATGCTTGGCACTATAGCAACATGACTAGGAGCTGCACATTTGCAAATAAGTCAGCTACTTCATTTGGACATGACAAATGAGGGCATAATGGTTGGTACTTCGTCTGCAAGAAGTCAAAAAGGATCGTTATCCTTCATTTCTAGACCCTATATTTTGAGTTCCAAAGTCACTTCCACAATCTCTGGTCCTGTCCACATTCGACACTGATGCGAATAGAAAACTTCCAAATTATATTTCTACTTTGAGCCCATCGTCCTTGTACTTTCGATTGACTTGGAATTGAGAAGGTCGCATGGGCTACTCCTTCCATGAGGCCTCAATCTTCAATTGTGGTTCTAGAACAGAAGGTATAGTCGTTCAAGGCTCCCGGATATATGGTAGAGTCAGACCTGGATATGCAAACATCTTAAGACATGCCAAAGATGGACGCATGCCTGTAATGTACACCTTATAGGACCCTCGAGCAGATGTACCTCAGTCTATTCAAACTTCAAGCGCAGACATAGTTTACTTATGATGCAAAGTTTATGAAATAAATTTACAGGTAAATTTACAGGTACAGGGTTCTCCCTCGTTGTACATGATTCCTTTTATAGGAAAGATTATCTTAGCAAGTTAACAAGCCCGATTGATGTCTGTTAGACAGGACTGATTTCGGTTGCTTTAGAGAGAGTGATGTTATCTGAAGTGTTATTATCGTACTGTCGTACTTTCAACATGAGAGGTATTTTCTGCCGAGGAAGCCATGGCTATCGTGGAAAGAAGGCGCGGAGCTCGTGCCTAAGGGGAGGAAGAATAGCTGGATGTGTTTAAGTTTTCCTATTCGACACAACTACAACTTCCAGTGTGCAGATCATCCTATTGGATGTCGACCCAACTGGCCTCTCCGGCATAGTAAGTTCTCAAGGTGACGGCTGGGACGTCAGAGCATATGGCAGTGTAGATGGATTGGTTTTGAGACCACGAGTATGACCCTCGTATCTTGACAGCATGAATGAACCTCACATCTTGACGAGTTGACATCCCCCATTTCCCTCTGTCCATCCATTGGTCCCATGGCTGCTAAAATCCTCAGTGTTCCTCCTTATGTCAAGTGAGCCTTTTCAAGCAATCTTCCTTCCACATGCCCAATTGCATCCCATCATGCATCCGATGATCAGTGGTGCATATCCTTTGAGGTCTCTGATTGTTGCTATGACAGGTGTTGATAATCTCTGAATCCTCTACTCCACCCTTTTTAATCCTTGGAAGCCCTCTCCCTCTCCGTTGCTACCTGTGTGATAGAAACCTCCCTCTCTCTGCTGCTTGCTCCTCCGTCTTGATATAAGCGTTCCCACCCCGATCTGAATTCAACAAGCTCAAGGTGTCAAAACAGTTCCTCGCTCCAAGCTGATTATCGATGGAATCTCTCCACACTAGCACAGGTAGAAACGGGTGAAATCCGCTAGCACGGGACAACCCCCCTCTTTTCGAAAAAAACCTACACCTTCTTTTTGATACCCCCCCTTCGATGTGTTGCTGCCGCCCAATCTTTTCTGATTTTTTTCGTCAGAGCCCCACTCCTCTTTTCTGGTGCGCTCGTCAGACCTGCAACAAAACGGACCTGCCTGCTGCATCCTGACAGAATAACCTCCCCCTCTTTAAGTTCACCACAATTTGAAATTAAGACCTCCTCGAATCGAGTCATTTCCAGTACAGAGTTCCGCTAAAGTACATCCAAGTGACCAAACGTCTATTTTTGAATCATACGGAAGCCCAAGAATAACTTCGGGTGCTCGATATGACCGGGATTGCACATATGAACACAAACAATCTGTTTGAAAGCAGCTACTACCAAGATCTATGATCTTTATCTCACATCGACTATAACTTTTCACCAAGATGTTCTCAGGCTTCAAATCACAATGAATGATCCCAAGTCTATGGAGAAATTCCAACGCTTCGAGACACTGATGAGTGATTGACTGCAGCCGAGGCATGGTAAAATACACTTCTCCCCCAGACTCTCTGTTGAATTTATGAAACTCATATAGATTTGCTCGCAGCAGTTCACACACGATAAAAAGATGTTCCCGGTGGTAGAAGTAATCATATAGCCTTAGAATATGATACTTGTCCACAGGATCATGCATATTCACAAACTTCAAAAGCTTAATTTCATCAAGGCTTTGATCAAAAAAGTCCTTGTTATTTTTAATAATCTTCATACAGACATCCATTCCTGCGTGCAAATCATGGGCTTGTATAGCCTTGCTAAATGTAGCAGACCCCAAATATTCAGTCACATGGTAGCGGCCAGCAATTATGGAGTTTATTAGTATTGGAAAATCTTTGTCCTCCTGTGCCATTGCGAGCAGAAAAGTCCCCACCTTGTATCATAAAACCTTTAATAACACGATGGAAAGGAACCCCCTTCGCCCATAATTCCCTTTTCCCGACAGGTATCGAAGTATTTCAGAGCCTTCCGATACTTGCGCAATATGTTCTGCGAAAAGGCCTTTTTCATAAATGTGGAAGAGCAAATCCATGTCTCGATGGCAACAATGCACCCTAGATAATTCCCATCAATCACCTAATCACCCTTGAAGTACCTGAAATCAATTATATTCTTCTGCCAAACAGAAACATATTAGTGCATCAAACCCGCCAATTCCTGGGCTAACAATTCATTTCAGGAATCTTCACATTTAAGGTGAACATCCTAGCCACTTTGTTTCCTTTGGCAACCAATCGTCCATCCTGCTTGTACTCTTCTACATATAATCCATCAGCATTGAACCTGACTTGTAATCCCTGGTCAACCATTTGTCCAACAGAAACCAGATTCTTTGTTGTATTTGGAACATGCAACACATCAGCAAGATGTTTTACCTTCCCGTCCTCCATAGACAATGCTATGTTTCGTGTATGCTCAATAGGATGCGATGTATCATCACCCGTTTCAACATATCTAGGAACTGGCATTTTCTGCAAACTACTAAACCATTCTGCATGACTGGTCATGTGATTTGAAGCACCTAAATCAACATACCAGACATTATCATTCGATTTTGAAACACCAGCAGACATCGTATTCATCATGTGATGTTGAACCATAAACAGCTTCTCAGAATCATCTGCACTTGTGGATGCATAGTTGTTTTGCTGCCTTCTATTATTTTGATTCTTTAACCTGCAATCACGTTCAAAGTGTCCAGGTTTACCACAATTCTAGCATCCTTTACTATCATTACCTGAATCATTTCTTTGGAAATTTTTGCGACCTCTTTGGCTCCCCCTGCCTCGAAACTGTCCTCTTCCTCCTGCATGATTCTGTTGTTGACCTTTGTTGCTCTAGCACAATGGTGAGAACCACGTTAAGAAGCTCCACCTCCTTAATGTCAATCCGCGGAAGAGATAGGAGTGATATGAAGATCGTGAATGTGAGATGAAGTGAGAGTGAAGGTGAGAAGCATAGAAATGCACACACACATACACACACACTACGAAGAGACAAGCAAGATACAATGGAAGGTGAGAGATCCACTCTATTACTCAAGAACACTATTACAAGCTCAAAATAGCTCTAAGCTCACACTGACTAACCCCAAAAATGAGCTCTCTAGCTCTTTTTATAGTTTCTAGACTAGTTTTGACCGGTTTCACATCTAGTGACCGGCATAGTTAAAAATTAGGTCCTAGATGCTATTTGGAAGGGTAAACGATGTCTAAAAATAACGAAAATTGATACGCTTGTTCTACCTAAGCTCCTCAAGCTCGAGGACTCCTCGGCTTGCACAAAATGGAGCTATGGATTACAAAATGGGGTTTTCTATGTTACATATGTTACAATAGTGATAAAAATCACTGTTGGAGGTTTTTGGAAAGTATTTGAAAACATAATTCTTTGAAAAACGATTCGACTGGCTCCCTGCTCTGTCGTTACATGCTTCCGTGTCGTCTGTGCCTCTGGCTGCTTCCAACACCCCCCTCCCTCTCGCTTCTGTCGTCCCTGACAGAACCTTGCTGTGAGGTCTGCCGGATATAGTTCTGTAGGAGGTCTTGAGCGAGGGTGTGCTCAGAGATACGAATGCCTCGGGCCAGATCTGCCTCGAGTTTCTCCCAGTCGATTGGTTGCGGTTCTTCCGTTGGCGGGAGCTGATAGTGTGTGGAATAGACCATTCGTTCACAGGCAAATAATTGTAATAAATGTGTAGGCCTGCTTATGAATACCTCTGAATGGTATTCCCAGAAGCCGGTTGTGAACATCTCTTCGAACGTCTGCTTGTAGCACGCTGGTAGGTACTTTATTCTGCAGTGCCAGGCATAACACACCCGTAGCGATGGCGTTGTACTCATATCATATACCAGGTCAAAATTGCCATGCTCAAAGCCCGGGGTGTTGACATGGGGTGCCTTGACGCGTCGGAAGACTTTAAAAATCATTTGCATCATGTCAAAGATTTTGACAGTCATATGCACCACTATATCATCCATATGCTTTAATCTAGGGAGCCAGTGGCGAATTGTAGCCATCATGTAGCCAACAGTTGGTAACTCAATGGGTGGCTTAAAATAGGGGTAATTCAACCAGTCTTGGCACTGCTTATTGTTTTGTACCTTAATAGCAAAGGCAGTCCAGGAGCGGCGTCGTGGTACTGGTCCCCAACACGGGTTATACTTCAAATGCAAAGGTGCCTTTACCCATGTACTCATCATCTCTGGATACTGCTGTAGTAAATCTTTTCGCCACTCTGGTTGATAGATCCTTCCTTTCTGTGCATCTAGTGGAAAATCATCCGCCTCGAATTGAGTTGCATGCGATGGTTTCTTACCTGTCTCTTTCTCAATGGCTAACTGGTATTCGGCCATTAACATGAAATACGGTTTATATTGTAGCTCGTGCCCAGATATGTATCGTCGCGGGGCCAAATGAGCAAAGAATGGAGACTGTAATATCTTTTCTTCTATCATCACCATGGCATGTAATTGTGCCTCTACTCTCGCTGAGTGCGTTGTTCCAAGTTCCTCAATAGTCTTCATCCACGCGGGGGTCGGAAGTTTGTACGTCATCTGACCTTCGGCCGTGACGCGTCCGCCTGGGATGGGTTATGGCTCGTACGCTTCTTCAAATGTTTCCTCCACCGGGATGGTGACAGTTTCTTCCTCAGCTGGTAGCTCAGGTGGGGAATCTGGCCTTGGTGGTGCTTCATATACTGCAATCCTTGATTCAAGGTTTGATACCTGGGCCCGTAATGAGTTGAGTTCCTCTAGGAGGTCAGGAGAGGGGTCCACAGGTGCTAGTATGTCGTGGTGTGCCGGTTCTCGTAACTGGAGTAATTTGTGATCTTCTTTGAGTTTCTGTAACTCCTCGTTCATGCGGTCGTATTCATCTAGTAATCTTACATGATCGTCTAGCAGCATCCTCATCGAGTCTGAAGGAATGGCTTTGAACCTGCTAGGACTGAGTGGTTGGTCTGGGTGGTCGAGCGCTGCTTCTAAGTTTTCTCGGTTCTGATCCTGTAAGCGCTGGTTTTCTTCCTTGGCGGCTACTAGGTGTCTTCGTAGTAAGCCCATGTTTCGTGTTAGCGTTGCATTGCGGACTGTCTGGGTTCTTAATAAGTTATCCAGGTCAGCAGTGGCTTCCTTGGTCTTTTCTTCGCTTTCTAGTTCCAATTTGTGATAAGCCTCGCGTAATTCCTGGTATCGGGTGTTCAGAGAGGCATTCTCAATAGACAATAAATTAAGCTGCGACTGTAAGTCATTGGTTGTCCTCTGCAGCTGCTGATAATTATCACCAAGAGATGTGAACTCATCTCTTACTTGCATCATACACATGAACATCTGTCGGAATGCATTATCTACAGTGGGTGATAGTATTAATGGGGTGCTAAATGAAGATGCAGTTGGTGTAGATGCAACGGGAATGGGGAATGGGGGTGGGAAGGTGGATGATGTAGTGATGGTTGAAAATTGTGATGTGCTTAAAAATGTTTGTGATGTGAGTGAAGTGAGTGATGGTGCTGTGGGTGGTGAGATGTCCATGTCAGTGGACGTGTCTAGTGCGGTGACCGTGAATATGGGTGTGATCGTGGGTACTCGTGCTGGTGTAAATACGGGATTTACAAAGGTTGAGGGGTAATTTACAGGGGGGCTGGCTGGAGCAGCTTGGTAGAAAGGGGGAAGAGGGGTTACAGTGGGTCCGAGAGGTGAGACGGGGGAGAAGGTTAATGGCGGTGGGAATGAGAAAAGGGGTCTTGGAGTTGTGGGGAAAGGTGGAAGAGATTGATGAAGGAATGGATTGGATAGAAAGGTGGGTGTGGGAGGGGGTAGACTAGGGCTAATGGGTGCGGGAATTGTGGGGTGAGTGGTCGTAAAGACTATTTCTGCAACACCACCGGCAAATGAAGATGTTGGTCTGGGGGAAGGAGGGTGAAGAGGGGAGGCTGGATGGACGGGCGGTGAGAGAGGAGCGGTTGGGGTGGTCGGTACTTCAGTGACTACTGAGGTTTGTACAGCTGTAGCGCGGGGTGGGGAATCTACAAAGATGGTTTCTACAGCCAACAAACTTTCGAGGACGAGGCGTGCCTCCCTGGCTTGTTCTGAAGACTGTGCTCCTGTGGGTACACGAATGTATTCGCCGGGCTTTGAAAGTAGTCGTACTCTGTGGTGGTCAATGTTGGGAGTGATGGTTGGATGCACTCAAGAAATGAGTTGGTGCTGCTATACCTGCTTCACACCAGCCCTCCTTTGATTCCAGGAATGCTTAGTAGACTTCTTGAGCTTTCAAATCATACCAAGAAACCATATATGTACTTTGCAAATGGTTTGTGCAATGATCAAACCAAAAACAGATAACTTGGTTCCTTCACAAATTCAAAAACTTGCTATTTCTGTAATGATACCTGCTGAGTGTTATGCTCGGTGTGACCAGCACACTTGCAATTGAAACAATTCCTTTTGGGAGTATTAAAGTACCTTAATAAGCTACCAATTACAAGTGGAATCACTCAAATTGATAAACCATACACTGAGAAATAAGTTTAGCAAAATTCTGATTACCCCCGACTTTTTAGGAGAGTTGCAGAGATAGACCAGTGACTGCTTCGAGCGCAATTTCTCCCAAATGGCTGAATGAAATCTTCTGAGATTTTTTATGCGTGTAGAAGACCTTGAGCTGGTTCCAATGAGCTATTGAACTCTTGATTTGGTTCAGTGAGCACTGAGAAATGCTCCTTGGAAGTTGACAGACTTGGAGTAGGATACTCAGACAAAACAGAGATGATGAATGTAAGTATTTGTATTATATCATATGAATGTACATTCCCATTGGCATGATAGACATAGCACAATGGTACTCAGAGGTGCAAGCTATGGAGTAGGCCTTACACACTCAATGAATGGTACAGAATAGCCTCGGGATTGATGATGGACACCCGCGACTTTTTGCTTGTAGTTTTTATAGGAGTTGAAGGTTAATTTGAATTTCAAATTCAAACTTAGGCTCCCTAGAATATCTCTACTAAAAGTAGGGAGATATTCTCTCCACTAAATCATTCCCTTTTCCACGACTAATGAAGTAGGTAAGTGACTGAAGTGATTACATATAAATGCCAAGTCATATAGTCTTTTACAAAGGGGTAAAACGTAAGAACATCTAAGCATGTGTTCATATGAACCTTGCTTCAAGTGAAGCCTTGATAAAGCTTTGTTCAAGCTAGTCTTCCATGAGTCCAAGCCAATGTGTGAATGCTTGATATGCACCAACAGCTCCCCCTCAAGCCAAACACTTTGGCTTAAGTCTTCTCTTTCAATCTTCAATTACATCCTGCAATCCAATCATGGATTTGAATTTGCTTAACTTGTTTCCATCCAATGCCTTTGTAAGTAAATCTGCACATTGCATATTAGTAGACACATAAGTCAATTGAATGTCTTTACTAAGCAACTTCTCTCTCACATAGTGGTAATGAACCTCTATGTGTTTGGTTCTGGCATGATATATTGGATTAGCTGCAAGGTGAAGAGAACTAGTGTTGTCTCCAAAGATGATTGGTGGTCTTGTTTGTAGACCTAACTCTGTATATAGAAGCTTCAACCAGATAGCTTCTTGAGTGGCATTGGCAAGCCCTCTATACTCTGCTTCAGTGGATGACAATGCCACTGTAGGTTGCTTCTTGGCTGACCAAGAAATAGGCTTATCTCCTGCAAAACAAATGTATCCTGAGGTGCTTCTCCTATCATCCTTGCATCCTGCCCAATCTGCATCTGAGTAAACTTTAATGTCAATATCTGATGTATATGGAAAGTACAAACCATGACTTTGAGTTCCCTTCAGATACTTCAAGATCTTCTTTGCTGCCTCTAGGTGAGGTACCCTTGGTTTGTGCATGAATTGACTAAGCACACTAACTCCATATGCTATGTCAATTCTTGTCAAGGTAGCATAGTTCAAACTACCTACCATACTTTGATACCCTGTGATGTCTTGGACTTCTTCTCCTTCATGAGCACTTAGCTTTAGGTTGACCTCCATTGGAGTAGTAGATACCTTAGCATCCTGCAAACCAAACTTCTTGACCATATCCTGCACATACTTCTTTTGAGTGATATATATACCTGAGTTGGTGTAGACTAACTCAAGACCTAAGAAGTACTTCAATAATCCAAGATCACTAATCTTGAATTCTTTCATCATCTGTCCTTTGATGTGTCTAATCCCATTGACATCATTTTTTGTAATGATGATGTCATCAACATAAACACATAAGTAGATTACCTCTGTACTACTTCTCTTTATGAATAGAGAAGTGTCTGCTTTACTCATCACAAATCCTTGGTCTTGGAGATAGGTTGTCAACTTGTAATTCCATGCTCTAGGTGCCTGCTTTAAACCATACAGAGCCTTCTTCAATTTACAAACATAATGTACCTTTTTTGGATCTTCATAGCCAGGTGGTTGTGACATGTAGACTTCTTCAGATATCCATCCATTCAAGAAAGCATTCTTGACATCTAATTGGTACATGTTCCAATTCTTGGATGTAGCTACACTCACCAATATTCTGATAGTTGGCATCTTAGCCACAGGAGAAAATGTCTCCTCATAATCAATGCCTTGGGTTTGTGCAAAACCCTTGGCTACCAACCTAGCTTTGTACCTGTTTATTGTTCCATCTGAATTCTTCTTTAGTTTGTAGATCCATCTGGATCCTATTACCTTCATAGAGTCTTTCTTGGGTACCAAGTCCCAAGTATCACTTTCCTTGAGAGCTTCCATCTCTTCATCCATGGCTTCTTTCCATTCTGGTTTGGTAATTGCTTCTTCATAAGTACCTGGTTCTTCATTCAACAAGTCCTTTGCAAGATATACAGAATGTTTAGTTACAAGTGATGTGTCATACCCAAATCTGATAGGCTTCTTCTTTTCTCTCTAAGATCTCCTCATTGCTTGAGTTGAAGATTCTGGTTTATCTTCTAGTTGCTTCATCTTCATCTTCCCTTTGGACTTCCAAGCCTTGAACTCTTCAAGGTTTATTGTATCATCATCATCTGAGCTTGAATCTTCTTGCTGAATTGGTTCCTCCTTGGTGAGCTTTGGAAAGTCTTCTTCCATGTCATAGGGTAGACTAATCTTCCTGCATTCATTTTCATACCAAGAGTCATTCTCATCAAAGATAACATCTCTGCTTACCTTAAACCCTTTGTTTGTTGGGTTGTAGAATCTGTATCCCTTTTGGTTCAAATCATAACCAATGAAGATACATTTTTCAGCCTTGGGATCTAGCTTTCCCCTTACCTGTGAGGGAATATGCACATATGCTATACAACCAAAGATTTTGCAATGATCCAAAGAGGGTCTCTTACCATGCCAAGCTTCATATGGTGTCATGCCATCAAGTGATTTGGATGGCAACCTGTTTATGAGATAGGTGGCAGTGGATACACTCTCTGCCCAAAGATAATTTGGCAACTTTTTCTCATTAAGCATAGACCTAGCTGTTTCTACTATGAGTCTATTCCTTCTTTCAGCTACCCCATTTTGTTCAGGTGAGTACCTTGTAGTAATCTCCCTTTTGATGCCTCTTTCCTGCAAGAAATCTTCAAACTCATTGGAGAAGTACTCTCCTCCACCATCTGACCTTAGCCTCTTCAAGCTTCTTCCTGTTTGATTTTCAACAAGTGCAAGATACCTCTTGAAACAATTAAACACTTCATCTTTATGCTTCATAAAGTATAAAATGGTCCACCTACTATAATCATCAATGAAGGACACATAATACCTTGAACCTGAGATAGAAGGGTCCTTGCTAGGTCCCCAAACATCTGTGTGTACCAAGTCTAGGTAGTCTTCATGCATGAAACCTTTCCTTGAATAGGGTAACCTGTGAGACTTACCAAATTGACATGATCCACACTTGTAAATCATGTGTTGCTTGGACACATTAGGTATCCCAAGTGAAGGGGTTTGGAGTGCAGAAAAAGAGGAAAGAGGAGATGGAACGAGAGAGAAGAGAGGAACGATGCGCGGATATGCGTGGGAGCCTCGAAACCCACATAATGATCTCTCTTGAGGCAATGCTCTATATATGATGTATATATATGAATATGGGGGTAAGGTCACATGACCCTTACATCCCCAACAATCTCCCACTTAAGGGTCAATGTGACCGTAAGTGGTAACATATACAAAGAATGATGTAGGACTATACAATAATGTACAGGAAGAGTCCGGATCTCCACCCATACCAGATCAGCCTACACCAACTGCCTCAAACAAGGTGTATCCAAGCACCTCAAACTGCTCTAGACTCATATCGACAAGAGTCGAGCTCACATATGACTGATGCAAGAACTGATGAAGTTCCTGCAAAGCTCCCACTCGCTCTATGCCTGTGTCAATCATCGAACGACTGACAACTCCAAGTGCAAATGCTCCAATAGCAACTGCAATGTCTGGTCTCAAGCATAACAGCTCGTACATCAGACTCCCGAATGCTGACGAAACATGTGCTATCCTGGCTAACCTAAGTATGTCAGCCATGCCTATATCCAAGGCATCCAAAGCACCATCGTCAAGACCAACATGTCCTGACATATCTATGTCAACATCTGGCATGAGCGAATCCAAGAATGACTGCATAACTGTTGACTCCTCAGCATCTAAATCAGCCATGCTCACAACCAAGGATGTATCTAGCTGTGCATCATGAGAGCTAATATGCTCTACCATACACTGTGTATCATGAGAGCTATCGTGCTCTACCACACCAAGTGTATCATCATGCTCCACATGAGCTGACTGCACAACATCAACACCAAGATCCATCTGATGATCTAACTCTAAGTGAGTATCATCACAATGCTCTACATGAGCATCCACATCATGCTCTAAAGCATCCAACTGATCATCCAAAGTATGCTCTATGTGAGCATCCATATGATTAAGAAAATCATGCTCTACATAAGCGTCATGAGCATCTGAATCCTGCCATACATGTGCAACATGAATGCCAATAGACCTATCTGTAGGTAGACAAAATGAGACATGACGAGTCTCACATCGCACATAAGGCTGAACTCCCACTGAGACGAGACTGTCTCTCACATGAAGTACCTGCAGTGGATACATGTGCCCAATCCTGGCACCTCTGACAAGCATAAGCTGTCCCAACTGCAACTGAAAATGATGCTCGCCAAGGAATGCATAACATCTGCTCTCCTGTAACTGGCTAACTGAAATCAAGCTCATAGGGAATGAAGGCACATAGCGTACATGTCTGAGTATAAGTGATGCTCCACTAGGTAGCATAAGGCATACATCCCCTGCACCCTCAATGTCATATGCCATACCATCAGGCAAGTGCACACATCCACGACTCTCACCTGAGAATCGACAAAACCACTCACGATGTGGAGTAACATGAAAACTGGCTAATGCATCAAGCAACCAAGCCATATGTGTGCTATCCAATGAATAAGAGGAATCCAAAGATGAACCATAGGAGAAAGTGATATCACCATCACTAGCATAATCAACTACCATAGACTCTCCTGAAACCACTACCTGATCTGCATCACATGCATGTCTCTGACGTCGTCGTCGCATCCGCCTGAAGCAACGTCGTCGAGTATGGCCCTCACGACCACAATGCCAACATCGAAGTCGTCGATGTGATTTATGTCTCACATGAGTCAATGGACTCATATACATATCATGTAGTCTCTGCCATAATGCACTACTCGTCTCCTCATACATAACAGACTCATATATAGAATCCACAAGCTGTAATCGGATAGTGGAGCTGGCCAATGCGTCCATATCCATCCATACATAGCCGGGCATGTCACGAGGCCTCTGTGCATCTCTATGCACATACATGTGTAACCCTGCACGAACCAATGTATGCCACATCTGAGCTTTCCATCTCAGAAAGTCAATACCATCGAATCGAGAAGATACCATGCTGGCAATTCAAGACTAGCAATGTAACAAGAGACTAGAAACAATACTGTATCCTCAATAGAATCACACCTACATATCCATATGCATAACTCACATCACAAATGTCTCGATGGAGAAGGAACCATGTGAACCACCTGTCACATAACCATGCATCTACCATGCATATAAAACCATGAGCATAAGCCTGCTCACCAAGTCTCCAAAGTGACCAAGTAGATATGAAAGAATCCTGGGAAAATTTCGGCAGAGTATCCCCTGTAAACTGAGCAATCAAACAAGATAACCAATAACCAAAGAACAATAAGTAACCTACCACCATCTGTCACTGATCCAACCAAAGATAATGGCAACTACATATGCCAAAAAGTGATAGCAATATATGCCAATACAATGGCAATACAACTCCCACTCAAGAATAAATCCTGCAAGATGGTCCAACCTGTCACAAACAACCTGTGACCAAGTCCAAGTGAATGGAGATAGTCAATGATCCAAAGCTATCGCACAAGCTTCAAGATCCACTAGAGCTCTCTTCTAGCATAAAAGCCGATAAAATTTCGGCAGCATCTCCTCTGTAAAATGGACTCTAGAACCAAAATAACCATGTGGGAATCACCATCCACATATGCCAAGAATCACACTGGCAAATACATATCAATCAATGACCAAATGCTAATAACGGTGACAAACAAACGTGTAACTGAGGCTCCAATCTGGATCTTGTACCTGCAAAGAAAACAAAAGATACAAGTACAACCAAGATCCACAATCAACTCTCATAAAAGTATGTGCAACCGGAAAGTAAATCCTTAACCAAGTGGCATAAGCAAACTATAAACCACAATGCCACTATACATCCATGATCAAACTCATGATGACATAAACCTCAAAAAAGAGTATACCACAATGTCATCTTACATGCCAAACGCGTGACAAGATCATGCTCTACTCTCATATGGAGGAGCTACCACAATGATCATACATGTACAATGCTTTGAAGCTCTGAAAATAAGAGCTTGCACGCCATAAATTCTCTCTCGAAGAAATTCCAAAGCAAATTCAACCTCCAAGTGGAATTAGGGTTGTTTGGGCAAAACTGTACTGCTCTGTGTTTTGCTGTTTCAGAGGTGATAACCTCTGAATCTGAACTTTTGGTCTTCAGCAAACTTCAAGATCTAACTCTTGGCTACGTAACGACATAAAGAACACCTCAATCGGAGGTGTGTAGCTCAAGATATGCTTAAGACAAGCACCTGCTGTCAATTTCACTTTCACTTGCAACAGTACTGCTCTGTATTTTGCAGTTTCGGTGACCTTGCACTGAGAATCTGAATCTGAGTTCTTCTACAAAGTTGTAGCTATCTTTTCAAGCTACGAGCAGCAAGTTGAATCATCGCATTCCGAGCTGTAGAACTCAAGTTATGACAAAAAAACCGACCTGCTGTTCTACTCAATGTAGATTCGCCTTCTACAATTTTCTGCGTTTTTCGAATTTTCGGCACTTCAGAAGTCCGAATCAGGTTCTACGCCCTTCTGTGAAGTTGTAGCTCTCTGTGTTAGCTACGCACAGAACTTTAAAACGCGTCAATCCAAGCTTCTTAGCTCGAGTTATGACCGAAATACTGAACAGCTGTCAAGAGATGCCGACCTGCACTTCTACCTATTCTCACCTAAGCTTCCATTGAAGCTTCTTGCACACAAGCCTTCAGCATGCTCTGATACCAATGAAGGGGTTTGGAGTGCAGAAAAAGAGGAAAGAGGAGATGGAACGAGAGAGAAGAGAGGAACGATGCGCGGATATGCGTGGGAGCCTCGAAACCCACATAATGATCTCTCTTGAGGCAATGCTCTATATATGATGTATATATATGAATATGGGGGTAAGGTCACATGACCCTTACATCCCCAACACCAAGCACACATTGATCCCTGCATATTTGCTTTAGGGTTCTTTCACCTATGTGCCCTAATCTCTTGTGCCATATTTCTAACTCTGAAAGTGTCTGATCCTTGTAATTATACAAAGCAATGTTCTTGGTGTCTTCTAGCTCAAAAGTAAACAATCTACCTGATTTCTCCCCTTTGGCTATCCTTCTGAATCCATGTCTTGGGTCCTCCACATATGCTCCATGTTGTGTGAATCTGACCTGCAAACCTTTCTCCACAATTTGGCCAACACTCATTAGATTCTTGGTGATGGTTGGTACATAGAGTACCCTGCTCAATAGGTTCTGGTTACCATCACATGTCTTCACATTTCCAATCTTAACAACAGAATGTTTAGTGTCATCACCTGTTTGTACCTGATGTTTGCCCTTGGGCTCTTCCAAATCAGAAAGTAGTGCCACATTACCAGCTACATGGTTAGAACATCCTGAGTCAATATAAAATAAATGATCATCATTTGTACCTGCCTTGGAGGTCATATTCATGATCAATAGGGAGTCATCTTGCTCCTCTGTGTAATTGTTGTAGTCTCTTCTATTTCTGAATCCACCTTGGTAATTACCATTGTGGTTGTTGTTGTAGTTGTTGTTGTATTGTTTTTTGTATCCATTGTAGCCTTGATGTTGGTTGAATCTGCCTCTCCCTTGAGAGTATCCACCTCTTGAGTAGCCTCTTCCTCTCTGATTCTTGTAATTCTTGTAGCATTCATCTGTGGTATGATTGGACAATCCACAAATGTTGCATGGTGATGAGTTGTAGGGTCTCCCCCTACCTGACTTACCTCCTCTGCCTCTTCCTCTAGATGACTTACCTCTCCCTGCATAATTAGCTTGAGAGGTAGAGCCTTCTTCATCTTGTTTCTTCCCTTTGCCTTTATCTTTAACTTTCTTATCAGTATAGAGAGCAGAGGGGTTGTTACCTTTTGATTGATCTCCTCACTTTGTAAACTTTGCTTCATGTGTGAATAGTTGGCCCATAAGTGTTGTGAGATCTGGGGTATGCATGTCCATATAGAGGTCCATTGCAGTGGTGAAACTTTCCCACTTATCATCTGCCTTGAGTCCATTTGTTACTTGCCTAAGTATTTGCTCCTCTTCAATCTCCTCTCCAATGCTTGCTAGTTGGTCTGCCACATCTTTAATCTTTGTCACATACTCTGAGACTGGTTGCTTGGGCTGCTTCCTAAGGGTTGTGAACTCAATCCACAATTGATTCTTCCTAACCCTTGTGTTAGAAGAAAAGTAGGTTGATAAGGTTTCCCAAGTCTCTTGGGAAGTCTTACAATTCCTTACATGAGGTAAAAGAAAGTCAGATATAGAATTTAGAAGGTAAGACCTTGCCAAAGCATCCTTTGCACACCATTGGTTGAGTCTTTCATGTTCATCCTTTGTGGGTAGTCCTCTAGTCTTGAATGAGGGTAATTCGTCATCTCCTGATATGTATCCAAACAAGCTCCTTCCTTGTAGATAGGCCTTCATTCTCAATGACCAAGCTTGGTAGTTGTTCCTATCCAATTTGTCAATGAATGAAGGAAATCCATCACCCATGTTTACCTTATTTGCTCTGATACCACTGTTGGGAGTGATGGTTGGATGCACTCAAGAAATGAGTTGGTGCTGCTATACCTGCTTCACACTAGCCCTCCTTTGATTCCAGGAATGCTTAGTAGACTCCTTGAGCTTTCAAATGATACCAAGAAACCATATATGTACTTTGCAAATGGTTTGTGCAATGATCAAACCAAAAACAGATAACTTGGTTCCTTCACAAATTCAAAAACTTGCTATTTCTGTAATGATACCTGCTCAGTGTTATGCTCAGTGTGACCAGCACACTTGCAATTGAAAAAATTCCTTTTGGGAGTATTAAAGTACCTTAATAAGCTACCAATTACAAGTGGAATCACTCAAATTGATAAACCATACATTGAGAAATAAGTTTAGCAAAATTTTGATTACCCCCGACTTTTTAGGAGAGTTGCAGAGATAGACCAGTGACTGCTTCGAGCGCGATTTCTCCCAAATGGCTGAATGAAATCTTCTGAGATTTTGTATGCGTGTAGAAGACCTTGAGCTGGTTCCAATGAGCTATTGAAATCTTGATTTGGTTTAGTGAGCACTGAGAAATGCTCCTTGGAAGTTGACAGACTTGGAGTAGGATACTCAGACAAAACAGAGATGATGAATGTAAGTATTTGTATTATATCATATGAATGTACATTCCCATTGGCATGATAGACATAGCACAATGGTACTCAGAGGTGCAAGCTATGGAGTAGGCCTTACACACTCAATGAATGGTACAGAATAGCCTCGGGATTGATGATGGACACCCGCGACTTTTTGCTTGTAGTTTTTATAGGAGTTGAAGGTTAATTTGAATTTCAAATTCAAACTTAGGCTCCCTAGAATATCTCTACTAAAAGTAGGGAGATATTCTCTCCACTAAATCATTCCCTTTTCCACGACTAATGAAGTAGGTAAGTGGCTGAAGTGATTACATATAAATGCCAAGTCATATAGTCTTTTACAAAGGGGTAAAAAGTAAGAACATCTAAGCATGTGTTCATATGAACCTTGCTTCAAGTGAAGCCTTGATAAAGCTTTGTTCAAGCTAGTCTTCCATGAGTCCAAGCCAATGTGTGAAGGCTTGATATGCACCAACAGTCAAACTGTGGTAGTGGCTTTTGTTGCAAGTACCTGAGTGCTTTGTTGGAGCCTACTGATTTGACTAACTCTTTGAATCCTTTGATGTATGCGTCTTCGAATCCACCTGTGACAAGTTCTTGTTCTATTATTGTTTGACTCTCTTCCTCTGTCAGCTTTTTGCGTGCCCAAACTTTTTCCATAGTTCTATACAGCTTCTTCATAGCTAGTGTGTAAGCTGCTGCCTCGTAAGTTTCATCTTCATGGGTACTTGTATCGCCATGTGTGTCTGTTTGTTGGCCTTGGCCATCTGTCTGTTCATGCTCTTGGGATTCCTGTGTTCCCTGGCTAGCTTCGTCGTCTCCTTCGTCCTCATCGGTTGCTGTTCTTTCGTCATCCGAGCTGGACACGACCTGTCCTTGTGGCTGATCCCTGGGTGTGGTAGGGTAGCTAGGCCTTTCAAATTCTTGAGAAAACAATTGTCCTTCTGAAAACTGGAACTCATTGGAGAATGCATCAGGCATCTCAAAATCAAAAGTTTGGTCTAGTGGCTCTGCTTGTCCTGGTTCTAAATGGGGTATTGGAAAAGAGAAAGCTTCCGCACCAATAGTGGTGGGAAGTTCAGCTGCTGTGGTGATAGGTTCTGTGGTTGTGGCTGCTTGGGGTGCAACAGTACTGGTGGTGCCCTCCGGCGTAACTGGTCTTGATAACCGTATACGAATTGGTGGTACCGTGGGAGTGGCTGCTGTTGGTGACTGCTCTGGAGATGGTTGTGGTGAGGGTGATTCTGGGACTTGTAGGCACGGGATAGTACCTCTCATCCGCTTTCCGGCTCTGCCTTTGCTAGACTTTCTAGCCTTCCTAGTGGTGCCTTTAAATGCTTTCAGTTCCTCACTGGTCATGGCACGCTTAATTGGTAAGTCATACGCCAAGCACATATATATGATCCTGGTGAGGGCGCAGCACCCATTGATTACCTTCTTTCGCTCCCACCTATGTTGTGCCAAATAGAGCTGATCAATTATCCAGCTGGCTAGATCAACCGTTTGCGATCCAGTACATGCTAAGTATAATCCAAACCAGATTCTCTTGTGGGGCATGGTAAAACGATCCTGAGTTGGGAAAGCAAAGTGCTGCATGCATATCCGTAATGGCTTGGAGAGCTCAGGTGTTATAGCAGAAATATCCTCCCACTTAGTTACGTCACCACGTTTCATCTGCTCTGGGACTAGCCGTTCCCTCTCCGTCGGAGTGTGTGTTCCATGTATGTTCAAAGCTGCGCGAATTAAATCTTTAGACAAATAAAACCTTCTGAATGGAGGATCATTTACCAAGGATGGTAACATGAATGTGCCAGTAGATCCTTGTTTTCTGAAGCTGTTAAGGTGGTTACCAAGTAAAAACATCTGTAAAAATCGGGTTTAGGCAGAGGGTCGCTAAAATATTCTGTAAATCCCGCTCGTGCCCAAACGTGCGTTAGATCTTGTGTATTCTGTAGTCCTTCAAATTCTCTTGACAAGAACTGGTACTTGGTCCATGTGCGAAGATCAAATGCCAAATTGGCCTCAAATATGAAATCAGCGTCTGCTAATGGTCCTGCTAGGCCTTGAAACCAATGAGAATTACGATGAATCTTCTCGGTATATCCTCTAGGAGGATCATCGATTGGCATGGGTCCTGGAAAACCTTGAAACTCTGGTGGTTGCATCGTAGGATAAGATTCCGCTAGTAATTCTCCAATAGTGGCCATCGGTGCACTGGGGCCAGCTTCTGATGGTCCTGCTTCGGTTTGCATGATGACTGATGAGCTAATGGAAAAGATCTGCTACAAAAGATTAACACATTAGCATGGAAATTAATTATGATCCCAATAAGGTGAGACCGCAATCCCTTTCCATAACCGATGTGTAACCCGTGTAGCCAAGTGTCGTGAAGTGATTGATGCAATGATCTTTTTGCAGAGCTAATTCACATGTGCATCAAAATATGCTTTCTGTCGCTTCTTCGCTGCATATATTCCTGCTGCTGCCTTTAGCCTGGTTTCTCCTAATCGTTCCAAGTCCATTATCCTCGCTGATAATTCATGGCCGGTCCACTGATGTTCTCGTGCAACCTTAAGGGTCGGTATCAAGAAGTCCAAAGGAAGCACAGCATTCTGACCAAAAACCATCTGAAAGGGAGTTGCATTGAGTACGGTCTTGTAGGCCACTCGATATGCCCAAACAGCGTGGTGTAACTGTTTGTCCCAATCTGAACGTTTGTTGTTCACGAGTTTCGTCAGTACGTTACAAAGGATCTTATTTGTGCTTTCAGCCTGACCATTGGCCTGAGGATGATATGGTGCGGATTTCTTGTGAATCACCATAAAATCCTGTAACAAATATTCAATGACTTGGTTTAGAAAGTGAGTGCCTCGATCGCTCACTAACTCTATAGGCAATCCATATCTTGTAAAGACATTCTCAAATAAGAATTTTGCAGTTGTGTGTGCATCATTCTTTTTCGTGGCTTTTGCCTCTACCCATTTCGTAAGATAATCTGTGGCAACAATAATGTATTCAGCATGTGTACCTTTTGTAGGGGGGTTAATGGGTCCTACAAAGTCTATACCCCACTTTGAAAATGCATGTCCGCCCATCATGGGTTTCAATGGCATTTCGTCTCTACGAGTAGGAAACTGAGTTCTTTGGCACACATCACATCTCTTTACATAGGTATGAGCATCCATGTGAAGAGTGGGCCACCATAATCTTGCAAAGAGGATGGCTGTGATTATCCTATCGGGTCCAAAATGACCTCTTGCAACACCTTGGTGTGCCGTCTCTAGTATGCTCAGATAATCGCTCTCATGAACACATTGTCTTAGATATCCATCTCGTCCTCTTTTGTATAGATTATCGCCAATAAGTGAATAGTCTTGAGCTTCCTGCTCTAGACTACGTTGTCGAGCTAAGGTCATGCCTTGAGGGAATGTCTTCGTCCTCAAGTATGTCACTAACGATTCACTCCAGTCTGGTGTGAGAGACACGTGATATAATGTAGCATGCTCTACTGGTGGTCTTTCACAACAAACATGGCATTCTTTACACAACTTGTAGACATCTGCTTCCATCGTGGGCCAATATACTCCTAGTCTATGCAGAGTCTGTAACGTTCGATTTTTCGAATGATGTTGCTTTAGTGCACCTATGTGTGCTAATTGCAACCAATTCGCATGTTCTGATTCATCTACACAACAAGCAAGAATCTTTTGATTATCCTGTTTATATATACTTCCTGCCATTATTTGGTATCTCTGAGACTTGGTAATCTCTCCTTCTTTGATCTTTATCCTAGCATTCTTGGGTCCATATGTGAGAATAGGGACTAAAGGCTTAGCCCATTCTGGTGCTATCTCAAGATTAAACAAGTATGCATCTGGTAGATCATCCGCTACTCCTTGAGGAGCTTCTCCTGAGGTTAATCTTGAAAGGTGGTCAGCTCTAAGATGTGTCTTTCCTTTCCTGACTACGACTTCAAAATCATACTCCATGAGTAATAGAAACCAACGTATTAGTCGTCCGGTGTTACATGGCTTGTTGACTAAGTACAATAGGGCTTGATGATCTATAAAGAACTTGAATTTGTTGGCCAAGAAGTAGTGCCTAAACTTCTTTACTGCGTAGATCATCCCTAATCCTTCTCGTTCCGTCGTGGTGTAATTTCTTTCTGCTGCGTTCAATTGTCTGCTCGCGTAAGCTATGGGGAGATCTATGTTACCTTCATTCGTGGGTTGTGCTAACACACATCCTATGGCGTAATTGGATGCATCCACATGTACATGGAATGGCTTACTCCAATCTGGGGTTGTCAATATAGGTGCTGAGCACAAGCGTCGTTTAAGTTCATTGAATGAATTTTCACATTCATCTGTCCATTCAAAGTTGGTTAAAAGAGAGTACAAAGGCTTGGCTATGATTGCATACATGTGTATGAATCTCCTATAATAACCGCAATGGCCCATAAATGCTTGTACCTCTTTCACATTAGTTGGTCTAGGTAATTCTGCAATTACCTTCACCTTTTCTTCATCCGTCGAGATTCCATTTTTTGACACAATGTGTCCTAGAATTTTGCCTTGTCTGACCATGAAAACGCATTTTTCTGGGTTCAAACAAACCTGATATTCTCGACATTTGTCAAATATTTGTCTTAACTCTGGGATATGTGTCTGTCTTACATTTGAATGTGCACATAAGTCATCGACATAAACTTCCAAACTCTTGCGTAAGAATTCCTTAAAAACATGACACATGAGTCGCTAGAAAGTGGCGGGTGCATTTGTTAAGCCAAATGACATCACACGAAATGCAAATATGCCCCATTCAGTGGCAAATGCCGTCTTGTGTTGATCTTCTGGAGCAATAGCTACTTGATTATAGCCTGAAAATCCATCAAGAAAGCTGTAAACTTCCTTGCCCGCGACTCTTTCCAATAGATGTTCTGTGATAGGAAGAGGATAACTGTCTCTAATCGTGGCGGCATTAACTTTTTTAAGGTTAATACACACACGCAATTTTCCATTCTTCTTGGGCACAACCACAATGGGGGATACCCATTCGGTATGCTCAATTTCGTAAATGAATCATGCTTCTATCAAGCGATCTATCTCCTCTTTAATCTTCGCAGCGTAGTTATCATTATACGTGTACGGTTTCTGTTTTGTCGGTTTTGCATCTGGAGTCATAGGGATTCTATGAGAACATATATCTGGATCTACTCCTTTCAAATCTTTGTAACTCCAAGCGAACACATCTCTATATTCGCACAATAGGGCAACTAGCTCTTCTTCTTCTTCCTTCGTCAAATCATGCCCTATGTATGTACATTTTTCTTCTTCTCCTTCTATGGCTACGATTATTTTCTTGGTTTTCTCTCGGTTATCATATACTTGTCCGTCATTCGCTTTTCTATTAGGCATTCGTACCATGATTCTTCTATCTTCGATTTCATATTTCTTGAAATTCTCGGGTACTTCAAACAAGGATTCTTCTTTTTCTGACATGGTTTCTTTCTTCTTTCTTTTCTTGCCTTCACTCTTGTTAGTCACTTCCGTGGCTAACCTCACCTCATTCGTAATTTCCTCGTGTCTCTGAGTGCGAGTCTCTACCTCATGGAAGTATTCTTCCTCTGATGCAAAGGGAGAATCCATGATAATTGATTCTAAATCGAAATTGCTTGCATCCTCAAATGCATCAGTGTTAGGTTCATACTCTTCTAAAATTGCATCGCACATGATTGGCTCTATCGTGAAAACTGATATGTCATAGCCATCCTCGTCACAGTGGGGTGTCCATTGTTCCTCATTGATGGCTACATCCATGGTTGCTAGGATTTCTTCCTAACCATGGGGTTCAAACTCTTCGTCTTGGAATACTACAGGTGCGTAGGCTGGATCTTGAAGGGTTCGTGGATGTTGTTCTGCGCCTAAGGTCCTGGCTTCTAACCTTTCTTCCTCTTGTTTTGCAACTTTACACATCCATAAATGAGTATCCTCATGCAACCAAGAAGGATCTGATTCTAATGAGTGCACAGATTCTGTCTCTACTGGTGTCTTATGGATGGTATTCCATTGTATTGGGGGTGCATCTCTATGTGAATAGTCTTTAAGGTTGACTTTGGTAGTCACTCCTAAATGTTGCAGATACAAAGAATTAGTTCCCCAATCTTGTACAATTTGCAACTGACGCATGAAGGGTCGTCCCAATATCATCTCATAAGCATGGTTTTTTGCAAAGTCACAAATGGCAAAAGTATGCTCAAATTCTACACCACAAGTGGTGAGAGATATGCCTTCTAGTAAGCCTAATGGTTTTTCTATGTGTCCGTCAGCCATTTGTAGCTTCATCCTGGTGGGTCTTAATGCTGGCTTACCCCAACGTTTCCATAAGGCAGTGGTAGCTATGGCTACTCCAGCTCCTGAATCTAAAATGGCTTTCGTGGTGTAGCCCTGATGGGTTATCGGAAGATACGTGTTACCTTCCTCTCCTTCACTTACATCTCCAATATTTTCTACGGGTATTTCTGGTACCTTATTTCGTGATCCTATTTGTGAGGGAGTAGTAGCAAGCTCGGGGAATTGATTTGCTACATGCTTCCACAATTCTGGTTTTACCTTCAATAACTCCTCTAGAGTGAGATTACATTGTAATTTAGTATTCTTGATCACCTCCGTGTTTCTAGGGATTACTGATTCTTCGTTCCTCACTATTATCGTGGGTGCTCTCATACTAATAGACTTTGCTTCCCAAGGTCCTGTGAACTGAGGTAATTCTTGTAGAGAATTAGATTCAAATCTTGTGTTTTCACTCTGTTGTTCCTCCTCTACCTCATCATATATAGAGGGGATGTCTTGGGGAAATTGTTCCTGCAAGTCGTCTATTTCTTGAATAGGAGGATGAGTTCCTTGTTCTTTTCTCCATTTCTCTTCTTGGATTTCTCTCAAAAATTCATGTGAATATTTATGTATGGAAGACAAATTGTCTTGACTTTCTGTATTGGTTACTTGAGACAGGGATGGTGCATTCCTTTCCTGTGTCTCTGAGACAATAGGGTTCCTAGGCTGATCCTTTTTCTCTTTGCTTTCAATCAAATATTCTAGCCTCTCCATTAGTCCTTGAAAATGTAATTCCGGTTTTGCCATGTTATTCCAATTAAGATATCTAGAGGCTTCGAACAAAGCTTGTGCTAGTTCTACCATCTTCATGCAAAGTTTAGTTCTCTCAATTTCTAGATCAGCTCGAGGGTAGTTTTTGCTCATTTCAGCTACCTGAGGTCCCTCTTTTAATCTAGCCTGATATGCACGAAACATCATGTCTAGATTTTCTGGTATGGGTTCCGCTAAAACTGATCCTGATTTTTGAGCTGGATTCTCTTGATTCAATTCCTGTGAAGTCAATTCTTGGATTTTGGCTCTAGATTCCTTCAAACTTCCTTCCAACTCACTTATTTTTTTACTCCATTTTCTCTTAATTCTTTCTCTAGAATCTTTCCAAGATTTTTTCTTTTTACTGCTAGATTCTGCAACTTCACTGGTTCCGGCTACTTTCTCTTGATTAAGCTTTTGGTTCTGTAAGAGCGCCTGGGCTCTTGTTATAGCTTGGATCGGCACGTATGTAGGGTTGGATCCATCTGTGTTATTTACAATACCTATCACGTTGATCGGTGTCACATTTGAAGCATTAACAGGGTTCTTAGGACAATCTTTGATGATGTGCTCTTTGCCACAATCGACGCAAAAGCCTTGGATGTTATAGTACTATGATTGTCCTGCTATCGGGGGATGTGGACAATCCTTTATGAAGTGATCTCCTTGGCACCTAAAGCATGGTCCTCTAGGGCCCTGTGGTCTTTGTTGTCTTATTTGGGGCCGTGGATTTGGGTTTGTGTACATCACATTAGCATAGTCGGGCTCCCAACTAGGTTCCACTGGTGGACTATCGTAAGGATATGTTTCCACGTGTTCTGGTGACTCTGTGTAATATGCGGGTGGACTATCTACATGCGTAGAGTCAAAACTGTTCGAATTCGGGTCACTCTCTGTGATCAAAGGTGAAGAAGGCACTAAGGCCCTACTTAGGTTCTCTTCTGCAGCAGCGTACTTGACTGAGATGACATTCGCTGGTGGGGGTGGCTGCTGAGCTAAGACAGGTTGAGGTCTCTGTTGAGCCTGGTATGGGTAGTTCTGAGGAGGCCTATAGTAATAAGGCTGAGCATTGTATTGGCCTTGATACCTACCTAGCTACGGATGTGCTTGCAAGTAGTTCTGTCTCACGGATTGTTTGTTGTATGGGCAGTCCTGAGCCGTATGATTCGTGTATCTTCTTCCAATTGTACAGTATTGGCCACTAGGGTTGCTTGTGGTTGTGGTGCGTTGGGACACACATTTGCCATATGATCACCACCACAGGTGTAACAACGCTTGTTCATTAGTACCCTAGGTTTACTAGAAACTCCTAGCTTCTGTGCCACTTTTTCTGCAAGGTCTTCTATTGAGCTAGACAATTTTGTGGATGCTAGAGATGAACAGTCTGAATCCTTATAGACCTTTGAGAGTTCCAACTCGTCTCCTAAGTTGTCCTCAATGTCTATACAAATTCTTACACATTGCTCTAGCGTTCTGGGTTCTTTTAGGTACACATAGGAGCGTAGTTTAGAGCTCAACAAGCCATCCAAAAACAATGACACTTGCTTGGCTTGTGAGGGTAGCTCTTGCATTGGACATCGTTCAACATATTGTCTAAACCTACGTCCTGCCAGTCTTACTGTTTCTTGAGGGGTCTGTTTAAAGCTATGAATCAACAAAGACGTGTCATGTCTAATCCCACTTTTAGAGAATTCAGTGATGAATGACTCTAAAAAGTGATGGATGTCTCTAAATTGCCTTTGTTGCAAAGGTTGGAACCAAGTCAAAGCGGTATTCTTTAACGTTAGCCCAAATGCGTTGTATTGAGTGAGCATGTCTTCAACTTGTTCGGCTCTTAGTACTTGCTTGAACTCTGCGACATGGTCATAGGGGTCTCCTGTCCCATCAAAGTAATTTTTCATTGATTTTACTAACTGTGTGGGTCTCAATATTCTTGCGTGTTCGCGTGGTCTAGGTAGAGGAAAATCATCTCTACCACCTAGTATTCCATGATCTCTTTGCCTATCTGCTCTATTAGTGTCCGTGGTTGTTCTATCTCTCCCTATTGGATGAGTGAAGCTTACTTCGGGTCTTTCTTTATTTTTCTCTCTTTGATTTCCAAGGGCTGAGGATGTTCCTGCCCCTTGTTGACTTGTATTCATGTTCGTTCTAGACGGAGGGAATACCAATTCACCTCTCCATGTGTATGTGTTTTTAGCGCGTTCAGGTACCACAAAGACTCTTTCTGAAGTCTCATCCAGGTATACAACCTTTCCAGGTGTATCCGGGTCCTTGAACTCGTATATAGTGATGATACCTACCTCACTAAGTAGTTCTGTCTTGTATCTCCAAAAGGCTTCATCAGTTTCTTTATTTACAAACAACTCTATGCTTCTGTTGTCCTGAGGGATCCAATCCGGGATTAGTACTCGTGTCAGTACAGATTTCCCTCTAGGTGTTCTAGGCTGTTCTAATGGTTCTTTTTCTTGAGATTTAGTTTTAGTCTCTGGTTGAATCACGCCAAACTCGTTGGTATTGTTTGGCTGCGTACTTAAGATGTACATTGTTCCTTCCTTGTCTATGTACGCGTCTCTCTCAAATTTCACCACTGGACGTTCCAATCCAATGGGTTGATCGGGGTTGTGCATTTGCACCACTTGCCTTCGCAAACCATCCTCATAGATGCGAGCACCTAATCGGTTGGTTCGGAGAAACTCTAGTTGAGTCCTTCTGGTTTTTCTAAATAGGCTACATTCGACCCTCCTTCTGGTCTTTCTGTGCTAAATGCCATTTCTGATTCGCTGGTATCTGAGCTCTCGTAGGGATAACTAGTGTTCAATTGTTGAGCCCACGATCGTGCAGTAGCACTTACACTTGCCTCTAATGATCTAAGGCTTCGCCGGTCTGACTTACCTATATGTTTGCCCGATCTAAGGTTCATTAATTTTCTTCCTTGCACACTCAGTACACGCTCAGATCGTTAATGATTCTTTGTTATTACTTTCTTGATTCTTTTTAAATTTCTTTAGATTCTTGTCTTAATGTATGCGTCAGGAATTCGACTTTCCGTGGTACTTTGAGTTCTCGTTCCGTCAGACTTATGTTCTTTCCTTTAGGTTTTCGTGTCACACACCTTTACTTTAGTCTTGAACTTGATAAATTTAATTCTCTTAAACTTGAGGCATTCCTATCGTCTTAAATCCACAATACTACCGTTTATCCTAAGCTAAGAATTGACTGAGGGGGTTGAGTAATCTTCCAACCTCGAGTCAGCTTTTCTGGTTGCTCTGATGCCCAAGAAGTTGCGCTTCCCAAGCTTTATGCCCTTCACTGCCTTGCCTTGGTTGCCTTTGATTGCGCTTGCTAGACCTGGAAAAATCCAATATTAGACCAATGCACAGTTGGATGATCAAGCACTTGAGTATATACACCTTTTAAGTCCCTTCCCTTTTGCCCAACTTTTCAATGTTTGCCCCCTGGCTTTCTAGTCCCAAACTAGGTCAACCTCAAAATAGCTTATCTAAAAATAGACGTATTCTTTAAGAAAAAAAACAGTTGAGGTCACGTAGTACTCGTAGAGAGCTTTCTAACGAGCTATTAAGCTCAAAAAACGGACTTCGGATGAAAAAGTTATGACCGTTCAGGCCCTGGGGGGTAAAAATTGACAAACCGGTGTTTCTCCAAATATGAGCTAAGGGGTCTCCTATGAGTCTAATCACCCAAAAATTTCCCAAAAATAGCCCCAAAATTGGCCAAAAAATGAAACCGTAAAATTTGCGATGGGGGTGCACAATCGCGATGGTCTGAGATGATCGCGATGGTCTGGGACCGTCGCGATGGCGTGAGGGTGAACCGTCGCGATGGCTTGAGGGTGAACCGTCGCGATGGCTCGATCAGGTGGACAATCGCGATGGCGTGAAAGTGAACCGTCGCGATGGCTCGATCAGGCGGACAATCGTGATGGCGTCAGTCAACGATCAACGTGAACAATCGCGATGGTCCAAAGTGAACCGTCGCGATGGTCACAGATGCGATGGCTTGAGCCAATCGCGATGGTCTGGGCGCGATGGCGTGAGCCAATCGCGATGGTCCGAATTTTTGAAGTGTCGCGATGGTGTGAGGGTGTCGTCGCGATGGTCCAAAAAATGAACCGTCGCGATGGTCTAGCTTGCCACATGGCACCGTCGGCGCGATGGCGTGAGCCAATCGCGATGGTGTGGGGTCAACCGAACAGTCGCGATGGTCCGCGAACCGTCGCGATGGTCCAAATGAACCGTCGCGATGGCGTGAGACCGTCGCGATGGTCCGGCCGAGCCGTCACGATGGCGTGAGCCAATCGCGATGGTGTAACACAATCGCGATGGTCTGAGACCGTCGCGATGGTCCACCAAACTGCAATTTTTTGAGATGCAGCTATGGATTCCTAGGGGCGCAGGTGTGCTCTTCACGCTGGTGTGGTCGCCTTCTTCAAATTCCGAACTTTGCAGACCATCGCGATGGTCTGACATAGTCGGAAATTTCTGACAGAAACTGAAAATTTTACCTTTTCCAAGCTTTCCTGATGCACTGGAGCTCTGTACCTGCAAGAAAACTCAAGAAAGCCAAAGCACACACAAGCACAAAAGCTCTCTCTCACTCTCTCGCATGCACAAATGAGGGGAAATGAGGAGAATGGGTGGATATGGTGAATTTTCTGATTTTTTGGAGATGAAGATGATGATGCGGTGATGAAGATGGAGTGTGGGGGAGGTGAAAAACACTAAAAACTAAGTAAAAACAACAACAAAAACTAAAATTTTTACCTTCCAATGCCACTTCTTGCTATACTCTTACCATCACACATTCGTCCTAGACTCGATCCCCAGCAACGGCGCCAAATTTGGTGTTGATCTAGCACAATGGTGAGAACCACGTTAAGAAGCTCCACCTCCTTAATGTCAATCCGCGGAAGAGATAGGAGTGATATGAAGATCGTGAATGTGAGATGAAGTGAGAGTGAAGGTGAGAAGCATAGAAATGCACACACACATACACACACACTACGAAGAGACAAGCAAGACACAATGGAAGGTGAGAGATCCACTCTATTACTCAAGAACACTATTACAAGCTCAAAATAGCTCTAAGCTCACACTGACTAACCCCAAAAATGAGCTCTCTAGCTCTTTTTATAGTTTCTAGACTAGTTTTGACCGGTTTCACATCTAGTGACCGGCATAGTTAAAAATTAGGTCCTAGATGCTATTTGGAAGGGTAAACGATGTCTAAAAATAACGAAAATTGATACGCTTGTTCTACCTAAGCTCCTCAAGCTCGAGGACTCCTCGGCTTGCACAAAATGGAGCTATGGATTACAAAATGGGGTTTTCTATGTTACATATGTTACAATAGTGATAAAAATCAATGTTGGAGGTTTTTGGAAAGTATTTGAAAACATAATTCTTTGAAAAACGATTCGACTGGCTCCCTGCTCTGTCGTTACATGCTTCCGTGTCGTCTGTGCCTCTGGCTGCTTCCAACAACCTTGATCTTGGTTACTGTTTCCTCTTCCACTTCCAAAACCTCTACCTCTGCCTCTTCCTCTGCCAGAGTAGAATACCTGCTCAAAATTGGGCTTTCCTTGGGAGTTTGAGTCCTCACCAAGATTCTTTTCTTCAATAATCAGCATAGATACCAGATCAGCAAAATTCGGAATATTTTCCCTAGTCTGTATGGAAGTTCTGAACTGCTTATATGCAGCTCCTAAACCACGAAGACACACTTTCACCTTATCATCATCATCTACATTCACGCCAATAGATGCAAGTGACTCACATATGCCTTTGATTTTAAGAGTGTAGTCACTTACCGACATGCTCTTCTTTTCCAATGTATGCAACTCGTTCTTGAGTTGCAATTTTCGTGCCTTTGTATTAGTCTCATACAAAGTGACCAAGCTGTTCCAAGCCTCTTTTGGAGTCTTGGCATCCTGTATGTGTCCAATCATGCTATCCTGTATGCTAACAGATAGCCAATACATTACCTTTCGTGCTCCTTGATTCCATTCCTCATATGCTCTTAACTGCTCTACAGTCCGATTCCTTTCTGGTAACTACGGAGCATTTTCATTCTCTCCTTCGATGTACTTCCAGTAGCCTTTTCCCATCAGGAAATTCGTCATTCTGAATCTCCAAGCATGGAAGTTGTTCTTGTCCAGCTTATCACTCATAAGCTGACTCATTCCATCTGTGTTTGCCATTTCTGCAACAATTCACAACACTGCAAAACACTACAAGCAGCACTTCTGCTTGAACACTGTTGCACTATGATGTGACAGTTCGATCTCAGAAAAACACAGTTTTCGTGTATCAACAGTACACGGAATCCCTTGAAATTTTGGATCTGGAATATATGAGTGTCGTCGAACACAATGCAAGTTAGAGTTTCTGGAACTGACTTGCTTTTTCTGTGGGCCCCACCTTGCGGGCTTGAAACGGAGGTCGAGATGGCTCCGAAACTTTGATATGACAAAAACGAGTGACCCTAAAGGAATAAATCACGAAAATATTTTGAGGTCTTCTACCTTCACGGCGATTTTCGTAGCAAACGGAGGCTGTTTGTGAAATCGCATTTTCTCCACGCCTTGCCGCGTAGTCTTCACCGTTGCCTTCTCCACGAGCTCTCTACAACCACGCTGGCTCTGATACCATGTCACGAGGAAGGAGATAAGGAAGAGAGCTCACACACACACTCTCACTCTCAAGGAGAAGCACACACACAGATTGAGGCAAGGAAGAATGATCTTCTTCTTCTTCTATTACATAAAAGGAATGTACAAGAATGACCTAAAAAACAAGAATACAACAAGTGCAATATATAAAGATCAGGACATAAGGAAAAACCTAATATCCGTGAATGAGTGAGCTGGCAAGAAACAAATGTGCCATCACTCTCGGTAGATAAATCTAATAAAGCTCAATGAAGTATCCCTGACATATATCGGTATGACCACCATACATGTCAGAGAAACGAAAAACTGATACGTGTCATCCTGGATCATCACATGTTGAGCTTGATATCTCAACAGGTGGCAAAATGCCTGATGAAGGACGTATTCCCACGTTATGGCTTACCTTTGGAACTTGTAACAGATCAAGGAACACACTTTGCTAACAATCTAATTCGAGTATTAACGCTACTTTCCAAATTCTGCAGAAATTTAGTTCACCGTACTATCCTCGTGCTAATGGCTTAGCTGAGAGTGCAAACAAAACATTGTTGACTATGCTTCGTAAACTGATTGTGGAATCACCAGAAAGATGGGATCAGTTACTTCCTGTAGTATTATCGGCATACCGGACTACATACAAAGTAGCAACCGGACTGACTCCTTTCAAGCTTGCTTATGGGCTGGAAGCAATTGCACCAATGGAACTTGTAGTACCAAGTTTACGCGTAGCTATCACTCAGAAACTGTTACCTGAAGACTCTTTGTCATTTCGGTTGGAAGCACTCAGAAATTTGGATGAACATCACTGGGAGAGTTTACTAGTTCTTCAAGAAGTTCACTTGCGGCAAGCTCATACCCATGATAGATATCTCAAAACTCTAGTTTTTTCGGTGGGACAGCTTGTGTTATTTTATAATGCTAAATCAAATCATGCGGCTGGAAAATTCAAATTACGGTGGTTTGGCCCTTACCGGATTAGTGAACAAGTGGGCCCAGCTACTTTTCGGTTGACTACATTGACCGGAGTTCCTCTTCCTAAAGTGATCAATGGTTCAAAGTTGCGGACGTATCACCAAGCACCTGATTCTCGCTGACGTGTTCTTCGTTTTTCCGCGTGTTATTTACTTTCTTTTTTGTTTTTGTGTGATTAATCAAATAGGTTTGTAAATATCCTCGTTTTGATATCTAATTATTATCAACAGCCGCCCTACATTATCAATTCTACACATGCATGCACGCCATAGTTATGAAGGTTATCATCTCAACACCACACAATGATTAGCATTTTCGATCACCTCCCGTTGCCAAGTTTCTACTTAATCTTCTTCTGTTCGTTGTTAATCGCTATTGTGTCTGTGTGTTTTGTGTGCTTTGTGCTTTCTGTAATCACTGCGTATTCGTGCTACTTCGCGTGTGGATCATGGAAGCTTTAGCAAATTTTGCTACCTTCTGTGATGGAATCCCTAAGGACGTGAGTGAATTCTTGCATGTCCGAGGTTTGTCCAACTTCGCTGAATTGCCCTGGCATTCTGTGGAGTGTCATCCATACTATGCTCAAATTATCGCTGCTATTGCCGCCACACCTGCTACGGAGCAGAGTTGGCCTATTACGTGTTTCCCATCTCGTGTCGTAATCACCCAACAGTCATTTGCTACCGCTTTCCGACTTCCTATGGAAGGACGACAGAATGGTCCTAACCTTCCGATCGCTACTATGAATGAATTGTTCCCCAGGCACTCTTCGAATGAGTATGCCATACTCTGTCGCCCTCATCCTGAACGGATTGCCCTTCAATTTTTAGTAGCCATACTGAACTTACAAAAACGCACTTACGGGATTTCTCGCCCGTTCTACTCGATGATTGATATGGCTGCTAGAGAGCCTGTCAATTTTGTTTCTTACTATTTTCGGTGCATTCACCGTGAATGCGTTACGGTCATTACGCACGTTAACAAAGGTGATCTCCCATGATCACATCTTCCCCACATCCTAACATTTCTCTTTCCTGCTATCCAAGCAACACAACCGCATCCAAACACTCCCGTCCTATACCATGAGGAATCTGCACAAATACTTGAAGATACCGAAGATGATGATGAAGATATCTTCCAACTTCTCCGCCGAAAACGCAAAAAGATAAGCACCTCTGAAAGTCAAGAACAGGGTTCCGTTGCTGGAAATGAAGAAGAAGAACATGAAGAAGAAACCTTTCATGACACCGCTACTTCAATCCATATTGACTCTTCTGGACAATCTTCTCAAGATAACCAACAGGAACACAGTGTTTCCACCACTGCTTCTAACACAGATTCTTCTCGACAAGAGTCTCAACACCAATCCCATGAGCAAGTGCAAGATGTTGTTGCGGGCATGCTCGATGAAATCATCGCTCTGGTGGAGTCTATCAGTACCCGCACTGAAGCAACCACGCAGCAACCTACCGAAAAATTGTTGGTGGCTAACACTCTGCTACCCACTCCTCCACCCATGCCTCGGAATAAGCCCATTGAACCTATTTTACCTATTGTCCCTAACGCACCGGATTCTTCCTCCTCTTCACCTAACTATTCTCCACCCTCTTCTCGTCAACTCCTGAGAGCTTCTTCATCTCAACCACATCCTCCTCTTCTGTTTCCTTCAATACCTATGTTTACTGAGCTAGCATCCATGGGTCATATGTTGATCCAACTATCGTAGCAGCTACCAAAATAGATGAAGGAGGTTACTGATAATCTGAGAAAAGAATTCCAGCATAAGGTCGATGTTCTTGAAGCAGATATTAATCCACTCCAGGAAGAAGCGGATGCAATAAAAGCAGAAAACCATGCTCTTCACCTACAGATTCAACAGCTCCAGGCCAGACTTGCTAAACAGGAATCATTAATCAGCCAAAGAGATGCTGTGTTAGCTGAGATACAAGCTAAAGATGATTTATTGTGTGTTGTTCATGCAGAAATTATCCAGCTAAAACAGTTAGCCCAAGATAGAGAGGATGCTCGTGTAGCACTAGGCAACTTGTACAATTGGATGAAGCCGTGCAGAAAGGGAAGGAACTGAAAAATTTAATAAAGCAAACCAATATAGAGCTCCAGTTCGCAAATACAAACCTGTTTGAAGCAAATTCTGCTCTTAAAATATAGATGACGTTAACGGCTCAACTCCAGAAAGAAGTTCCAGCGATTCGAAGAGAGCGAGATGCTTATTACCAGACCATCCATTACCAATCACACGAACTGGAGAGAAGAGAAAAGCAGCTCGGAGCTCAAGCAGAGCGTTTATCTCGTGTCGATCAACAGATTGCCGATATGAAATTGAGCCGTGACACAGCACTGGCAAACAATTTCTATCTGCAAGAGGCCTTTTTGCAGACACAAGCTGAAATTCTGATGAGCCAAGTAATTGCCGCAAGTTCAGTTAGAAATGATGCTCAACTTGTAGAACCGGAGATTCTAAAAAAGATGTTGGACTCTCTGAAGCAGAAAATTGCCAGAACATTTAAGTTAGCCCGAACAATGTATATTCAGGGTATAGTAGAAGAGCCATAAAATTTGTAAACTTGCGGGTTCAAGTCCACTGTGCATGCCAGTGTAAGCCGCCGGATTGGTAATTGTAAATCTCTTTCTTTTCATATTTCGCACGAACTGAAAGGTCGTTGCGTAGAGTTGTATCTATTTATAATCTAATGAAAGGACGCTTCGGTAACGATGAGGAGGATCGCCAGACTGGTTGTCTGGGCGATTGCATTCTGTGAAGTTGTTGTAGCGTGGTGTTGCGAAATCTGAGTATTACTGTTCTTGTCTCTCTTTGATTACATTAGCTTGTGTTTGGGCACATGTTCCTTTAAGTTAGAAAACGTAAGTCTGTATTACGGTAATGAATAGCTTTGGCGTTGTGTATTGAGAACGTATCAACCGGAGTGTAATCGGTAAGGTTGTGGAAGAACTAGCAATAGTCTGAGTACAGACAGTAAGACTGTGAGAGAATGAATCAGAGGACTGATAGTAATTGGTATGCAGAGTTTTTGAGTGTTAAAGTACTACGAAGTAAATGTGTTGATTGGGAAAATTAAGTAATAGGGCCTCTGATTAATAGACCCCTTCCACTCCTAATAACCCGAAAAGAGTTTAAACGCACCTGTGATGGCAACGCGCATTTAAGAGTATGGAGAGAACCACAGGAAGTTCAGGCATGCCATACTTATAGAGGGTTGAAGGCCTTTACAAGACTTAGTTGGAATACCTTAGGACCAACCGATTAGGTGCTTGCATCTATGAGGACGGCCTACGAAGATCTGTGGTCCAAATTAAAAACCCTGACCAACCCATTGGAATAGAACATCCAGCAGTCAAGTTTGAAAATGGAGCATACCTGGACAAAGAAGGAACCATATATGTAGTAACCAGTTACCCAGATAGAACTGAGGAATTCGGGAATGTGATTCCAGAGACGGACATAGGTGACCTAGAGCAACGAAACATAGGTGGAGATCCTAAAACACCTCGAGGAAAATCTGTTCTTACTAGAATTATCACGCCAGAGTGGATTCCCCAGGACAACAAGAGCATAGATCTACTTCTAATCAAGAGACTGATGAAGCCTTTTGGAGGTATAAACCTGATCAACCAAATGAGGTGGGAGCACTCACGATCTATGAGTTCAAAGATCCTCATAGCCCAAGCAAAGTGACCTACCTAGACAATACTTTAGAGAGGATATTTGTGGTCACAGAGCATGGTAGGCATGCCTACACTTGGAAGGGAGAATTTATTTTCCCCCAACCAAGATCTAATGTTTCTTATTGCCACCAAGGGGCTGGAACATCCCAAGCTCATGGAGTTCAAAGAGACAGGAATAGAGAAAGACCTGAGGTAAGTTTTGCTAACCCATTGGGAAGAGAAAGGATGAGAACAGAGACGGATAGAGAAGAAATCGAGAGACCAAGAGCCCTGAGGAACCTAAGAAATGCTGATGATTTTCCTTTGCCAAGGCCTAGGGAACACACCAGAACCTTGAGGCCAACCCAGCGGGTTAAGTCCATGAAGAACTACTTCGATGGCACTAGAGAGCCATACGATCATGTGGCCGCGTTTAGGCAAGTCTTGAGAGCTGAACAAGTTGAGGACCTATTCACGCAGTACAATGCCTTTGGTCTAACCCTTAGGAACATAGCTTTTACATGGTTTCAACCATTAAATGAGAGACACTTCAGGAACATAGACCAACTTCTAGACTTCTTTCCCCTGCAACCTGTCTTACCTCTAGAGCCTTTTCAGAAGTGGGGTCTAGATTTTATTGGCCCAATAACACCACCAACGAACCTCACCAACAATCGATACATATTGAATTGTACAGATTATGCCACTAGATGGGCAGAAGCTTGGTCTTTACGTTTTGGATTACCTCTGGAGATAGTGACGGACCAAGGAACACATTTTGCCAATAACTTAATGCAAGTACTGACTCAGACTTTTCAGATTATGCACAAATTCAGCTCACCGTACTATCCACGTGCTAATGGTTTGGCTGAAAGTACCAATAAGACTCTGTTGAATATGCTCCGCAAATTGATCTTGGAATGTCAGGAACGTTGGGATCAACTCTTACCTGCCGTATTATGGGCTTACCTGACCACGTACAAAGTGGCAACTGGAACAACTCCGTTTAAACTTGCTTATGGATTGGAAGCTATTGCACCAATGGAAGTAGTGATACCGAGTCTGCATGTTGCCTTAGCTCAGAAATTGCTGTCGGACGAATCTTTGCCATTTTGGTTGGATGCGCTCCGCTCATTGGATGAATGCCGCTGGGAAAGCTTCATGACTTTCCAAGAAGTTCAGCTCCATCAAGCCCGTACTCATGACCGCTTCCTAAAAACCCCTGTCTTTATGGTTGATCAACTTGTTTTATTTAATAATGCTAAAGCCAATCGCGTTGCCGGAAAATTTAAATTACGGTGGTTCGGTCCATACCGGATTGCTGAACAAGTGGGACCACCAACTTTTCGGTTGGCGACCTTAACAGGTGTTCTCCTTCCAAAAGTGATAAATGGTTCTGAGCTCCGCCCATATTACCAGCCTGTTGGAGAAACAATCACTAATTGGACATATATTTGAAGGTCAAAGCTTTAGAAGAAAACCACATGCCTATGTGAAGGGACAAATTCACAAGTGTATTATATTTGTAAAGTTAGTTTGCTTTAGTTCTAGAAGTTTTTAAAAAATCACGAGAATAAGAAAATCTATATAAGTTAGTTTGTATCACCTGACACGATGAGGAAGACAATGAGAAAGTGAGTTAGTACTCATTTTTGTATGACTGAGAATAGTCGGGCTTCTCTATGTGAGAAAGCACCTGTGCATTTGTGAGGTTTCATAGTTATGGAAAGAGTTTATTAAAGTTCTGTGTATAAGTCTTCTTCTTCCATCTCTAGTGTTTGTCTTTTGTGTAATGATTTGAAAGGTTCAAGTTTTCCAAGCAAGTTGATGCCTGGCATCGAATGTATGTTGAAAGGTTGAGTTTTATGCGGGAAGTCGATGCCTGTAATCGAATCCTAGCTGCTAAGTCCTTATCTTCATATCTGACTTTTATCTACTAATGAATCTTCTTCAAAAGATGAAGTTTGTGGAGAACCTCGATGCCTGGCATCGAGTTTCAGCATGAAGTCGATGCCTGGCATCGACTTCTAGCATAAAAGTGGTCTTGCTCATGTCTTGTGTTCATAGGCTAATTTTGGTGTTGAAAAAGTGGTTGAAAATGCTCAAAGTCGATGCCCGGCATCAACTTTTGGTTGCAAGTCGATGCTACGCATCAAATTTTTATTTTTAGACACTCAAAATTACTAAAGGAGGCAAAATTTCCAGTTTTGGCAAGTCATATAGGGTGATCTTGTGAAGGCCATATCTTGAGTTCTAGAGATCTGTTTCTTGCAAATAATAGCTTGTTGGAAATCTCTACTCTTTTTCTTTCATCCACCAAAAGATCTTTGAGAAATAATATTTGAGCTAAGAGAAATTAGCAAAATACTGAAGGTATGTCATTTTCAGTGACTAGGAAATTCTGAAGAAGTAAAGTTCTTGGTTTTGGCTATCATTTCTCAAAGTTTGGAGTGGCAATGAGTTAATGGTGACCATAGAGGTTGTCTAGAGTCACATTAATTCATTTCTTGTGATGTTTCACACATCAACAAGTGGTATCATAGTAGAAAGGTCCTAAAGAGTAGAAGGCGGCAAAGGTACGAGAAGTTTTGTAAAGTTTTTCATTAAAGGTTGAAAGGTGAAGCATTTAAAGACACAAGGCATCAAAAGGTTACTTCAAAAGTATCTTCATACACAAAGAACTCCAAAAGGTTTTATTCTTTATCCTTTAAGCTCACAGGTTGCACCAGAAGGAAAGGAGTATGGCAGATCATATCTCCATTGACAAACTGGACAGAGATAATTACCCTGCATGGGTAATGAGAATGGAAGCCTTACTTATGAGTAAGGATCTCATGGTATATGTAACAGGTGAAGAAGAGAAGCCAGTATTTGAAGATGAAATCCAACCAGAGAAAGAAGAACTAGATGCTTTAAAGCATTGATAGAAGAAGGATGCAAGTGCAAAGGCATTCATTTACAACACAATCTCATATCATTTGCTACCACACATTAGAGGATTGGAATCATCGGAAGATATATGGAATGCATTGGAGTATCATTTCCAAAGTACTATCAAAGCAAGGAAAGCAAGTCTACGGTCAGAGTTTACAACATTCAAGAAGAAGCCAAGTCAAAGTATTAGTGATTATGTCACTAAGATGAAGGATCTAACAGATAGTCTTGGATCCATAGATGAAGATATTGAGGATCACAAGTTGATTGATCAATTACTTACAGGGTTGAGAGGAGATGAAAGGTGGAAACCTTTTGTCTTATCAACAGAACTTTCATTAAATCATTATGTTCCAGATTTGAACCAGTTGCTTGGTTTGATGCTCACATTTGAGCAAGACTTGAAGGGAGATGGAGATAAAGGAAAAAGTTCTGCAATGTACATGAAGAACAAGAAGAAAGGAGATAAAGGTAAAGCAAAGGATGAAGAAGAGTCAACTTCTCAAGTTTATTATGCAAGAGGTAGAGGCACATGCAGAGGAAGAGCAAGAGGTTTTGGAAGAGGAAGAGGTAATCAGAATAACAACAAGAAGGCTTGCTGGATCTGTGGATTGAGTAATCATTTGGCTCATGAGTGTTGGCATAATCAACAAGGATCAAATCAAAATCAGAATAACAATAGCAGAGGCCGAGGTGGAAGATATCAAAGTAATTTTCAAAGAGGTAGACAAAATCAAAGAGGAGGCTATGGTAGAGGTGGAGGAAGAAGTTGGGGACATAATCAATCCTACAACACCACCTACTACAACTATGCAAATGACACACAGAATGAAGGTCATACACCATTGATGATGAAGTCAATAAACACATCAGATAAAGAAGATCTAAAGGTATTTTACATTGACTCTGGATGTTCTAATCATTTGTCAGGAAACATAGAATTGATGTCAGAATTGGAAAAAGGCATTTCTAGTCATAGTGTTCAAACAGGTGACAATACAAGACATAGTGTACATTCAATTGGAAAAGTGAAATGCAAGAGTGGAGCAGATGTGCTAACCAATGTTTTGTATGTTCTACAATACCTAAAAACTTGATTAGTGTGGGACAGATAGTTGAAAAAGGTTTTCAAGTCAGGTTTACAAATGAAGGAGTACTTGTTGAAGATCCAGAGAATGGATATGATCAAATTGTCTGTGGTAAGAAAGAAGGTAGACTATTTACTTTAAGAGTACAGAGAAACATTCGCCAAGCTTTGCTCACACATGGTGAAGGAGTGATACACAACTTGATCTCTGGCATAAGAGATTAGGTCATTTTAATGAAAGAGGAATTAAAGCTATGGTTGCAAATCAGTCTCTACTAGGATTACAAAATGTGCAGAATCAACATATGGTTTATAAATGTGAAGCATGTCAAATGGGTAAAGCACACAGGTTACCATTTCAGAAGAAAGGATTCAAAATGGATTACTAGAGCTCATTCATACAGATGTATGGGGACCAACAAAAGAAGGATCTATCAGTGGCTCAAGGTATTATGTTCTTTTCATTGATGATGCTACAAGATGGATAACTTTATATGTCTTGAAGGAAAGATTAGAAGTGTTTGGAGCTTTCAAGCATTTTCATGCATATGCAGAGAGAGTCATAGGTCAAAAGCTTAAGAGACTAAGGTCTGATGGAGGGGGAGAATACTTCTCCCAAGAGTTCAATGATTATCTTTGGAATGCAGGTATTAAGAGAGAAATAACATGCAGGTATACACCACAACAAAATGGTGTAGCAGAAAGAAGGAACATGACTTTGGTTGAGTTTGCTTGAGCTATGCTAAAGGAGAAGAATTGTCCAAATTATCTTTGAGTTGAGGCTATAAATACAGCTACATATCTTTTGAATAGATTACCATGTGCAGCTCTCAATGGAATGTCTCCATATGAAGCTTGGTGGGGTAAGAAACCAACACTAGATCATTGTAAAGTGTTTGGATCAATTGCATATGCTTATGTGCCATCACAACTTAGACGTAAACTTGAACCAAAGGCAGGAAAATATGTGTTCATTGGTTATGATGAAAAGCAGATGGGTTACAGGTTGTGGAATCCTCTAACCAAACAATTTCTTGTTTCTAGAGATGTTACATTTGATGAACAGAAAAGTTGGTATGCAGATCAAAGTCATACAGCTGAAGAATTTGAAGAAGAGGTAAGAAGATGTGAGAAAGGAAAATCAATTCTGCAGGTAAATGAAGATGAAGGATATATGCAAGCAAGTACATCCAAAAGTGGATTAACAAGAAGAAATGAAGAAGCTCCTATATTTGATGAAGAAGTGTATCCAGACACTTATGAAGAATGTGAACCAAGAAGGTCAAGCAGGACTAGAAGACAATCAGAAAGGTATTCTTATGATACTTCTTACATAACTCAGAAAAACTATGCATATATGGTCAAAGATGATGAAGAACCTCATAACTATGATGAAGCAAAAGGTAAGAAGCAATGGGAAGAAGCAATGAAGGAAGAGTTCAATGCACTGGAGGAGAACAAGACATGGGAACTTGTTCCTAAACCAAATGCTAAGAAAGTAATTGGAAATAAATGGGTTTATAAAGTGAAGAAGCTTGCAGATGGAAGTATAGCCAGATACAAAGCTAGACTGGTGGTGAAAGGCTATGCCCAAACTTATGGCATAGATTATGATGAGACATTCAGTCCAGTAGCTAAGATGTCAACTATAAGGACAATCATTGCTATTGCAGCTTCAAAAGGATGGACCCTAAGTCAATTGGATATAAATAATGCATTCTTGAATGGATACATATCAGATGAGGTATACATGGAACAACCTCAAGGGTTTATAGATCCCAGGTATCCAAATTTTGTTTGCAGGTTGAGTAGAGCATTGTATGGATTGAAGCAAGCTCCAAGAGCATGGAACTATGGACTGGTGAAGTATCTTAATGATCTTGGATATCAGAGTTCAAAAGAAGATCCAAGTCTACTCATCAAAAGAGCAGAGGAAGGTAAAATCTACATTTGTATTTATGTAGATGACATTATAATCATAGGTACTTCAGATGAAGGAATCAAGGAGGTAAAGAGATTACTTGAGAAAGAGTTCAAGATCAGTGACCTAGGAAAGTTGTCATACTTTCTTGGAATGGAAGTCACTTATACAGATCATGGTATATATGTATCACAAGAAAGGTATCTTCTAAACCTATTAAAGAAGTTTGATATGGAAAATTGCAGAGAAGCTTATACTCCACTTGAAGTCAATCACAAGCTCAGTAAATATGATGGTGCAGAATACAAAGATATGAGGAAGCATCAATCTCTTGTGGGCAGTTTGATTTATGCTACACTAACAAGACCTGATCTTAGTTATGCAGTGGGAGTTTTTTCACAATTCATGCATTGTCCAAAGGACCCACATTGGATTGCAGGTCAAAGAGTTCTCAGATATATCAAAGGAACTATAAAGGAAGGATTATATTATCCTTTTAAATCAGATTTGAAGTTGAGAGCCTATAGTGACTCAGACTGGGCAGGTAACCAGGATGACAGAAGATCAACTCATGGCTACATGATATACATTGGTGATAAGCTTGTAAGTTGGTGTTCAAAGAAACAACATATAATAGCATTATCATCAACTGAAGCTGAGTACAAAGGACTTGTGGAAGCAGCTAAGGAGGTCATATGGATGCAGACATTGTTCAAAAGCTTGGGCAT
This sequence comes from Ceratopteris richardii, assembly GCA_020310875.1. Classification (NCBI taxonomy): domain Eukaryota; kingdom Viridiplantae; phylum Streptophyta; class Polypodiopsida; order Polypodiales; family Pteridaceae; genus Ceratopteris; species Ceratopteris richardii. Next base: position 33,464,288 of record CM035412.1, on the reverse strand, counting down.
TGATCAAGGTATACCTACAATACAAGGAGATAATATGAGTTCACATTATCTTGCAGCGAATCCAGTATTTCATGCAAGCACAAAACATATAGAGATACATTATCATTTCCTGAGAGAGAAGGTAATGGGGAAAGAAATTGAAGTGGAGTACATTTCTACAAAAGATCAGATAGCAGACATAATGACAAAGAGCTTGGATGGTGTGAAGACCAGCAGATTCAAAATCATGGTAGGAGTAAAAGAAAAGAAGATGATATGAAGAAACAGGGAATGTCAATTAGTGATTGAGGGGGAGCTGTTGGAGAAACAATCACTAATTGGACATATATTTGAAGGTCAAAGATTTAGAAGAAAACCACATGCCTATGTGAAGGGAATTATTCACAAGTGTATTATATTTGTAAAGTTAGTTCGCTTTAGTTCTAGAAGTTTTTTAAAAATCATGAGAATAAGAAAATCTATATAAGTTAGTTTGTATCAACTGACACGATGAGGAAGACAATGAGAAAGTGAGTTAGTACTCATTTTTGTATGACTGAGAATAGTCGGGCTTCTCTGTGTGAGAAAGCACCTGTGCATTTGTGAGGTTTCATAGTTATGGAAAGACTTTATTAAAGTTTTGTGTATAAGTCTTCTTCTTCCATCTCCAGTGTTTGTCTTCTGTGTAATGATTTGAAAGGTTCAAGTTTTCCAAGCAAGTCGATGCCTGGCATCGAATGTATGTTGAAAGGTTGAGTTTTATGCGGGAAGTCGATGCCTGGCATCGAATCCTAGCTGCTAAGTCCTTATCTTCATATCTGACTTTTATCTACTGATGAATCTTCTTGAAAAGATGAAGTTTGTGGAGCAACTCGATGCCTGGCATCGAGTTTCAGCATAAAGTCGATGCCTGGCATCGACTTCTAGCATAAAAGTGGTCTTGCTCATGTCTTGTGTTCATAGGCTAATTCTGGTGTTGAAAAAGTGGCTGAAAAAGTTCAAAATCGATGCCCGGCATCGACTTTTGGTTGCAAGTCGATGCTAGGCATCGAATTTTCATTTTTAGACACTCAAAATTACTAAAGAGGCAAAATTTCTAGTTTTGGCAAGTCATATAGGGTGAACTTGTGAAGGCCATATCTTGAGTTCTAGAGATCTGTTTCTTGCAAATAATAGCTTGTTGGAAAGCTCTACTCTTCTAATTTTATCCACCAAAAGATCTTGGAGAAATCATATTTGAGCTAAGATAAATTAGCAAAATACTGAAGGTATGTCATTTCAGTGCCTAGGAAATTCTGGAGAAGTAAAGTTCTTGGTTTTGGCTATCATTTCTCAAAGTTTGGAGTGGCAGTGATTTAATGGTGACCATAGAGGTTGTCTAGAGTCACATTGATTCATTTCTTGTGATGTTTCACACATCAACAGAGCCGTCTCATAACCTATGATGTATATTTAGTCTTTTCTCCTCTTTTTCGCGTGTCACTTGTTTTCTTTTTATCCCTGTATTTCAGTTGACCACTGACCATAATCTTCCCATTTTCGTATCTAAATATGATTAATCGCCGCCCTTTGTTACTGTTTCTGCTCATGCCTGCATACCTTAATCATGAGGGACTTCTCTCCAATACTTCGCGATGATTAGGGTTTTTGCCGCTTAATGTTGTTCGTGCTCTTATTTAATCGTGTTCTTTCCATTGCTAATCGCTATTGTGTTTTAGTGATTGTGCGTTCTTTGTATTCTGTGTTCTCGTGTTTACTTGTGCGCCATGGAAGCACTCGTGAATGCCATAACCTTCCGTGCAGGCCTCACTCCTGAAGTGAGTGAGTATTTGTGCGCCCGTGGTTTGTTGACCTTTGTTGAATTGCCTTGGCATTCAGTGGAGTGTCATCCATTCCATGCGCAGATTATTTTTGCTATTGCCGCCACACCTGCTACACAACAGTGTTGGCCCATTGCTTGTTTACCATCTTGTGTAGTCATTACTTTAGCTACGTTTGCTGAAGCTTTTCAACTCCCTCGGGAAGGATTGGAGAATGGTCCACTTCTTTCCGTGGTCACCATGAAAGAATTGTTTCTCCGGCATTCATCTAATGAGTATGCCATTCTTTGCAGACCCGAACCAGAGCATACAACTCTGCAATTTTTGGTAGCCACCCTGAATTTACAAAAACGCACATATGGTATTTCTCGACCATTCTATTCGATGATAGATATTGCATCCCGTGAGCCTGTAGATTTCACATCTTTCTTTTTCCAGCGTATTCACCATGACTGTGTGACGGTTACCAAGCAAATCGCTAAGGGTGACCTCCCTCGTTCCTGTTTACCCCATCTCCTCACTTTCCTCTTTCCAACAATCCAAGCCATGCAACCTCCTCCAACCGCTCCCTTCTTTTTACATGAAGAATATACTCAAATGCTCGAGGATGAGGATGATGACGATGAAGATCTGCTTCAACTTTTTCACCAAAAATGCAAATGCGTAAGCCCCTCTGAAAGTCAGGTGCAGGGATCAACTGCCGGTCACAATACTGAAGTCTTCCACGACACTGCCACATCTCTTCATGTTGAATCATCCATTCCCTCTTCTCCACTCAACCAGCAGGAACATGGTGCACACTTGGAAGAATTCGACGAAGTCTGTTCTTAGACGGCCTCTCATCAGCAGGATGAGGAAACTGTGAAGGAATTCGTCGCTAAAATCCTCACTGAATTAATTGCTCATGCTGAGGTAGTGATCGCAAATGCTGCGGTGCCAAATAATGTGACCGAAAGAGTCCTGGTGCAGAATACTCTTATTCCCCTTCCTCCGCCAATTAACCCTACTGAGCCCATTGTAGTACATACTAGTGCAATCACTGATGTAATTCCCGACGCACCCACTCCTCCATCATCTTCTCTTGACTACTCTCCACTACCCTCCCCTCATCTGTTTTCCACCTCTTCATCCCAACCACTTCCTGCTATTTCTCCTCCACCCGTTATGTTCAGCGAATTAGAATCTATGGGTTGCCTCCTAATCCAGTTTTCTCAGCAATTACCTCTTCAAATGAAGCTAGAAACCGAGAATATTCGGCAGGAATTCCAAGGTAAAGTTGATTTGCTAGAAGCAGATATTACCCCGTTACATGAAGAAGCAAATGTGGTCAAGGCAGAGAACCATGCCCTGTAGGTCCAGCTTCAACAACTTCAAGACCGGATCGTAGAGCAAGACAACCTGATTGCCCAACGTGATGTAGCACTTGCTGTGTTAAATGAAAAGAATGTTCTTTTAGCCGCTCGCAATGAAGAAATAAAGCAGTTAAATCAGTTGGTACAGGATAAGGAAGATGCTCGGGTTGCTCTCGACAATCTATTAGAAGAAACCCGTGCGGATCTTGAGTTGGTGACCCAAAAAGGACAGGAAATGGCTGATCTGGCCATGCAGAACACTGAGGAATTAAAGATCGTATCTGTCGAACTCTTTCAGAAGAGTCGTGAAGTGGAAGCACAAACGGGTCTGACAATTCAGCTTAAGAAAGAATTAGCAGGAATCATGAAAGAAAGGGATGCATATTATAAAACCATCCAATATCAAGCTTAGGAGCTGGAACGTAGAGAAAGCAGTTAGGAACTCAAGCAGAGAGATTTTCCAGAGTTGATGCCCAAACTGCTGATATGAAGGTCAGACGAGATGCGGCCATAGCCAACGAATTCTATTTACAAGAAGCATTTTTGCAGACGCAAACCGATGCACTGATGAGTCAAGTTATTGCGGCTAGTTCAATCAGAACAGACGCACAACTGGTAGAGCCAGACACATTGAAGATTATGCTGGATTCCCTGAAACAAAAGATCACCCGAACATTTAAGTTAGCCAACACTGTACATACAAGGCATAATTGATGAGCCTTAGTTTTATTTTTCTTTGCGGGTTCGAGTCCACTGTGCATGCCAGTGTTAGGCCGCCGGATGGGAATAATGTAATTTTATTTTCCATAGTCGCACACACCGAAAAGGCATAGCGAATAGTTGTAAATTTTTATCCATTAATGAAAAGGCATTACGGTGTTCTTCGGCAGGGAGAGACGGGTTCGCTAGACTCTGTCTGGGTGACTGTGCCAAGAAGATCGTGTGCAGATTTGCAGACATCTTGAGTATTATTATTCTGTTCGTTGAATTACAATCTTAAGTATTAACACAGTAATGTTACATTCACATTAATAAGTTTGTGCAACTGTGTGATTGTTAACTCACGCGATAAGTTATTGGGTAAAGATAATCGTAACCGAAACATAGTAACTGTGTAGTGGAAGTTATTACCTTGAAAGTATAGTCACTGCTTAGTTGAATAGTTAATTTGGGAAAATTAAATAAAGGGCCTCTGCGCTGTCAGACCCCTAACCATCCCCAAGAACCCGAAATGAGATTAAAAGCGACTTGACAGAAGTGCTTTTAACAATTGATTGACTCAAGTGTAGCAACTAGTGTAGTTAGACTTTCCTACTACCAAGACTTGCAGTTGAACATCAATCCTATAGAAGCCTATCTCATAGGATTGGGAGGGGTGGAAACCCCTTGTGTGGGTGAGGTGGAACTCCCCATCTCTCTTCAAGATGTCCCAATGGGAGTCAAAATACTAGTGTGTCAAGATGAAGACCTTACTGAACCACTTGTCTTGGGTCAAGATTGGATTTTCGACCATGCAGTCAACTTAAACCTTAGAAGCGGACTTCTTCAAGTTTGGGTACATGAACAATGCATTACACTAGAGTTAGAAAACTGCATGGTGTCACACATTCTCTTAGGACTAATCTTAGAGAAGAAGAAGTTGTATGTGTCCAAAGCTCTATGATGGAGAAGGATGTGGCCTCCAACAAAAGAGTCAAAGGCCCGTTGAGACTCCCTTCTTGTACGAAGTCTCAGCCATCTGTAGTAGTTCAACCACACTGGCAAGAGAAACAATACATGACAACTGCTATATCAAATGGACAATGGGATTTCAAGAAGAAAGGAGTGCCCGACATGAAGCAGATCTAGGTATGCAAAGGAAAGCACCACCAACCTCGCCAACACAATTCCCACCCATGCAAGCCAACAATATGAAGACCAGAACCAAGCTAGCACGACCAGCTCAACAAGAAGGTCTGCGATAAATTTGGGTGCCTACAAAATTAGTTGCAGCTCAACAAGGGCGATTACACATGTGGGTTCCAAAAGGACGATTACATGCACCTAGGCCTATGCTCTCCACCATGCAAAAGGTCTCAACCAAGAATCCAAGGAGAGAAAAGGGAAAGAACCGAGCACAGAGACCATAGGAGGATATACTCACCTCTTTGGCAATAGTTAGAAGACCAACAACAATGGTATGGGTATGGAAGCCAGAAGCACCAGTAAGCCCCACAGAACCAAAGAGCCAACCACAAAGGATCAAAGCCTCAAGAAACCATCCAAACATGGAGCAGCCAAAGGAGATCACTAAACAGTCGAAGACCATTCTCAAATGGATCCCGATAAGGAGGAAGGATCAGTTGTCATCTCGAGATCCAATGGATACCTCCAAGAGATGGCATCAACATCTGCAAATAACATCGAAAGCCTCGACGAGCGACAACCATGTGCTCCTTGCACAACCCTGTCTTTTGCACCATTCAGGTCATGCATTTCCAATGTATGCATTAATATAGGCCCACATTACATGGCCGTGCATAGACACATTTGAGAGTCCTATGCACAAGAGCACATTGACATATGTCAATTATTTTTTCTGATACTAGCATCTTTTTTCTTGTTTGGTGACATTGTTCCTCTTTAAAAAAAAAAAATCATCAATGGACCATCAACACGGACATTCATCGACAATGTTCCATCACAAATGCTGGGTGTACAGCATGAAGAGATAAACATCGATCAACCCTTCACCATGGTAAGTATTTTACTTTGGCAACAACATAACCATCATAGATTAGGAAACCTCTTCCTCGACATACCCTTGAGCACTTAGCTCAAGACCCCCAATTTTTGCACCATACTTCTTCCAATGCATTTTCCAAGTAAGCATGCATAGGGCTACATTACAAGGCCGTGCACAAGGCACATATTTTCCTCAACCCATGCACGAACACACTTACCCATCATTCATTATGGGTTATGAATACTTGGCATGACTACTATGAACATCATCTTTGGACAATCTAGAGGTCATCAATGGAGACTCACGACACAATCATGTTGGAATCCAAGGAAGAAGCACATACCAAGGGACTACAACTTGCAAAGGCTCATAGTGACAAATGAAGAACCAGACAAAGAACCAACCCTACCACATTTGGAAGATAGACGGCTCTCATTTCTACAGAATGGACACTACCTCTCAAAGCACTACCTGGAACAACCATTACAACAAGGGTCTGTCAGGGATGATAGACTCGAGAGAGGGGGAGGGAGTGTTGAAGCTCAAGTTTAAGGATAAGCATAATAAATACATCAGAGAAGTGGAAACACAAGAAGAAGGAGCACATAGGGAGCTCCAAGAACTATATGTCAAATTTTCAGAAGAAATCCCTATAAAAATAGTGATTTTCATCACTAAAAGCCATTGTAAATACCATTTCATATTTTTATAACTCCATTTTGTTCAAGCCGAGGAGTCCTCGAGCTTGAGGAGTATTAGAAGTATCATCCTACCAATTTTCATAATTTTTAGACTTCGTTTGAGCCCTCAAATAAGCCCTGGAACCTAATTTTTAACTAGGCTAGACACTAGGTCTGGACAGGGCCAAAACTACTCAAAAAACTATAAAAAGAGCTAGAGAGCTCATTTTTGAGGTTAGCTTGTTAGAGAATAGAGCTTTTGTAAGAGATTTCCTTGGCAATATAAAGCTTTCCATTGTTCCTCTCTTTGATCTTGCCTTGTGCACGTGTGTGTGTATGTGTGTGCATGTGGGTGTGCTTTCACTCACACACTTGTGCCTTCACTTTCTCATGGTCTTCATACTGGTCCTCACGTCTCCGTGGATTGACAAGTAAAGGAGGTGGTGCTTACGCTTGAGCTACACCACTCTTGAAGTTCGGACTTATGAAGTTGGAGAAGGTTCCAAAGTTCTATACTAGAGAACTAGAAAGGATACCATCACTTTTTAAGAATACACCAAAGTAGTTATATCAAACCTAGAAGGAGATTGGTATAAAAGAATACACTAGAAGAACTAGAAGTCAAACAAGAAGACAAGGAGACCAAGTAAACTATGTATATTTTGAGATTAATAATATTTTAGCTCTTACTTTGAATGAGAATAACTAGCTAGTGTTCAAGATGCACTACAAAATAATATGACTATCAGAGGCCCCAAAGATTCAAATATTCATTTTTTTAAAGCATAACGTAAGCTTACATTTGATGTAAATGATTAAGGTATTTTACATTATTATCTTGGGATCGAGTTCAAGTATAAAGATGAGTGTATCTACATAACACATCAGAAACACATTGAGAAATTATTGGAAAGGTTTGAGATGACAGAATCCAAGCCTATGCAGACACTTATGGATATCAATGTGTCATTAGAGTCAAAATCAGACTCAAAACCATTTGATACTACATTATATAGTCAAGTAGTTGGTTGCTTGATATATCTATGTAATACACATCCAAAAATTCAATTTGTAGTTTCTCAAGCATCTAGGTTCGTGCATAGTTAGCTCAAGATTCAGTGGAAATCACTTAACAGATTTATTTGCAAACATCAAGAAATTTTGTAGGTTATTAAACCTTGTATTGTGAAATTGCAGAGGGGATTGTTGGAAACAGTGTTCATATTTGGTCCAAAATTCTAGAGTTGAAGCATATGATACATATTTTATAGCTCCCTCTTCAAGAAGGCACGTGGGTGTCAAGGCTAGACTAAAGTGCTTTAATGCAATGGGCCTAGGATCAATTCCTATCTCTAGCAAGCAATAGCACAGAAAAAAAGCTTTTATGGGATTTGTTTATTTTCATAACTTTTTTGAAAATGATACCGTATTTTCGAACCAATTTTTCTACGAGCTTTTCATTTGTGATAGTGTGCTTTTGAGTTGTGCTTTTACATGCTAATCGTGGGCTCAACATGATAGTATATAAGGAGACTCCATAGGGTCATATAGATTATCATCACTCAAGGTGATCATCTTCTCAAGAAGAGCCTTGGAGGTCCTCTACTTGGAGGAAGTGTTCTTGCACACTTGGAGGAGGTGTGCTCTATATGAGGATATCTAGGAGAAGTTTGTGTCAGCTTACCATCAATATCTTGCTGAATTACTGTGAGTGACAAGTTTATTTCTCTTTCCACTTGTTCATTCACTAGTTTCTGATTTAGATATAGTCAAAATTTGGGTTTGCTATAAAACAATTCTTGATTGTTCATATGCTCCATATTCTCATACACACACACACACACTCTTCATACCTCTTAGGCACACAATCTCTTGTGGCTAGCTCCTATTTTTTCCTAGATTGAGATATTGTTAGTTTGTATCATATTCACACATTGTAATTTGAGATTGGAATATAAGTAAGTGTAGGCAAGCATCCTAACATACCATACACTTTCAAAGATCATTTCTATTCTCTCTCTATCTCTCACTCATCATTTTTGTGAGTACTAAGGCGTGTATGCTAAGGTTCATGTGTTGGAAGATCTTGTAAACCTGTGATTAATTGTTATTGTGGCCCACCCAATTTCAACATTTGGTATCAGAGCATGAAAGCAATAATAAAATAATGTTTGGAGATAAATCTTCAACAGAGTCTTCCAACACCTTGAGAAATTATACAAACATTGGAAGAGGGCCTCAATAACAATAATCATAGGTTTACAAGATAATAGCATGGGCATTGTGGATACAACAAATCACTCTCAAGGAGGTGGTGTGGGTTCAAATCACATGCACATTGACGTCAACACAAATGCAAATCAGTTGAGAAATTTTACATCGCAAAAGTTTTCTTGAAGGGTAGCACGTTTGCAATTGAAAGTAGATCTTTTTGTGTGTGCGCCAAATATGTCATTGATGCTTTTTGCAAAAACTCATCTCCTTGTGTTTGTGCTTTTCGAAGTGGCTTTCATGGGATAACAATTACTGCATAAAAAAGACCAAGGCTCATTATGAGATTATCTTCTTTTCATGTTCAAGCTAGAGCACTAGCTCAATGCAAGGAGGAGGTCATCTTGGAGGAAGTGTTCTCATACACTTGGAGGAGATGTGATCTAGATATGGAGACATCTAAAGGAGTTCATGTCAGCTTACTATCAACATCAATTGCTGAGTTATTGTGCGTAACAAGTCCATTTCTGTTTCTACTTATTAGTTCACTAGTTTCTCATTTAAGGATAATGAGAATTCAGGTTTGCTGTAAAACAATTCTAAACTATTCATATTATCCATATTCTCATATAGACATTCTCCATACCTCTTGGGCACACAATCCCTTGTATCTGGTTCCTATTTTTGTCTAGATTCAGATATTGTCACTTTGGATCATGTTCACATATTGTGATTTGACATTGGAATATAAGTTAGTCTAGGTGAGCACTCTAGCTTACTGTACAATTTGAAAGATCTTGTCTATTCTCTCTATCTCTCACTAATCTCTTTTTGAGTCTTAAGGTGTGTATGCTAAGGTCCATGTGTTGGAAGATCTTGTAAACCTGTGATTAGTATTATTATTGAGGCCCACCCACTTCAAACATTTGGTATCAAAGCATAGTTGACATACACCCTTAACAAGATGAGTGACTATAGACTTGAGAATGAAGACAAGCTTGAGGGCATTGTACTTATCCAATGTGGAGGTTTATGATGATGAATATGTTAGTATCCAAGGCCTTATGGAATATTTTCAATGGCACTTATCCAAGACAAGTCAGAGAAGATGTTTCTTCATCTTTTAGAAGACCTTCTATTCTTATTTTTACTCAATAAGAGGTTAGTGAAGAAGAAGAAACTCTGTCATCATCAAAAATCCATACTACCACCAGATTACTTCCTATAGAAGAGCAATCCAGATGGGATTCAAGGGATGCACAAGCACTTTCATATATTCTTATGGGAGTCAAGAGGCATATTATACCCCAAATCAAGTCATGCAAAACCTCTCGACAAGCTTGATTCGAGTCAAAAAATCTCTATCAGAGCAAAAACCCTGCTAGAAAAGCTCATCTAAGGAGACAACTAGCCAACACAAGGATGAAATTTGGTGAATCAATTCACTCACATATTTTGAAGCTCAAAGATTTACGAGATCAATTAGTCAATGTTAGAGTCAGCATTTCACATGCAGAGATGGGAACTAAACTTCTAAACTCACTTCCATCTACATATCGTGTTTTTGTTACTTCTTCATCTCTCTCCATAGGAGATAGAGAAATTTCATTTGAAGAGCTACATCTCCTGTTACTTCAAGATGAAGATCAACAAAAGGGTATGGAAGAGAATGATGAAGCCATGTTATCATAAGGGAAAGAGAGGAAAGAGACAAAAAAGCAGAAGAAGAGTCAGTAGTCCATGAAGAAAAGTAAGTCTTCCAATCCTAAGTCTTCAAGTCCTTCCCTTAATGCTTCCTTTACACTCAAAGAGAAGTCGTAAATACATCTAATTCAAAAAAAGGAGTATGCCATTACTTTAAGAAACCATCATTTCATAGCAGAATGGAAAACAAGGATTTTTAATGAGAAGAAGGAAGCATCAGGTAATAATGCTGAAGATGATCCAAAACCTAAATCTTCAAAGGTAGATTCATCTGCATGTGTTACAATTGAAAAGGTAGCTTCTGATTAGGTGGCATTAAATGCAATATCGGATAATCCTTGGATTTTTTATTCTGGGCTACTAAGCATATGACAATTTGCAAAAAGGTAGTTTCTTCCCTTTCTAACTCTTCACGTTGAAGAGTGACCATTGCAGATGTTCATGATTTGGATGTTTTTGGTGTTGGAGAAGTGAATCTTAAGTCAAGAGTAGGTGGAAATTTCAAATTTCCAATCTTCTTTATATTTTAGATATGAAAAAGAATTTGCTCTCTATCTCTAGTTTCTTGTCAGATAGTTATAATTTTTTTTTAAAAGAAAGATTCATGTGAGATTCTCTAACCTAATGAGGAGCATTGTCTACTTCAAGGTGAAAACATAAGTGGCATGTTTGTATTGTCCAAAATAAGTCATGCTAATATTGCTAGGTCTACAACACCTGAGGAGAACACGAAGTTATGGCATGCTAGATTTGGCCATATCAATTACACAACTCTCAAGCATATCAAAGATCAAGGTATGGTAGAGAGTTTAACTACTTTTGCTTTACCAGATGATGTAGATTCATGTGAAGGATGTCTTGAAGGAAAGCTTCAAAAACTATCTTTCAAGAAGCATGGATACATCACGGCCACAAGAAAGTTGCAGATCATACATTCAAATGTGAATGGTTTGATGAGAACAGATTCTATTCAAGGTTTCAAGTACTTTGTTGCTTTTATTGATGATTTCTCCAGATGTTCATGGATTTATAATCTTAAAATGAAGTCAGATTTTTGCTACTTTAAGAAATTCTTAGCTAAAGATCCAAATTTTGAGAAGTGATAGAGGAGGAGAATACATGTCGAAAGACTTTAAGTCTTTTCTTGAAGAAAAGGTATCTCTCATCAACTCACTATTTTCTTACATGCCATAATAGGATGGTGTTGTGGAGAGAAAGAATAGGATACTTGTTGAGATGATGCATAGTATGATGTAATCCAAAAAGCTTTCTCCCAAGTTTTGGTTTGATGTAGTACATACAACTAATCACATTTTGAATAGGTTTTCCATAAAATCTTTGAAGGTCATTATATCCTATGAAGCTTATTATGGGAAGAAGCCCAATGTGAGTTACTTTAAAGTTTTTGGTTCCCAGCTTATGTTCACATTGAGAAGAAGGATCATGGTAAGCTTGATGTAAAAGCCATCAAAGTGGTCTTTATTGGTTATGCAATTGAAAGGAAAGGATACATATTCTATGTTCCAGATACAGGTGATATCCTATTCTCACAGAATGCGTATATTGCAGAAAGTCAGATTTACGATAAGAAGGATGAGATTCCAGAATTCATAAAAGCAAATGACTATGCAATTTTTTAGAAGGAATTTGGATTCTTATATTCAGCCATAAAGGGAGGTGATGAACCTTCTCAAACGCTAAGAGATGTAGGTGAAGAGAGTTATATTACCTACATCAGTACCTAGTCCATCATCTGTACCTCTTGAAGTGTTGGCTTATGAAGTTGGAGAAGGTTCAAGAGTTCCAAAAGAAAGAGATACTAAAGAACCAGAAAGGATTCCACCACTTTTCAAGGATACACCAAAGTGGTTATATCAAACCTAGAAGGAAAATGGTATAAAGGAATACATTGGAAGAACTAGAGGTTAGACAAGGAGACAACAAGGAGACAACAAGAAGACCAGGTAAACTATGTAGAACATTCTGAGATTCATAATATTTTAGCTCTTACTTCATATGAGAATGAACCAGCTAGTGTTCAAGATACACTATAAATTAATATAATTATCACAAGTCCCAAAGATTTAGATCTTCAGTTATTTAAAGGATAATTCAAGCATACATTTGATGTAAATGACTTAGGTATTTTACATTATTAAATTGGGATTAAGTTCATACACACATATGAGTGCATCTGCAAGATACAATAAAAATATATTGAGAAATCATTCAAAAGATTTGAGATGATAGATTCTAAGCCTATGCAGACACCTATGGATGTCAATGTGTCATTAGAGCTAGAAGTAGATTCATAACCATTTGATGCTCCATTATATAGTCAAGCAGTTGGTTGCTTGTTATATCTATGTAATAAACATCCGGACATTCAATTCGTAGTTTCTCAAGTATCCAATTTCATGCATAATGAGCTCAAGACTTAGCTCAAGGTTCAATGGAAAGCAATTAAATATAGATGTAGAGTCATGGGAAGTTTTGTAGGTTATTATACAAGATAATAGCGTGGGCATCCTGGATACAACAAATTGCTCTCAAGAAGGTGGCGTGGGTTCAAATCCATGCACAACGGCAACAACACAAACACAAATCGGTTGGGATATTTTACATCGGAAAAGTTTTTTTGAAGGGTAGCGCGTTCACGTTTGGAAGTAGATTTTTTGCATGTGCATCGAATATGGTGATGATGCTTTTTGCAAAAAATCATCTGCTTGCGTTCTTGCTTTTTGAAGCAGCTTTCATGGGATAACAACTACTAGATAAAGAAGACCAAGGCTCATTGTGAGATTATCTTCTTTTCATGTTCAAGCTAGAGAACTAGTGTTCTCATATACTTGGAGGAGGTGTGCTCTACATCTGGAGACACCTTGAGGAGTTTGTGTCAGCTTACCATCAATATCATTTGTTGATTTACTATGAGTAACAAGTCTATTTCTGTTTCTATGTCTTAGTTCACTAGTTTCTGATTTAGAGATAATCATAATTCAGGTTTGTTGTAAAAAAGTTCTAAAATGTTCATAATCTCCATATTCTCTCACACACACACTCTTCATACCTCTTACACACACACTCTCTTGTATCTAGTTCCTATTTCTGATTGGATTCACATATTTTCAGTTTGTATCATATTCACACATTGTGATTTGAAATTGGAATATAAGCTAGTGTAGGTGAGCACTCTAACTTATTTTATACTTTGAAATATCTTTTCTATTCTCTCTCTATCTCTCACTCATCTCTTTTTGAGTCTTAATGTGTGTATGCTAAGGTTCATGTGTTGGAAGCTCTTGTAAACCTGTGATGAATATTGTTATTGAGGCCCACCCACTTCGAACATTAGGGGTATTGTTGAGAATGAAAATGGGGGGATGAAGACAATCTATATTACATTCATTTGTTATCTTTTCTCAATATTAAATAAAATAAAATCATAATTTTGATGTAAATGACTTAGGAATTTTACATTATTATCTAGGGATTCAGTTCATATAAAGAGACAAATGTATCTACATGACACAACACAAATACATTGAGAAATTATTGGAAAGGTTTGAGATGACAAATTCCAAGCCTATGCAGACACCTATGGATGTCAATGTGTCATTACAGTCAGAAGCAGATTCACAACCATTTGATGCTACATTATATATTCAAGCAATTGGTTTCTTGATATATCTATGTAATACACATTTGGACATTCAATTTGCAATTTCTCAAGTATCAAGGTTCATGCACTATCAACTCAAGATTCAACGGAAAATAGTTAAGCAATATATTTGCAAAGTCACATGAATTTTTGTAGGTTATTAAACCTTGTACCATTATTACCTTGAAGGGGGGATTGTTGGAATCAAGATTCCGTGGAAATTAGTTAAGTGATATATTTGCAAAGCCACATGAAGTTTTGTAGGTTATTGTACCTTGAACCATTATTACATTGAAGGGGGGATTGTTGGAATCAAGTCAAAATAGTCCAATATGTCCAATATTTTATAGCCATAGTTAGCACATTTAGAGATACTTTCACAACCAAATGGCATGGTGCAATGAATAAGCAAGTGCCTACCAAGAAACCCATGAGGGTTCAAATCCTAGTGTCGATGGCATCATTATTCAAAAAACAACAAACAAGTTCTTTTATTAAAAAGCAAATCTTTGGCAAAATTGCAAAGATTTTTTGGATTAGCTTTTTTTGAAAAACAACAATGAAGATCACATGCTTTTTGTGAAAAGTAGTTGTTAGGGAATATTGTTGGAGTTCAAGGTCTGCAGAAGCAAGCAAATAGCACAAGGAAAAAGAACAAGCTTGGAGCACAACACACAATACTGAATGTATTACCACAAGAATACTGAATGGAGCATAACAAACAATACTGAATGTATTACCACAAGAATGTACAAAGAAAAGTAACCCATTAGGGCAATAGGCATATATACAAGCCAAGGGAAAAAACCTCCTAAAGAGGGAAAAAAGTGCCCCAATAGTCCTAGTGTGTTCACACACATCACTACCTAAATATATCAACAAATCCCCCCTAGGAATGATGAGGTGAACAACAAGCTGGCACTCATGTATAAGGAAGTTCCAAGCTATGTGGAATCAATCCACAAAAGGAAATAAGCCCAAAGCTTTACGAAAAGCTTCAAACTTCTTCCTAGGTAGAGCCTTCGTGAAAAGGTCTACATTGTTCTCCTGCGTGGGCACATATGCCAAGCTGATCTCTCCAGCAGAGAAGAGAGAACCTCTCCTTGACATAATGATAATGCACCTCAATGTGCTTAGTGCAAGATGGTGGTGGTAGAAGACTGATCAAAACCCAAATCAGCCAAAAGGCATCTAAGCCACACACACTCAATAATCGCTATGAAAGGTGCCCTATAATCACCCTCACAACTAGAAGTGGCCTTAGTAGGCTACTTCTTTCTCAACCAAGATGTACATGAGCTACCAAGCATGAAGAAAAAGCTAGTAGTGGACACACAAGTGTCATAGCAACCAGCCCAGTTAGAGTAAACAAAAGCATGTAAATATGGCAGTAGTGATCCCCACTTGGGATAAAACAATCCAAGAAGTCAGTTACCACTCAAGTAGCGAAAGATGTGCTTAACCACTTGCTAATGCTTGGCACTTTATCAATGCATAAACCCGGTCATCTGTGAAACAAAAACCTAAATATCTCACGGAATAATGCATAAGTAAATCAAGCATCCAACATCCTGCTGATAGAGAACAACATCAATTTCATCTCCAGCATCGTGAAGACTCAATCGTAAAACTATCTCCATAGAAGTGGCCATGGGTTTACAGTATTCAAGGCCAAAACACTGCAATAATGTTTCAATATATGTCGTTTGGCATAGAGCTATTCCGCTTTCAACTTGCATAAACTGGATGCCCAAATAATGATGAAAATGCCTCAGATTTGACATCTCAAATGAGGCATGCAGATCAGCCTTAAAATGAAGAATATGTTTCTCATGAGGACCTCTAAGCAGCATGTCATCAACATACACAACAGTGATGAGAAGCACATTTAACATATAAGGTGCTTTCAGTTGGGCTATTCTCAAAACCATGTGCAATCAGATAGGCATGTATCTTTTCATACCAAGCACGTGGTGCTTGCTTTAAACCATATAATGCCTTCTTTTTCATGCTCTTTCTGCACAAATCCACGGGGCTAAAAAACATATTCTTCATGCAAATCATCATTCAAAAATGTATCTTTAATGTCCAACTGATGTACATTTTAACCAAGATGAGCTACAAGTGCACAAATGCTACAAAAAATATTCATTCGAAAAGCACGTGCAAAGATCTCATCAAAATCAATGCCTGTTTCCTACGCATAACCCTTTGCAACAAGCCTAGCCTTATACCTATCAACTGTTCCATCAGGTTTATGCTTCAGCTTGTATACCCACTTAGTTCCAATGGCCTTCTTGCTAGGAGGTGTACCATTTTTCATGATAGCATCATATTATGATTGTAAAACAACCATTAAATTTTTAGAATTTTGTGCTTCATCAAATGAAACAGGCACATTCTCCTCACAAAGACTAGAGGTAGCCATAGCATAGCAATGTGATGGAAAAGAGGCACTATGAGAGCCTGAACGAGTATGTTATGATAGAGAGCATCTAATTTGCTATCACACAAATTCTACACTAGCCATTTTGGCATAGTTTTTGCCTCCTCAATATCAGCTCTCTCATCAATAAGTGCATCATGCCAATTTGCATCAGAAATGGAATGATCTGACCATCACATGAAACCTGTAAAGGCTGAGAAGTTGCCTCATTACGACCAGCACTAGAATGTCCACCTGTAAAAAGAGTAAGCAAAGTATCATACATGTCTTTGGAGCCTACAGATGTGTCCTTAGTACATGAAAATAGTGGCTGAATGGCATCTTCCACAAAAAGAACATCACGACTAACCAAAATGCATTTAGTCTGTGGATGATACAGACAATAGCCTTGGCTTTCAAAACTGTACCCAACAAAAATACATTTCAATGCTTTATCATCCAATTTCTTGTGTTGTTGTTCAGGCACTAATGCATATGCGGGACGAACAAAAGCGCGTGGGTGATCAAGAGATGGCTTGCGACAATGCCAAGCCTCATATGGAGTGATAGATTGCAATGCTTTAGTGGGATACCTCTTAAGTACATATGCTGCACACATGACAACCTCAAGCCAGAAATTATGTGGTAAGGCTTGAATCTTGACCATACACCTCACCATCTCCATGAGTGACCTGTGCTTCCGTTCAACAACTCCATTTTGTTGAGGTTTATACGACATTATACACTAATGTTTTATCCCACGTTCAACCAAAAATGCATTAAAGTAGAAAGACATATATCCCCGCTCTCGATCAAAGCAGAGGGTGCCCATTTTACATGCTGAGAGATTTCCAACCAAAACTAGAAACTATTTGAAGCACATAAACACTTTGGAATTTTCTTTCAATGGATATACCCATGCACGCCTGGAAAAATCATCGATGAAAGTCATGAAGTAAAGATAGTTCCCAAAAGAGGTAGGACCACAGACATCATTGTGAACAAGATGCAATTTTTGAGTAGCTCAAAATGAACCATCTTTTGGGAATGAGGAATGCTGCATTTTGTCCAAAATACAGACTTCAAATACATGTTTACCAGGTGCCTCAGGTTTGGGCAGAGAGGAAACCATTTCAGATTTTCTGCAGGCGTAGCAAACTAGCAAAATTCATATAAGCAAAGTGTGCATGCCAAAGCTTTGCATATCACATAGCATGAGAATCATGTACTGCACATGCCAAATCATTCACATATTTTTCATAGTCTATGAGATTATATAGCCCATGACATAAAATGCCAGAAGCAATAATCATGTTGCCATTTGACAGATCATTAAGTATACATCTATCATCAATGAATTTCACAACCAGGCCAATCTTGGCTAAAGCTGAAACTGATAACAGATTCTTCTTGATCCCTAGCACAAATAAAGCATCTCACAATGTAAAAGAACTACCATTAGCCATAGTCAGAATGATCTTACCAAATCCCATGACAAGATAAGAGGAGTTGTTGGTGCATATGATGGTATTCCATGTAGAGGTAGGCTCAAGTGAATTGAAGAAACTATGCTGCAAGGTAATATGCTTGGTTGCCCCACTATCAAAGTACCAAACATCTGAGTCTACTACAGACATACACTGTTTAGGAGAAGATGGGTCAAAACTGCAAACAGTAGTAAACACCCATTCTTCATTCTACACTAGATTAGCAGACTTTATTTTTTATAAAGAGGCCTCTACAAAAACCATTCCAATCTCTTTTTTTTTTGTCTCTTTTGTAGCTGGTTTTGGACAATTCTTTATGGCATGATCATTTTCTTTATAGTACTTGCAAAACAATTTCTACTTTTTTGTTTTCTTGTCATCTCTGTCATCTTTCTTTTATTGTGCATGATTTGCAGATTTCTACTTACTAGTAGAAGAACTCCATTTACCTTTGGTTGCCCTTTTGACTAGCTAGGAAAGCTTGATCTGCAACATGCATAATGGAATTGTTCTGCCTAGATTGATCTTCTTGCAACAAACCAGAGACTAGCTCCTCAAATGTCAAGGCATTTGGATTTCCTTTCATCATCAATAGAAGAGTAGAAGCAAAGCTTTGGTAGGAATCAAGAAGACGATTCAAAACAGTCTACACAAGTGAATTGTCAGGCAAGACTTATCATCAAAAATCAATGTTCTTTCAAATCTTTGATCTTTGTCAAAAAATTATCCATTGAATCACCTTCATTCATGTGCTCACTGTGCAAGTGTTTTTGGAGGTAAGCAACACGAGCCTCATTCCTTGCATGGTACAAAGTGGTAAGTGTATCCCAAGCATCCTTAGCTATTCTACAAGAGCAAATGTAAGGAATAATGGCACATTTGACAAACAAGGCTATCAATACATGTGCTTGTGCATCTCTGCCATCCCAACAAAATTTCTTTGCAATAGGTGTAGCAGGAACTGCACCACAAATAGGAACATCAAGAATATCATCATCTTCAATGCCGTCTGCATCACCTTCAACAACTATGTTTGCAGGTGTAATAGGACATTTTTTGACACTTTACACAATATTCCACAATCCTTTTGTGACATCCAACTTACCTTCAATAGCCAACATACGGAATACATCATTGCTTTCAGCCATGGCCACTAACTAAAATACCCTCATGCAAAAAATTGAGTGTATCTAAAAAATTTGAACAGGACTACCCTATCGAGTTTTGCTAACCCTATAGCAGACTTTGATACGCTTATACTGGCGAACCAAAACATGTATATATCTTTGGCACAAAAAAATGAAATAGCCTACACAAGCACTGTGATAGTGCGTTTGGAGGCCTAAACGAGCTCAGATCGTGATTTTGGCACTACAAAACGAAGCAATTTTGATCTCCTGATCACCTTGAGTATGCTCACCAAATTTTGTGCGATTTCGAGACTGTGACCGGAGAGGCGTTGACGATGCCCTAGATGAAGTGGTGACCTACCAATTGTTGGGGTTTGAGGTCTGCGGAAGCATGTGAACACCACAAGGAAGAAGAAGAAGCTTGGAGCACAAGACACACTATTGAATGTATTACCACTAGAATGTACAAACATAAGTAACCCATTAGGGCAACAAGCCTATATACAAACCGGGGGAGAAAACCTCCTAAAGAGGGAAAAAAGTGCCCCGATAGTCTTAGTGTGTTCACACACATCACTACCTAAATATATCAACAAATACTATATGAGAGAGTATTGGCTCATTGTTCAAATCATCTTTTCATGCTCAAGCTAGGGCACTCGCTCAATGCAACGAGGTCATCTTAGAGGAAGTGATGTTACAGACTTGGAGGACGTGTGATCTACATCAAGAGATCTTGGAGGAGTTCGTGTTAGCTTACCATCAGCATTAGTTGCTGAGTTACTATGAGTAACAATTGTATTTCCATTCCTATGCACACTGAAAAGGATGTAGTGTAATGCTTGTATCTTTTTGGATAATGCAAAAGTGGGGAAGAAGATGCGTGGGGAGCAAGATGCCGAACTGTGGATCTGTGTGATGTGCATGTGGGATGCTTGAGAGCAAGTTTTAATTAAACTGGTGTATTGAATTCTTAATGCTCTGTGGTTTGTATGATACTCTGTTGATGAAGATATGAATTCAACTATGGTTGTGTGTAATTTGCCGGTGAAGAATCACTATAATTTTGCATTAATGAATGTCATAACTTTATCGCGATGACATGCTCCATATGCTGTTAGAGAATCTAGTGGTGAAATTGTTAATTGCAAGTGTGCTGGTGGAGAGTCAGAGTATAGTGATGAGTAACTCTGTGTAATGAATGTTTTCTTTGGGAAAATAATCATAAGGCCTGTGTAATACAGATGCATGACCATCCCAAGAACCCTGTGATTGGTTAATTCTTGAGTACCATTAACATTGGCACCGGCCATGGGGCATGGAATAGCCAGTCTGAGGGCAGATTTAGGTTGGATGAAAGAAAGAATTCTATGATATATGCCTGTAATGCATTCCGGTGAATCTTATCCAAAGTACCGAAGTGATCGGCATCCGTGGAAGGTTGCTAGTGTTAGGAGGAAGGAGATAAGGAAGAGAGATCTCACACACACACACACACTCACTCTCAAGGAGAAGCACACACATAGATTGAGGCAAGGAAGAAATGATCTTCTTCTCCTTCTTCTATTACATAAAAAGGAATGTAAAAGAATGACCTAGAACAAGAATACAACGAATGCAATATATAACGACCAATACATAAGGAAAAACCTAATGTCCGCAAATGAGTGAGCTAGCAAGGAACAAATGTGCCATCACTCTCAGTAGATAAATCTAATAAAGCTCAATGAAGTATCCCTGACATATACTGGTGTGACCACTATACATGTCAGAGAAATGAAAAACTGATATGTGTCACCCTGGATCATCACATGTTGAGCTTGATATCTCAACACTCCCCCTCAAGCTCAACATCATGTCCTCTAATCCAAGCATCTTCCAAAACTTCTTCAGCTTCTCTACTCCAAGTGCTTTAGTGAAAATATCAACAACCTTCTCATCTGTTCTCACATAAACAAGATCAATATCACCTGCTAATACCTTCTCTCTGATGAAGTGATAATGTACCTCAATATGCTTTTTTCTAGCATAAAAAACAGGGTTTCGTGCTAACTGTATACTGCTAAGATTATCACAATATATAGTGATAGGCTTTTGCACTTCCACACCTAAATCTGCAAGTAGCATCTCTAGCCACGATGCCTCACATGCTACCATTGCAGCACCTCTATGCTCAGCCTCGGTATTCGACAAAGAAATATTGGGTTGCTTCTTGCTACTCCATGTAATAGCTGCACCTCCAAGTGAGAATAGAAAGCCACAAGTAGATCTTCTATCTGGAGTACTACCATCCCAATCTGCATCAGTGTATCCATGAACTTGCAAATTCGTGGGAACCTGCATAAACTGACTTTCAAGTCCAACAGTGTAGCTAAGATCAGGCCTCCTAATTGTGAGATATATCAAGCTTCCCACAATTTTCCTATACATAGTAGCATTTTCCAATGGTTCACGAGAGGTAGTATCTAACATCAGATTCTGATCTAATGGCATAGAAATTGGCTTACAATCAGCTATACCATACTTTTGCAACATATTCAAGGCATATTTCCTTTGTGACATCTTTACACCTTTCTGTATGAATAAACTCAATGCCAAAGAAATAGCGCAACAAACCAAGATCTTTCATGTCAAATTCTTGCATAAGAAGTTGCTTTACCTCTTTGATGCTTTGTTCATTATCACCACCTACAATCAGGTCATCAACATAAATAGCCACAATTGTGATCCCATCATCAGCCTTCCTTGCATGTAGTGAATGATCTGCATCACACATAGAAACCCAATGTTGGTTAAGTAATCGGCAATCCTTGCATGACATGCATGCGGAGCTTGCTTCATCCCATACAAAGCCTTTTGCAACCTGTAAACATATTCTGGATGCTTTGAATCTTCATATCCTTGTGGCTGGTCCATATATACTTCTTCCTGTAACTCACCATGTAGGAAAGCATTCTTCACATCCATCTGATGCAAAGTCCATCTTTTTGTTGTAGCTAATGCAACAAGTGTTCTGATAGTAGACATTTTAGCTGTAGGGTTGAATGTTTCCTCATAGTCAATGCCATATGTCTGTGCATATCCTTTAGCTACCGTCATGCTTTATACCTGCTTATGCTACCAGAAGCATTATGCTTTACCTTGTAAACCCATTTGCAGCCTATGGGTTTCTTTCCTTGCGGCAATGGAACCAGCTTCCATGTATCATTCCCATAAAGTGCAGCCATCTCCTCATCGATAGCTTTTTCCCAATCTGCATTTCCAATTGCATCTTCAAATCAAGAAGGTTCAGCATCTTGTATTATCTTTGTCATGTAGGCATAATGATGAGCCATGTAACTATCATATGTCAATCGTTGCACTGAATTCCGCATCCTCCCAGATCTTCTTGGTCGTGGGTCACTTCTCCTTGTATCATCTGCATATGTCTTTCTTACTCCTGGAGTCTTCATAGAGGGCAATCCAAGTTCCTCATCAAGACTCTTTTCTGAACTGCTTGAATCTCCATCAACGTCTTCAAAACCAACACATGTTTTATGATCAACACAAAGCTTTTCTTTACCTTTCTTGGATGTATTTGATGAATTTGATGGACTGAAATTTCCATGTAATCTTCCACTCCATGGAGTTGTGTTGGAACTATTGCTTGGTGATGCATCGAGTCCACTCAAAACCTAAGATTTTGCACTTGATTTTTCATCATTTTCTTTGTCATTTGGTTCAAGACGAAGTCCTTCTTTGGCATCTGCATAGAAGCTTGAAATTTCATCAAATTCCACATCTCTGATCACCTTCACCTGTCATGTGAGTGGGTTATAACATTTATATTCATTTTGCTCAAGGGAGTATCCAATGAATACACATTTTTTTGCTTTTGGATCAAGCTTCGTCTTGAACTCATCTGGAACATGTACATATGAAATATAGAAAAAAACTTTCATATGTGATAAGTTTGGCTTTTTACCTGTGAACTTCTCTTCAGGTGTAACTTGATGTACAGTAGAAGTTGGAGTTCTATTCATGATGTATATAGTTGTATGCACAGCTTCTGCCCAATAACAATGAGGCATATTCTTTTCAGCCATCAAGGCTCTTGCTATTTTTGCAATATGTCTATTTTTGCATTCAATGACATTGTTTTGTTGTGGTGTGTACCTGCATGAAAACTGATGTCGAATTCCATGACTTTTAAGAAAATTGCTAAACTCATTTGACATGTATTCACCTCCTCCATCAGATCTCAATGTCTGAATATACTTCCCTGTCTGCTTTTCCACCATAGCTTTAAAATTTTGGAAGTGAGTGAATACCTCACTCTTCTCTTTCATGAAATGTACCCACACTTTCCGTGTATGGTCATCAATGAAAGTAACATAAAACCTGCAACCACCCACAGATGTGGTATTTGTTGGACCCCAAACATCTGTATGTACTATTTCTAGCACATTCTCACTAACATGCTTGTCATGTGGAAATGATGATCTTGAATGTTTACCAAATTGGCATGTTGCACATACCTTTTGCATCTCTAAAACCTTGAAATTTGGTAGTCCATGAACGATCTTCTTTGACTGCATGAGTTTCAACCTTTGTAGATTTGCATGTCCAATTTGTTTGTGCCAGATCTCTATATCAACAATAACTCCTACACCTTTTGCAAACATGGTTGCATTCATTTCAGGAACTTTCACAATTAAGGTGAACATCCTACCCACTTTGTTTCCTTTGGCAATCAATCGTCCACAATGTTTGTATTCTTCTACATATAACCCATCATCATTGAACCTGACTTGTAATCCGTGGTCAACCATTTGTCCAACAAAAACCAGATTCTTTGTTATGTTTGGAACATGCAGCACATCAGCAAGATGTTTTACCTTCCCGTCCTCCATAGACAATGCTATGTTTCTTGTATGCTCAATAGGATGCGATGTATCATCACCTTTTTCAACATATCCAAGACCTGGCATTTTATCCAAACTACTAAACCATTCTACATGACTGGTCATGTGATTTCAAGCACCTGAATCAACATATCAGACATTATCATTCGATTTTGAAATACCAGCAGACATCATATTCATCATGTGATGTTGAACCATGAGCAGCTTCTCAGAATCATCTGCACTTGTGGATGCATAGTTGTTTTGCTGCCTTCTGTTATTTTGATTCTTCAACCTTCAATCATGTTCAAAGTGTCTAGATTTACCACAATTCCAGCATCCTTTACTATCATTACCTGATGCATCTCTTTGGAAATTTCTGCGACCTCTTTGGCTCCCCCTGCCTCGAAACTATCCTCTTCCTCCTGCATGATTCTGTTGTTGAGCTTGTTCTTGGTTATTGTTTCCTCTTCCACTTCCAAAACCTCTACCTCTGGCTCTTCCTCTTCCAGAGTAGAATACTTGCTCAAAACTGGGCTTTCTTTGGGAGTTTGAATCCTCACCAAGATTCTTTTCTTCAATAATCAGCATGGATATCAAATCAGCAAAATTCGGAATATTTTCTCCGGTCTAGATAGACGTTCTGAAGTGCTTACATGCAGCTCCTAAACCACGAAGGCACACTTCCACCTTATCATCATCATCTACATTCATGCCAATAGATGCAAGTGACTCACATATGCTTTTGATTTTCAGAGTGTAGTCACTTACGGACATGCTCTTCTTTTCCAATGTATGCAGCTCGTTCTTGAGTTGCAATTTTGGTGCCTTTGTATTAGTCTCATACAAAGTGACCAAACTACTCCAAGCCTCTTTCGAAGTCTTGGAATCTTGTATGTGCCCAATCATGCTATCCTGTATGCTAATAGATAACCAATACATTACCTTTCGTGCTCCTTGATTCCATTCCTCATACGCTCTTAACTGGTCTACAGTCTGATTGCTCTCTGGTAAGTGCGGAGCATTTTCCTTCTCTCCTTTGATGTACTTCCAGTAGCCTTTTCCCATCAAAAAATTCATCATTCTGAATCTCCAAGCATGGAAGTTGTTCTTGTCTAGCTTATCGCTCATAAGCTGACTCATTACATCTATGTTTGCCATTTCTCTAGCAATTCACAACACTACAAGCAGCACTTCTGCTTGAACACTATTGCACTATGAAGTGACAGTTTGATCTCAGAAAAACACAGCTTTCGTGTATCAACGGTACATGGAATCACGTGAAATTCTGGATCTCGAATATATGAGTGTTGCGAACACAACGCAAGTTACAATTTCTGAAACTGACCTGGTTTTTCTATGGGCCCCACCTTGTGGGCTCAAAACAGAGGTTGAGATGGCTCCGAAACTTCGATCCGACCTTCACACCAATTTTAATAGCAAACAAAGGTCTTCTACCTTCATGCCGATTTTCGTAGCAAACGAAGGTTGTTTATGAATTGCGTTTTCTCCACACCTTGCCGCATAGTCTTCACTGTCGCCTTCTCCACGAGCTCTCTACAGCCACGCTGGGTCTGATACCATGTCACAAGGAAGGAGATAAGGAAGAGAGCTCACACACACACACACTCTCACTCTCAAGGAGAAGCACACACACAGATTGAGGCAAGGAAGAAAAAATCTTCTTCTCCTTCTTCTATTACATAAAAAGAAATGTACAAGAATGACTTAGAACAAGAATACAACAAGTGCAATATATAAAGACCAGTACATAAGGAAAAACCGAATGTCCGCAAATGAGTGACCTGGCAAGGAACAAATGTGCCATCACTTTCGGTAGATAAATCTAATAAAGTTCAATGAAGTATCCCTCACATATACCGGTGTGATCACTATACATGTCAGAGAAATGAAAAATTGATACGTGTCACCCTGGATCATCACATGTTGAGATTGATATCTCAATAGCTAGTACGCTGGTAACACCCTCTAGTGGCAGTGGTGAAGGACAATTATGTGAAGGAGAGGTGATACATGAACTAGTGGAGTGGCACCACCGTATTTTCTTGTTCAAGGATTACAGAGCATACCAGAATTACAATCCGTTCAATCTGTTGAAAGTGTGGTGAGTGGAGTAGGCGCTGATTCTAGTGATAGTCTGGTGAATTTCAGTGGCAACCCAACCTTTAGTTCTGATTCCGATGGTATGAGTACATTTGTGAGTGGGATTTCTAGTGAAAAGTCCATCTTAGTAATAAAATACGAGGAATCGCAGTCCAAGTCGAACGTGTGTGATAGAACCAACAATACAATACAATCGGAGATTTTGAAAAGCGACTACTTGATACAACAACCATTAGAATCAACCTGTTGAAGTAATTCCGAATTGATACTTCCTCTTGATTTCGACAGCATGAGTAGTATGCAGCAACAACATCAACAGCAACAACAACACCATCACCAGCAATAGCAACAACAACAGCAACAGTAGCAGCAGGTCATACATCCACGAGTGACACTTATCGGAGTCACATATACTAAATTTGGTGGATTTCCAAGTGATGATCCTGATGCTCATGTCTGTACTTTTAAAATTAATTATGTTGTACTAAACTATGCGGCATATAAGGCTATAGTGTTTCAATCCACTCTTGTTAATGAAGCTGCTTGTTCGTTAACCGAATATGATATTAATCATTTTTGTCAATACAAAGATGTTAAGAATGCCTTCTTACAACGTTTTTTATTAAAGAAAAATGCGGTAGAAATATTTGATTACTTTCAAAACAATAGACACAAACCACATCAGAGTCTGCAAGAGTATGCAACTTTATTTTGTACTCATCTACGGCAGCTGCCTCCGGTGCATGTTAGCCTATGGGATTATGTGATTACTCAATGGTTTATTAATGGACTAAGCCCCCAACTCAAACAAGTTATGATTATTCAATGTGTGGGCGGTATGACCTTGGATGCAGTCACTGCTATGGCATTACAATTACCACCGAAAGAGATGGACCCGGTCCAAATACAGCCGGAGGATGCACCGAAATTGATATCTAATATGTAGAATTTTGATTCTATGTGGAATGTTTTATCAAAAGCATCTATTATTATCGTATTGGGGAAACTTCTATCATTGGTCCCTAGTATTCGACAATAATTTCAGCAACAAATTATTCCAAGATCTTTGTGCACACCTTCTACAACCATCAGCTCGCAAAGTGAATCTACGGTGGATCATGCCCGAATCAAGCTTAGATTACAACTTATTATTCAAAAGACCATGGTTAAAGCAAGAAAAATTGTTACAAGATTGGTTTGCACATGAGCTTATTTTTAAAAGTAATCACCAAAAATATGTGGTACCCTTGGATGATATGAGGCCTTGTGACTTTCATGCACGACCTTATGTGGCAGAGTCTGTGCATATGTTGGATGGTCTTTTGGAT
This sequence comes from Ceratopteris richardii, assembly GCA_020310875.1. Classification (NCBI taxonomy): domain Eukaryota; kingdom Viridiplantae; phylum Streptophyta; class Polypodiopsida; order Polypodiales; family Pteridaceae; genus Ceratopteris; species Ceratopteris richardii. Next base: position 33,436,779 of record CM035412.1, on the reverse strand, counting down.
GATGAAGAAGAAGCTTTTCTAAATGCTAACCAGGATTTTTTAGCACTGGGTACAGTTGATTTACAAGCCATAATGGATAATTGGTCTCCGGTTGCTTTTATGGTAGTCCCTCTCACCGAAGAAGTGGAACCAATTATAGATCAGGTCTTGCATGCCACTGATCTTCAACACTTACTCCCCCCATCTGAGGATATCTCCATGCCCCGATTATTTTATGTAACATGAGATCAACTAATCACTTGCAATTTGGGTGCGAGGTTAGCCTACGCCCGGTCAAGATTAAGGCTGGATTACTTGAATATTTTCAAAATGATTTACTACAGTTGCTGAAGGAATTTGCTGACGTATTTTCTTGGGACTATTGCAATATGAAGGGATTGGATCCTCGCATCTACCAACACCATGTGATGTTGAAATCGGATGCTCGTCCAATTAAACAAGAGAGTTACCAAATGAATCCTAATTATGCTATTCAAGTGAAAGCTGAACTGGATCGGCTGTTGAAAGTAGGTTTCATTGTTCTCATTGAGCATGAGGAATGGATCTCTCCTATTGTCATCGTCCCTAAGAAAAACAAGCAATTAGGAATCTGTGTGGATTACCACAAGCTGAATGCGATGACGGTACCCGATCCATTTCCACTGCCTTTCTTGGATACTATGCTGGATGATGTTGTAAGATGAGAAATGTACTCTGTTTTGGATGGTTATAGTGGCTATAATCAGGTATGAATGGCTGAAATGGATATTGCCAAGACCGCATTTATTACAAATTGGGGAGTATATGCTTGTATGATAATGTGGTTCGGTTTACACAATGCTCGAAGCACTTTTTAGTGATGTATGCAAGAAATTTTTTCCCCCTACTTAACTACGTTTATGCGGCCCCCTTCCTCTTCTGCTACGGTATCGGTGAAACCTTCTCTTCCATTGTCGAACTTTTTAGCACCAGATTCATTTTTGCAATTAGCCTAGATCAGTGATTTTTCTTATTCATTTATCTAAACAACTTCCCACTCAGTTGGATGCTGCTCAACAATCACTATGAACTGAATATCAATTGAAGGTTGATGTGTTAGAGGCAGACATCAGTCCGTTGTAGGAAGAAATTTTTGCAGTTAGAGCAAATGAATGCTTATTACAGGAATATGTTAAAGCTAAGAATGATGTCATTGAAGCTAAAGATGCAGAAGTCACTCTTCTAAAGCAGGCATTGATTGACCAAAATGATGCTATGATTGCTCTTGGCTATGAGTTGGCCAACACTCGCACCAAATTGACAGACATCAAACAGGTCTTTAAGGTACTCTTTGACAAAGCGCTTCAAGGCGAAACAGAACTTGTGCAGGTTAGAGAACAACTGTTTCAAAAAGGACAAGTGCTCAATGAAGAAATCGGCCGCAATATTAAGTTAAAGAAAGAGATTGAAACTATTCAGAAGGAGCGCCAAGATTTCTTTAAAACTATGCAGTTTCAGCAGTAGGAATTGGACCGTCGAGAAAAGCAATTAGGTATTCAGCAAGAACAACTTTCGCGTATTGATGTAGAGATTGTTGATGCTAAGTTATGCCATGATACATCTATAGCCAATGATTTTTATCTCCAAGAATCTTTCTTATAGAGCCAAAGTGAACTTCTCTTATCTCAAGTTATTGCTTCCAGTTTGGTGTGCACGGATGATCACCTGGTAGAAGTGCACGTTCTCCAAGAAACTTTAGATTCTCTGAAGCAGAAGATTTGGTGCACTTTCAAATTAGCTCACACTATGTATATTCAAGGCATTGTTGATGATTCCTAGTTGTCTTTTTTGTAATCAACTAATTTTGGGTTCGAGTCCACCATGCGTGCCAGTGTTAGGCAGCCGGAATGTAATTGTAATTACCAAAAAATTGTAATTAGAAAAGACACACATCGAAAGGATGTAGCATAATGCTTGTATCTTTTTGGATACTGAAAAAGTGCGGAAGTAGATATGCGGAGAGAAAGATGCCGGACTGTGGGTCTGTGGGTGTGAATGTGGGATGCTTCAGAGCTGAATTCTTATTATTCTATGTATTTAGTTATTTTGATGATCTTGTCTGTATGATACTTTCTTGATGAAGATATGAATTTAACTATGGTTACATGTAATTTGCCGATGAAGAATCAGTATAATTCTGCATTAATGAATGTCATAACTTTATCGTGGTGACGTACTCCATATGCCGTTAGAGAATCTGGTGGTGAAATTGTTAATTGCAAGTCTATTGGTGGAGAATCAAAGTAAAGTGATGAGTAACTCTATATAATTAATGTTTTCTTTAGGAAAATAATCATAGGGCCTCTGTAATACAGACCCCTGACCATCCCAAGAACCCTGTAATTGGTTAATTCCTAAGTACCATTAACAGGTGTGGCCTTACATGGTTGACTAGCCATGGGTAGTTCCATGTGGGCGGCCACTACTTGCATAGTAGTTTACCACCCATATGTGGGTGATATACAAGATCCATTGATGTGGTAGTGTATTGAACCAACCAATGAACTTTGTGATCAAGATTATCAAACAAAAGGACACTTATCAAGCATCAATTATATTTGAGTTCAAATTCATGATTCAAAAGCATCTCAACCTCAAATTGGGACTTGCAAGTTAAAGAAAATCTAGGTTTAAATATGTTTCCATACCATTCCAATCAAAATTTCACTTGGAAGTGATCCAAGTCTACCTGACCTATCTAAATGCCATAAATCAACCAATATAACCTTCAGCTAAAATGAAAGTTGGGATACCTACCGATGATATAATGCAGGTTTGGCCTATCCTCTTGATGGAGCTCTTGCAAATGTTCAATACAACATAAAGTCATAAGGGTTAGACATTGATCATATACTAATATATGTGCCAACCTTTAGAGAGAAAAATAGAGAAACATGTTCCTATCTCTACACTAACTAGATCATAAGCCAAAACTGAGGTAGTACACATGAAGCCATAAAACAATTCTTTTGATAAAAACCTTCATAATTGTGATAATTGTAGAGGATGAAGAAGACATGTATCCCCCAAAAAATAACAAGGCCCATAGACCGAAAGTTGAATGGGAGAGAAACAAGAGAAAATGGTAGTAGAATACTTGAATCGAGAAGTATTATACATGAGGCTTTTGTTTGGTGCACACCCACACATAGAATCAATGAGGTGTATTGATATCAAATAGGAATAGCCTTGCTCAAAGTGTAAATCCACACATGAGAGAAAGAGAGAGAGCATATGCACATGCATGCATACAAAACTCACAAGTAGACTAGAGGCACAAATTACTCTAAGAAGCTCTTCTATTGCTCAATAAATGAAAGTCTAAACTTACAAATGAGGTCCATTCACTTATATAGATTTTTGAAGGACCGTATTCATACTATAGTGTATGGCCAAGTTTAACATTAAGTCCTACGGATCAAATGTGTGATCTGAAAAATATGCTAAGTATATGGAAGGCTCCCTTGAGGATTGAGTACTACTCATACTTTGCATGCCAAGCCTAGATTTTAGAAGAAGCAAAATTTTAGGCAAAAAATAGACCATTTTACATGTATTTGGGTACAATATGAGGAAAAATGCTTATATGGAGAGGATTTTGATCTTGGAACATTTGAAGAGCTCTATCCTTCTTTACTTCATTAATCTCCTTTCACTTTGACTCAATCATCCACATTTTTCTTTGACTTAGATTGCTCTTTGACATGGTTTTTAGAGCTTCGAATCTTCTTTCAACACTCCCCCCCTTTGCTTTTAGTCCTATTCAATAGACATCTTCATGGGCGTGGGGTGAGCATGGGTGTTATCACATGTAGGTGAGGCTTTGAGGTTTAAGTGATGTTGTCGCTATCTTTGACACTTGAAAAACTTCTTCAAACAGACCTATAGCTTCTTCAATGTTGGAGATTCACTCACTAATTATTCATAACGACATGAAGATGAAGGAAAACAGAAACAAAGTGTTCAGAAAATCAAAGCCTTAGTGAAGGGACAAATTCACGTTTGTATTATACAAGTTTAGAAACTTCCAGAATTAGAGTCTGTTGAAACCGGATCAAAATGTATATAAGAGAGAGCATAGAACCGGAATGTAGTGCAGAAAAGAAGTGCGCATATGAGATAGAGAATAGAAATGAGATATAGAAGACGCCATAGATCGCGTATGTAGAGATGAATAACAAAACCTCAAATGTCGGGTGTTCATCTGAGAGAGATGGTAAGGAATAACTACTTAGAGTAGGAGAGTTTTCCATAGCTATGAGCAAAGTGAGGCCAAGGTATTTTGTACACATCTTCTCTAATAGAAAACACATGTTCATGTGGAAGTTTGTGCACATTCTTCGTATGTAAAGAAATCTGAGTAATTTCATGTTACTGTGAAAGTTAGTTAACAGTTATAGTTTCTCAGTAAATGTTTTTCCAGTACTTCTATAAGTTACATCTCGAAGTACAGTGTAAATTTTTGTATGAGATATAGCTTATCTTGTAGCTATAAGTCTCAACTATAAATTGATCAAAGATTTTGGTGAAATGGATATGTACACTGTAAGACAATAGTTACGCAATATAACACAGGAGCAATAGCAGAGAAGATAACAGATATAGGAGAATCTCAACAATTTTCTACTAGCAGCAAGTACAAAGATGATGGCGTTGTCCACCCGTGCGCTCTCAAGGTAGAGCTTAAATGGTGATCTAGACAACTCTAGATAGGGAGATACAAGGTAGAGGTATGCTGGCTCAACTCGGTGTCTTAGGTAGTGCAGAACTCATGTATATATAGGATCATCGGTGGCCTGCCATGGACGGCTATACATGGGCGGTAGAGCGTGGGCGGCCACCGCCCGCATAATTGCCATACACGGCTTAGACTGGTTGAACCGACCTAACAAATATAAATGATTTCTGACTCCGATAGGGAATATTCCATGGAATATTCCCTTTACCGTCGCGTCGGGGCGCTGCCCCCGGACCCCCACCAGGGGGCCCGCTGGCCCCCTGGTACCCCCCAGCCAGGGGGCCCGCTGGCCCCCTTGGACCCCCCAACCGGGGCTGCTCACCGCTACCCCGGACCCCACAATTGGGGACCCTGGTAACTCTCTTTCCTTATAATATCTTACATGGTCCAATATGACCTTCATCCAACATTCAAGTTGGGATTCCCATCAATTGGGTAATGCAGGCTTGGCTTCTCCTCATAAAGGGGGCCTTACAAAACGTGCATACAATCATGAGGGGTAGACATTGATCATATACTAACACCCCCCCTCAATGTTTACCGATGATAAATCAAGTAGGTCTCGGTCCTATGCCCATCTGTTGAAGATGCTTGTTGAGCTGCTCTCTTCCAAGTGCTTTAGTGAATATGTTAGCACAATTTGCCTCTGTTGGGCAATATTCTAGCTCCACAATTTCATCTTCAATTAGCTCACGAATGTAATGGTACTGTACTTCTATGTGCTTGGTGCGAGCATGAAATACTGGGTTCTTTGCAATAGCCATACAACTTTGATTATCACACTTGAGTACAGTTGGCATATTTGATGGAAAGCCTAGATCTGCAAGAATTCTCCTTAACCAGATTGCCTCACAAGAAGCAAAACAAGCTGATTTGTACTCTGCTTCAGTGGAGGAGAGTGCGAGAGTTGGTTGCTTCCTACTTACCCAAGAAAATATTCCTTAACCAAGTGAGAAACAATATCCAGAAACTGATTTTCTAGAATCACAATCTCCAGCCCAATCTGAATCACAATATCCTTGGAGTGTATCACCTATGGTATACAAAATACCAAAATCCAAGGTTCCTGCAATGTACCTTAGAATTCGCATTCCAGCATTCCAGTGACTCTCCTTAGGTTTGTTGGAAAACCTGCTTAACACTCCAACAGCATAGCAAATGTCTGGTCTAGTGTTGCACAGAAAAATAAGACTTCCAACGAGCTTCCTATACTTCTTAGCATCTACATCAGGCATGTTATCATCCATAGATAGCTTATGATTTACCTCCATAGGTGTGCTAGTTGGTTTGCAGTCCATCATTCCAAATGCCTTGAGAATTTCTTTGGAATATTTTTGTTGTGAGATGAAAATGCCATCCTTCCTTTGCCATACTTCAATTCCCAGACAAAAATGGAGTAGACCTAAGTCTGTCATTTCAAACTCAATTCCCAAGCTGATCCGAGTTTGATTGATGAGTTCCTGATGATCTCCTGTAATGATCAAATCATCTACATATACAATGACAACAACTAGCTTGCTATCCCTTTTCGTTACATACAAGTTAGCATCAGAAGTACTTCTTTCAAAACCCATATTTTTGAAAAAATGATCTATTCGTTGGTACCAAGCCCGTGGAGCTTGCTTAAGTCCATACAAAGCTTTCTTCAACCTGCAAACTTTATTTTCTGAATTGGGCACCTCAAAACCTGGTGGTTGAGATACATATACCTCCTCCTTGAGGTGACCATTCAAAAATGCAGATTTGACATCCATCTGTAAAATAGGCCAAGACTTTTGTGCAGCTACTGCAAGTACCGTCCGAATAGTTGTCATGCGTGCTGTTGGTGCAAAAGTTTCTTGAACATCAAATCCTTCGATCTGTGAAAAACCTTGTGCAACTAATCGTGCCTTATACTTTTCTAATGTTCCATCAACTTTATACTTAGCTTTCCAAATCCATTTAGTATCTATTACCTTCTTCTTTGGCGGCAAGTCGACTAGATCCCATGTATCATTTTTGAGTATACTATCATACTCAGACTGCATTGTCGCTCTCCAATCTGGATCATCAATGGCTTCTTCAATGGTGGTAGGTTCCTTTATCGAACCCATGATATCTGCCATTAGAGCCATGTTAACAATGTGTTCTGAGGCTCTTCTTTGCTCCTCTATTCTCTTTGATCTTCGTAATCCATCCGATGATGATTTTGGTACATCTACATGTGGATTGTGATCATCAAAGAGCTGTTGTGCCCACTTCGGTAGTGGCTTACGCTGTGCAGCTACAACTGGTTGGCTTTTTATTGAGGAAATTTCTCCATCAGATGTTTCCTCCTCCTCAACTTTAACCTGTCTTTTGATAGGCACAAGGTGAGATATTTCTCCGCTTGATGAGATAGTAGATTTACCTTTATCTTCTACTAAGTGTGGTCGTTTATCAAACACCACATCTCGGCTGACAAAAATCTTCCTTGCCTCAGGATCCCATAACCTGTATGCTTTAGACTCTTCACTATATCCTAGGAAGACACACTTTTTGCTTTTTGAATCCAACTTTGATCTTGTTGAATCAGGAATATGTGCATAACAGAAACAACCAAAAATTCTGAAATGCAAAACTGAAGGCTTTTTACCAGAATATGCTTCTTGAGGAGTCATCCCCTTCAGTGCTTTTGTGTAGCTTCGATTGAGGATGTAGACTGCTGTATTGACTGCTTCTGCCCAAAATGAATTAGGCATGTCTTGAGCCTTCAACATACAACGAGCCATTTCAACTACTGTCATGTTCCTGCGCTCAACAACGCCATTTTGTTGGGGTGTATGAGCTGTGGTAAGTTGCCTTTTCACACCATGCTCCTTACAGTAATTGTTGAATTCTGTTGACAAGAATTCACCTCCTCTATCTGTTCTAAATTTCTTCAGTTTCCTTCCTGATTCATTTTGTACATACTTATGCCACGTTTTAAATTTTTCAAAAGCATCAGCCTTCTCTCGAATGAAATAAACCCACATCTTTCTACTATAATCGTCGACTAACAGCAAGAAGTAGAAAGATCCTCCTAAAGCAGGTGTAGACATTTTACCGCAGAGATCAGCATGTACCAACTCTAGAGGAGCTTGAGATCGATTGCTGGTCTCTCTTGGAAATGCCTTTCGTTGTTGCTTGCCCATCATACAAGCTTCACAAGGTTCCTGCAACTCTGAAAATGCAAGCATATGAGCAACCATCCCTGTTCGTTGCATCTCCTTCAAAACTGCAAATCCGAGATGCCCAAATCATCGGTGCCATAACCTGCTTACATCTTTATCTTTTGTAGCAGTTAAAGCACTTAACTCATACAAGTTATCCCGTCGTATGCCTTTACGTACAACATTACCTGATGAATCCATGATTTCCGCACCACTCTTATTGAAGTGAACTTCGAGTCCACGATCTGTTATTGCAGAAACTGACAACAAATTTCTTTTGAGTGTAGGTACATAGAGAACATCGGATAACTTTTTCTCAACACCTGGAGAAGTGATAAAAGAGATGGTTCCAGTTCCTTCAGCTGGACACTTGGAGTCATTTCCCACCACTACATTGATGGATTCCCGCAGAGGTACTAGGGAACTATACCAATCCTTTTTACTAGTCATATGGCGAGAAGCTCCACTATCTAAAATCCATGGCTCATCAACACGAGCTTGAGCAGATGCACATACCTCTTCAATAGCTACCCAAAGTTCTAGCTCTGTGTTGTTTGCAGACTCTTTGTTCTTCCATGATGATTTTACAGTCCCATTCCGTTCATCAGCTTGCTTCTTTCTGCAATCCTTGATGGCATGGCCTTTCTTTTCACAATAGAAGCAACTTCCTGTGAACTTTTTCTTCTTTGGCTTCTTCTTTGATCCCTCTGAAGAGCCTTTACCTTTTGCATTTGCTGAGAATGCAGCATCAGTTGTACTTTGCCGATTCTTCAGCCGCATCTCTTCTTCTAAAAGCATGGCACAAAACTCTTCAAATGTAAGAGGATTTGGCCTTACCTGAGTGTTAAGGGCTGTTACTAATCCATCATACTTTGTTGGAAGAACACGTACAGATCTTCGAGCCAGCTCTTCTGGTGTTATAACAACACCAACTGCAGCCAATTGATCTTGAAGATGCTTTATCCGTTTGATAAAATCTTCAGCCTTTTCAGAATCAGAATGTTTTTCAGTTGCCAACTCATTTTCTAAATTCTGTATCCTAGTGTGGTTCTTGGTCTCATATTGTCGAGCCAATATGCCCCAAGCCTCATGTGCTTTAGTAGTATGTTGAACTAAAGTAAGCACAGAATCACTTACACTAGTGACAATCGCACATAATGCATTAGCATTCCGCCTCTTCCAAGCTGGTAGAAGATCTGGATCTGGCTGAATCATCAATCTTGAATTTGTTGGATCTTCAACTGGTATAGGCTCTGGATCCAATCCCATCGGTCCCATGACAGTGTCAAGTAATTCATAGGAGTCCAAAATTGCAGAAATTTTGAACTTCCAGAGTGTATAGTTGGTTCCATCCAGCTTCCCTTCAGTGAATGCAGGTGGACGAATTCGAATAGGTGCAGCATTAACATTAGCTGAAGCACCAAGACTACTGTTCGACGATGAAGCCATCATGTAATCACTCGAATAATCTACTGATATTCTAGTCTGCTAGTAGGCTAAAATAATGATACTTCTCAAGCTATTCGAACCTTATTGCTCTGATACCATGTAAGACAATAGTTACGCAATATAACACAGGAGCAATAGCAGAGAAGATAACAGATATAGGAGAATCTCAACAATTTTCTACTAGCAGCAAGTACAAAGATGATGGCGTTGTCCACCCGTGCGCTCTCAAGGTAGAGCTTAAATGGTGATCTAAACAACTCTAGATAGGGAGATACAAGGTAGAGGTATGCTGGCTCAACTCGGTGTCTTAGGTAGTGCAGAGCTCATGTATATATAGGATCATGGGTGGCCTGCCATGGACGGCTATACATGGGCGGTAGAGCGTGGGCGGCCACCGCCCGCGTAATTGCCATACACGGCTTAGACTGGTTGAACCGACCTAACAAATATAAATGATTTCTGACTCCGACAGGGAATATTCCCTTTACCGTCGCGCCGGGGGCGCTGCCCCCGGACCCCCACCAAGGGGCCCGCTGGCCCCCTGGGACCCCCAGCCATGGGGCCCGCTCGCCCCCTTGGATCCCCCAGCCGGGGCTGCTCACCGCTACCCCGGACCCCACAATTGGGGACCCTGGTAACTCCCTTTCCTTATAATATCTTACATGGTCCAATATGACCTTCATCCAACATTCAAGTTGGGATTCCCATCAATTGGGTAATGCACGCTTGGCTTCTCCTCATAAAGGGGGCCTTACAAAACGTGCATACAATCATGAGGGGTAGACATTGATCATATACTAACATACACATAGTACAAAGTCTGATCGGAAAGAGACATTCAGAACTGATGAAGTTTTTCTTTAAACTTCAGATAGAGTTCATTCAGTGAAGGAAGTTCAGGCATCACTTCCTTACTTCATGTATATATGTTTGAAGTAACTACAAATAGAATTACAGTTGATTCCGGTAGTATTCCAGTACAATTACGGTGAGATTTCGGTAACAGTCCGGTGAAGTTCCGGTGAAATTTTGGTGAGTTTAAAACATAGTTTTGACAAAGTTAAATGACGCAAAGATTGTTTAACTGTAAGTTAATACAGTAGTGTAAAGACTGAAGTAAATTAGTTCAGAATTGAAGCTTGAAGGAAACGAGAAACTTTCTGTAAAGTGAATTTTTGGTGTTCACTAAATACAGTTATAAGTTTTCAGTTTCAGAAAATTTTCTAAGCTACTGATGATTATAGAGGTGTTCTAACATCACTCTAGCTTAGTTTCTATGGTGTAAGCAAATTCCGCAATAAGCGTTGCACCAACAGTGGTATGAGAGCAAGTAAGATCCATCAGTGGTATCAAAGCAATAAGATCTACGAGTAATATCAGAGTGGTAAGATCCACAAGTGGTACCAGAATAGAAAAAGTTCTGAAGAGCAGGAAAGGTTTCTCAGAAGAAGAAACAGAAAGAGAATTTGAAGAATTCTCATAAAGAAAAGTAAAAGCTGAGGTGATCAATAGCAAATGGTGTCCAGAAGCATTCCGAAGTCATTCTCAAGGTAAAGGTTTACAAAAGGTAAAACCTTTTAACGTTATACTCATCGGAAGTAACAGAAACAAGAAGATCATGGCAGATCATATCTCAATTGATAAATTGGACAGAGATAACTATCACGCATGGGTAATGCGCATGGAAGCTTTACTTATGAGTAAAGACTTAATGATATATGTGACAAGAGAAGAAAAGAAGCCGACTTTCGAAGATGATAGTCAACCAAAGAAAGAAGAATTAGAAGCCTTGAAGTTGTGGCAGAAGAAAGATGTAACGACAAGAGCATGTATCTATAATACTGTTACAGATCATCTACTACCACATATTAGAGGTCTAGAGAAAGCAGAAGATATATGGAGAGCATTGGAAGATCACTTCCAAAATACTATGAAAGCTAGAAAGGCTAGCTTATGGTCGGAGTTCACAACATTCAAGAAAAAGCAAAGTCAAAGCATTAGTGATTATGTCACTAAGATGAAGGACTTGGCAGATAGCCTTGGATCAATTGGTGAAGATATCAAAGACCACAGGTTAATAGCGCAAGTGCTTACAGGTTTGAGAGGAGATGAAAGGTGGAACCTTTCGTACTCTCAACTGAACTGTCTTTAAATCATTTTGTACCAGATTTAAATCAGTTGCTTGGACTAATGCTAACATTTGAGCAAGATTTGAAGACAGATGGAGAAAAAGGACATAGTTCGGCTATGTATGCAAAGAACAAGAAGAAAGGTGATAAAGGAAAAGAAAAAGATGAAGAGGAAGTGACTATTCAAGCAAATTTTGCAAGAGGAAGAGGTAACGTCAAGAAAAGAGGTATAGGAAGAGGTAATCAGACTAATAACAAGAAAGCTTGCTGGATCTGTGGATTAAGCAATAACTTGGCTCATGATTGCTGGCATAATTCACAAGGATCAAGTCAAAATCAGAATAACAACAGTAGAGGCAGAAGCGGAAGATATCAAAGAGGAAGACAAAGCCAAAGAGGTCGATATGGTAGAGGTGGAGCAAGAAGTTGGGGACAGAATCAGTCTCACAACACTACTTACTACAACTATGCGAATGATACGCAGAATGATGATCATACGACATTGATGATGAACTCGATAAATGTGTCAGAGAATGAAGATCTCAAGGTATTCTATATTGACTCTGGTTGTTCAAATCATTTGTCAAGAAATATAGAATTGTTGGCAGAATTAGAAGGAGGCATTTGAAATCATACAGTACAGACAGGGGATAACACAAAACATAATGTAAGGTCAATTGGAAAGGTAAAGTGTAAGAATGGAGCTGACCTACTAACAAATGTTTTGTATGTTCCATCGATTCCGAAGAATCTGATCAGTGTGGGTCAGGTAGTAGAAAAAAGTTTTCAAGTCAGCTTTACAAATGAAGGAGTATTTGTTGAAGATCCAGAAAAATGATACAAACAGATTGTCCATGGTAAAAAGGAAGGTAGACTTTTTACTCTTAAAGTACAAGGAAATGTTGGTCAAGCCTTGATCACACATGGTGGTGAGGTATTTACAGAACTAGACCTCTGGCATAAGAGGCTAGGACATTTTAATGAAAAGGGAATCAAAGCTATGGTAGAGAAACAGTCTGTGAAAGGATTACCAAACATGAAGAACCAACATATGATTCACAAATGTGAAGCCTGTCAGATGGGAAAAGCCCACAAGTTACCATTTCAGAAAAATGGTTACAAACACGATGGTGTGTTAGAACTCATACATACACACGTATGGGGGCCAACAAAATAAGGATCTATCAGCGGATCTAGGTATTATGTTCTTTTCATTGATGATGCAACAAGATTGATAACTCTTTATGTTTTGAAAGAGAAATCAGAAGTGTTTGGAGCTTTTAGACATTTTCATGCATATGCTGAAAGACTTACAGGACAGAAACTCAAAAGACTAAGGTCTGATGGAGGAGGAGAATATTTTTCTCCAGAGTTCAATGATTATCTGTGGAATGCAGGTATCAAAAGAGAAATAACTTGCAGGTATACACCGCAACAAAATGGAGTAGCAGAAAGAAGAAACCGAACTCTAGTTGAGTTTGCACGAGCAATGCTAAAGGAGAAGAACTGTCCAAATTATTTTTGGGTTGAGGCTGTAAATACAGCAACATACCTGGTAAATAGATTACCATGTACAACTTTAAATGGGATGACCCCTTATGAAGCTTGGTGGGGCAATAAACCAACACTTGATCATTGCAAAGTGTTTGGATCAGTTGCTTATGCTTATGTACCATCACAGTTGAGACATAAGCTTGAACCAAAAGCTGAAAAATATGTGTTCATCGGATATGATGAAAAGCAGATGGGTTACAGGTTATGGAGTCCTCTAACCAAACAGTTTACTGTTTCCAGAGATGTGACATTTGATGAAGGAAAAAGCTGGTATACAGATAAATAACATAGTGTTGAAACACTTGAAGAAGAGATAAGAAGAAATGAAAAAGGTAAATCACATATGCAGGTAAATGGAGATGAAGATCATATGCAAGCAAGTACATCCAGGATCAGATCAGGTATGAGAAACGAAGATGGATCAAGATTTGATGAAGATGTGTATTCAGATACACATGAAGAGTTTGAACCAAGAAGGTCAAATAGAGTAAGAAAACAACCAACAAGGTATTCTTATGTCACTTCTTATTTGACTCAGAAAAATTATGCTTACTTAGTAAAGGAGGACGAAGAACCTCTGAATTACAGTGAAGCAAAAGGTAAGAAACAATGGGAAGAAGCAATGAAGGAAGAGTATAATGCACTAGAGGAGAACAAGACTTGGGAACTTGCTCCAAAACCAAATGGTAAGAAATTGATTGGAAACAAATGGGTTTACAAAGTTAAGAAACTTGCATATGGAAGGATAGCCAGATATAAAGCTAGACTGGTTGCCAAAGGCTATGCTCAGACATATGGCATAGATTATGATGAGACGTTTAGTCCGATGGCAAAGATGTCAACCATAAGGACATTGATTGCTATAGCAGCATCAAAAGGATGGAAGCTAAGTCAGCTAGATATAAAGAATGCATTTTTGAATGGATATATATCAGATGAAGTCTACATGGAACAACCTGAAGGGTTTGTAAGTTCCAGATACCCAGAACATGTTTGCATATTAAGAAGAGCTCTCTATGGATTGAAGCAAGCTCCAAGAGCTTGGAATTACAGACTTGTGTAGTATCTCAATGACCTTGGATACCAAAGCTCAAAGGCAGATGCAAGTCTACTGATCAAGAAAAGAGATGAAGGTATGATCTACATTTGTATTTATGTAGATGACATTATAATCACAGGTACCTCAGATGAAGGAATCAAAGAGGTAAAGAGACTGCTTGAAACAGAGTTCAAGATTAGTGATCTACGAAAATTATCATATTTTCTTGGAATGGAAGTTACATATACAGATCATGGTATATATGTTTCGCAAGAAAGGTATCTCCTAAACTTACTGAAGAAGTTTAACATGGAGAATTGTAGAGAAGCTTCAATACCGCTTGAAGTAAATCATAAACACAGCAAATATGGTGGTGCAGAGTTTAAAGATATGAGGAAGTATCAGTCGTTAGTAGGAAGCTTAATTTATGCTACACTAACAAGACCAGATCTCAGTTATGTAGTGGGAGTTCTCTCACAGTTTATGCATTGTCCGAAGGATCAACATTAGGTTGCAGGACAAAGAGTTCTTAGATATATTAAAAGAACTATAAAAGAAGGATTATATTATCCTTATACGTCAGATATAAAGCTGAGAGCATACAATGACTCAGACTGGGTAGGAAGTCAAGATGACAGAAGATCAACACATGGGTATATGATATATCTAGGAGATAAGCTTGTAAGCTGGTGTTCAAAGAAGCAACATACAATGGCTTTATCGTCAACAGAAGCAGAATATAAAGGACTTGTGGAAGCAGCTAAAGAAGTGATATGGATGCAGACCTTGTTCAAAAGCATGGGTATTGATCAAGGTATACCTATTATACATGGAGATAATATGAGCTCGTTATATCTTGCAGCAAATCCAGTATTTCATGCAAGAACAAAACACATAGAGATTCAATATCATTTCCTGAGGGAAAAGGTAATGGAGAAGGAGATTGAATTGGTATTCACTCCTACAAATGATCAGATTGCAGGTATTCTGACAAAGAGCTTAGATGGAGTAAAGACAAGCAGATTCAAAGAAATGGCAGGTATAAAAGAAAAGAAGGATATATGAAGACCGAAAGATGCAAATTAGTGATTGAGGGGGAGCTGTTGGAGATTCACTCACTAATTATGCATAACGACATGAAGACGAAGGAAAACAGAAACAAAGTGTTTAGAAAATCAAAGCCTTAGTGAAGGGACAAATTCACATCTGTATTATACAAGTGTAAGAACTTCCAGAATTAGGGTCTGTTGAAACCGGATCAAAATGTATATAAGAGAGAGCATAGAACCGGAATGTAGTGCAGAAAAGAAGTGCACATATGAGATAGAGAATAGAAGTGAGATATAGAAGACGCCATAGATCGCGTATGTAGAGATGAATAACAAAACCTGAAATGTCGGGTGTTCATCTGAGAGAGATGATAAGGAATAACTACTCAGAGTAGGAGAGTTTTCCATAGCTATGAGCAAAGTGAGGCCAAGGTATTTTGTACACATCTTCTCTAAAAGAAAACACATGTTCATGTGGAAGTTTGTGCGCATTCTTCGTATGTAAAGAAATTTGAGTAATTTCATGTTACTGTGAAAGTTAGTTAACAGATACACTTTCTGTGTAAATGTTTTTCCGGTACTTCTATAAGTTAGATCTCGAAGTACAGTGTAAAGTTTTGTATGAGATATAGCTTATCTTGTAGCTATAAGTCTCAACTATAAACTGATCAAAGAATTCGGTGAAATGGATATGTACACACAGTACAAAGTCTCACCGGAAAGAGACATTCAGAACTGATGAAGTTTTTCTTTAAACTTCAGATAGAGTTCATTCAGTAAAGGAATTTCAAGTATCACTTCCTTACTTCATGTATATACATTTGAAGTAACTACAAACAGAATTACAATTGATTCCGGTAGTATTCCGGTACAATTACGGTGAGATTTCGGTAACAGTCCGGTGAAGTTTCGGTGAAATTTTGGTGAGTTTAAAACACAGTTTTGACAAAGTTAAATGACGCAAAGATTGTTTAACTGTAAGTTAATATAGTAGTGTAGAGACTGAAGTTAATCAGTTCAGAATTGAAGCTTGAAGGAAACGAGAAACTTTCTGTAAAGTGAATTTTTGGTGTTCACTAAATACAGTTATAAGTTTTCAATTTTAGAACGTTTGCTAAGCTACTGATGATTATAGAGGTGTTCTCTTAACATCACTCTAGCTTAGTTTCTATGGTGTAAGCGAATTCCACAATAAGCGCTGCACCAACATTCAAGACTTTATTTTGAATATTTTTTAGATATCTTGTGTTCATGTGAACACTAAAAAAGAACATAAATGCTGGTACCAAAAAGATACAAAAATGATGGTAGAGTGAGGATGTGCATAGTATTGATTTGTGACCCTCGGAAAGAAAGATAAAGATGTATGAAAAAGGAAAATAAGATGGAGCAGTTTCCAAGGGTGTGCGTGTAGTGAGGAAATTAAAACTACTTCAATGACTTGAGAAACAAAAGAAACTTTTATTAGAGATTATAATGTGGAAGTATTCATAAGAGTACTACTTAGTGTAGTGCATGTTGAGATATCAAGCTCAACATGTGATGATCCAGGATGACACGTACCCGTTTTTCGTTTCTCTAACATGTATAGTGGTCACGCCAGTATATGTCAGGGATGCTTCATTGAGCTTTATTAGATTTGTCTACCAAGAGTGATGGCACATTTGTTCCTTGCCAGCTCACTCATTTGTGAACATTAGGTTTTTTTTCTTATGTATTGATCTTTATATATTACACTAGTTGTATTCTTGTTTTTAGGTCATTCTTGTACATTCCTTTTTATGTAATAGAAGAAGAAGAAGATCATTCTTCCCTGCCTCAATCTGTGTGTGTGCTTCTCCTTGAGAGTGAGAGTGTGAGCTCTCTTCCTTATCTCCTTCCTCATGACATGGTATTAGAGCCAGCGTGGCTATAGAGAGCTCGTGGAGAAGGCGACGGTGAAGAGTACGTAGCAAGATGTGGAGAAAACGTGATTCACAAATGACCTCTGTTTGCTACAAAAATCGGCATGAAGGTAGAAAACCTCAAAATATTTTCGTGAGTTATCCCTTTAGGATCACTCGTTTTTGTCAGATCAAAGTTTTGGAGCCATCTCGACCTCCATTTCGAGCCCGCAAGGTGGGGCCCACAAAAAAACCAAGTTAGTTTCAAAAATTATAACTTGCATTGTGTTTGGCAACACTCATATATTCCACATCCAGAATTTCAAGTGATTTTGTGTACTGTTGATACAAGAAAACTATGTTTTTCTAAGATCGAACTGTCATGTCATAGTGCGACAGTGTTCAAGCAGAAATGCTGCTTGTAGTGTTTTGCAGTGTTGTGAATTGCTACAGAAAGGGAAAACATAGATGAAATGAGTCAGCTTATGAGCGATAAGCTGGACAAGAACAACTTCAATGCTTGGAGATTCAGGATGATGAATTTCCTAATGGGAAAAGGTTACTGGGAGTACATCGAAGGAGAGAATGAAAATGTTCCACAGTTACCAAAAAGGAATCGGACTGCAAATCAGGTAAGAGCATATGAGGAATGGAATCAAGGAGCATGAAAGGTAATGTACTAGCTATCTTTGGACACATACAAGATGCCAAGACTCCAAAAGAGGCTTCGAATAGTTTGGTCACATTGTATGAGACCAATACAAAGGCACGGAAATTGCAACTCAAGAACGAGTTGCATACATTGGAGAAGAAGAGCATGCCGGTAAGTGACTACACCCTGAAGATCAAAAGCATATGTGAGTCACTTGCATCTATTGGCGTGAATGTAGATGATGATGATAAGGTGGAAGTGTTTCTTTGTGGTTTAGGAGCTCCATATAAGCAGTTCAGAACTTCCATACAAACCAAGGAAAATAATCCGAATTTTGCTGATTTGGTATCTATGCTAATTATTGAATAAAAGAATCTTGGTGAGGATTCAGACTCCCAAGGAAAGCCCAATTCTGAGCAGGTATTCTACTCTGGCAGAGGAAGAGGTAGAGATAGAGACTTCGGAAGTGGAAGATGAAACAATAACCAAGACCAAGGTCAACAACAGAATCATGCAGGAGGAAGAGGACAGTTTCGAGGCAGGGGGAGCCAAAGAGGTCACAGAAATTTCCAAAGAAATGATATAGATAATGATAGTAAAGGATGCTGGAATTATGGTAAACCTGGACACTTTGAATGTGATTGTAGGTTGAAGAATCAAAATAATAGAAGGCAACAAAACAACTATGCATCCACCAGTGCAGCTGATTATGAGAAGTTGTTCATGGTTCAACATCACATGATGAATACGATGTCTGCGGGTATTTCAAAATTGAATGATAATGTCTCGTATGTTGATTCAAGTGCTTCAAATCACATGACTAGTCATGGAGAATGGTTTAGTAGTTTGTAAAAAATGCTAGTTCCTGGATATGTTGAACCAGGTGATGATACATCGCATCCTATTGAGCATACAGGAAACATAGCATTGTCTATGGAGGACAGGAAGGTAAAACATCTTGTTGATGTGTTGCATGTTCCAAATATAACAAAGAATCTGGTTTATGTTGGACAAATGGTTGACCAGGGATTACAAGTCAAGTTCAATGCTGATGGATTATATGTAGAAGAGTACAAGCAGGATGGACGATTGGTTGCCAAAGGAAACAAAGTGGGTAGGATGTCACCTTAAATGTGAAGATTCCTAAAATGAATGCATCCATGTTTGCAAAAGGTGCAGGAGTTATTACAGATATAGAGATGTGGCACAAACGGATTAGACATGCAAACTTGCAAAGGCTGAAATTGATGCAGTCAAAGGAGATTGTCCATGGACTACCAAATTTCAAAGTTGTAGAAATGCAAAAGGTATGTGCAACATGTCAATTTGGTAAACAGTCAAGAGCATCATTTCCACATGATAAGCATGTTAGTGATAATGTACTAGAAGTAGTACATACAGATGTTTGGGGTCCAACAAAGACCGCATCTATGGGTGGTTGCAGGTTTTATGTTACTTTCATTGATGGCCATACACACAAAGTATGGGTATATTTCATGAAAGAGAAGAGCAAGGTGTTCACTCACTTCCAGAATTTTAAAGCTATGGTGGAAAAGTAGACAGAGAAGTACATTCGGACATTAAGATCTCATGGAGGAGGTGAATACATGTCAAATGAGTTGAGCAATTTTCTAAAAAATCATGGAATTCGGCATCAGTTTTCATGGAGGTACACACCACAACAGAATGGCATTGCTGAACACAAAAATAGACATATTGCAGAAATAGCAAGCGCCTTGATGGTTGAGAAGAATATGCCTCATTGTTATTGGGAAAAAGTTGTGCATACTGCTGCATATATCACGAACAGAACTCTGACTGCTGCTGTATATCAAGTTACACCTAAAGAGAAGTTTATAGATACAACTCGGCCAACTGGTCCATTCTGATCTCTATGGTCCCATGTAAACGACATCTCTCACAAGTTCTTCCTATTTTCTTCTTCTCATTTATGATTTTAGCTACTCCAATATTGTTTATTTTTTGTGTTAGAAATCAGATGTGCTACCTTCAGGCAACATGATCTCATTGTTTAAACTCTTCATTCCAAAAATGGTGGAAAATTCACTTCCCAATCATTCAAAGATTACTTTATGGCTGAATGCATTATACAACAATTATCTACTCCTTATACCCCACAACAAAATGATATAGCTGAACAAAAAAATTGCTCTTTGATTGATGCTGATCATGCTGCATCGTTCCCCAAATCCTATTGGGAAAAAGCCATCAATACAACATGCTATATTCAGAATCATGTGCCTTACAAGAGTGATCCCTATTCCACTCCTTATTTTCATTGGCATGATCATCCACCTACACTTCAACACCTTCAAGTATTTGGATGCTTTACCTATGTTGTTCAAACATTTGCCCTTCGTCATGAATTGGATCCTACAAGACTTTATTTGGTTTCCACAAGTTATGGCAACCCCTTTGGTGTTAAAGCTTTTCAACTGTATGATCCACAACATCATAAATTTTAGTTTTTAGTCTATTGTATTTGATGAGTCATCTTCAATAAGTGACTCTTCATCATAGGTCCCTCTCCCTAAGGAACCTCGAAAATCCTCTCCTTCCTGACATGTATTATCCTTACCCTCTCCTAAGCCTCAAGTTGAATGTCTTGAATTGGACTTTGTGGATTATCTACTAGATTTACCCCCGGGTTCTCCTCTTCCCCCTCATCCATCTTCCCCTTTTTCGGTAACTACTCACCCTTCCGCTGCTCTACCTTGGACCCTCTGGTGTCACATTAACCAATACTTATTCCCTCAATTCCCTAATTGTTTGTATCCCCATTAGGGAAAAAATAGCAAAAAAGGACCGTGTAAGGATTTCAATCAATTGTGCTTAATCTAGATTAATGTTGTCAAATCATTTTTAAAAATTCCGTGCAAGTTAATTTAAAATGTACCTTACGTAAATATATTAATTATGGAAGAGAGAGGAAGTTTGTGTGAAAATCATGAAAACTGATATGCCTCAAAGTTTGTGCCCATCGGTCCTTCATTGATTTTGAAGTTTTGCCTCTTGTTCTCTGGCCTATATAATGTGTGTTTAGGATGTTCTACACTTTTTTGCTCTACTCTCCACAGCAAACCTACTTCTCTCTTCCTCATAATTCTAGACACTTTCATCATGGAGAACCTTAATACAAACACACAGTCACATGCATGCACATACACATGGAGTGCAAATGGAGATGCATGCACATGCATGCTCATACATATACACATGCATATACATACACATGCATACACATATACATGCATATATACAAATGCATATACATACACATGCACACACATACACATGCACACACATACACATGCACATACATACACATACGCACATACACTTACACATACATATGCACATACATACATATACACACACATACACACATACATACACATGCATACATATACACACACATACTCATGCACATACACACACATACGCATATACACTTACACATACATAGGCACATACACACATGTACACACTCATATACATACATATTCACACTCATATACATACATATACACATACATACATGATATACTTATACACATACACATGCACATACACATGCACATACACACATATACACACACATACACATACATATGCATGCACATACACTTACACATACACATACACAGATGTATATGCGTAAAACATCTCTATATGCACATACATACACACACATATACACACATATACATGTATATAGACACACTTACATAACTTTAGATATATACCTAGATGTGCATACATACATTTTATACACACACAACTACACATGCATACATACATATATACACATAAACACACATATAATATGAATGAATTATATAATTAAAGTATTAAATCACATGTTAAATATAAACAATAATAAAAATTATTAAAACAAGATTTTTCATTAATTCGTACCATGGACACAATTCAAAACATAACTGAAATGAGAAAATATATCCATATAAGAAAAGTAAGTATATCAATGTAAAATGTATATCCAATGTAATATATCAATCATCATGATCATCCTCATCCCCATCATCCTATAAGTCCTCATCATCATGATCATCGTCATGATCATCCTCATCATCATGATCATCCGCATGATCTGATGTATCCGTAGTGGCATCATGAGTAGAGGTGTGAGCACTCTGTGACAATCGAGATCGTCACGCCTATGTCTGTCTCTACACCTCATCCATATCTACCTCTCCATAAAACTCCTGTATTATATATAATAAACATAAATAAATAAAACATATAAAACATCAATTAAAAAATAACAATTATATGAAATTTACTAATACTCACAAAAGAATTTGGATGATATTGCATGTACTCACTAAGACATCCATATCCACAATGTGTAGCAAAATTGATTTCCTTTTTCATAGGATATCGACCA